>OW387138.1:5283179-5946869 GCA_936440205.1 Lepidonotus clava
AGATAAGGTAGAAATTTTAAAACTTGAAAAATAACCAAATATAAATTTGTTCCTCTTTTGTAATGAGTCTTGTAGTGATTAAAATAACCAAATTGAATGATCCATGCAAACAAAATGTGTGAACAGTTTATCAATATGGATTTTGCAAATTTAAAAATTAAAATAACGGCTTTTATGTGTGACGTCACACACAGATCTCCACATTCTGGGTGACATGAGCCGTATGATGGTTTCTGAGAATAAAGCTTTATCATTTATCCACAGGAAATAGCATGTACCTCTGTGTTGGACTTAAATCTAAGATACAGAATGCAAATTGGAAGAAGATTGAATTTCACTGGCTCCTCCCTTTAAAAAAAAACAAAAGAACTTTAAGCATGACGTTTGCAGCCAGTAACCCATAGATGGTTATGATCATTGGGGCTTTATGTCCGCTACATCAGGACCACTCACATTGTTTGACACAGTACTATGCTCGCATCTGTGGTGATGGAAATGATGGCTAGGTAAGGTGGTCTAACAGGCAGCACCGAGGGTTGAAGCCCGGCCGGCTATGTGCAATGCCAGCACGCTAACCACTAGACCACCCCAACCCCCCTGGTACCCCCTGGACCTGGTTCCCCATAGATCTTATAGAGTATTCAACAAGGTAGTTAAAAACAAATGTACCTTTCTCTGGCCGAGTAAATAAGGAGATTTGCTTGCCCCCCTTTTGGGTAAACGTGACTAGGGCAAAGACGATCTTTCCTTTACTTGTCAGAACTACTGTCTCCCAAATTCCAGCCCTTCTGATCCAAGGTAAGTTACAATGGCTTATTAAAGATACAGGATGTCTTGCATTAAGTACAAACAATGATATTATTAACCCGCAGAATTACTGGGTGATAATGTCATTAGTTTCAGGTGGGGTACATGGGTGAAGTTTGAGGGCTTGTTGGTCCCATCCTTCTTTGGTATATTTCTTCCTTGTAGCAGATTGCCAGAATCCTCCCAATGATAATGAATGTACCGTTATGCCAAATTCATTTTTGACAAATTTAGGCGGAGCAATTGATAATTATTCCTTCCTACACGTATGTTGTTAAGTAGTGGCATTACGAAATATGATGATCGAAATTTCGGAACCTACCCCTTTTATTCGTTTATTTATTTTATCTCATTCTATTTTATTTTATTTTATTTCGGGGGGGGGGGGGGGGAGGGTTGGAGGACTAGCAAGTATTGGTGTAATATATATTTGAAGGAAGTAGAAAACAAAGACAGATGAATTATGCCTGTAATTGTTAAATCAGGAAATGGTAATATAATATAATAAGTCGGCCCTATTATTAAAAAAATAAAGAATAAATTCTACCGAATCGAGAAATAGTAACAAGTCGGCAAAAAATCCAGCCAAGTATATATGTATATATATATATATATATATATAATAGCCCTATTTATATAGGTAAAGTTGAAAGACTTTGAGCAAAAGTGTTTATATATAATACTGTTTCGTGGTGGGGGCTAACAGAGGTTATATCCCATATGGTTATAAACTTCTAGTCATCTTGTCTTTTATTGCTAACCAAGGATAGAGCCAGTCGGGTTGTTCAGATCCAAACACAGACAAATGCTTTGCAGAGGTTAAAGTTAATTGCAGATAACGTGTGGAAGATGTTCACGGCCAGTTCAAGGTTATTCGCAATAAGTATAAGATGTTCTTCGTACTGGGAGTGCATTACACACAACCCTCATAGGCTTCTCTGCAGTGCTGCCACTGGTAGACGAGGCTCCATGACTTAACTCCGGCTCTAGGGTTGTCTCACCTGCCATTGGCAATGCCTACAGCCATTAATAGACTATCTCCTTATTATTTTTAGTTTCCCTTTTATTAATTTAGTTTTATATTTACATAAAACATAAATCCGCATCCTCACATGATAGATAATCCAAAATTTTATCATCAATAACAGCAATTGTAGTGATATTCCCGGTTACAAAAATTGTCCCAGGTATAGATTTAAGGGTCCCCGACAAAAAAATCTAGAAACAGTGGGAACAGGTTAGGCTAATGGGGGCTTGGGAGACAATAACTGCTGTCAATGTATCATCTTTACATTTTCCTATTCAATTTTTAGCATGCAGATGTCCTTAATCTTGGTATTCCTGTTGGTGGTCTGGTTCGGTGTAATCCTGGTGGCAGCCCTCCCCGTGTCTGACTATGACGAAACACTTATGGTAAGTTCTGCTGTTCTATTGATCCTAAATTAGCATCTGTAATTATGACTGTCTGTAGTTTTATCACATAGGAAAAATTAATGAGGATGAAATGATTATAAGGTAAAATGTTTTTTTGATATGTCAACTCGTGCATTTAAACACGTTCAAACTTTTCATGGGCTATTCATCACCAACTATTCTTGATTAAGTGAAATTGTCTCCAGTGGATGTGGCATAAAAGTATTTGTAAGTGCTTCAGAGCGTTCATTGATTAATATTATAGATTTATTGCCAGTAGGGCCTATGACCACCAGATAAGTAAAGAAAAATTAGGTTAGGTAGGTCGAATTAAATAATTTTGCATTTTGTTAACTAATACAAATAGACTCAGGCATTCTTTAAAAAAATCAGATACTACCCCATACACCACTCCGCATCAATAGTTTGCATCAAAACTATGTTTCTTGATCAAATACAAGTTATCTCCTGTCCTTTACTAAGATATAATGATATTCAGAAATTCAGAAATCATTATCTTTAAATTTGTCAAAAATAAGTTAGGGTGGGGGCCTAAATATTAGGGTATATTGGGTTACCTTTTTGGCCTTGTCAATCTAACCATAAAGGTATAGAGAGAAATACCCATGCTTGTCCACATGCACATCCATGTATAGGCTATTTTTGCACCCGTTTCCTACTCGGTGGCGTGGTCGGTAAAGTCCCCTATTCTCCAATCCTGATAGGGCGGTGCTCGGTCCTGCCCATGCTCTGCCAATACAGCCTATCTGATGAAGGGGTGGCGGCAGTGTCAGATGAGAAGGCAGAGGAAGAACGGCGACTATGCCAACCTGACGCATCAACAGTTCCTTAAGCTAGTAAGTCATGTTTCCATATCTAACATAGCCAGCCCTGAAATCAAAGAGGATTTCAAGAAAAAGTGATTGGTCTCCAGAAACATTGAAGAGGGTTCCACCAGTGGTTTTCTATATAACTTTTTCTATTTTACTTATCATGTAAAATGAATGTTCCATTATATTTCTTATATTTTACTTTTCATAATATTACATCAATTTTCCATTATAATTATTGAACGTTTGCTGTTGTTATGGGTATTACTTAATAATTTAGGAACTGTTCTCACTTCTCAGTCAAATGGTCTTAGTTAACTTCCTTTATATTGGATAGTCAAGTAGTAGTCTGTTTAATGTGATGGGTGCTCATATCCATGATGCCAACAACACTTGGCCGAGAGTCAGGTGTATTGGTGGATATATCAATTGCATACAATTGCCAGTGTAGTCGTAGCCTATGAATCCTAAGTTCACAATCACAGTTCATGAAGACAAGTTTCTTCCGTAGAGTCCGCCTGGCCTCATGCATTCATGCAACAATGTTAGTTTTCTTACTAGTCACCAGATGTCCTTATATTTATGGCTATCCAAACCCCCGAATCCTCAAGACTCATACTGTTCCAAACGGTATCTGATAATGTTCTCTGCTTAAACATAGGTTCCCACCTTTATATATCAGTCTGGTTATTGATTTCATGCCGAGCAGTGGTGCTCGCTAGGAGATGCAACCTGTATGCTATAGCTGAACAGGTATATTTACACCTACCAGAAGTCCTTGCTATATTTACATTATGTAACATAGTGGCTCATATAATTTTGAATACCTCCATGATGTTTCCTTCTGCAGTCTGGTGACCATTTCTTTATTCTCAGAAAAAGTTGAAATACACAACCAGAAGTCCGATATGTGGTACACATTAGTGGCATTTATTGACGTTTCGGCCAAAAGTTGGCCTTCATCAGGAGTATATATTGTAGATTTTGCCATATAAGGTACACTTGGGAGCCCTTAAGGACATTAGGTATATCAATTGGGAGCACTTAAAGTCATTTTGTAGGTATATGATTTTGGAGCATCTAAAGTTACTAGATATAACAATTGGGAGCACTTGAGGTCATAAAGTAAACTTGGGAGCATTTGGTGTTGGTTATGAGGTAGACTTGGGAGCAGCTGAAGCCATAGGGTAGACTTGGGAGCAGCTGTGGTCATTAGGTGGATTTGGGAGCACTGGGATGGGATGTGATTTTTCTTTTTTCTTTGGATGTTGATTCCTGTCTAGAGTTTTGCTGTGTAATATTTTGTATGGTGTTGCCATGCAATTGCGTGTGTTGTGGTGAGGCTTATAGGGTGTGTTCAGAGGTGAACTTGAGAGAGCCATCTGTAGGTACAATGAATAGGCATCTGTTGGATACATCTTGCTCCATGGAGCACATTTAGTTATTATACATCTGTTGGAGCAATTGTTGTCATTAGGTAGGCTTAGTAGCACTTGTGGTTTTTCCTCAGGTAGATTTTGGAGCAGATTAGGTCATAAGGTAGACTTGGGAGCATAAGTGGTCATAAGGTAGACTTGGGAGCATTTGAGGTCATAAGGTAGACTTGGGAGCACTTGGGGTCATAAGGTAAACTCGGGAGCACTAGAGTGTGATGAGGCATCTTCTGTAGGGCATTTTGAATTTATTGTTTATAAGGCTGCATGATGTTGTTCAGATGTTGCCATTTGTGGTTTGTTGTATTATTGTGGGTCTTTGGAAGTTGTTCAGAGATGAACTGCGCATTCCAGGATCCTATTATGGATCGGACTTTTGGTTGTGTATTTCAACTTCTTCTGATTTTTCAATTCACTGCACAAGCATCCTTAATAGGATCCCAGAGACCGATATAAATTCACCAGTTCTAGTTGGTTATGTACACAACTATCTGATTTCTTTATTCTATTCATATACAACTGATTATATGCACAAGGTGTTTTACTAACTGCCTTTGTGCAATATTTCTCAGATTTACTTATATTCTGTGATATTAAGGGAATTAAGACATCCAGGAAACCCCCTGGCTAAGCAGCTGTCTGAATACAATGGTGGATACTGTGGTATATGGCATATGAGGGTCTCGATACGACCTATAAAAAAGGAATTGGAAGTTGATTGCTCTTGAACAGAGATATAAATTTGTGAAGCCATTCTGAATTCATAGATTTAGTTGAAATAACAGCAATTAAAATAACATATGGATTTAGTCAGTGTTTGGACCCAGTAATACCATTTTACTTAGTTGAGAAACTTCAGGGTAAGTATTATAAACAATTAAAGGTATTGCACCGAGGTCAAAATACCTCGTGCATGGCAATAATTAGAGTAAAGCTTTGATTATTACAAAGCGTTAGAAGTTAAGTATTAGGATGCTCACAGTAAAGCTGAATAACTTTAAGAAAGGAGAGTGGTCACCAGATTGCATTCAATTAAAGTGAACATGAACTGAAATACTAAAAGGAAATTCAAATAATAAAGAGAGCCTATTGATGGCTATAAGCAGTGTCAACAGCAGGTGAGACAACCCTAGGACCAGTGTTCATATGGGGAGCTGTTTTCTGCTAGCGGCAGCACTGCAGAGGGGATACAGGTATACATAAAATCAATAAAGGGTTAGTATTACATCAAACTGGATATTTGCTTCGCTTATTGTATGAGGTTATGATGAATATTAAAAAAGCTACTGGCCAAAATGCGATGTCGTCTGCTGCATTTGTGAATGTCAGTGTGCAAGGTGGGAACATTCCGTCCCTGCTCCCAGGTGGTGCTCGCCCCAGGGAAGGCCCCAGGGAGAATGTCACAGCAGTAACCCAAGCAGCACAGTTAGTATTCTACCAGCTTCATGTAGGACACTATCACATCCCAAATCACCTGTAACAAGGGATGGTCTCTTAGGATGCATGCACCGACATATAATAAAAGAGATTCAGCAGTAACCTGTAGAGGGTAGAGAACGAGAAACATTTGGACTTAAATGAGCCTTTAGGGTTTAGGAGCTGGGTGGATAGAACTTACCTTATTCAGTGGCGACATCTGGTGACCATACAATGGACTATCAAATCTTCACAAGACTTGGACTTACATAGGTGGACCATATTATAGGGTCGCATATGGGTCTAAGTATGCTGAATCCACAGAGAGTTACAAGATACCAAATATTATTTCCTTCTCATTTGATCTTCAATAAACTGAAACATCTGCAAAGTGAGTGTCTGCTTTTGGATTTGAACAACACAATCGGAGACTTATCTTTACACTTTACTAGCAATAGAAGATGAGAACTACAATGGTATCAACTAGCAGTAAGAACTAAATAACCTTTATTGGTTCCCCATTCTATAACAGCAATATATAAACACTCATGTTCAGTATTTTGGTGTGTTCAGCCTGCTTTTCACTGACCAGCCAAATGTCTTAGATATTCTTGTTTTATCAAAGTTTATATCTATTAAAGAAAATAGAGACTGACATTTTTCATCTTTTACCATTCGTGCAAAATGGTACAACATGAAAAAGAAAATTATCCTTCATCATTGGTTTCTATGAAAAAAAAAAAAAAATTTATGTAAAATTACCAAAAACTACCGAAGCCTTTCCCACCAAATGTAGTACATTATTGGGTGCCATTAAAATAAGGTAACAAGAACCGATACAGAACATTTTTTGCAATGTTATTATAATAGTTCACACCACTGGCTGGATAGTGCATGAGACATTGTCGGGTACAATCAGTCTCCTGCCTATTCTTTAACACTGGCAGCAACCTTCTACCCCAAATATCTCATGAACTACGGGAGATCAAACATTCATTTTTCAGTATATCATAGATCAGACATGTTTCTAGTCAGAAATATCGATCTCAAAGTGTACCAGAATTAAGATTTCTCCACCCATCCCAAAAACTCATAACACTGCCAGCATACAACCAGAAGCTACTCCAAAACAGCAAATAGTGTGGGATTATGGGAAACTGAAATAAGGTGAATTTTCATGATTGTACAGTTGGAAGGCGCGCCCAGCCACTGCAGCATCGGTGACATTTGTACAGGGACAGACGAGGCATACACGTTACAGCAGGACTGTCTATCCACCGAGAATGGTCAGAGGAGGAGGGGTGGTGGTCTACAGAGGGACATCTTCACAGGAAACCCCAAGTGGCCGCTGAGCATCACCTATTCCTTGGAGACTGGGTACACAGGTATACCGCCCTTGAGGGTCCTGATTCAGACAATCATACAAACAGGAATTACAGTCTTAAACCAGAACTACTTTGTTAAGCACTCGAAAATATCATAAGCCTTATGAATATTGAAGTTAAATTTATTTCAGAATTTTCAGTTGGATATCTTTATTAAGATATACATGAAAATGGCTGTTCCTGAATCTGAAAACTTAGTCTGAGCAAGGTATGAATTAAAAAGATGGCCCATATACTTCCTGTGCAGGGTCCAGATTCAGCCAATAACAGACACAGGAACTACATTGTCTATGATTGGAAGTCTACTTTTTTAAAGGCTTTCATATCATATTCGTTTTGGACCCGGGTTTTGGAAGACTTGATAAACCTCTGTCTTCTACCAAATTGACTGCTGTCCTTCACTTAGTAGTAGGAATCAGGGGTGCATGATGATACAGGATTTCAGAAGTGAGGTTGGGGTCAGCATATAGACCTTGTGCAGACGTGGTCACGTGACCACTTTTTGGTGATCAACACATGGTGATCATGACCACATGGCTTTCAAAGAAATCTTAAATTCATGGATCCTGAAGAATGAAAATACTTTATCATGATATGACATGTTGATCTTATACAATATTAGCATATATTTTTGTGGTAGATGCTAATAAAATGAGTACAATACAAATTCTAAACTGATCACCAATATGGCGTCCAGGATCTTTCTGGGTGTTATGACGTCATCTGCACAACATCTACAGGCTAAGTAATGAAACGTCATACATTCCCACATACACGAGTGACAATTTTTTCCTTTTCCTCAAGTTAAAATGTCCACCAAATGAGATGACATTCAACAGGAAATCCAAGCTTATCTATACCTACGATAAGCTTGGATTCCATGGAGTGATACAGAGGGTGGGGGATCAGGACCCCCTCGACCCCCTGGATCCCCCCCCCCCCACCCCGATGGATCTGTGTCTGGCAATATGTTTGAGGTTGAAATAACCCTTTACCATGTCCATAACCCTTACAACACGAGGGAAGATCTAGGAATTCTAGAAAAGGGGGGGGGGGGGGGGAGAATGGCGCTGCTATCAAAGGAATCTAGGAGTGTTTTGCTTTCAAAAAAATGTATTTGACCAAGACAACGTAAAATAGCTTGAAATATGAATTTATTTTTGGGTAACATTTTCAGCATCTTCTGAAATACATCAGCTATAGGCCTACAATTTCTAGCTTATTTTTCTTATTTTTATGATTTCTAAGCTAAATAAAGGCTCTAGAGCCATGAATAGGCATTTCCATAAGGCTGGAAATCCCAGAAACTGCCAGAAATATTATTTCCCATGATGCACTTAGATCTAGACTAGTCTGCAGGTAAAACAAAGGAAATATTATTATTTGTGGTAGGTAGAATCGGACTGGCACAGGCCCAAATGGCACAGCAGGGATACCTTGTAACTAATTTTGAGTTGTAAGCATTTGATTCACTTGAATATATATAATTATTTTGATAAGTATACATAAGATGAAGATCCATCCCTTTCCATAGTTTGTACCTGACCTACTTACCTTTTACATAATAGTTTGAGCGACTAGTGGACTGCAATGTAACTACAGTCTTTTCTTTCAGCTGATGAAAAACAGAAGATACGCAAAGCATTTGCAGAATACACTGCAAAGACGTGTCTCATGTTTCAAGAACTGAATTATCAGACAACGGAAGATCTAACTGTTCAGAACAAAGACGGGTAAGAAATGTGATCCCTTAAATGGAGCCAAAAACAATGTTTTGTAAAATTATGACAAACTTTTGCAAAGTAAAATAATTATTAAGATATGGTCTTAGAGTCAAACATTGGCCATTATATGAATCATGATGCCTAATTATAACTTTACTGTAATTGTATTATACTCATGTTATTTATGCTTAAGACATCAAAATTTGTAAACAAACCAATTTTGGTGCAGGGGCGGATCTCAGAGGATGGGGGAGGTATGAGCCTTGGCCCTGTTCCCCTCCCTTGTTAAATCATGTTTGTGGGGGGGCCCTGTCCGTACATTCATGTTTTGCACCCAGCCCTACTTTCCATTCCTTGATCTGCCCCTGTGATGGGTCCCCAAAATCAACCAGGGTTAAGTTTAAATGTATTTTAATGTAATTTAAGTCTTTATTTACAGTCTATATTTTACTACACACCTAGGTTATGGCCATAGAATATATTTCAGTAAATAGGTAACAGAATTTGCAAAATGTTGTCCCAACATTGCGTTTGACTTCCTTTAAATCTTGATAATCATCATTTTGTGGAGGCTATTCCAAGTTTATAAATAGATTATTAAGGATATACACCAGTGATTGAGTGGAATAACTTGACTTTCATCAAAAGTAAAAGGTTTCTTATAGTATTGTAATATACATTATTAAAAAGCTAACAATAGAAGTGTCTAGTCAAACAACTTAGAGAAATACAGCCAGATCAATGGCAGCATGTGTATGAGTATAGGGAACCCAAAATATTTCAATATCTAAAGGTATTTTTAAGCATGAAAATCCCAGCACATATTCAACCTAAAGGTTTCAGATTTTTTTTAACAGATTATGACACATATATATGAAATATATATATATATATATGTATATATGATTTCTGAAAGTGGGGGATCAGCATATATAGGCTAAGTACTTAAACAGTATACATTCATGCATGTGCAACATTTTCCTCTCTTTTTGCAGTTTAGGGGTCTAACAAAACAGTGGTTGTTAAGACGCTATCCTACATACAGACGCTATCCACCAAAATCCAGTATTTGTCACTTAGCAGCAGCATCAAGACGCTATCCTACATACAGACGCTATCCAACAAAACATTTTGTTGGATACCGTCAGCCACCTGCTGCTATCCTACATATGGATGCTAACCCATAATAGGTGTGTGGTGTGGGCCGTAGACCGGGTCGGCATTACATAACCTATCTCAGACAGTTGACCGGCCACTTCACACCTTTTATCAGGGCGCCTACCACAACTCCCGACTAAGACACCAACAGTGTGAAGTCAGCCGGTTGTTCCTGTGCGGCCGGTGGGCCTAAACACCCCCTCTATGGCAATCTAGGTCACCCGGCCTCCCGGTGACCAGCCCCGGCTCTGGAGTAGTGACCATGCACCCGACAACAGGGCCAGGGGGGTGGACCCTCTTAACCTTTTGCTTTATTATTTCCCTGATTTTTTTTTTTTTACATGATTTAAGTATTTTAAATGCCATAGCATGTACCAATATGACCACCCGTACATATGTACCAAATATATCTCTCAAGCATGCACTAATAAAGGAATTAAAGGGTTTGACAGCTGGGTTTACTATGGAAAAGAGAGGGCCCACAGGGCCCTGTTTAGGCCCAACCAGGGTGCTGCAGAGGGGTTCCCCCGGCAAATGACGTCACTACTGTTCATGTCTCCCAGACCCGGTGATAATCGTCCCACGGCAGTCAGATGCAACACTAAAAAGGCGGGGGAAACCAATTAGCCTGACTTATCAGTGCGGCCCGTTTAACCAGGATGATCTTCCACTCACTCCCATTTTATCTTATATTTTGAATGTCCATATGGTCAAATTCATTGTATTAGTATCCTGTCAAAGGAGCGTATTTTGTTGACTGTATTATTTCGGGCATGATGTTGTCAGTATAATAATAGACGTAATAGGGGCGCTGCCCCTTTGTCCCGGAAATTTACATTAGAAGTTCTGAATTTAGCCCCCTTTGATATTTTTCTCTAGTTGGCGGCGATTAGTGCAGTTAATTGCCGGCCAGGACAACTAATATGACCTCTAATCACCGGCAGTTTGAGGGGAAGAACGTCCCAACGTGGCGATTAACTTTATTTTCACTGGCGACTGACTAGTTGTCCGGTTACATAATAATTTCTTAATCAGCGACGGCCAACATTAACATTAATCGCCTTGGTTTAGTCGCCCTGTGGGAATGCGCCTTTAAGCAGCATCCCCTCTTGACCATTTCTTCCATGGGCGACTGGAGGTTGGTTTCTTTCTTGGTGGCTATGGTTGGAAAGGGTTAACACTAATCACCGGGGGACTAAATTCTTAGTCACCCAAGTGAGGACGCTGCTTTAGGGAATAGGGGTTATTATTTTGAAGCAGACCCAGGGTATAGTTAGCAAAAACCCGGGGTCTAGGAAAATTACAACTTTAGACCCAGGGTATAGTCTGTGGAGACTCAGGGTTTAGTAGCTCAAGGCAGGTGCCCGAGGCTTCACCCTGCTACTGCCTGGAACTCCATACCCTGGGTACACTATACCCCTCCGTACCCTGAGTACACTACCACCCTATTACCCCTGTCTTTTTTGTCTTCTTTTTTTTGTCACTTAGCATCTTTTTGTGGCTTAGCATATGCAGTGGACGCTAAGTGACAATTGTTTTGTCACTTAGCAGCAATTTTGTGGCTTAGCAGCTTATGCAGCTGCTATCCTACAAAAAGATGCTAAGTGACAACATTTTGTTGGATAGCGTCTGTATGTAGGATAGCGTCTTAACAGTGGTCAGGACCCCCTGGTCCCCCCTGGATTTGCTCCTGTTTAACATGGTTGCTCGGGTATCAGAGAGCTTTAGTTATTATAGATCATTGCAGCGAATTACAATCAAAGAAATCCTCACAGTTCTTACAAATCTTGATCATTTTCAATCATTTTTTTTTCATCTAAAGCTAGGAATATGTAAAATATAATTAGACTGCTTATTGTAAGGTCGAATAGCTTAATGAAAGCGGATGGTCACCAGACTGCATTAGAAGTAAAGTAAACATGAAACTAAATTATAAACCAAAATTACTAATAAGAAAAACTTTGAATTAGCGAGATAGTCTATAAATGATTATAAGCAGCTGTGTCAACCGCAGGTGAGACAACCCAGCAGCAGCACTGCAAAGGGAATGCTGGTATGCACTAGATAGATGCTAGGTTTGTATAAAAGATGCAGTAGTAACCAGTATTGGGTAGAGAGAGTAATATGTTTGGATTGTTACGAACCTTTGGGGTTCGGGAGATGGGTGGTTAGAATTCACTATTCAGTGGTGGCATCTGGTGACCATATAAAGGACTACTAAACCTTTATAAGGACTACCAAGTATAGGTGGACAAGCAATAGCAAAGCCTATGTCTGTTGTGTAGTACAAACTTCCAAGGTATAACGAACAGCTGTACTTATTGTGAACAACTTTGGTTTGGCTGTAAGTTCCTCCCGACGTCATCTGCAATAAACTTGACCTCTGCAAAGCGTTTGTTTTTTTTTGTTGTTTTTTTTTATTAACAATTTTATTATCCTGGTCAACGCTCGGATTTTCCGGTTTTCGTTGTTGCACCAGTGGGCTTACAATAAATCAATTTATCTTATTTTTGAAGATAAAACAGTATCAAATAACAATCTATTAAAGAAATTTACCATTTTACAATGATAACTTATGTACCGATACAGATCTTAACAGTTTGAATTTCATAAGTTTGAATGAGTTAAAGTTATATTTGTCTGCATCTGGATCTGAACAACTTGATCAGAGACTAGCTCTACTCTTGACTACTGATACAAAGCTACTACTAGACCCAAAGATGTTTATGAATAGGTAGCATTTATATCCCCTAACGAAATAACATAAGGATATATCTCAGTTATAGATTATAAAATCTATACCTACAAGGAAGAACATTGTCAAATGATTGTGGTTGAAAATAGAAAAAAATCTTCAATTTACGTATTATTTAAATTCTCTCAATATGGGTTTTAGAAATTAAATTTGGAATCTAATGATGAGTCATTCACCTATATACAGTATTATCTAGTGAATGAACAGTCAGAAATTATGAAATTATGAAATATCACCATTTTGAACAGGTTTTTCCGGTATGTCATCTGGGCACGGAGTAGCAATTTGATTGGAGAATATTTTCTTATTTCTTGCCTATTCTTTCATATCTATACAATTATCTATAATTACTATCTATCAGGATTTCTAATGGGTGAGTAGGAAAGATATTGCAATCATAGTTTGTGAGGGTAACATGTATCTGTACATGATTATAATGTCAAACAATGTGCTTGTACATTACTGAAGACAGCATAATTGTCATATGTGGGTTGCTCTCATAGGTCAGTCAGAGTTAGTTTGTGCTTTGTGTCACGTTTTTGAAAGTAAAAGTTGATATTTAGTTAAATATTAGGGTCAGCTGCTAAAATAATTATTGCCTTTATTTTACAAAAAGCTTATCAATATTAGTCTATAGTGCCATCAATCAGGCTTTGAAATACAACATATACTGGTATTTAGGTGCATAATCAGCCTGATTTTGTATGTATTCAAATGATTATTTGTCAATATGGCCATTTCGGAATACCCTTCCCGCCATACAAATAAGGGCCCCCAGGGGGTCTGAACACTGGAAAGACTGACAACTCCAAGGCGGACTTTGGACAGGGGTGAGGGGGCAGTCCAAAGGGCAGTCTGAGAGCTCCTCCTGTGGGTTGGGGGCAGTTTCAGATTAGATAATGTTGTAATCTTGACCCTTATAAGAAGGTCTAATAGGTCATTTTGTCCCCATTGTCAATAGATTTATTTACAGATGGGTACTTTACCAGCAGGGGTCAGTGACCACTGGAGGGTGCTGATTAATGCCAACCCTATGTCATAGTGTTAAAATTGTATATTGCATTAATTGTATAAAATTGTATGGCAGTATATATAGAATTCTGTATTTGAATAATGAGATACAGGTACCAGTAAATATATCGTATGGTTAGGACATGGAGTGGTCTACATAGTACGTCAGTAAGTATATTGTATGAACCCTGATCGACCCCCTCAGGCTCATAATGTGATGACTCATCAAAGAAATTGATTAGTTGATGTCAGCCCCAGACAGGCCAGTAGGCCTATATGACAAAGGCAGATAAGGCCACAAACAGGAGATCACACCCACAGCCCAACCCCTACAGACACTTAACCACCTTTGGGCATTTTAGGACTTAACCTACAAAATTGTATTTCAACAGAATCAAGGACTATTGTGACCTGTAACATCTGTAATACACTGGACAATGTACTTTGGATATATAAACATGTGATCAGGAATAAATAACCTTCTCTCCAAAATCCATTATTGGTACCACTCTCACCTGGGAACAGCTGTCCATAAAACTCTTTATTTTGACATAGAAACCATGGTTTTACATGTTGTCAAAGATATTTCCAGTGTCCCCATTAAATTTAATGAAAAAAGGATGATTTGATGTTTCCTCATGTCTGTTTTCCTTTCTGAAATTATTTTTATTCATTCCCTTAGCAAAAGAGTTATTTTTCACACCATACATTCCTATAGTATCCAGGGGCCTGGGTGTCTGCCCATCCTGTCCCTGGACAGGCTGGGAACCAGCTCCTGACCCCAAAAAAACAAACATGGGAAATCAGTATCCCAGAAAAGCTGTATTCAAAGTGTGGAAAATGCTTCAAATTATCTGAAACTGAAAAGAAAGTTCTAGTACATTTATCTCATAATGTATGCCAATAATGTATGTTACTTGTTTCTATCACAGTTCAAAATGTTGGAGAAACTAAATATGTCCATTAATCACTATTTGCTGCAATGATCTATAGAGAATTCTTTTTTTAAATCAGTAACAGACTGTTGTCCGCCGCTGGTTTCTATCTTTAAGGGGATCTGTATTTCTAAAAGAGCACGATTTGTGTGTGAGTAAAGGGCCGTACCCACTAGGCGATCCACTGACATTGGCGCCGACACATAATCAACCCCAACGTCAGCAGGGCCATCCGCTTCAGCATCAGCCTAAAATTGCTTAATAAGGATCGGCCCTGACATTGGTGTATATGTGTGTGTGTTCTTGTGTGTTTGCATATAATGTGTTTACTTTATTACAGGTGCTCTTCTTACGAAGGAATGTATAATCCTCCAAGACAAGAGATCAGCTTGGAGGCTGGAACACACTGTTTTGCGGTAAACCTGATTCAAATATTCCTCTGATCTTTTCAGTCTAAAGATGGGTAAAAGCGCGATAGGAACATAGTTTTAAAAAATCATTACATAAATTAGGAGAAAATTTCTTTTTATACAAAAACAATTAGAAGGTGAACAATTTTTCTGTTATTCCATACGTGCTCTTGTAGCATTTTATTTAATAAGATGATTATAGTGTGGTCTGAGACAAATCTGAGTTTCTAACTCACGTGGTTAAAATTGAATTAAATTCAGGTAAGCGAGGGATATTGCGTACGTCTAATACATATGTCTGTTTTTAGAATTTAAAACAAATGCACAACTTTTCGAAGAATAACATTGTCACACAATGAATTTCCAACCACCTCTGTTACATTTGGGGTCTGCTCTGGAACTGGTTGATTACAAAAATAATATTTGACACTTATATCATCCAAATTGCGAACCTCATATGGTTCCAAGAGATATTTTTAATAATAACACATACAGATTATGAATTGAGTAGTGGTACAACAGGCTAGTCCAAGTCCGGAATCAATTTTCTGATAAAAGAAAATTAGATGTAATGATTAGAAGTAAACCATGTTGCGAGTATGACAGAAATATCTTTCTGGTTAAACTTCCAATCCATAACATGGGGATAGAAGTCCTAGTTTTAGTTTATGAAAAATGGAAAGTAATGTTTGATGAATATACAAACCTGCACCATTGGGGTTGCCCCACCATTTTCATATCCAAATAGAAATATTGTTTAATACAGGGGACATGCTCTGCCCCCATTTTGTACTGCAAGATTTTACATGGAACTTTTAAAGTATTTTCCCAATATTGATTAACCAAAAAAATAGATGAGTTCCACTTTATGGAACTCACCACCTCCCCGTGGCCGACCCTGGGTACGGGCCTGTAATATCAATGGTTATGGCTAGAGTAGGAAACAAGGTACTTGTGATGTTGAGATTTAGTTAAGTTGTGACTTAACCTAAACAGAATGTCACTGAGACATGGTGATTAGGTGAGGTCAAGACTGAACCTTAGTACGTCACTGTGATGTCACAATTAGGTAGGGTTGAAACCTTACCTTAAAAGAATGTTACTGTGACATCATCATTAGGTATGGTTCAGACCAACCTAAACACAATGCTTTTTTGACGTAACGTAAGGCGCAGTTAAGACCTAACCTAATTAGAATGTCACAAAGACAATTTTGGTCGCAGCGACGTTTCTGGGAGCCATCAAATAAACATCGATACAACGTCGAAATCTCATGTAACAAGAAAGTCTCTTTAGGTTCGGTTAGAACTTCACTCAGTCAGTACATATCAGTTATGTACTTTTTCAGTTACACATAATAAGTTTGTATTAGTTACGTTCTGTTTGAGTTATGTCTCAATCACACCTGATTGGCACGTCACTGTGATGTTACATTGTGAGGGGTTCTAACCTGATGTTCATAGAACGTCATTATAATGTTCTTTTTATGGAATGTCATAGTATCCCCCTAAAATCACGTAACTGTTACGTAGTTTTATGTGGGTTATAAACCGACCAAAATGGTATGGTCGCAGAAGGGTTCTGTTATGTCCCTTTTTGCCTGGGTAACCTACTGCTGGTATCCAGTGGCCCAGAAAAGTAGTTTTTCTAATTCTCAAATAGTGACCATTTTTATTCAATCCTTATTCTTGTTTTAAAGATTTGGGCTAAATTAGGTTTGTTCATAAAAAACAGCACAGAGCTTTTTACGTCATGAACAATTTCAATAAGACGGCCTACATGTAGGGTAAAGTCTGGTAATATAAGGGCACCTCAAGTGTGTGGTATGAAAAGGTCCTCTCTACTGAAATGGCAAAAAAAACGTGTAGTTGGGAGCTCCCCACTGTTCAAAAATGCACTCTGCCTAGCGGCGCACTTAATTGGTCAGTCATGGTCATGTGTCATGAATATTCATTACTGTTCTCATCCAATTATGAGGTTGGTAAGGGGTATTAGGATCTGTGGTGGTGAGGTTGGAGAGGGGGAATGTAGGTGGCAAGGGCCATGATTGGCATTCCGATTGTGTAGTTGCTGCGGCAAGGGCCAATCTGCTACTAGGCATAATAAATGGCAAACTCTGGTTAGATCCTGAAAGGCTCCAATCTCGGCGTCCTCTGTCCCATCTAGGTGATACGACATATGACAACAAAATTTGGATAAATGTCCGTCCTACATGGTCCGGGCATTTACTAAAGATATTGTGTATATTTTGAAGCTAGCCTCATAGTGTCCTGCACGGTCCACTACAAGAGAGTCTCAGAGGGAGGCGACTAGCTGATATCTTATTCGGAGATAGACTAGCAGAAGTAAATCTGCAACCCCAAGCACGTCTTACACAATCCGGGCTTAAATTGGAGGTGGGTGTGCACAGTTTCGGTAAACACCTCATCAGGCCGTATGTAAAGTTGAGTTACAAGGTCTCCACGCAGGATCATTGGTTGGAGGCGTGGTGTACACACAATCCTCAGGCTTATGGTAGAACATAGCGAGCTGAAATGACCAAAAGTCCAGATGTGACAGTATGGGTTAAGATAACTAGGCAGTGTCACGTTCCATCCTTTGTTAGCTTGTTGGTGACAAAAGACCACAGTTTGGGTGACTCCAGGGGTGAGTCGCATGTTTAGACGTAATAGGAGTGCTCAGGTGTCAGACAACGGGGCTTATTAGTAACTATTGTCAATAGCATTTAGACCCATTGGGATCTGGCTGCGTAGCCTATGGATCCACTGGAATTCTGCATTGAACTTCCGATTGAGGGACAAGTTCTTGTCGGGTGCCAGATTGCAGAATTGCAGGACGTAAATTTCCACGTCATCCAACCCGTCATGTCCGGATGAGTTGAAATGTTGGGAAACTTTTGTCTTCCTAGGGTCTTTGGTGATACAGTAGAAGTAGTCTTTAGGTTGTTTTTGGTCTGACCCACATACTGTTTCCCACATTTTTAACACTTAATGGCATAGATCAGGTTGTTACTATTACAGTCGACATTCTGTCTTGTATAGTAGCCACACTTGGTGATGACAGGTGGAGGGTTGTGGTCAGGAAGAAAGGGGCCTCCCCATCGCCCTGTTTCTTCTTTCCTATCTGATTGAGTAGTGTTGGCCTATCTATCTTATTGGCCCAATCAAAGGCCTGAACCAGTAGTTCTTCAGGGTATCCCTTCTGGATCAGGAGGGCAGCCTTCTTCGCACAGTTTGAGACAAGATCCGCCTCTCTTCTGCAGACACATTTGATGTGCAGGAATTGGCCATATGGTAGGCCTTTTTTGCAGTGGTATGGATGTGCGGAGCGGAGCGGTAGGTAATTGTTTCTGTCAGTCGGTTTGCAATAAAGGGTGTTTGTCAGAATGCCTTGGTTAAGATTGACGGTTGTGTCGAGGAAGTTGACGCTTGTGGTTGATTTTTTTGGCGCTAAATTTTATAGTATCATGGACTTGGTTTAGGTTGTCAATGAATTTCCCCAGCTCGTGTTCACCATGTTGCCAAATACAGAATATGTCTTCCATATAACGTAACCAGATTCTTGGTTGGAGTTGATAGGTATACACGAATTCATCTTCGAAATTGGACATAAAAACGTTCATATATGAAGGTGCCACCTTAGTGCCCATTGCGGTTCCTCCTATCTGTAGATAATTTTGATTGTTGAATTGGAAGTTGTTTAAGGTCAAAACTTGTGTGGGTAGCTCTAGTAAGGATAGACTACCAGGCTGGTCCCCGCGGTCTGTGTTCGCAAAGTGCCTGGTAGGCCGCATCACAGCCGTCTTTATTAGGGATGTTCATATACAGAGAGGTTACATCTAGGGTCAGAAGAATTTCGGAGCAGGTTAGGTTGTCTAGTTCGTTGAGTTTTGCGAGGAAGTCTGTAGCGTCGCATAGGATCAATTTACTACTTCGAACAATGGGGGCTAGGAAATGATTGACGAAGGCGGAAATTCTTTTGGTCGGGCTCTCGTTGGCGGAAACAATTGGACGACCAGGGACCGGCGATGTTCCTTTATGGATTTTGGGTAGTAGGTAAAGTTTGGCTGTCCGAGGTTCGCTCATGGTTAGAAATCGTTTGGTCTTTTCCGTTATCTCGCCACG
Source organism: Lepidonotus clava (assembly GCA_936440205.1). NCBI lineage: Eukaryota > Metazoa > Annelida > Polychaeta > Phyllodocida > Polynoidae > Lepidonotus > Lepidonotus clava. Next base: position 5,302,581 of record OW387138.1, read on the forward strand.
TATCCTCATCTGTTCTAACTGATGTGGGACTTGCTCATGGTGAGTGGCTGTTAGGTCTGTCGTGGTTTCTTTGTAGAACCTACTGTTGCTCAGTTGTCTCTCCCCTTCCTTGATGTAGTCCGTTCTATTTTGGATGACTACTGCTCCGCCCTTATTTGTCGGTATTGCTAGCCAGGCGACCGATGCATCCTCGTTCGTTGCGCGGAAGGTTGTGAGTTTTCGGCGGGTCAATTGTAGTGTTTAAGATACCTAGCTCGTTTATAGGCCTACTTATGATATTTTCCAAATTTGTTGGGCCATTAGGTGGAGCCCAACTGGAGTTTGATTTGAGCTTGATTTTGGATGTGTCGGAGAACGGACCTATACTGGCCCCATCTAGCTCTTTGATAGTGTTAGTTTTGTTGAAATAGCAACTGATTCGAAGGGAGTGATGAAACTTATCTAGATCTCGTCTCATATTGCCAAGTTTCGGTGCACCCGGGGTTGGGCAGAATTTGAGTCCGTTCTTAAGAACATTTTTCTCGTCCACTGATAGGATGTAATCAGAGAGATTTATAACATTGTGCAATGGTGGAGTGTCTAAGACAATTTATTTAGTGCGTTGCAGGAATTTGGCGGATTCCGATTGTTTTAGTTTGACTGTCTCGTATTCTGCCAACAAAGGTGGACCATTACCTGTGGTGTAGTTGGAAATAGAGGTCTGAGTCAAGTTTCACGTATGGTTTATATCTTTAATTGAGAAACAAGGTGTGGTGTAAGTTGTCAACTCAGACGGTGCTAGGTTTGTCACAGGGCAAATGGGTCGGTCAGTTTGATTCGTCTTCAGAGGTAGTCTCAGGGATGTCAGGCGAGGGTAGTCCCGATAGTCTGAGATGTCTAGCGGCCATTGGTGGATCTCGGGGTACTCCCCCCGATGGGTTGGATACCTCTCCAGTGGACCGGGTGGCTGGTACCTTGCAGGTCCGGCCACTGGGCGGCGGGCAGGTTTGCTTGCCCGGGGGCACCTTAAGGATACATGGCTGGGGATAAATAGAAAATAATAGTAACATAGTTATGTTTTCTTTTATGACACTTTTTCAGTTCTTGCACTTCATGAAACTGAACGCCCTTCTACTGGTGATCGCAGATATGAAATAGTTTGCCATGAGACCTATGCCTAGAACAAAGTAAAAATATATTTAAGAAAAAAGTATTTGCCTCTCTAAAAGGTAATATGCTTCAACTAAATTTCGGTGACTGAATACCATGCAATACTACCAGAGCTCTCTTCAGTCTTGCTTTATTTCTGTTAATCTCATCCCATTGGAGCTTATTGTCATATTATTATATTCTAAATAAAAACACTGTAAAGGAACGAGGCAAAAATCAAGATAATTTCCACATAACCCGTCCGCTTGCTGGTTTGTAAGATGAAAGTTTGAAATAAAGTCAGTTACAATTTCCTCAATCACCTCTAAAACCTACATAATTATGGACATTGTCATGAAACAAGTATCATAGATATGAAAAGTAATGATTTGAAAAACATGGATCGACCAACAAGCAAACTGAAAGGGCTCAGCATGAAATGTACATTTGTAACTTTATGCAAATCTAATCTACTTTTTGTTATAAATCAGCTCTACTGGTGTTTCTGAATATTTGGAATGGGGCATTTATCTTTTATAAGGTGTAGAAAATTAATGTAAAATATCCACTAAGGTAAAAACCTGGTTTGAATATATTTTTTGAGTGTAAAAGTACAAGTATTTTGAAATTTTATCCACTGGACTAATCAGTTATCACTAGTAAGGGATCAGTCCCCAAATCAGAGAGATAGCTCCAATGCCAGATAGGTAAGGTATTTCGGCAAAGGAACTTTGTAAGCCACTTTTATGGAGGTCTATGTTGTCTATGTTGTAAATATTATACTTTATTGCAAGTAATTGACTCTTATTTGAGACTATTTGTGACCCGATCTGACATACTGAGACGGAAGTCGCAAGAAGTCGCATGTCGCACGTTACACCTCGTTTGAAAGCTAATTAGCTAAGGAATGCTATGGAAGGGTCGTGCGACTTGCGACTCATTGCCGACTTGCGACTCATTTTGTCAGATCGGGTCACATTTTATTTGAAACAAGCCCCTCAGATGTATAGGCTCGCAGTAATTATTATGATCTTTTTTCAGCATGGGACGATCCTGCATGTGATAGGCCATGCCTTAGGTTTGATTCATGAGCATACCCGCTCAGATCGAAACTCAGCCATTACTGTCTATTACGATAACATCAAACCGAGCATCGATCGCTTCAACTTTGAAATACTGAGTGCCTCCGAGAACATACTGACGGGCGAATACGACTACTCCTCTGTAATGCAGTATGCGGCAGGTGTGAGTATATAAGCCTAGTCTATGATTTGCACCCTACTGTAGCACTCCCTGGGCTTGACCGACCCAGTAGCCTGTTGCACAATACTGATTGTAACAACAAAAAAAGCAAAACAACTAAACCTTTCATTGCTACTTCGATTGTAACAATGATTGTTTTGACACTGAAAAGACTTATTTAGAATGTTCTCAATGAGATGTAAAAATTACTATTTTTTTTCTTCATACATCAATTGACAGAATACATTGCCTTAAGATACCCTGTAATGTAATGTTTCAAATATATACATACTGAGTAAATGTAACCAGTAAATTGTACACTGGCAGGTACCGAAAAGAATGTTGTTAAAAAAAAAGAATTTAATTTCATCCAGTAGATACTAGGGTCATTGTGTCAACGATAATTATTGCTGTTATGAAAGTGATTTTAAAGTTACCTTAAAGTTATCATAACAGTAAAATCTCATTGTGCAATGGGCATTGATATTACACAGAGTTGCCTCTATTCAGGGGTACTGGGGTCACAGCCTGTTGCTACGGAGCTGCAGCCTGATAGGAAGGGGGTTGGAACACTATCTCAATGTACTCAAATGACCATTAACTAATTAATTCATTAGTTAATCAGCCCCAATGATGTGATTAGGATATGTAATGTTTACAAACACGAAAACAAATCTTTTAAACTTACAGGGTAAATGAGATGAGAAATGGATTGCAGAATGCTGCAGCTACCCAATGGGACATAGTACATTTAGTTGATATCTTTCTGCAGCCTGCCGAAGCATCTCTTGTTCACAGCTTCTGAATTTTGATGTCACCCCTACAATATTTGTGGAGCAAACCAATTGTGCCAACTCAAAGCTTGAGCCACTAGTCTGCTCTAATCTGGCCATCAAACTCACCTAGTTTAAAGAGGCACAGGTATAGCACAAGACTACCACAAGTAAAGGAATCAGCAGCCTAACTACAGACTAGGCTTAACCCATCAGTCCTCTCCAGTCTAACAACAAGGCCTTCTCAAATCTCATCAAACCACACTTCCCCAGTTCTAAACCCTATAGTGAGACAAATCCATCTGAATGTCTGCATGTTTGTCTTTTGCGAAATGCAATGTCTTAGCTACTTACGACAGAAAACACACAAATTGTGGCACTTTTTTTTCTTCAATATTATCATGGTTACATATGATATGGACAAACAATGATTATTGAATAATGTTCTACATTATTCAATGTTTAATCATGAATTGAAACATATTTGATAATTCATTGTGATTATAGATAATACAAGCTTTATTTTCATAATCTTAAAAGTTATGATAGCCCATGAGCAGTATTACACTTAAGATCTTAAATGGACATTTTATCGTAAAATTTCACCAAAAAAACTATGGTGTGAAACAGCTTTAAACTGCTCAATGAGTAGTCACATGTGCAAAACCATCAAATTTACAAAAGATATCCTTACTGAGAAACACAAGGGTCATAATATTGATTTAAGATCGTATCTCAATATACGATCAAAATTTGGCTAGTGTGGAATGCCCCCCTACTCCTCGGCCAGGGCACTAGCACACTTAACCACCTGGTTGGCTTAATGCCCATAGGAAATGCATTGTGCATAGATGGCACAGCCATCATAAGAAAAACACACTGAAGCTTATTCCTGTGTGACAGTCAATAAAATATAGAAACAAGCAGAAAAAAGGACCAGCAGAGCCATAAATGACAGAATCGTAGTAATCAACTTTTAAGACGTGTAATAGACTTTATAGGATTTATATGATGCGATCAATAAGTAAAGGCTTGTGTTCAAGTTTGAAAAATGACAACTTCCTCATCAGAATAAACATGTAATACACTATTCTTGGGGAGTGTCTGGTGATTTGAAACTATATCATAGATGAAGGGACTTTCACCAAAAGTTGGGGGCTACGCTTCCCAATTCTCCCTACTATGTATAGCTGATTTACAGTATTCTAACCCTTTCCCATCCACCAGATGCTTGGAGGCATCACCAGTATCAGCAAAAACCAATCCAGTAGCGTCTTTTCAATGTTTGCCAAAATAGTGAATTTAAAGGTAAATATTCAAGAAAAATAGTGGTTACTGCTCCAAAACAATGAAACATCCACAATATAATTATTATAGTATATATAACAATAAGAAGTTTGAATGTCATTTGGAGCCTAACTTGAGTCTAGAAAGGGTCACCTGTGCTTTATCTGGCGTATTTTGAGGTTATTTACTAAATTGCATTGGCAGTCATTAAAATCTTAAATGAAATGTCAGTGGCGTAGGGAAAGGGTAAAAGACCTGCTGGCTAATTTTGACAGATTGTGTCGACAAAATCCCTGGAAAATGTTTAGAAAAAAAAAGAATAATTGTCAATATCAAATATATGTGGATATTGATTCAAGAAATCGTTTTTACAATGTTTATCTACAAATAATGATACAATTCATAAAACTTTAAATTTTGTTGACATATTACATGCATCCTGTTTTTGGCTAACTTTTAGGTTAAACTCGTGAAACTGGCTATATGTGCTGGCCAAAATTAACCATCAAAATGTAGCCAAATTTGGTTCCTTTCAGACTGGTGCTGTAGAAGATAAACTTGTTCTCGTGCCAAAAGACATAAGGTACCTTAGCACCATGGGACAACGTGGAGGTCTCGCTTTTCTGGACTTGCTGTCCGTCAATAAGCGCTACTGCAGTGGTAAGTGATATCTATAGAAATAACAATAAAACAGGTTTGGAAGTTTCCCAACATATTATTTTTTCATTGAATGAGAAAAAACTCCTCATGAGTGTGAGAGTCCGGGTAAGATATTTACCCAACCCCTAATTTTCATATAAAAATTTTTAATGGTGGTGACAATACCAACATCAAATGTCACCCGTTCATATTGATTTTCTGAGCTCAGGTCAGATGATGATTCAATCTCAGGTTTCTTAGATCCAAATATCTATTTTGTAGAACTGTTTACAGAATTAAATTTGGCAAATTAGAACTGACTCAATCCAACAGACTATCTTGCTGCAATAGTGATCTCATGTTGTGAGACATTGAATTGTTCATTTCGTTATGTGATGGGCCACTTTGCCTAGATTTGCCTAGATAATAAAATCTCTTAGGTATAACTGCCACAATTTGACTTCAAAGATTGTCGCTGTTGCAACATCTCTGTTGATAGAGCACAGCAAAAACTCCCAGTGTTGGTGCAAGTTATCACAACAGCGTGGCCTCTTGGTTTCATTTTTGATGGGAATTCCAATTATTATAATGTAGCAAGGACAGTACTGAAAGCCCAGGTGCTAGGGGATTCCAAAATTAATTTGTCTTTCTTGAATTGAATATACTGTATCTATAGATGGTGATGTTAGAGATAAAGTATATTCATATTCTTATTTAGGTGTTGAATTAGATACATTTTTATCTTCAGACACTTGGTTAATGCACAAACATGCAATCTGTTGCAATGATCAAGGTTGCATTGGCGGCTATTGTATAACCAGCAAATGTCCCTTGGCCAATTTGACAAGTCCGTGCCCGAATTGTTTCCGAATGAGACCTTTGAACGAGCACCTGCACAACGAGATTTTCCCTGAATAGCATAGGTGGCGTCAACGCCTAAATATAGCACCACTGATTCTGGATCTGCCGCCACCCAGTCCCCAATGGTTTCAGAAAAAACCTTATTGGTTACAGCCATGTCGTATTTAATGAGGGCTTCAGTTAAATACACATTAGTCGCAGCTTTGCTTGCTATGAATGTCATATGTGCAGCGTATCCCTTGGCGTCGTGCCCACAATTTATTATATGGGTTAGTGCCTGGGCCATGCCGCTTATGTAATCCCTATAAGAAGTTTTATCAGGCCCTTTGTTGTCTAACAAATAGCACAATGGTCTGAACTTACGTAAGGCTGCTTCCTCTTCTTTTGAACATTGCTTCGTCTCCGGTTCTGCCCCTCCTTGAATAAGCAAAGCGGCGGTGGATTTTTCTTTGTCCTGGTCACGTACACTGGCACCTGGAAAAGGCTCCTCATGCGATAAATTCAGGTTAATGTCCTGTAACTGATTCTTCATACCTGAAATACTATTCTGTTCTTTTACTGAGGTTAGACGCTCCCGTTGATATTTAATTCTCTCCTCTGAAAAGGCCATGTATTCCGCTGTGGAAAACCCGGTTTTGTTACTGAACAACATTGGCAAAACTCACCAGTATAACATGTGAGGCACCCGGCACAGTTGGGCATAACCAAACTGAACACTAGGAACACATGAAAATATTTTTGAAGAGTTTTCTGCCGGTGGTAAGCCATGAGCATTGTCCAGTACTTGTTCTCAGGTCGGCGGGCTACAGGCAACTGGTGGACCTGTCCCTTTACCAGGCTTAGGTCAGGGTAGTAGAAGATAGGGGGAGGCACTGAGCCATTCACTAGCGCCCCTACCCTTTATATTCATATAAATGTTTATATGATACATGTTCAAAAGGACAAATGACAAGTTGTATGTTTTTAGAAAAATAAGAAAATTTATTAATGTTGAAACTGCTATTATTATTTACAAACAGACACTAACAGTATATGCCATTGTAATTTTAAAGTGATGACAGTTGTGCTATATGTATTAATTTTGACATATCACAAATATTTCATTCTTTCTATAGACCCTGAAATCAGTTCATACCACTTTATTGTAAACGTTTTTTTCCAATTTTCAGAATTTAGTTCAAAATAGAATGTTTTGATTCTATGATATGTTTTCCAAAACCAGTCCAAAATGATTGTTTAATGAAATAGCACTGTATCTCATTTATCTGCACAGTTATGGTTGTTTGAAAAAAATGCCTTTTTCTATAACTTTTAAAGTCACCCTTTCTTGGTGCATAGGTCTATAGCTATGTTGATGTATCAATATAGCACAAATTCCCAATTTATTGATCATAGTGATCGCAGAGAAAACCTAAGGGGTGAAAAAAATGATTCAAACGTCCTTTTACTTGTAACAGTAAAATTATAAACGGCCCCTATCATAGAGGAATAGACATCTGGAATTCATTCAACATTGAACAGCAGCAAGCAGAAAACAAAAATAGATCTAAGCAACTTCTAAAGAAGTAGGGTTGAAAATCTGCACAATGTTATTTGTTCTAGATGTCAATATATGCATTGACTATACAACTTCTGATATTAATTTTGTTCTGTAAATTACACTAGTGAAAATTACTGTTAATATGTTTACTTTATGTACATTGTATTAGTTACCCATTTTTGTCAACTCTATCTCTACTACTGGATGATCACAATGTACTGTGAGGTGGTTATTGATTAATAAAGACAAAGAAAAATGATTGTCTAATATCTTGAGATTTACCCATTTTTTATAATACAAAACTAATGTGAAATACACAAAAATTGGAAACTTATAAGTTTATGTACAAGGAACCCTTTAACTATTCAAATTACTGTTTGTCCTCTTAACTAGATGTGTGTTCTTCCTCATCGACTGTATGTCAGCGAAACGGGTACCCTGACCCTACCGACTGCAGTCGTTGCCTCTGTCAGCCCTTTTTCAGTGGGGCCAATTGCCAAGACCTGCTCCCTCAGACCAATTGTAAGTTTATCAAATCCCTAGAATTGGTAAGGGTACACACTGGATTGTCAGAGGTGCATATGATTATGATCCATGGTGATTAAAAAAATAAATTAATATAGAGTTTTTCAGCTTAATGGTAGATTTATTAATACAATATTAATAAATGCACATACTTTTCTCACAAAAACAGGGGATCCTAAAGTGGTTTTGAATTGTAGCCCATGGCCTAAATTTCATTTTGACATGCCTGCATTCTTGCAATGTAGTCTGGCCAGTATACATGTCAAGGTATAGGAACCAACAGATTTTGGCTAAAACTTTAAATTTAAGAACCAAAATATCAATATAACTATTCAGGTATTAGCGGCACTGTGCAGTTTTATACCTCAAACGAAAAGCCTGTGGATTGGGAAGCATCTAGACAGACTTGCTTTTGTGGTGATATGGTTCTTTCTCTTTTTTGTTATAACGAGAATAATTAAGAAAGAAGTATTATCATTAGTTTGTACTGAAAGTACAAGACTCCCTATGCTACTATGGCAAAAGCTTCTATTTTTTCCATATATTACTCCATTTAATTTATTAGCAGCCAAGAAAATGGATTATGTGGATCAGGCTGTCAATGTCCATTTTGGGGAAATCTAGTTAATTTTGTTAAATACATAAAACACTTGTACAAAAGATGTCAAACTTGCACTTACTTATTATCATTCAAATGATAAAGAATTTATGCATATAATCTTTTTCACATCATTTCCCAGAGGGAAGCTGGAGTTTGGCAGTTTTCTTATGTTTCCTACCTTTTCTAATGACCTTTAATTAGAATTGATAATGTCTTGACTACAATTTCCAAATTAAAACACCTGTGGACACCCAGATGTATATATATTCATATTTCGTTCCTTCCCCCTACAGCTGCGCGGTGTGCCAGAGGTGCAGAGATTATGGTGACTGAAGGCAACCCCCAAACCTTAACCATCTATGACTACCCCAATCAGGATCTCAAATGTGTATGGAGAATTAAGGTTGGTTGTGACAAAATATTCATGTCTCTTCTATGGTTTAAGTCAGTATTTCACATACTGAATCCTTTCCCTTATGATAACATAGATCAAATATATATATATATCACTTCGCTACAATCCTATCCTATAATCCACATGTTTATTTTAGTTTGTGGTATCCTTTCCCAGCGTGCAATGCCCTGAAAACCTTGTCAATTTGACAAATTTGGCCTTGTCACATGCTTTTCAGAATATTTGACAAGTTCACATTTGTCACTGAGTAAAAGAATTAACAGAAATAGAGGGAGTCACTGTTTAATTTGAATGATTAGCACAGTAAAGTGTTAATCATTATCATTTGGACTTAAAGATACTAGATGCTGTTCACCTAGATGCCACCTGGTGGGTTATAAGGGTTATAATAGAACTAACAACTAATTGTAATTATGTGCACCTTGGGAGTTTGCCCATCTAATTGGAGTGTTTGTTATCATAAGATGAACACAAATAACAATTTTCCTTTCAATTTAAGTTATATCAGATCAAATTTGCATATTCTAAAGTTGCTGCTCAGCTCTATTTTTTAACACTTTATGTTGTAACTTTTTTTAGAAACGGTAAATATTGATATAACTTAGGCTGAATGTACATTGCTACCTACAGTAAATAACTGATGAGTTTGATTAGAATGTTGTTATTTTTTTCACTATAAGGAGAAATGTGAGTTTTTTCTCATTGAGGGTGTTCTCATTCACCCAGCCTCCTAGCCTTTACTTGTACAAGGTCCTTACTAATTAAACCAATGATCTGAACTGCCAGTGCTGATCCCTGCCGATCTACCTGCTACCCTTGTCCCTACCCTTGTCCCTGGACTAATCTTTACTCTCTGAACACAATCAGGGAGATTCTCTGCCTCGGCCCTAGCAATAGCTTTTTTTTAACAGGTAGGGTCTTTCTGACTGATGCAACATCAGTACATCATAACGAGGTTAGGTGTTGGAGGGAGGGGAGACGAGTAAAAGGTCATACTACATAAAAGAATAAAGGTGGATTACTACATCAAAGCAAACTCTAGGATTTGTAGGACAGTTATACTTTCAAAACCTATTTTGAGGTGTATAATTTCCGAGGATATCATTAACCATGGCAAATGTATTCAAGTAGTGAAAAGGGGTTAGGCTATAGGGCTTTAAATGTCATAATTCTACATGTTTCAGGCACCAGCTCAACACCGGATTTCTGTTACTACCATTTCTAATAAATACCAAATAGGGAGAACTACAATCTGTCAGTTTCACTGGCTGGAGTTCCGGGACGGCACTTCCCCGGCACAGGCAAAGCTGGGGCTGAGGTAACGAGGCCACCCCATTTTTTAAAGGATTGACTCCCGTGGTTGGGGCATGATTCACGTTTTGGCATGTACCTCTGAACCTAATTTAGCTACAATAATATCATATGGTCAATTCTCACAAAACGTGCCCAATTGGCGAATTTCATGTTTTTGTGATATAACTGAAAAAATATGAAAGCCATTTCATTCTTTTTGGCCAGATTTGCATTTATTTATATTTTATCTCATATATTGAGCACACTTTTGCCTATATTCTCTGTATTTTTAAAAATTATGATAGATAATGTGATATTTTTCGGAATTCACATGTGGTGTACTTTTTGTGTAACAGTGTTTCCATACCCTTATTAAAAATTTATCAGGAATAAGTGAATAATATTTCACCAATTCTCAATCTGTGTTTGTGCGCTCATGTCTAGCCAAAAATGATTAATATTTTAACATATTTTTTATAATTTTTGTTAGCTGTAATGTACTGTCATAGTTTGTGGGGGCAGTCATAGTCCATGGGGGCATTGTCATAGTCCGTGGGGGCATATATTTCATAGTCCTATACAAACATTTTGGTTGTAGATAATGTTGAATTATTATACTGATTAAATATGGAAGGCTACATATTTTGCTATTGATCATAAAGATTTAGCCTAATCTTATTACATATTGACATCTCTTGGTGTTTTAATAGACTGTCATAGTCCGTGGGGGCTGTCATAGTCCGTGGGGGCATTGTCATACTCTGTGGGGGCATTGCCATAGTCCGTGGGGGCATTGTCATAGTCCGTGGGGGCTGTCATAGTCCGTGGGGGCATTGTCATAGTCCATGGGGGCATTGTCATAGTCCGTGGGGGCATTGTCATAGTCCGTGGGGGCATTGTCATAGTCCGTGGGGGCATTGTCATAGTCCGTGGGGGCATTGTCATAGTCCATGGGGGCATTGTCATAGTCCATGGGGGCATTGTCATAGTCCATGGGGGCATTGTCATAGTCCATGGGGGCATTGTCATAGTCCATGGGGGCATTGTCATAGTCCATGGGGGCATTGTCATAGTCCGTGGGGCATTGTCATAGTCCGTGGGGGCGTTGTCATCATCCGTGGGGGCATTGTCATACTCCGTGGGGGCATTGTCATCGTCCGTGGGGGTCCTGATATCTATGTGTGCATAAATTAAAAAAGTAATTAATATTAAAGTTCCCAATTACATATATAGATACTCCAATACACTAAGAATATATTGACCAAAATTCATTTCATTCTGAACTTTTTTTTTTTTTACCCTATTTTGTCGTCAATTGGGCACGTTTCGTGAGAATGGACCATATACACCATTTGAAAGGTCTGATTTTTCCCTATTTAGTGATGTACGTTATTAGAAAATCTGATGAGAATTTGAAGAACTGTGATTTTGAAACCTATATTTCGACTTTTATGTTTTTGAACAAGGATTTCTCAATAACTAAAGACATTACATCCTCAATCTTTTTCCGAGACGTCAATAACATTCTTATGAATGGAATTGTGTCTCAACATTTTTATTTAGGGTTTAGTTTTTATTTTTGGCCAAAGAAATGTAACTTCAATTTGAATTATTACTAATTTTTCTTTTTTCTTTTTTCAAAAAGACATAAAACATAAGACATGAAAAAAGATGTCAAAACCCTTGCCTCCCGTAAAATGTGTCAAACAAGCATTCAAAATTTCAAAGATCTATCTCTGATGGTTACTGAGAAATCTTTGTTCAGAAAATAAAAGTGAAAAAATAAACTTTTCCATTTGAGCAACCATAACTGAAAAGTATGCAAAAGTCCAAAGTACAGCAAATCGTGGCCCGACCACAGGTGTCAATCCTTAAGTGTTATTCATAGTCTTCACACTTACACATGATCTTCCAGATATCAGTTATACACAAAAAGAAACGTAATTTTTGAGGTTTGAGCATTGAGTGGTGTGTATAGAAATCAGTGCCTTTCAGGAAATGTCATGTATATTCACCAGTTTGACACATGTTACACTTGTTTGATAATGATGTTGTGACAGTCTCTGCAGCTGAGTAATGTAAAAGTCTTTATCATTATGCTTTCATATAAAGCACCATTTTCATATTAACAATGATACGTGCCTACATACATTTGATATTGAGGGTTTAATTGAGATATGTTTACCTGTTATCAAACCTTACCGTGTCTATGCTATACAAATAGTAAAATATACTATAATACTGGTGATGGGTAAAACAAGTGAAATTCTATACCTAAAATGTGACAGAAGAAATAAGCAAGAAGGACATTGCACAATGGGATGGATCTAGACCACTAAATTGGACACAGTGACATTGCCATTTCTTAAGATCAACATGCAACCTGGACCCTGGACAGCTTCAAAACCTAAGTGAGATGCGACAGACATTTCTTAAATTTGACATGTGACATTGCGAAAAAAATAAGCAACAGAGACTTGTGACAATGCCATTTTTTTAAATTTGACATGTAACATTATGGACCCTCCACCCAGAGCCCAAATGGAAATAGTATCTCCAAATCCAGTGTTCTTCTATCCCAACTAGTTGTGATGAACTTATTGGGCTCTGTTGGCATGGTAAACCTACCAGGGCCCATATTTTCGTAACTAACTTGGCTGATCAGGGAAAATTTGGTCAGGGTACCATGATCAGGTATTTGACTTTTACCAAAATTTATTGTGTTATTGCAAAATAGTGTCGAAGAGGAATTATTAGGTGTAAAATTTATTCATGATAGATAGAATTTCTGATCATGGGACACTGATCAAATTTTCCCTGATCAGCCAAATTAGTTACGAAGATATGGGCCCTAGGCCCATATCTGTGTAACTAATATGGGAGGGGAGCTCAAGTGGCATGACATCATGTTAAAAAAATTCTATTTTAAAAATTTCAGAGAAATAGCAATAGGTAAATTTGGAATTTCCGTTTTTGGTCAAGGTAAAAGATTTTCAGAGGGCCAATGGTACCCCTACGCAAAAAAAAAAACATACTTTTAATGGGTTTGGGCCTTTGGTTTAAGGGAGGGGGGATCCTCTCGACATGATGTTATTTCAATGGGGCGGGTCAGGGTCACATGACAAATTTCAACAAGGGGGGAAGGTGAGTCATATATGTTCAAAAATAGCATGACGTCATTATGGAGAGCACCAAATCTGATGGTCTCATCCAAAGATAAAAGTCTTAAGCCCATTTGTCTTATGTCTTTTTAACCTGGCGATTCATTGCAATCTGGACCATAATTATTTTTTATCTTGTACACTTAAAATAAAAAAAATTGGAAACATAATTTGTATCTTATACACTTAAAATACAAAATTTGGAAACATATTTCTATGATGTTGATGATGGTGATGATGTGTTGGGTTTTAAGGTCTACTCAGTAATTTTTCAGCTATATCAAGACGAACTCTTGTTTTTGACCACACAGTTGTTTTTGACCAATTCTTTTGGGGTGAGGATGTCAGCAAGGTAAGGTGGTCTAAAGGGAAGCACCAAGGATTGAACCAAGGCCAGCCGTGTGCAATGCACGAATGAATGCTAACCACTAGACTAAATGGTTCTGAAGCACGGGAATGTTTCACCCTTGCTCCTGGAAGATCAAATCTATGGGAAGTTAGAGCCATACCCTGACACTTTTACTGAGGCGGGTGTTCTTTAATGTGCAGGGTCCCATAGACAGGGCCCTACACACAAATTAAGGCTGGTGGTCCTCTAGGGCCCTTTGATAACACTGCCATTGGGAAAGTCCAGAGATGAAGAGGCCAACCCCTAGACCCTTGCAGCGTCGCCCATCCACATGCAAGTTGATTGCACTAACAACCACCCCTGGACCCTTCCCTTAACCTTCAGATCCATGCCCTAGTCCCTATGTCAGTCTCTATATTGAGAAGGTGGTCAAACAAAGTACATTTTCAAAAACACATACAAGATATTTTCCTTAAACACTGAATATGTTCTTATACATTATTATACATTCCTTAAACACTCTACAGTACCTAAAAATTATCTAGATTTTATCATGAATTTATATTGACATTTAGGATAAATCTCTAAGAACTACAGCATACACTGTTACATATTTTTTTTCCTTATATTTTTTTAATTATTAAACCATACTCATTTTATATGATCTTCCGTTTAGGTGTGTTATAATTACATATAAAGGCAAATGTATAAGGCAAATGAAGGTCGCTCTGGACATGTACTTGGTTAGCCATATTCAAGCCCTAATATTGCAATCCTATTCTCAGAACAATGCACCCCTGAATTGATCTTTGAACCAAACTTTACTTTATTTATATAGCTTATATATTTGTTAAAATAGTTCATAATTATTGAGTTTCCAGTATTTCTTCTCCATGGTTTTATGTGTTTCATTTCTAAACATGGCTAGTCCAATACATGCTTAGAAGTTACAAGTGTTTAGGTTTTGAATACATGTGATTTCACCTGTTAAGATTTCAAACATAGCTAATCAAATATATGTTTAGAAGTTACAAGTGTTTAGGTTTTAAGCAACTGCTTTCATTTGTTTAGATTTTAAACATACGTAATCGAATACATGTTGAGGAGTTACAAGTGTTTAGGTTTTAAACACATGTGACTCCATGTGTTTAAATCCTAAACATGCTCAGACCTTAAACATATTTAAATCCTAAACATCATTATAACAATATACAATAAATAGAGCTTCATTCCTCTTTACTCCAAGGTTTTGCGGTGTCGCCAAACCGACTGGCCTGCCAGAGGTACAAGAACTTCTACTCATGTTTGATGTAAATAGATATGATCGCTGGCCTGAATCAACCTATACAGGGTTCTCATTGCAATTCACAGCAGGTAGGTTTAACAATGTATTGTCTGATCAACCTTTTTTCCTTTTTTTTTGTATTAACATTGTAATATATTTTATGGACAAAAACCCTAGGAAACAATTTTACTAAACAGTACAATCTTACTCTAGCAACTGGTGCAACACAAGATTAAATCCTTCATTCTCACTATGGCCTGTTCCTCCAAAAAAGCCTTTAATTCACTCATTCATAAACAGATAAAATATCAACCCAAGATACTGCACAAAGGTAGAAATTAACTCATTTACTTTGCGCATATCAATTGAAATAGTGTAAAGTTCACCAGTTGAACACAAGGGGATAATCAGAATTCTTCCAAATTACATAGCTTATGATGGTACACAGTATAAATATGGCAGGTGCCGCTGGTAGGTGTAAATATACCTGATGGACAGTGTCAATCAATACCAGACTGCTATATGAAGCGAGAGCGCGATGTAAGGGCAGAGAGAGAACCATTAACGTTTGGACAATACGGATCGAGAGATGCGAGGGGTTTAGATAGCTACGCAAAGCAACAGGGACATTTGGTGACTTATACGAGAATTTCTGCACTACTGTTGGATGTGAGATTAGGCGGACTCCAAGGAGAAAGCTTACTCTTCACTGGATTAGAATTGTAACACCTAGAAGACTTATCATCTCTTCATTGGCAAATGTACGCATCATCGTATCCACAAATAAACTTGACCTACTGCCAAGCGTTTTTTTCCACCAAAATCAATTAATGTATGTGACCATATATGCCACCACATTAAAAGTGGGGGAAAAAATTAAAACCATACTACTGCCAAGCGTTGTTCATGTTATGGATTGAGCGCCCATCTCGTGAACTCACTTATCACTTGACTAGCACCCATTAGGAATAGTAATATCAGTGACAGTGAATATCTCGGACAATTCCCAATAATTACGATTAACCATAAACATACACAATCATTCAATACTAGTTAATCTTTAGTAATGTAATGATGTTGTATTGGTACACATATAAAGCCATCTACAGGTATCCTCATAAATTATTTAGTATATTGCTCTGTAAGTATAACAAGGAATGAGGTTCTTTGGCCAAGAAGGATAGATAAAGTGGCATCTAGTGCTGTTTGCTTTACCTTAACTTTCAAACATCCCTTTATAAAGTGGATGAAAAGGAGAGTATTTGTATTCATGTTTTTTGTCGCTGAAAGAAAGGGAAATATTTAATTATTTTTTTACAGTTCATGCCATTTTTGCGCATTGTAAATAAGTGAGATGGCACAAAAACAGATGCTCTGTGAATCTAGAACTATTTTTTCTTCCTTGTTAAATAGGTAGTTTCTATGTCCTTGAAATTCATCAAGTCCATTCTTTATGATTTGGCAAATTCTAATTCACTCACATTTGGAGATGTGTCTTGCTCTGGCTAATTAATGATGACTATTTCATGTTAACCCCAGACTTGGAGTTTTCTGTGGACCCAACGACTGGGCCACGGGCAGGGGGGACCCAGCTCTCTATATCGGGACACTTCAACAACGTCTCCAGCGTCAATATAGGGCCAGCAGAGTGCACTATCTCCTCCAGGTAAGGGATG
This sequence comes from Lepidonotus clava, assembly GCA_936440205.1. Lineage (NCBI taxonomy): Eukaryota > Metazoa > Annelida > Polychaeta > Phyllodocida > Polynoidae > Lepidonotus > Lepidonotus clava. The sequence goes on from OW387138.1 coordinate 5,319,356, forward strand.
GATTCTGATTGGGTTTACTATGAAGATTTTACATAATAATAAACACACAGATAGTATGTTTTTTGGGGCAGGTACCTATTTGAAATATGCTTACCATAAATAGCATAGGACCAGACAACAATGGTAAATTATGTAAATTGTCACATTCAATCAACTGCAATGCACAGTAGGATATATTTCTTCTGTTGAGTCAGTTCTTTAAACATTATCGAGGATTCAGAAATCCTATGATTGTATGTATAAAGTATAATGTTAATAACATTGTCATACACTGGTTGTATTTCATGTCCACATCGTTTACAATAACCCTCTTGCTGTTGGCCTGAAGCACCCCTGTGCTGATCCAGTGCCTGTCTGGGCCCCTGGCCGAGGACACCCTGATCGGCACAGTGCTGAATGTCACCGTCTCTGATGCCGACAACTCCAGCATCCTGGTGGGACAGTTCACCTATGGAGCAGACCCCAACGTCACCAGCCTCAAACCACTCAAGACTATACTGAGGTAAGAACTAATCTGGTGTTCATTGGTCACGTGCTATATGGTGCAAAAGTCCTGGGAGCAAAGGTCCAGGAGGCAAAAGTCCAGGGGCCAAAAGATCTAGAACCTGCACAGTACAACCTCAGTCTACCTAGCACATGCTGTACACACTGTTTTTAATGTTTGGCAGAGGTGGTATATGACTGACAACACCGTACCTTTTACATGTTTAATGGAGCTGATATAAAGCTAACACCACCTTACCGTTCTCATGTTCAGTTATATATTCCGAACAACACTTTACATTTTCCATCTTTAGTATATTCCTGACACCAACTTACCTTTTTATGATTAGTAGAAGTCTTACATTCCTGACACCACCTTACCTGTTTATGTTTAGTAGAAGTCTTATATTCCTGACACCACCTTAACATTTTATGTTTATTAGATGTTGTATATTCCTGACACCACTTTACCTTTTTATGTTTAGCAGAGGTCATAAATTCCTGACTAAATCTTACATTTTTATGTTTAGTGGAGGTTGTATATGACAGACACAACCTTACCTTTTATGTTTAGCAAAAGTTTTATTTTCCTGACACCACCCTACCTTTTTATGTTTAGCGGCGGTTGTATATTCCTGACGTCAACTTACCTTTTTTATGTTTAGTAGAAGTCTTATATTCCTGACACCAAATCATCTTTTTATGTTTAGTGGAGGTTGTATATTACTGACATGACCTTACCTTTTTATATTTAGCAAAAATTGTATATTTCTGACATCACTGTACATTTTATATTTAGTAGAAGTTGTAATTCCTGCCACCACCTCATCTTTCTATGTTTGGTGAAGTTGGTATATGACTGACAGCACTTTACCTTTTTAAGTTTTTAAGGTTGTACATGACTGACACCAACTTACCTATTTTTTATGCTTACTGGAGGTAATATAAAACTAATGCCACCTTACCTTTTCTATGTTTAGTAGAAGTCTTATATTCCTGACACCACCTTATCTTTTTATGTTTGGTAGAGTTTGTATATGAGTGACATCATTTTGCCTCTTTATGTCTGTTGGAGTTTTTATATGACTGACATCAGTTTACCTTACTTTTCTATGTTTAGTGGAGGTGTATTCATCACTGTGTATGGCAGCAATCTGAACGTTCCCACGACCCGTATGTTGATCATCACCAGGACACTGGTGTCTCCGGCTGTAAATGAAACAAAAGAGACTGTAAGTGTCGGGTTATAGATTACCTAAGTCAAACTCTTGAATCACAGTTGTCTTAATTAAGGCAACATGTGCTAAATTATTCATATCAAAAGTATACATACACATGATTAACTTGTGTTATTGTTGTTTCTTTTCAAATTAAAAATTTATGAACGATCTAATTCAGAGAAAATGAACATTGATATTGTTTGCCCCTATGCCTACCAGCTATCATTAGACATTAGTCTAGTGCCCAGTAGATCCGTATCGAGATATTGAAGAACAGAGAATGAGATCGTGTGTATTGCAAAAAGCCTCTAGTGTCATTTCACAGCTCTGTAATATAATACCAACCTTGCATAGTGTATAAGGGTCTCTTAATAGACCTTCTTACAATCTTTTATCGCAGGTGTGCACCGGCGATCTCCCCAACATGATGTTGTGCCCAACCCCCACATTCAGTACCCACACCCCACCATACCCACCCTACCGGCGGAGGAGACAGGCCGACCCTGGGGGTCAGAGACTGTTCTCTGTCCTCCTGGGGCTGTCCCTGGACGGTGTAGAGGAGTACCGGTCCCTGGCCGACCACCCCCGCCTGGCCCAGTACGGCCGGCTCGACGTCTACACCGATCCCCAGTTCACCCGCTGGGAGCCGGACGGCACCAAGACCTTTGTCTCCACCTGGCCTGTCAACCAGCGACAACTCGACATCAAGGTCAGCCCTGGGGGGGCTGCCCATAAATGATGTCATGCAATTTGCTTTTACCTTTTTCGACCTCCCTATTCCCATTGTCATGTTTTGTCATACATCCCTTGACCCCCCCCCCCCCTTCCCTAGAATGTACATTATATTAAGGGGACCCCCCCCCCCCCCCCCCAAAAAAAAAAAAAAAAAAAAAAAAAAAAGGATGACTTATTTTTGCCTATAGAAACATGACTGGTTTTAACTGAACATTAAAAAATAGGGTCTTTAATATCCCAACCTAACCTAAAATTGTTTCTGAAATTCTTGAAATTAAAATTTTCACAACATGATGTCATGCACCATATGACTCCCCTCACCCCCTTATCATGTTTGGTCATGGCGACATGGACCCCCTTCCCCCCTACTGCATGACATCATTTATTGACAGCCCTGGACAGGAATAAGTAATTTGAATAGCTCAGTCCATGGCCAGAAACAAGTTAGGTCACTCTTACTCTCGATTCAAACATTATTATTTTCAATCCATTTATCCTGTTAATGTCCCCATGTATCAAATAATCTGAATATAGTCCTGAAATTGTAAGCTCACTCTTGTATCTTCTCTTTTACACACCTACATAAACAAACTATATAGTATACTATAAGTCTGGCAGACATGTGTATAGTTCACTTCACTGATGTATTCTAAAATCTTTCCAATGAAAAAAAAAAGACAAAATGTAAAGATATAAATGAATTATTCAGTGGTGGGGGGGGGGGGGGGAATTAGGGACTTCATCTGTTCTGGACTTTCAGTGCTCCCCTTACAACATAATAATAATGCAGAATCTCTTTCACAATGAATTGAGAATATCAGGTAATTTAATCAATTTAAGTAAGTAATGAAAACAAGTGATAATAGGCTTAAGCTCATGTGTCTTGATATACATATTTCATGTTAAAGCTGAAATTCCATTTTGTGCACTTTTAAGGGCTCGGCACAAATTTGAGGATTTCTCTTAAGAACACAGTCATAAGAGATCAAATATAAGTCCTATAACTGTGTCTACACTTGGAGTATTCTTGAATATCTTTAGCATCATTAGTCTTTGATGTATATACAGTGTTATTGATGCATGTATTTTATTTGAAATGCTCATCCTCTATGTGCAAGGATCCCTTTACCATCAAACTGTACACAGCTAACCTGTGTGCGTTTGTAGTCTATAGATATGTAGATATGTATGATATAACTAACCTATGTACATGTCAATGCATGATTAACAATGGTAGAAACTTTCCTATTATCATTACAATTTCAAAGGTTAAGCCCTGTTACTATGATTAACAATGGTCAGTAGAAGCATGCATTACTACAATTGTTATATTATTTCAAAATTTCTAAGGTTAAGTCCTAATATAATGATTTTACTTTCTCTGATCTTACATATTGATTCCCTTTTATTGTTGTTGTTTACGTTCACTCAGGGAGACTTCCTCGGTCTGACCAGTGAGGGGGTGACTGTCCTGGTTGGGGTGGCTGAGGGTGAAGTCACTCTGTTCAGGAACCGCCTCCTCTGTAAGCCCCCTGTGTACCGGCCGGAGGTGGGCCAAGCCGACTTTGTCGCACACAACAGGATTCCAGTGAAGGTAAAATACATGTATTCACGTTTTCCTTTTCTGAAACCAAATATATTCAAAGGAACCCCAAATTGGACTTGTTTCATAGAATTATATAGAAAGTCCATTTTCTGCTCAGATGTACTGCTTGAGTGGATGAAAATGACGTACACTCGATTGGTCCTCTCTGCATTCAAACCCTGGACCTTGGGAATGGCATGCCAATGTCATATAACCACTACACTGAACAGCCACATACAGAGGAGCGTTAATCGAACAATATCTGGAGTTGGTCAGAATAGGAACATATTTTCTTGAAAATTAAAGATATGTTGCATATTCCTTGAAACATGTATATTTGTGTCATGCTGTCGTCCAATATATATCCATATCCAGTTTATTTTGTTTGATGTATGGGTTGGCATGTCCTTCAGCTAAAGGTAATTCTCCACTGAATTTGTCTGTAGTAAGTGCTAAGATAAAGTGTTTAAGATACAGCAGCAATGTAGACCGGTTTGTTGTAAATAATACATATCATCTTAGCACTTACAATCGTAAAATTGCCTTGGGGTGAAATGCACCCTCAAGTCTGAAACACAACCTTGAAATGTCCAACTTCAACTATTAACTTAGAGTTATGAGCTACCTTTTCTGTTTCTACCTCTCCTCACCAGGTGCGTTATGGCAGTAAGGTGAGCGCGGTGGGCACCCTGATTTACCAGCAGACCCTGTGGGAGTACCCACCTGGACGATACTGCATCATCGGGGGTATCTGCATTGTGGTCCTCATCATAGCACTCCTTGTCATCCTCTGCATCTATTGCTACAGAAGGTCTTCAAAGAAAAGGAACAGATTTCAACAAAATACTGAAGTGCCACAAATACAAAGAAGAATCAGCGCTCTATTGCATGAGCCCTCTGACCAACAGCGGACAGGTCTGGTGGAGCCGGGGAGGAGGCCGAGTCGAGATGGATGGGGACAGGGCTCGTTTATACCCGGAGGACCTCGTCAAACCCTGGATTATATGGACACTCCCTACAACACTCCCTACAACAACCAGGCCGGGGTATACAGGGGTGGCTACCCATCCATGTACAAGGACTCAGCCTGGTCAGAGTATTCAGAGACTATGTGATAACCTGGAGAGGGTGTACATGGAACACTTCCCAGACATGTACAGGGACTGGCCTGGTCACAGTACTCGGACACCATGTGACAACTGGGTGAGGGTATACAGGGAACACTAATTAGCTGCTTCATTAGGGAGGTCCACTTAGTAGAAGGCTTGATCAGGCTCCCACCAGTGAACATTAAAGCTATTGAATGTGAGTGCATTGTACAAATCCAAATAGTTTATGTCGCTAAATAAAGGTTATATGTAGTCTTACCTTTAGCTCAATATTAGGTAGGCATTTACAGGGAACACTCATGATATTGATGTATTTATTTCCTTAGCACAACAGAATATTCCTTTACATGACACACAGGTGTACCTGCGACCACCACACATGTAACTCACAAGCCTAGCTCATCTCTCCAGTCCAAGCCAAGTCATTCCCTAAAGGGAATTTCTATCTTTTTCCTTTGGTATTAAGTCCTCCTATATACTTCCTCCTCATTGCTAGTCAATATAACTGTCACTGGGATGTTTCCTGGCAGTCTGGCCTCTCAGTTTATGGCACTATTAACACAATGTCCTCTTCTTTCGTACTCCTACTCCTTCTTAATTCTCTCCTCCTCCCCAACATTAGGCTGTTGGGGTTTGCATAGGTGCATGGGGATTTGGGAAGCCGCTCACACTGTCTCATATCCATGGGTCATATTGTTTGTCTTAGCTTTATGGTTGGTAGTCCTACAAGTTACACCTGCATAGATACAGATAACCTACTTCTAGGGGAAAGCCCAGACACAACTTCTATTAGTCATCTTATTGCAGGGGAAGCCCCTATATGCATTACTCATGCCTCTTCTAGACTAAAGAGCTATTAGAAGATATAAGAGATATTAGAATAAGTTGCATTGTGTATAAACCAATATAATGGTATAGTACACCAGAATGCTTCCCCGCCATGTACAGGGACTCACCTGGTCAGTCCTCAGAGGGCGTGTGAATGAGCATAGTGGCCTGTTGCCCAATGAATTCTGTAACAACGAATGGGTTCATAACAACAAACATGTTTGTAGTCCACGTTGATTGTTGTTAGGCCATATTTCAGCCTCAAAATAAGCCTATTTGGAATGCTGTAAATGAGCTGTACCTCTTTTTATAGGATATAGTCCTACCGTGTCCCTGCATATACCAACTTACATAATTTAAGTTGATACAATAAAGGATATAGGCATTTCATAACAAGAGCGTTGTAACCAAGATGTCACTATAAATCACATGTGCTTGAAGTGAGCAGAAAAGTTGTTGTTGTTGTAATAGGTTATTGTGCAAAGGACCACTATGGTCCGACACATAATCTCCTTCCTGTTGCGAGGGTTGTCCACCACCTCTCGCAACAAGAACGTTGCTGTTGTGATAGATCCCACGGTTGATTTGTGGCTGTTATATTGAACTAAATTTAATTCTGTAAACACTTCTGAAAACTACACTTGTAGATCTAAAATCCCTGAAATATTCAGCCTGGAAAAACTATTACAAATGGTTGAAAATCGATGCTGAATTTTGTGTATAACAGCGAGACTTTGACCAAACCCTTGGTGTGCTCTCACTGTTGTGAGGGTTGGCTTATGGGACGGAGCACAGTGGCCTGTTGCACAATGATTGACAAAAATCAATTAAACAACGAAATTTTCAGTTGTTACTTTTTTCGTAACAATGATCTTCTTGACACTAAAAAAAAAACACGACCTGTATGACCTGTATTTTTAATGATTTTTTTCTATTTTTTCCCCCTTCATATATCAATTTACAGAATTCAATTTCATTCATTAGGAACAGGGTACTGACATTGTGTTTGGCATCCATTTGAGATTGATAAAATAAAAAATATGGTTTGAGAGATGTCTTTTCTTTATCAATAAATCATTTTTTATTTTTCCTGAGTTCCAACCGCTTGATTTCATACACAGAATGAACCGAGGGGGCATAAAGCCATGATTATTATCCTTCTGTTGAAGCCCATTTTGATCATGGGCTAAGAAAAGGGGCAGTAATCATGGCTCCATGCCCCTTCAGTTCGTTCTTGTTTTACTCTATACCAATAATCCTGAGAAATAACCCATTCACCTGCACTGAATTACAGTGCAAAAGAATTATAATATTCTTTAGAGTTAGAGCTAAGTATTGTAATCTCTCTTAAGTATTGGCAGGAGTACGCTGTGAATTGGTCAGCCTAGTGTAGTAGGAAAACACCGAGTGGCACTCTTGTCTGTGGCGAAGTATAAGTATAGGGCTGTCATAGATGGTGGCGCCCCCAGGTGGGTACGATAATGACTGAGTTAGTTCATTCCTAGACAGGTACGCACAGGTAGGAACGGGACATAGTTGCAATAAGGAAGACTGCTAGGGAACAATATGTTCATGATATATCATGAATCTATATGAATAATCTAGCTTAGGAGGTCATCATGAGATCAAGGGCTTTACCATTTGTGATAGCTTTAGTATAGAACTAGGAATAGGATTAGTTCGACATAAGTAAGAGTGGGATGTATGTAAGGTTAAATGAGGAGAGAATCTGATGAGTATTAGGATAACTGCGAATAGCACCAAGCCTATGGCTGGTGCTATATAAGCGGTGTGAGACTTAAGGGATAAGTAAGCAGACCAACATAGACTTCGAAAGGAACACATGGGAGCAATAGTCTAACAAGTAGGATCATATGGGTAGTGCCAAAACAGTGGTAACCACTACAGAAGGTGATAGTCAGGATTGGAATAGTTTAGGCTTAGAGTACTGGATGTGACGGAGATCCTACCGATGGTCTCTGGAGCAGGTAGCCAGGAGGTGATGCTCGCACTAGCCGTTGGGTATCTTAAACCTCCAAAGGGGAAGCTTAATCAGAGCTCTACCAGGAGGGCATTCCAGAGGATTTTTACGACAGTTCGTATACAGATCGTGAGCTATACAATCTCTATATGATGAAAAAAGTGACCAGAGAAATATATAGATTATTTTATGTGTTCAGAGTATTAGGACCATACGTATACATGTACGACCATTCGTATACAGTACATTTTGTGGATATTTACGATGGCTCATGGGGGTCAACGTAATATCATTTTCTCCATAGGAGCCAATGCTAAACAGGTAAAGGGGCCATGATAAAAATAATAAACAAGGATTATTCTATGATTTTATTATGGTGACTATTCATATATTGTATACTTGTATAATCATATTTGTATATTCATATTCGTAAACCTTCAACCAGCTCCATCCAGTATGTGACATGTATCTTATAATGTATTATAATGATATGTATGACATGTTTTGACATGTTTTGACATGTTATGACATGTTATTTGCGACTGGTCGTAAATATTTACGAATATGTTTCAATACTATACGATACGGATTGGTGAAGGCTTTGGACACACTCTGCTCTAATAGACATATATTTTTATTCGTATATGGGGTATGTATTCATCCAACGTAAAAATCCTCTGGAACGCTCTCCTGGTTGGAACGTTACTGATGTTGTTAGCTTATTAGATGGATGGCATGCATTGTATGGATGGAATGACTATTTACTTGTATCTTTGGAATGTTTCAATGGATATGATAAAGTTACCTCTTGCAAAGTGTGTGTTCTTTGTATAGGAATGAGCCCCTTCACTTAGAATCTCTAGCACTGATGAGTCATGCAAACCTTCAAAATAAGATCTAATTGGATTAAAAATAATGAGCTGGCCAGTATAACAAATAACAACAAAGAACTTTACTAATTTCCATTATGATTATCTTTATTGAGTTATCATCAAGTTGCATGTGAGTAAAATACCTACTATCGACATCATGCAGTTTAATGAAACATCAAACATATTCCCATAAGATGCAAGTGTAACTAGGAACTATATTGATCTAATACCATCTAATTAACAAAGTAGAAATAACACCAGTCAAGCTCACACCCATGAAATAACAAGACGGATTCTCATTATATCGTGAGATATATCGTGACTGGAAAGTCCCTCTATGGCCCTATGTGCCTGTTTCCCTGGTGGCTGGTTGGAACCAATCCAGTCAACCATGACCATTGGCTGATCATTAGCAATGTATTTTTGGAATTACTGGTATTAGCACAATGGCCATTTTAACAATAGACATAATGGTCAATCCAAGTGGGTTCCAACCAGCGGCTAGGTGACAGGCCTGTAGTGCATAACAGCTTTTCCTCTAGCTTTCCAGTCTCGACATATCTACATATATACATACAAGGTCTCTGGTAGTGGGCACAGTCATGTTGAAATCATTGCCAGCAGCTTCCTGCACTTAAGAGTTCCATCCGCCCACACGGCAGTCAAAGCACATTATTTGCAAATTCAAACATATCATTTTGGTCAACTTATTTGCTATCTTTAATATTTTGATAAATCTATGTGTTAAAACAAATAGAATTATGGATTTAAAAAAGTAACCCATTGAAGGCTACTGCTTTCCTGACAATATGGCGACGAAAAGAACATTATGGACAATTTGCCGATAAATAAATGCATTTCTTGTCATTCTATTGATGAAATAAGGCAATTTTGGCATGGTGCAAGAGTTGTTTATGTAGTTTCCATGCCGGCAAGCATTGTTTATGCCCCCTGGGGTAACAGTGCTGACTGTTTCCCACCAGTTCCTTGCGGGGCAGAGCAATGATGAAGGGATAGGCACAACCAACTTGGTATAGAATAAATAGTAATACTGTATAGCCATTCACTGCTAAGCTTCCCCTTCTGCTAGTGCCATACTCACTGTTAGGATTTTCACCTGGATAAGTGCCACACTATGAACAATAGCCATCTTTACTATAATCCCCCACTATTCGTTTCCACGAGAAATATCCAACTTCTTTTGGTCAAAATAATTATGACTTGGAAGCAAATGGTCCAATGATTTCTTTCACAAAATTGACACGGATTCCTAGTCTTGATATTGACATTGTAATTAAACAATTCGATTGGGTTTTACTGTTTCAGCTTTCAGACAGGGAGCTCTAAAAGCACGTCCATACACCTTTCTCATGACCCTGTTCCGTGCAGTTCAAGTAAATGATGTACAGAAGCCTTCACTTTGAGGCACCAGGTGGCAGCACCGGGCCCCGGGAGGTGTATCTGCTCCACCACCACCAGTGAAACTTTACATCGTAATGCCAACATGTCAAATCCAAATGCCAATATTTTCACTTTGGAATATAGGCATATATTGGAATATATTTTCATTTCATATAATTATTGGTTTTGGAATATATTTTCACTTTGGAATATAGGCGAAAACTACATCTGATTATGTATGCCTTCATTCTGACACATGATCCAAATGATATTGACGATATTGGGATAGCCACTAGCTATCATGACGGCCCACTTTTGAAAATGTGAATGATTGGCAACAAAAGGTGTATCGTGCAATTGATTTATGGAATAGCTTGCCAGCTTCAATACGTATGAGCCAATCGAAAGGATCTCTTAAGACTAACATTGAATTGTATTTTGATTATCCATACTTGTAAAGTATAACTATATGAAATTACCTTACCATTCATTCATCTTATTCATCATATGGATCGCACCATGTGTCATTATATGGATCGCACCATGTGTTTTGGCCACCTGTATTAGTATGACATGGCTACCTAGTAGTAACCTTTGACGATGTCGATACGCCTTGAATATCTTGTAATGTTTCTTTAGAGGGAGGGGAATTATATCGTCAATGACGATCCCCTAACCCTGAATAAAAACAAATAAAAAAAACACGTCCATAACGACCGGCGTCCTCCACAAGGCACGCACCCAGCAAATACGATATGTAAATAAAACGTTGTGCTTTAGTTGTATATTCGTTGTGTTGTAAAATTACATACTTATAACGTTGACACAACGTCAGGGTGCAACATGTGTGCTGCAACGTGTACACAACATTATGAAATTATGTTGTGACAATGTCATTTTCACAACGTTGTCACAACAGTACACTCATAACGTTGTGAGATGGTGTCAGTACAACGTTGTTCACAACGTTGTAGTAACGTGTCTGGGAGTAATTTTTATGTAGTTACAACGAATAGCTGCAACGTGGTCACAATGAAAACACAATGATGTGACCACATTGTAGCAACCTAATTCTGTTTGCTGGGCGATCACTGGCAGGCCGGTCTACAGCTTCTACTGTGCGGGAGTGGGGATTGGAGGGTGGGGATGGCGAGGTTCTAGAAGTGGAACCAACAAAAACCAACAAAGATGTGCAAGTCCGACCTTCGGCTAAAGTAAACCTAAAAGTAATACTGAACCTCCCATGTTAACCTAAAGGTGATACTGAACCTCACATGTTAACCTAAAAGTGAAACTGAACCTCCCATGTTAACCTAACAGTGAAACTGAACCTCCCATGTTAACCTAACAGTGAAACTGAACCTCCCATGTTAACCTAACAGTGATACTGAACCTCCCATGTTAACCTAACAGTGAAACTGAACCTCCCATGTTAACCTAACAGTGATGCTGAACCTCCCATGTTAACCTAAAAGTGATACTGAACCTCCCATGTTAACCTAACAGTGATGCTGAACCTCCCATGTTAACCTAAAAGTGATACTGAACCTCCCATGTTAACCTAACAGTGATACTGAACCTCCCATGTTAACCTAAAAGTGAAACTGTACCTCTTTTGATAGCCTGACAGTGATCCTAAAAACTTGCATGCGAACCTTCAAACCAATCTGTGGACCGGCAGATATTTAGGTAGTTACCCCCTCTATATCGTTATATTGGTGTATGTGTTTGAGTGTGTGTGAATATTTATGTAATGGCTAGCGGGAGCTGCGGTGCTTATTGTGCCTTTCGAACGAAAATACGTCCTGTAGCGCCCGAGGTAAATTTCTCCCGATTATACTAACCTCTAGAAATGTGTTTGGAGAATGTACGCAATCTGATTGGCTGATGTATGCCACGTGATGCGTACACTCTCCTAACAGAGGCCTGGTTTGGCCCATGTGATCACTGTTGCCATGGTATTGACCAATCAGGGTCGAGCATTTATAGGTAAACAAACAAAATGATGGCCGCGATGACGGCCGCGATGACGGCCACAAAACCTTATTATTATGTGTTTAATCTCATTATTTTCGTGTGTAGCCATCACATAAAATAAAGAAGACACACTTATGTCGTATTTCGGTAGGATATATTTACCCCAGGACAGATTGGACCTTGGCCTAACGGCCGCGGTCCAATCTGTCCTGGGGTAAATATATCCCACCTCATACTCCATAATAGTGTCTTCTTATTATAGTATGTAAAACATTTGTATGAGTGTGTGCTTGCAGATTTTTGCATGTGTGTGTGTATGCATGTGGCTGTGTCTGTGGACGTGTGTGTGTCTATATATCTGTCTGTCTGTCTGGGGGGGGGGGGGGGCACTCAGTCGTTGAAGGGACGTACTAACTGCGAAACTACAGCCCCCTTTTTGGGGGATGGGAATACTCTGACAACCCCCTCTTTTTAGGCTATGTGAGAGGACAGCTCCTCCAAAAATGCATTTGTTGAGAAATTACAACTTTTTTGGCCAGTATTTGATTTTGGAAAGGATTTTGTTTAAGAACCAGTATAAAGTTATTGAATGAAATATAATGAACTGTTAATATAGTATAATGGATAACACATCATTGATAGCACCACTTGATTATTTGACAGCCCCCCTTTTTAGCCAAATTGGCGATTCACAGCTACAGCCCCCAGAGGTTCTAACCGCAGTTGATACCCATTTCCGAACTGAGTGCCCCCCCCCCTGGGCTGTCTGTGTGTGTCCGTGTATTCATGTATCCGTGTGTGTATGTGTATTATACATGTGTATATCTATGTCCCTATCAGCGTCATATAGCTCATTTCATGTCGGGGATTTATTACGTGTCGATCTTCAGGACCGCTGCCAATACCATGGTATGTAGTCAGTCCATAGACAGTCATCGCAAGATACAGATACACTTACTCGAATGATATTCAGAAGAAAGGAGATTGTTTGACCCCGTGGCCATGACCTACAGAGGTGTGGACTCTGAGGACCGTTCAAGGAGCATAGAGGGCTTTATCTAGGGATAGTTTAAGGGACTGACCCCACCACAAAGACAACACTGAGAAACAAATTAAAGAATCCACTTTGAATTAATGCACTTTATAACTAATTGAGAGATACTTACTTACCTAAGAGCAGAGGTAAAGAAACATGAGTAGAGGCATGTAAATAATAGAAACGACTAGATTATATGATAATGATAATAATGAATTATTGTACATTTCACAATAGATTAAATTGAAACTATTTAAATCTAGAGATAATAGCCTAGAGTGTTTCCGTAAGTGTGTGTGTCTGTGCGTAGGTGAGTGTAAGTAAGTGTGTGTAAATATATGCATTATACAGTGGCGGACTCAGAGGGTGGCACGTGGGCTCGCATCCCAACCATTTTTGGCAAATTGTGTACTTTTGTAATGTAAAACTCAGCCAAAAAGTAATTAAGGAAGATTTTTTTCCAATAGCGCCCCCCCCCCCTCCCTTTCAAAACACTAGATCCGACACTGGCATTTGTGTGAGTGTGTGTAAGTTTAATTGCTATGTGTGCGTGCAGGTAAGATGTGACCCTGAACTGCCAAATGCCGACCACGTGTCTCCGTACATGTAACCTTTCCACGAACAGTCTCAGGCTCAGACCCACCAGGCGATGTTTACCAAGTATGCCAACTAATGGGAGGTAATATCGACCATTTATACCTAGATAACCAGTAAATCTTTGCACTAAATCAAAGTACTTGTCCGTATGCAGTATTGAAATGTACAAATTTAAACTGAATTGTTGTAAACATTGGCTGCTTCATTTGGTAGAAACAGCCGTTTTTTGCAAATATCAGTCAGCCGACTTGGTATTAAAATAACGTCTAATTTTCTTTTATCTATGATAAATGCCTATTTCATATGGTTAAACATCTTTATGTCTGATAATAGCTATCTGGTGCTTCATGCTCCAGTTGTTGGGTTAACCACCCCTCAGGCCGACTGGCTGTCGTGTTCTGTCATCTCAAAACGTAATCTGACGACGTCATTGGTCGCATCACGATGTTGGCAAACTTATGGCAAACTAATCTCCTACAGACGTCACCGACGGCCGTCCCGCCTCTTAAAGTTTAACCCCCAGGGGCGGATACAGCAGTTTCGAAAGGAGTGGTGGGGGTGGTCAAGGCCATGTTTTAAAACACGTGCGCGCTTGGCATTTTTGCGTAGCTTAGGAGTCCACCTAAGGAGGGGGGGGGGGGGTCAGGACCCCCAGGACCCTCCCCCACCTGGATCCGCCCCTTCAACCTGTGTGTACCCAGTCACGTGGTCTACATTTGGCAGCTCGGGGTTACATCTTTACGAGTGTTTGAGGTGGTCCGGAGGGACACGCAAAAGTGGCCGAGCCACAGGGGGGTTTGCGGGATTCGTGCCCTCCTTGGACGAACTTTCCTTTAAAATATAACTCACGGTAGCTACCAATATAAAACATATATAATTCAGGCTAAAATTCAAAGCACGAACCCCCCTTCTGAAAAAGAGAACTGTTGGTCAAAAAACGAAACCCCCTCTGAAAAAAGCTGGCTACGGGCCTGATCCCCCCCCCCCCCACCTGCCTCCCCGCTGCCTCACCCTAACCCCCCTCTACCTCTCACTACCCGCCTAGAGCTAGCAGCCACCTTTTTTTTAAAGGATTTTATTAAGTAATATACGTCAGGGTTTCCCCTGGTTTTCAGTAATATTACATTAGAGATATTAATATACATGGAAAACATTAAAGAAAAAAACATTCATATACAAGACAAATACAATATGATGATACACAAACATAATATTCACAATGTTGTCGTGAAAAGATATTACCTAATGTAATAGATCCTCATATACACGATAGTTAATTTTCACTTTCATCATAAATTCAGTTATACAACTGGCATGTTGCACAGCACTATCTAGAGAATCTCATAAGACAGTTCCTCTATAAAATGCATTGTTCTGATAAAGACTTGACAATTTAGCAGGGATTTTAAATTTCTTCTTAGTTACAGATCTCGTTTCCCTCGATCTCGGGGGGTGGGGGGGGGGGGTGGGGGGGGGTGGGTGGGGGGGGGGGGGGGGTAACCACCACTCCTATGAAAAAGATAAATGAAAAAAAGAAAAAACTGATTCCAAGACATGAAATTTATACTGATCAACGCAAGTGGGTTATTTGAAAAGAAATCGCTCGGTCGGGGTCGGGGGTGCACCCCCTTTGCCCCTTCCGGGATCGGCCACTATCATTGGTCACTTTTTTTAACCCATCTGTACCCAGACTGCCCCCCCCCCCCCCCCCCCCCTAGACTGAGTGGATTTTTTTTCAAATGATCTAGGTTTGTTGATTCGTACAAATCTGACATTTTTTTATTTTCACTTTTTATAGGTGGGGGGGGGGGGGGGTTGCCCCCCTAAGATGAAAGACTCTGGATCCGACCCTGCGTTAGGTGAGTAACATAAGGTCGTATCTGACATAGGTTATCCCATGTCAATGACAATGAAGGAATTTTATTCACAACCTCTTCAGTGGAGGCATAGGTACCTGTACCAAATATGTCAGATACGACCTCTTTTCTAAGACTTAAGGGATCTTTAGCAATACATTGAAGCACATTATAAAGTGAAAAGAGCACTCTGCCGCCTCGACACTTTTTACCGAAAGTTATATTTTCCCGGCGCGAAGATGTGAAAGTTGCAGAATGTGAAAAGAGAAGTAGCGACATGATGTAAGACGTCCCTCAGAGACACTATTATGAATGTACAGGGGGGTGGGCCCCCCATCAAACATGATTTAACAGGGCAAGGGGGGGGGCCAAGGCCCGTCCGCCCCCCCCCCCCCCCCCCCCTGGATCCGCAACCGTATCCCAGAATCATTTGAGCACGGCACAGGTTTTGGTGGCTCTTTTCTACCATTTAAAGGTGCTTTTCCATACATGCGTTGTGGATGCGTTTTGCCCATATAAGTTATGCGGAGGCTATTCGTTTTTCCATATATGGAATTCCGGATAGCCTCCGCATACCCTATATGGGAAAAAACGCATCCGCAACGGACATATGGAAAGGCACCTTTAAAAGTCATCTTCAAACAACCATTACAAAGTAGCATTGCAGAATAGTTAATATTCCCAGTCATATGATAATAAACATACATGACTTAAGTATGAATATTCAATGTCAAAACAAGCAATTTCTGTACATTAGATTATGGAAGAAAACCAATCCAGCGAAGCCAGACCCACAATATCTGGCAAAATGCAAGAAATCAAGAAATAATAACTGTACAGGACTTCATGATAGCCACAATGATAGAAGAGCTTATATAACATTATCATAATTTTTCAAATCTTTTCATTTGACAAATATAGTTTCATAAGTCTTTAAAGTTACCGGAAACTGATTTGCGGGTTTGCGAGATTTGGGACCGTAATAAGAGGAATACTCAACTCACAGCACGGAAAGTACATTGTACATCAGGAGCGACAGTGGAGTATTGGTCTACACGTCAAGCACCATTCGGCCTGGGCGTTTTTTTTATTAATATCTGAGATATAATTGCAATCTTCTTGTATTGGGAAATACTATTGTTGGAAAATATTTTCGTGGTTGACATAGGACCTACTAATGTATAAGGTCATGTGATTATTTTGTCAAAATAGTATTTTTCTATGATTGAGATTTTAAGCTTACAATGAAAAAGGGAAGGACTTGGAGGGGGGCGAATGGGGCACTAGTCCCCCTTTCTCCGCCTAATTTTCCGATTTTCATCGATGGTAAAAAACTTTATTTTTAGGGGGATCTACAGGTTAGGGATAAGCTACAAAATTGTATCGTTGTCAAAAATGACGTCGGGGTCGAAGCGGGTTGCACTGGTGTACTCATAAAATTAATGGCATCGATGTTAGATTTGAGATTTGAATGTGATAGGAGAACACAGGGATTCGTCAAATGCACCTGCAAACTTAAAAAGCTTTCTAGCTATTCTAGCCTGAGGCACCTTAATATTGTACAAATATCTATTTATGATGTCTGTTGGAATTTTATATAAACATCAAAGTAATAAAGTTATCCTGCTAAGAAATGTTGAACTGGCATATTGTAAACCCCATACCCACTAGGCAACTTTGGGATGAATCACAGACGTCAGCTCGTCCGTCGGCCGACTCTGCTTGGACAACCCATACCCACACATAATCCCCGCCAACGTCGGCGTCGGCGCCGACGGCAGAACCGATCCATATCAAGCATGTTTGATAATTTTACACCGATGGTTGGTGCTGACGCTGATGACGTCGGCCGACCCAAAATCGCCTACTGTGTACGGCCCTTTTAATAAAGGGCCATACCCACTAGGCGATTTTGCATGAATCGGCGTACAAATCGGCGTATGAGTCGGCGTATGAGTCAGCGTACGCGTCGGCCGACTCTGATGAAAAGGCCATACCCATTGACAATCGGCGGTGCAGTCGGTGGTGCCGTCGGCGCCAACTGCCGACGGCACCACCGACTGCACCGCCAATCCATATCAAGCAAGTTTGATAATTTTAGGCCGACGCCGACGACCGTGGGTCGTCGGCGTCAGTGCATCGTTGCGTCACCTAGTGGGTATGGGGCTTTAGGTTATACATTGTACATTGTTATGGGGAGAGTTCCGCTCCAGTGCACGCACTACATACACATCTCCGGTCGTAGTGTGCATCATGTTTTCACATTATGAATAGTCCAAAACTTGTGCCTGAAGATTGCCCAAAGACAGAATTTATGGTATCGACCTGATTTATCACAATAACACTAAAATACCACCACGTCCAGAACCTGGTCTATACCATATTGAACTCACAGCGCTGCTTTCACGGAAAGTAATATGATAACATTGTACATCAGAAGCGGTGTTGAGTATGGGTCCACACATCAAGCTCCATTCGCCCTGGGCCTTTCTTCATTACGATAATTGCAAGGAACTACTCTTCTTGTACGGAGATCTTTTTTCTTTTTTAAAAAAAATTATTGGTTATGCAATTATTTAGTCAGCATAGCATTTTTTTCATGCTTGCTATTTTGAGATGGCAATGAAAAATTGCTCGAGGCAAATAGGGCTTTAAAGCACCATACTCACTAGGCGACGCACCAATGTGCCGACGCTGGCAACTATGGGCCGTCAGCGTACTCATCGGCGTAGAATTTTCAAACATGGTTTATAAGGATTGATGTACGCGTCGGCGTACTCGTCAGCACCGACGGGCAACGAGTACTTATAGGAATCTCCCACTGAGCACTGAATCTACCATTTCAATCATGTTGAACTAATATTTGTGTACCTTTCTCATTCAGTGTAAAATGCTTGTGAATCGTCATGAGATAATAAGACCCACAGGGGCCACCAGAGGATGTCAGTACGGCCTGAGACAGCCTTGGCAGCCCAAAGGCAAAGCCCACGGGCCGTCAGGGCTGCCGTACTGATACCCTAGGACAGCCCCTAAGGGTCTTCTATATTTTATTACCCAGACAAAAGCGAAATAACCACAGATTTTACAAAATAAAGACAATAAACTCGTTCTTCTCAAGTACCAGAACGTCGATCATGCGTAATGCGACGAGCTTCGCGGAGGAGGGACCATACTCATATGCCCTCGAGAACAAAAAATTCTAAATTCTTTTGAATGTGCCATAATTTTCTTTGATATCTTAAACCTTCTCAGTTTGAATTTCAGAATTTTTCATCCAAAATTAAGATTTGCCAATGAAATGATTTTTTTTGGATTGTGCCGGAACTACTTTTTTCGGATCTGATGAGCGGTATGTACACGGTGGCCGTATGCTAAATCTTTCTATGCACCACTCGTCGGCCGTGTGGGTAATCAATTTCCTTACACTCGTAAGTTAATACCCGGCCGTTGAGAGGTAGAAGGTAGAGTGCCTCTACCCCTCCCCCCCCCCCTACGAGGCCCACCAGACCGGGAACAAGAGGCGAGTGGGGAGGGGGGAGGGGAGTGGAGAGGGGGGGCGGATGTATCATTCACTTCCATCATTGCTCCCGATCTTTACCCAGGCCCCCTCTATTTGCCATCAAATATAGAGTGAGCCAGAGTGAGCCAGAGTGGATAGTTTTAGTTTTGATATAGTGTAATTTTAAAAACATACCATGGCGTTTTTATTATGATCAATTAACATTATTTTTGGATGTTTTCATAAAGACCTTTTTATGCCCTTCATAAATGCTTCGGGAATGGTTCTTGTTAGCCATTGACGGCCGAGGCGTGCAGCCGCGACAGGCATCAGGGAGCATAAATTGGCTACTGCCCAAAATCTGAGGACATTCTTAAACGGATACTTGACGGATCTACATGGGAGACCTGAATTACTGATGGAATAAAGACAGGGACTACGTAACCTAACAGAAGGGACGCAGCCACCACCCAATACAGCAGGGACCCATCCAGCCCCCTTCCCGCACCATGCTCGCCCCCTACTCCTCCCTCCCCCTACTCCTGCTGCTGGTCAGCGGGGCCCCGGTGGGGGTGGGGGCCCAGACCCTGCTGGACCTGACGGATGCTGGCCGGCAGGCCCTGCTGGACGCCCACAACATTCACAGGAGGGGCGTTAGCCCTCCTGCCACCAACATGATCAAAGTGGTAAGTATGCAACCACTTTTACCGTGCTAAGATAGGTTTTGATTTTTTTTAACGAGACCCAAATATTAACATATATATGTTAACATATGTATATATATTGCCTAGTCTGTAAAGGTTATTTTAGTGTTTGGGTTTTACACCAACCTATATCGCAATATTAATAGATGACCTTTTTCTTAGGATTCTGTTGGAAATATTCGCCAACTTCTCAGAACACCAAAAAAGTTACCTTATTTTCTAAATTACAAGGCAATAAAAGAAATTACAAATCAAATAGTCCAAATTATTTTCAAAGTAAAACTGATACTATGGGCGGTAACCTTGGCAATCCTTTTTTAAGACAGAAACCAATAACAAAATCCATTAAAATTATTTAGCACATATAAACTACACTTTATATGTGCCAAATACCATACTCGAGTTCTCTAGGTAAGAGAGTGTTATATAAAAAGGATGGTGTATAACTATGGTCATCATGCAGAACAAGATATGGCTTGGCCTTGATCTCAAAGTGTCTCTCTAAGAGTCCGCCCTGACGGCGAACCCGGGGCTGTGTTCTGAGCCCACTCATAACTTAATGGGGTGGCCAGGGGACTCAGTTATCATTGACCATTGGAGAAGTCGAAGAGACATCTATTTTGAATTATCAGTGATTCGGTTTATATTCTAAAGGGAACACCCAGGTAATTACATGCCTGAGGAATCCCGAGAGTCACCCCTCCTCACCCCCCCCCCCCCATATCTCCTCATGTATATCTCCCCACTTCTCACGCGAGCCTCGTGACATCGTGACTTCCCGCTAGTATCTTTCTAGATCTTATATAATGGAGTTGATCAAAGCATGGGCAATCGTTAGACTTAATACTGAATTTAAGCAAGCAATTAAATCCCAGATAACAGAGACAGGTGTTGTCCATGTTTGAATAACCGGACCCTAGATGCTGGACTCTGTGATTGAGTTCACCTCGGGATTCTGTGGACCTCATGTGGATGAGATTCTTATGTGGGTTTCTGATATAATTTTTTTTCTAGTATCAATATCTTATTGCTTTCTAGTCTAAAATAATAGTTGTTGATTGAACTCTGGACCCTTCACATAAAATACGAGTGCTTTACCAATGAGCTATGCCAACGTTGCTTTAAGTACAGACATTTCAATGTACTTAAGTCATATAGAGCATTGGTATTTATAGAAAACATTTCAAACCATACTGATATAGTTCTATTCATTTTTTTTAATAATACTCATAAAACAATATACTACACAAACAACATCATACCGGTCTTGGAAGAGTGCAATGAAATACTGGTGTAAAGATATCAATTTTCAAAATGATGTCTTTATGTTTATTTTGAGGAAAACCCAGAAAAACGTCGGGGAAAACCTGTGCAAAATTCGTGGTCTACTGTGAAATCACATGTATTTCAAAACTGATGCCAGAGAAATATGGGTTTCCCATGTAGTACTCCTAGTTTTACATGACACCGTAATACAGGTACATGTAATAGCATTGTGTTAAAACTAGTGTGATGCGCATGTTTTACATGGGATCGTGTATACACCAGGACATAGCTAGAATGACATAAAAATGTAACAATATCAATACAGAAGAGATTAAGTTTTAATGAAAATCCTAAGCTATATGAGTCTCCGTATTTAGACGTGAACGCCCTGAATGAAGTTAACCCTGAATGAAGTTAACCACTGGCTAGCATATAACATCTTATATGCAGGGACATTAACTAAAGAATAGTCAAAGAGATGAAGTAATAAGAACGTCTTATAAGCAGGGACATTAACTAGAAAATAGTCAAAGACATGAAGTAATAAGAACGTCTTATATATGCAGGGACATAAACTAAACAATGGTCAAAGACATGAAGTAATAAGAACATCTTATATGCAGGGACATTAACTAGAAAATAGTCAAAGACATGAAGTAATAAGAACGTCTTATATATGCAGGGACATAAACTAAACAATGGTCAAAGACATGAAGTAATAAGAACATCTTTATTGCAGGGACATTAACTAAAAAATAGTCAAAGACATGAAGTAATAAGAACATCTTGTAGGCAGGGACATTAACTAAAGAATAGTCAAAGACATGAAGTAATTAAAACATCTTGTACACAGGGACAAAAATTAAAGAATGGTTAAAGACATGAAGTAATAAGAGGAGCTTATTGCTTATATCTCCAACTTAAACAGTAATACATACAACACTCTTGTTCAATACTGAATATTTGAGCATGATATAAACATTGTGAAAACTTGTAAATTGTTTGTAAATTGATCACTGTTGTATTGTGAGACTATAGTTAGTGTATGGTTTCATTGATATTTATTTTATGTATCTTGCCCAGAAAATAATCGGAAGGAAATGATGTAATTGATGTATATGACAGAGAATGTGTACTGAATATTGTAAATGTTAAGGTGTACTATAAGGTATTGCCTTTGAGGACAGCACGGAGCTAGAATAGCAGCATATTATCTTGCTGAAGTCTCCAATTCTTTATTCAACTTTGTTATATAGATAAAAGAAAACAAAAACAAAAGCAAAAAACACCTGCCTCTCAGCACACAGAAATAGACTTACCTGCACTCTCTCATCCACAACGCTGCACATTCAGTTCACTTTGAACATCAGGTTATCACCACTAAAAAGACTATTAAAGTTCGGCAAATGGCCAATTAGTATACCTAATGGGAATTGGTTAAAGCTGGAGTATCGTCCTTACTTTCTAACGTTAAGGTCTCCACCCCTTACCCTTACCCCTTGCAGCCAGCGACGTGTTTTGCGACGTTAGAACGTAATCCAGCGACGTTATTGGTCACGTCACGAAATTCCCGCGGCAGTCAGGGGGTTACAACGTTTCAAATAACGTCGACCTTACGGATGATACACTGGCTTTAAATACAATGTCTTCTTCCCTGTACATCATGTTTCAAAAGGCAAGTCCGTCGGGATGAAATACACATAGGTGTAATAATGTGGTAGGAAAATACTGTTATAAAGTATCAGGAGCAGATTGAGAAATTCAGAAAAGGGGGATGTCAATATTTAAAAAAGTGCCGGCTGTCCCTCTGGGGGCACAAATTTTACATTACAAAATCTGACTTTTGACCAGGAAAAGGCATGCCCCATAACCTACAAGAAAAAGAAAAGAAGTGTGTATCCAGCACGGAAGGTATTCATTTTGACTGGTAATTATGTTGACGCAGACAGCCAGGGGCACATGGGGAAGGGGTGTTGATGCCCGTCTGTCTGTCACGGTCGTGGTCCCTCCACACCTCGTCACGTTTTGGCAGCTTCCTCCTCGGCTAGTTATAATTAAGTAAGAGAGAAAAAAACATCAAAAATACAATTACTACAATTAACTGTTGCTTAGATAAATAGCTCACGATACATATATATCATGTTAGAGCTTTTAATGGTGTGGAGATACAAATATGATGCACACATATTGTGTACCACTTTTTCCATTTACTTTCTGCCTCTATGTGTATTGTGGATCTCTCCTAGCCAGGCGTCTTGGTGCTGCTAGTATGGCAGACCTGTCACCTCGATGCTGGACACGGGGATCACCTCAACTATAAACATTTTTTCTATTATTTAACCAATTTTCTAACCAGACAACGAAATAGTTGGGTGACCTCCTAACGAGGAGTCACCATAGTAATGTGCTGTTAAAATACTGTATATAAGAAAACTATGTGCCAAAACCAGTTGAAGTGCAAACTGGTGTAAGACTTTGTACGTACTCAAGCGGTATCAGTCATTTTTTATTTGCTGCTTGGTAGCTCGGTTCATACACCGGGTCACGTGTGTGGTTGTAGGCAGCTGTTTGTCCTGGTGATGGCCATGTAGACCCATGGCAACGTTTGTTACATATAGACCTTGTGCAGATATGGTCACGTGATCACTTTTTGGTGATCACCAAGTGGTGATCATGACCACGTGGCTATGAAATAGATTCAAAATTGATAAATTCTTAAGGTTTGGGAGTGTTGATTATGTTTTTTTAGAATTAAATTAGTCAGAAATATTTGTTCTAATTGTTACAGAATTCAAAATCTTACTCATAATGAATTGATCACCAACATGGCGGCCAGCCCATTTTAGACAATGTGACGTCATCTGCACAACGTCTATAGACCCATGGCAGTGTGTGTTATATGTAGAACAATGGTGATGTGCATTATATATGGGGCCCTACCATTTATTTCTTATGCACATTTTTAAAAGATTTTTTTTATTAACGATTACTAAAGCCCCATACCCACTAGGACATTTTTGGCTGAATCGGCGTCGGCGTCGGCGTGGCCGTCGGTGCGGCCGTCGGTGCGGCCGTCGGCCGACTCTGATAAACACCCCATACCCACACGGAATCGGCCGTCCCGTCGGCGTACTCGTCGGCCGTCGGCGCCGACGAGTACGCCGACGCGTACGCCGACCCATATTAAGCATGTTTGATAATTTTACGCCGACGAGTAGGCCGACGGGTAGGCCGATGAGTAGGCCGACGCTGATTGCCGTCGGCCGACCCAAAATGGCTTAGTGGGTATGGCCCTTTATACTAGACAATATTCGGACTGAGTTCCGGTTTTCATTATTGTTCCAGTCGATACATCTAGATTTGAAATGATTGACATAATTGTTTTTCAAATATAGCAATTGAGAAGAAAAAGAAAGAAAAAGAAAGAAAGAAAGAAATAGCGTAATATTTGACAACTCCTTTTTTTAGCCTTCATAATTCAAACGAGATGTTTGAAAATATAAACTAACAGGTAAAGAAAAATCTGATTTTGATTAAGTATTTTGAATTGACCTGTTAGCTATAAAGTAATTTTAAATATGGAGGACAAATTTGTGAAAATTCGTTGTCATTGTCTATTTTTTTATCTGCAGTGTATAACAGGCTGTCACCTACATGTATCATTTTATCTGTCTGTCAGTTCCATTATTTTCATTATTCAAGATGGCTAAGATAAATCAAAAAGCCTAAATAATGCTGCAATAAGTGTAGTACTGTTCCCATTGCCGCATCGCATAACGGGTCTCGCTGTAGCGAACATTGGCACACATAGCGACACCCATCGCTGTTCACAGCGATGGAATGCACCTTTCATCCTACAGGGATGGTTTGACCATCCCTATTTTGATCTCCTGCTGTGGCCCGACACATAACGGGTCGCGCTGTTGCGAGGATTGGCATATTTTAAAAGATCTCTCCCTGTTTAAAATTCACTGTTTTTGATGTGCCGAGGGGACAACTTGGGGTGTGAATTTTAATATTATTTTTTAAGCAAATGATAGTGATGTCCTTCAGCTTATGATATATATAGGAGGTAAGTGGCGGAAATGTCTTTATGTGTCAATTAAATGTGTTCAAAATATGTGCATAACAGGGAGAAAAACTAAACCATTTTTAATCTCTCCCTGTTACGAGCGTTTGGATATGCGACGCGGCACTGGGGGGTCATTTTGGGGTGTAAATTTAAATATCCTGTTTTCAGCAAATGATAGCAGTTTCCTTCAGCTTATGAAATATAAAGGAGCACAATTCCATCTTCCTAATAATGTATAGACCATGAATAGGAAAGCATTTTTCTTCCCTTAAAGTGCTTTTCATGCATAGCTGCGTTGCAGATGCGTTTTATCCATATAAGGTATACGGAGGCTATGTGTTTTTCCATAGAAGGAATTTCGGATAGCCTCCACATACCCTATATGGAAAAAAACGCATCCGCAACGCACATATGGAAAGGCACCTTTATACCTCTGTCCTCCATGTCAACATAACCCATAGCAACCAACTGTCCCTCCTACTGCTGGCGCCAAACCGCTCTGGTTCACAACTTCAAGTTTTCACTAGGTACATTAGTAGAAATTAATTTTTCAAGAGACATAGAGTTGTGGATATCTACCACAAAACTATTTCCTAAAAAAGGTACATTTCTACGTAAATGGCAATTACTATCACTGTAACTGTGTATACTTAAGCACTCTACTTACATGGAAGATCACGTGAATGTGAATGTGGTTCAATAAAAAAAAAGAAAAAAAGATTAAAAGAAAAAAAAGTGCCCTAGTATTAAGACACCGCTGATGATATTACATAAAGCGAACAGATAATGTTCATGGTTAAGGGTGGAGATTCTACTGCATTAACTTTTTCTAGTCATTTGTGAAAGAGTAACAAGAAAATGCGGATGTGATTATTCCAATGCATTTGTAATAAATGGGAATAAAACAAGTAGAAATCCGAGAATAGGGTTCCCCTTAAAACGGTTAGATAGAAATCCTCTTCAAATATAGATGAAATGTTATGGTTTTATAAAGTACTTTAAGTCACGAAAGTACAATTTACAAGTTTACTGAGGCGCGGTTTACACAAAATGTAAAAATTCTTGTAATAGCAGCCTCCCCTCTCCACCAACATCATCAAAGGGCGTCTGATCTGAACCAAAGTTTACTGACTCTGTTATCAGTACACTTCTTGTTGCGTGTAGATCGTTGCCTTAAACCGGGTCTCAGAAAATTGTAAACATTATTGCACTCCTGGTTCAAGTGTTGTATACAAGATTTCCTAGCTACACTAAAGGATCGTCGACTGAGTGTATTATATTCCAAATGAACTGGGAACATTTTTATGTTACTTTTAAATGAGTTTCTAAATTGTGTGAACTAGATTGGTAAAATAATATGTTATATCCCAGAAATATGCATGACACACACACTGTTTTGCAGTAGATGGCTCAGTATTTTTTTCGACATTTATAAGTTCTGCAGTTTCTCAATTCTCTCTCCAGAGATGCTATGTGAGTTTTATGTTTGAAATGGTAAAATATGATTATTCTTTTCAGTTCATTGTCAATATAAAAACAGGGGTGACATAGGAATTTTAAAAGAAGGGGGAAAGGGGTGTAGTGGGAGAATATGAGTAAATCTGTTTAATTCCAACAGCATGACTCCTTTAAAAACATTCCACAGCGAATAACTAAACTCTACATTCCCATCATTCTTGGACAAAAGCAGACGCCCAAATTTGATCTACCGATCCACTCCTTATTTTCATTACTATTTTTTAAAAAAGGTTCTTTCTTCTCCATTCTCGTCTGTTGATTATCAGAGAGCAACCAAAAAACTTTCACCACGCACAGCACCATATATGATTGGGATACAAAAAAAAAATGTGCAAAGAAAAGAGGGTATATATATGCCCCCAATGGCTTTCCCTTAAATGCACGCCTTGTGCACGCAGATTGACTGACGTGATCGTTGTGCTTGCAGCTGTGGGACCCGCCCCTGGAGACTATAGCTGGGGACTACGCCCTGAATTGTGCCTTCGACCACAACCCCAACCTGTTCTCCGTTGGGGCTGGGGAGAACCTGTACTTACACACCTCACTGCCAGACCTGATGGCCGAGGACGCCCTGACCAGGGCCGACAAGGCCTGGGGTGACGAGGTACACAACTACACCTACTCCACCAACTCCTGTGATGCAGGCGCGCAGTGTGGCCATTACACGCAGGTAGGTGACCTTTGTTATCAATAGGTGCACTTTGTTGATACATAAATCACTCATACACCAAATTCCACTCTGATTTGTGAAAATAAACTGCTGACCTGTTAAGGTACAGCTGGCGCCAAATAATTTTGGTCTCAAATGATGCATCATTGATCTAAAATAAGGCACGTCTACTGAAACATGTTCTTACTGGGTTTACCAGGGGAGACTTTATTGGATCTATAAAAACCTTATGCCTCTTGCCTAGGAAGCCCACAACTTACCCTAACACAATGAAAGAGGCATGCTGAAAGGTATTGTCAGAGTGGGCCCAATTTTTGCAGCACAAACCTTAGATATATATATATATATATATATATATATATATATATATATATATATGTGTGTGTGTGTGTGTGTGTGTGTGTGTGTGTGTGTGTGTGTGTGTAATATATGGCATATGTGTTATATATGGCATACATGGTCACAGAAAAGGATTGATCCTGGAACCTTCAACAGCAAATTTAATGCTCTTACCACTAAGCTATAGGAGCTGGTGTTGTGCCTGAAGTGTATAACTTGTTATAACCAATCAGTTAGTATTACCTGTCATACCGAATCGTTTAGTTCACTAATCAGTTTAATTGTGTCAGGTCCATGATGCAGTTGACTTTCATTTCACTTACACGAATATTAGCACTCCCTATTGAATAAAGAAAAAAAAGTAAATGGATTATGAATAAAGGACCTTTCACACGTAAATCGAAGCTCCGTACTCATACTGCCTGTTGTAAACTCCCTATACTACAGATATGTGACGAGGCCCGTCCCTACACCACCCTGTACTCTTCTGCCTGTTATCTACTTACAGATAGTGTGGCATGACAGCTACAAGGTGGGCTGTGCTGTGGTCACATGCCCAGAGTTTACCAGTCAGGTACTGTCGAATCCTGCAATCTATAATAACGGAAGCATGGTGGTCTGTAACTACCGACACCCGTAAGTTATGAAGCTGCATACTCAATATAGACCCATGCACTAAGATCTTCAAGAGTTGTCTTTTTTTTTCAAAAAAACACATTTCTGGAGATGTAATGCTGATGATCCACAACATAATTTTACACTAATTTCAGAAATTGGTTTGACAATTCATATGATACCAAAGGAGCGTTTACCCTAAAATATATTTCTAAATAATGTGGAAAATGTATGAGAAGAAAATCGGTTGCCTTGGTTTTTAGATACATCATGGATCTCCGACTTTAGTGATACACAATGTACGATCCAGAAAAGAATGGTCAATGCAATCATATTATATACATGTATCTCAATTTGATTAAAAAGTTCTATAATAGTTCTATCCGTAAATTTAATAATGCTGCAACGATGAAAAGCACCTTTACTATAAAGTGATACTATCTCGCTTAACACTCTAAAAAGGAAGAAAATAACATTTCTTTTGTGAACATTGAGGATACACCTATCAGATATAAGACTGCACTTACTTTGAGGTTATGATGGCTAATAGTATTAATGACTGGCATGTTAGAAGATGATTCTACACCTAGATATCTGATAACTTGAAAGTAATTTAAAATAATTTATCTGCCATTTCCGGGACTAAGACTTGGGGTACCCCACACTCTAGTGATGTCACACCCATCCCCCAAATTGCCCTTTAATTGGCCTTTCTTAAAGGAAACCTTGCACATAATTAAAGAATAAATATTTTAAAATGAAGTCCATAGAGCATGAAAAATGCATCAAAACCTATTAATGCTTGAGATGTTTCAAGGATATACTAAATGAAGACAGCCTTTGATATTTGGTCTATTTTATGTGTTTTTAAGGGAGATTTCAAATATGTGACGTCACAAGGACACTTATGTGGAATTCCAGGTTTCAATAAGAGGGAATCCCCAGCCTCAAACCTGTATAGAAAGGAAATAAAACATTAGCATAAAATATCTTTACTTAGCCCCATACAGGCTATTATTAATTGTATTTTTTAATAACTTAAATTCATTTAGTTACCTGAATTTCCCAAAGTCATTTTGAAAGGAATATCCCATTATTATTACAAAGTAAGGGAAGTACTGACAATCTTAGAAATTAAGGAATTTGCCCAAATCTGATTTTCTTTCCTTTATAATTCACTAATACTTTGACTTTTTCCGATTGTTTCTATCGAAATAGTTTTAGAATACCCAAGAATAGCTAAATAAACATAAATTAGGTTTGTCAAAAGGTTTCCTTCAAAATTGTCCCCGATTCATGCAGACCACGATGAGACAACCCCAGAGAGTTTCCATGCGATACCCACACCTATTTCTAATTGCATCTCTAAAATAATGGTAACTGGCTGGCAGAAAGGCATTTGGAAATCGTTTCTGATCACTTGGGATCATTCATGCTAAAAATTTCTATACAATATTCTATAGATGCAGGACAAATAGGGCAATATGAACCCTTGCACTGTCATTATATGTTATAATATGACTGATATTTACTGAAATATTGCCCGAAATACAAACATTAGTCTATAGGTTGTCTTAAATTCAGATTTCTTTCATATTCTTCAAGTGGAAACCTATTTCTTCAATATTTTTGACAATAATTTTCCAAAATTTTGGAAACGTGCCAGAAGGGTATATTTCTCGTCAGGAGTCTTTGTTTCCATAGTAACCAATCATTCATAGATTAACTTGGGTTGTAGATGAAAGGGGAAGGTCCCGATGTCACATGATGAATATAAGAAATGGCTGTGTTGCTTGTCACTACATTCTTCAAAGTTCTCCTGTTTGTCACTAAGGTCTATTGATTTTAAGAATAACCGTCGTCGCGATGTCATATCTACAGATTAACTCTGCCACTGAGTTGATGTTAGGAGTCAGTATCTATAACATAAATATCCTTTTTGTTTGAAGGATTAAAGAAAGCAAAGTTATAGCGAATTGAAAATCATGTTATTTACACAAATCTACCAATTTCTATGTTTTTTGAATGAGTATGGAGTGTACATTGTTAATGGTTTTACTAGACGCAATTCTAATATTTTTTTGTGACTTCATAGCCCACTTTTCAAATAGCTGTAACTTTGGTTCTAATATTAGAAAATCTTAATTCTGAAAGCTGAATTTACCTCTTTGAATGTTAACCTGAGATTGTATGATGAGGGATATCTAAGTGATGGTTTCTGACCTGACTAAGCCCGATATCGGGATAAACGTACTTATTTCTCACCCTGACAGGGGTAACTTCGTTGGCCAGCGGCCCTACGCCCAGGGGATGGCCTGTGAGGCCTGTCCCGACACACCACACCCCGATTGTGTCAACCAGCTCTGCACTGGTAAGTGTGAAAATACTGACCTATAGTTACACACGCACACATCCTAGTGAAGGTTGTTGAGTTTAGTGTAGATTCAACAATATTCAACAATATACATGCATGTTACACACACATATATGTGCACACACACACACACACACACACACATATATATATATATATATATAGTCGAAGAATAATTAGGATAGGCTCACCTAATAAGCAGGGACAACTTTGTGTGTGTACAATTGTAACATGCTTGTATTGTAAGTTCTAAATTTTAAAGAGAGCTCAAAGTAATGGTTGATGAATGTGTCAAGAGAAGATCCAGGCCTAGGGGGAGGGGGGTGCCTACCTCTCCTTTTTGATGGACACCTAAACGGCAAAACAAAGACAAAATGCTGCTTGTGTGAGTGTGAATGTGTTACATTTCAATACAAAGCCAATTTAGGGAAGTCTCAGATGCCAGTACCAAAGCTGTTTCTCAAGAAATACTTGAAGACTTTAAGCATAGGATAAATTTAGATGTACCATCTGAAAATCATCGATTCTAAGATATTTCTAAGCACTTTCTATTGCTGTTAATAATCTGGGCACTCAATTTAGTTGCAGTGCAGACAAAAGCACCAAAAGACACCGCTAAGGCAAAACTATTAAATCTGGAAGGGGAGCCGCCTTAAAATATCACTATGACTGATGCAGGGCCAAAAAACCAATATGGCTGACTTTTAATGTAAACAATTTTATATCTCAAAATAGACATAGTTGGTGACAACCTTGGAAGATTATGGGACAGGGAATTCAATTAATTATTTGTATTTGAGGTCAATGTGGAAATCCAAAATCCAAAAGGGCAGACCATATTTGAAAAATAATATGATTTTTAGCTGCTAAAGCATCTAGACAAGTGGGAAGCATTCTAATGTCAGTAATTTATAGCCTAGAGGACTCAATAGTATGAAGATGGCCGAATTTATAATCATTAGCACAATCACTTTGATAATGACCACTGGATTCCAAAATAATTCAAAATATATGATGATGCCTTGGGACCACTTCATTCAATTTGAAGGGGGAGCAACCTTAAAATATCAACACAACCCACTCGGGGCCAAACATCTGAAATGATATGATTGCCTGAGGTCTTTGAAATGTGCATACATACTAAATGGAAGGCCCCCTTCTAAAATAACTAAAAAAACAAATCATCAAAATTCAGTGGTTATATGACAGGAAATTCAATCATTTGCCTTTGGAATCTGCATGAGAGACTAAATCAAAGTTGATGAACAGATTTTGTTGGTAGCTTTAACTTGGCAATTATACTGCGATAGCCGGGGGCTATTCCCTCTGATATTAGTCTTCATAACAGTTATTTCTTTGCTTATTTCTAGCATCCGAGACTACAACTGTGACACCCGAGCCTACAACTGTGACAACCGAGCCTACAACTGTGACAACCGAGCCTACAACTGTGACAACCGAGCCTACAACTGTCACAACCGAGCCTACAACTGTCACAACCGAGCCTACAACTGTGACAACCGAGCCTACAACTGTGACAACCGAGCCTACAACTGTGACAACCGAGCCTACAACTGTGACAACCGAGCCTACAACTGTGACAACCGAGCCTACAACTGTGACAACCGAGCCTACAACTGTGACAACCGTGCCTACAACTGTAACAACCGCGCCTACAGCTGTGACAACCGCGCCTACAACTGTGACAACCGCGCCTACAACTGTGACAACCGAGCCTACAACCGTGACAACCGAGGCTACAACCGTGACAACCGAGCCTACGACTGTGACAACCGAGCCTACAACTGTGACAACCGAGCCTACAACTGTGACAACCGAGCCTACGACTGTGACATCCGAGTCTACAACTGTGACAACCAAGCCTACAACTGTGACGACTGAGCCTACGACCACCCCACCTGACCCCACAACAACCCAGTCTGACCCCGTAACTGCCCCACTTGACCCCACATCTGCCCCACCTGACCCCACAGTGGCCCTGCCTGACCCCACAACAACTGCCGGAACAAGTCCTATGACTACTGCAGTTCTGACAGTCACTCAGGATGGAAGTTCCTCTGATCTTGTAGGTGTTTATTTCACATGTATGAAATGTTAAACAAATGTTTAAAAAGTAACCTAGATTTTTTAAGAGATTGGATTTACAATGTGATTATTATTTTTAATTTTCAAGCACCATATTTATAAAATTTTGTAATATTCTATAGGAATATGCCTCATACCCATCGTACTTGAAAACTATGATTACACATACTAGTATTTCATTCAATAACTACTTTGATAATTACAGGAAACTGCAATATCTGATATTGTAACTGCTGTATTACGTGATCACTGCAGCGGCCAACCAGAGACTTGTTGCTCCACTGGGTAGGAATTACATCATCTACTTTACCCTAGAACAATAGTTGCTGCCTTTATCTCAAGCCTGTATTCATTAAGTAATCAATGTGCTCAGATGGTTAGCTACCTGTTATAGTATCCCAAGTAATGCTGTGTGGCTGTCAATATTAATATTGTTTGCAATAAGCATGGCAATCTATGAAAATTATTTGCTGGTAATGTATGTTCTATTTTGAAAACTGAATTTCTCCCATCTACTCTGTTGATTTGTAAATCAATTTGTGGGGCAGGGTGAACACTTGAACACAGATTCAATAGTGTTGCACTGTGGGTAATACCTCATGCATGGTGAAATTAGATAAGTTTATTCTATTATGGTTAGGACTTTGATTATCAGAACGCTTACAGAAAAAGCTTTGCGAATATAACAAAGGAGATTGGTCACCAGACTGCAATAAATAAGAACAAACAAAGAATTTGAATAATGATAAAAGCCTACTGAGGGCTAGAGGCAGTGTCAACGGGAGATGAGACATGAGTCATAAGACCTATGTCTAGATGGTGGTCCCACCTGCCAGTGGCAGCACTGATCACAAAAAGGGAATACAGGTATACTTAAAAATCAATAACATTCAGTAACAAGGGACCGAGCCCAGCCTGAAAGGGGAGAGTAAGAAACAATTTGGACTTGGATGAACCTTTAGGTTCAGGAGCTGGGTGGATATAACCTAACTGGGTTCCGTGGCAATATGAGGTGACCAGACATTGAAATATAAATTCCTTGGCAGGTGTAGGACTAACAGTGTTAGGGAAACCTATGGGTCTATGCAAGATGAATTCTTGGATTAGTGTGGGGTATTTCATACAAAATATTTCTGGACAGTATTGCATATGACTATGCATGTCTCTTACCTGTTTGGGTGCAATAAAAGCTGAAACCCTGTTAAGCGAGTGTCTTACATTTGGATTTTAACAACCCCAGCAGAGACTTACCTCACCCTTGGCTAGCAATAATCAAAGAAGACTCAATAACAATGACTTACAATATGATCTAAATAACCTTTATCGGTTCCCAATTATAAAAATTTATAATACATAACACTCTTGTTCAGGTACTGGAAATCTTGGTTACAGTTATGGGTCTCAAAATAATTATTCTAAAATAAGTGAATTTCATTTGTATATATGAGATGACATTGTGTGATGAATAAGCCATCGTATATAGCAAATATTTCTATATAGAATTCCCTAACTGATGGAAGCTGTTTGGATATGGTTTAGTTAATCTTCATGACCATATTTGGATCACATTATCCCAAATGCCTGGCAAAGCTTGCAGCTGCCAATTGAACTAATTTCATGGTTAAGGTCTTTGTTTAAGACTTCCTAAGGTTCATGTGGTGTTCATATGCCTGTTCCCAGGGAGGTGCTGGAAATCGTGGTTATAGTTATGGCCCTGGACAACAACAACAACAACAACAACATGTACTCGTTGCAGGGACAGGCCAGGTGCTCTGGGTCCAGCCGGAGACGCCGGAGACAGATAGGCCAAGGTAATGTACTCATAATATTATTGTTTATGTGATAAAAACCTTTCTTTTATCAGATGAAAACGCATATGAAAATATTTGTTTTATACTTCTAGGAATAATTCTGTTCTGTACTTTGAGGCAAAATGGACAAAATTCACAGTTTAGATAAAGTCATTTACATTTTCATAGTAATCACCATCACATAATCAGGACCACAAAAACACCCACAGTGTTTTGACTAAAATAGTACCTTAATGATGTACAGCTCAATGGTGGTCAATTAAAAAAGTCAACAAACCAAATGGTGAGTTCAGCAGTCAACAAATTCAGATAACTACACGTACCAAGAACCATACCTTTGGTTTAAGCATTATGCTCCTCCCCTCCCCTGTTTCAGTTATAACGGTGCCCCTGAGCCCAGAGGTAGTGGTAGCGGCTGTGGAGGCCTCCCCGTTGGAGGTGGCCCAGGCCCTGGCCGACTGCTGTGGGGCCACTCTGCAAGAGGTAGGGGTGGCTGAAGTCATCGATGGCAACGTGGTCAACATGGCTGACGGCAGCTCATCAGGTACATGGGGGGCATATGAGCAGGGATGCATTCAGATTTTCTATGTTTAGTCAAATTTAGATTTTTTTTTTCATGTAAAATTCTAGACTATAGCTGTGTACATAAGAGTGCCTCCCACCTTTTTTGTTGTTGAAAACTCTAGATCTGTCACTGATGGGGTATGACTGTATTATCATGTTAAGCTCATGTGGTTAACAGTGACAAACTTTGTTGCAAAATCTGTAAAATCTTTCTTACTGAACCAAATTTAATTCTGTAAATTCAAAAATGAGGGGGGCAGTAGGTCTTTATGCTATAAAAGTAACATCTCATTATCATCATTTTAAATGCTTTTATGTGTAGACAACAAATTCGACAACAAATGCATCTGTTGATTTGTATTCTGCAATGGCCTGATGGGGACTCAAGAAATGTGTTAGTGAAAGGGAATAACGGGCAAGTGGGTCCATTCAAATAGATGAGGTCTTCCTTTCCTAATCAGTGATTTTTCTCCTTACTCATCTAAATGTTGGTAAAACATTGACTAGCTAGATGGAATATCCAGCTATAGCTAAACTGACAGTCCTTAGAACTAAGGACATGATAAAGACTGTTATTTTACATGATCAGTGATTAATAAATTAATAAATATCTCTAGATAGACCTTATATTTTTCATACTATGTGACCATGTTACAAATGTGAAACATGCAATGAATGATTAGATTTTCGTCCTTATTTTCCTACAGCTCCATCCCCAGGAACAGAACCCCCCTCACCGACCCTGGACCCATCTGGCCCCTTTGACCCATTCAACCCATTCCCCCCTGCCCAGTCTCCTCCCTCCCCCCCTGACACCCCAGACAGGAGGGCCATCATCTGGGGGTCAGTGGGTGGGGTCGTTGCCGTGTTGGGGATCGTCATCGTCGTCATCATACTCTGCCTATGCTACAGGTATGTGTCTGACAGAGTGCCCTAGAGTACAATCATTAAATTTTGAAACATTCATTTCAGATAGTAATGAAGGCGTTTAAATATTTATTGCAAAGATTATTATCAATGTTTTCCCCAAACTGTATTTCAGTGATTCATTATCTCTTTTGTATAATATCCTGAAAAAATATCAAGATATTGAGCCTTACAATAATATAGTTCTATTAACTTACACCTTAATTAAGGATAGATACCAGTGGTCACCAGCCAATTCAAGGAATCATCAATGTATTCCTTAGTATTGTTCTGATCCCAAAGTACTATACATCATTTGAAAGGTTATATTTTTCTCTATCTATTCATCTTTAAAGAAATATAAAGGAATTAAAATTCGACATTTTATCAATTTTTAATGATTCTTTTCACTTTTATTGTTTGAACATGGATATCTTCGTTAATACTTGATCTACATGAATAATATTTCACATAGGCCTTCATGACAATCACATTTATTTTCATGGATAAATACGGCCAAAACCAAGAGCCTTTTTTAGATTTTTAAGTAATTTCATGTTCTACACTTCATAAAAACATAACTAAGACCTATATAAAAATATCTAAGAAAAACTTCCATGCATTTGTATGTCCAAAAGATGCACAAGAAATTTCAGACACTTAGGTTCAATAGTAAGTGAGTTATTAATGTTCAAAAAGTTAGTTTGAATGACAAGAATTTTAGGTTCACGACCCACCTACACAGCTGCTGTTTTGGTTATTTCTACATAAGTTATATCGATTTTTAAGGTGATTTAATGGCTATTTATTTATATTTTCTATTAAATGATAATAAAGGAAACAAATATTGTGGTTCTGATCAAATGGAGCAGTGCTATCCACACCCCATTCCCTGGTGTCTATCCTTAAGGAAAACTTGATAAATACAGGGAAAGTGAATCGCGCACATTCCCCCTTATCAATCCTAGTATATTTCCATGATACAAGTACAAGGAAGTCCAATTGAGGTCAAAGATGAGAATAGCCAGAAAAACTCACACAACATGTTAACACATGCTTGTCTTTGATTATCCTGCAGCAGGCCAGCTAAGCTGCCCATCCTCTACACCTACACCCGGCAGCCCGCTTACCAGACCTCGAGCCCCTTTACCTCGGCCTACCAGACATCACCCCCTCTGGCGACCACCTACCAGACAACCCTGGGCGACCCCGTGCTGCTAACCCCTGGCATGGTGCGCAGGTACAACTCCCAGATGCCTTCTCCCAAGTTCAACTTTAGAAATCAGACCAACGCCTTCTACCAGGCCCAATGAGGCTGGTAAATAGGGCACGCTACCTACTATACAGTGAACATCATAGCCTTCTATGAGACCCAATGAGAGTGAGAACCTGGGGCACGTTACCTAGTATACAGTGTACATCATAGCCTCGTAACAGGCCCAATGAGATGGGGAACTAGGGCATGTTTCCTAGTACCCAGTGCACATCAGAGTCCTTCGTTTAGGGTTTAATTCATTCAACAAAAGTTAGATATGAAGATTAGCAATGGCTGTGTAGAACAGATCATTTCTTGTTCAAAGTCACAAAGTTGTGTGTAGGGAATGAATGGAGAAATGTCTATACTAAGGGAAACAGCAGTCACACTGGAGTTGAAAGAGAAAGGAAACTTATTTTGGTTTTGGAGTGTCTTTCTTATAAAACAATAGAATAAAGTTATGAAACCCTTGCTTACACATTTAAGGTAAAGAGTGTATTCCAGAAACTGATTTTTTCTCCTTACAATAACAGAACAAACAATACCGTTATAACATTGCTTTTGGAATAATCATATCCTAATCAAATATGCCAAGTGAAATTTTTAATATAGTTTCATGGGTTGCAAGACATAATTCTTGCAAACCATAACCTGTTGCAACAATATTGCATAATATATATAGAAAAAGGGGGAAAAAAACCTGTAAAACATAAAGAAAAGCCAAAAAAGTATCCCAGGCCTACTGTATTATCTTGACTGGCTTTAACCCAGTATTCAATGTAACACACATTATTCAGTAGATGTAAAGGAAAACATTGTACAGTATTCTTTGCAATGATATGGCCATATGTCAAGTCATGTCAGCACTTACCAAGCATGTACTACATGGGACATTTGACGTAAGATTATTTAACATAATCTACCCTTCCCTTCTGCCCTAGCCAACACGCTCCTGTCACTGCCACTTCCCAAATCTACCTCTAAAACCTTGTTAACATGCCAGCCTATTGTCCACTTTGCATTCACTGGGACTTACGTTTCCTCTAATTAGGAAATGCAAGCAGCTTGCGTTTCAGATACTAATGTGTTTGTTTCTGAATGCAAGTACTACATATAAAATAACATGAATTTGCTTGCATTTCTACTCGTGTTGCCAAAACACAAGTAAGGAATGCAAGCAAATTGCATATTCTACTATGTGTTCTCAAAATTGCTTGTGCTTCCTTGCACATTTGCAATCAGGTAAATTCACACAAGTGTAATGCTTGATGCAAGTAGAATGATGCATAGTGGAATATGGCCTTTAGTCCAACGCACTGTTTGGCACGAACATGGTCCTGCCATCCCAGTGAGTTAGCTTTGGGTACCTGAATGTGGAGACCCATAGTTCTTTGATGTTTGCAGGGCTTCAGAAAGTATTACAGTTGAGATTGGTTTGTATTTCATTCAAGGACTGTGGGCCACATTTTTGTTGCCCCCATATTTTCTTAGTTTGAAAAAGGCTGAAACTTATTGAACCTCTATTTTTCTAGAAGAAGCTATTTGAGACCTTTTCCCGTAATGAGTAAACAATTTTTAAAGAGTTAGTGAGGTCATAGTTAAGAATAGTTAAGAACCTATATTTCCAAATCATGATTTAAAACAGACTAAAAATGATCCTTATAATCTGTATTAAAATCCAGCTATGGAACTTGGAATAAATTGGTGTTACATTATTACAATATATTTGTTTTAGAGTTACCATTACAAAGCAAGGCTGGTCAGCCATAATATCTA
Source organism: Lepidonotus clava (assembly GCA_936440205.1). Taxonomy (NCBI): domain Eukaryota; kingdom Metazoa; phylum Annelida; class Polychaeta; order Phyllodocida; family Polynoidae; genus Lepidonotus; species Lepidonotus clava. The sequence goes on from OW387138.1 coordinate 5,358,511, forward strand.
TAGTATTTAACTGACATAATTAATATCAGGATAGGCCCTATTCGGTACTTATATTTTTTTCGGTATTTTGGCTCTGTGGGCAGTGATTGTGGAGGCCTATACTGCCCACCCTTGCTCCACTGTGTAAAAGATTTTTCTCTTTATTTTGTAAATTCTGGACTGATTTACATGATTATATTTTCAAATTTTGCATAGAATTACACATTCTGATTCAATGGAGATATTGATAGAGAGCTATATTTGAGAGAAAAATAAGACTTTTAGGGTAAACTGTTTAAGATCATCCAAAGTGTGTGCATAGTCTATACAATTGCATACTGTCCAATTTGCTCCACTGGTAATTTTCTTTCTATTCTCCTTATAACTTATATGGTATATAATATAAGGAAAACAATCTTCAGTCAAAAATATTCTCCTGATTACACGGTGGGATTTCAGAAAATTTACAGCCCTAAGCCTAAAGGCCTGAGGCAGTGATTCTTCAATGCGCATCTGGTATTCAGAGTCATACTTTCAACTTCTATAGTTTTCCCTTAAAACCTCAACTAAATCATTAAATCCATCTATAATTCAAAATGCTGTAGAAGTGTGGTGCAGCATCGGGTGCAATAAGCAATCCTTTTGACTAGGTCCAAGCTAAAGATGCAATCAGATTACATCTGTAGTCATATATCTTTTAAAATAAGACTCTACTGAACCATGATGGGGCAATACACTCCAATGTTTTCAAACTATTCTGTGATATTGTACATAAACTGATATCTGTGCTGAGGTGTTTAGAAGCAGTGATCCACCAAATGATAAAAAGCCATCTCCTGCATTTTTATGTATTGAGTAAAATTTGAACTGAATCAAGAGGACTTCTTTTCTTAAATAATGTGTTTTTTTTAGCTTAGTACAAATAAAGGATGACATCTGAATCAAAATGGTTAAGGATAGTTTCATAAAAACAAGTTTAAGATAATTGTTATGGTTAAGGATAGAGAGGTGTTATGAACGGCCTTTTCAGCAAAATTGCAACAGTTTTGTTAATAATGCCTTTTGGATCATGTATTATATATCAAATGAAAGGGCACATTTTTCTCTATCAAATGATATATGTAGTTTCTTACTGAAGTGAAAATATAAAAGAAAATGTGATAAAACGTTATTTTTTTACTTTTATTTTTTGAATGTCAATATCTTCACAAATAATTCCTCTTGACCTCTGAAACTTTATAGACACAACAAGAACCTTACTGTAAAGGAAACCGTGTCTCAGTTTTTTGTTTTAGGTCCTAGTTTGTATTTTATTGAAAAAAACGGGTAACTTAAAAATATTTTTTTAACATTTTTTTTCATTATTTTCTAAAAAAATAATCAGGACCTATATAACAATTCTGAGACACGGTTCCCTTCTTAACAATGTTTTCAATGCATATCCAAAGTTTCAATGGAGTAGCTTGAACATTGAGTGAGATATCCACCTTCAAAAAATAAAAGTTAAAAAACACATATTTGTTTTTACAATCCATTAGCTTGGTCAATTTTCAACAAATTAATAAATATCATGCAGTACCTTTTAGAGGTCATATTCAAGTTTGGATATTAAAAGTATTAGGCAGATATTCCTAAAGATGAATGATGAAAAGAGCAATAAGTGCAACTACCGCAAATTACAGCAGCATAACACCTCTCTGTCCTTAAATTAACATTGAATGCCTTGCAGGCCCTAATTGTATCATGGATCACTGCCTTTATACCTTTTTTTTATAATGATGTAGCCTCAGGACGCTCTGCTATTAGCATCACTAAGGTATTGATCCTAAAAAGGTGGCAGCTATTCCTACACTGTTAACTGAAATGAACATGTGTCTATTAACGTCAACAAGTGATACCACTAATCTTATGATTATAACCTCCATTCCAGTATATCGTCGGCTGAATATCATAAGGTCGTATCTCAAAAAAATCAATTTTATTTTTATTTTTTAAGATGTTTCCCTTACCCCTAAGGCATGTAGACATTTTGAAAAAAAGATTTTTTTCCAAATATTTGGGGTGTTATTGACCAGTAAGCAAAGGTCGTATCTGCACAATTTCACTTTACATTGAATAACATAAGGTCGTATCTGAAGTAAGCCAATGTTATATTCATAATAAAATGTGATAATTCATGCAAAATATTGATATCTTACGACTTAATTTTTATGTTAATAATCGTGTAAACCTTGTACAATATTATTATAAAATTGACAAGATTAGAAACAGAAATAGGAATATAATTTCAAAATGTTGGATACGACCTTTGCTTACTGAAGAAATGGTCTGAATGTTGAATAACATAAGGTCGTATCTGCAGTGCATTTGAATGTAAGTGTATATATCATATAAATCTATACTTATTTTTTATAAAAGTCAAATGTAGACAAACCTTGGATATTGATTTTTTTCAGAAATGCCTCTTTATGGAATTTGTATTAGTCAAGCTGATTTAAATTGTATTTATTTAAATTCACATATATCAGATACGACCTTTTGTTATTCACTGATTTGCAAGTTTTCTTCTTAAATGTGAATAACATAAGGTCGTATCTGAATTAGAATATGTATCTGTTACCATAGTCACATCCTAATAATTTATATATATTCTTAATTCTGACCATAGGATATCATTTTTCCTAGATATCAGGTATAATAATGATTGGGCAGATATTTCGAATAATATAGACAATCAATATATGTCATATTTCTTTAATTACCAATTACACAATATGAGCATATGTCAGATACGACCTTATGTTATTCACCCAACGATATGGTTTATCTCTGTGAACATATTAAAGGGTAACACAGTAGTTTGGCATAAGAAGTTGATTATGTCCTTCACAGTTCAATACAATTGTGTTTCGAGATTAACATTAACACATTACAACCAGTCCACTGTGAAGTGTCAAGCCCTATTCGTTTACACTTAATATCATATGACTAGGAGAGAATGTCAGTGACTAAACCATAAATGTGTCAATGTACGTTATGATACATTTTCTAATCTAAGTGATTATTTTTGTATGCTTGCATTTCTAAGATCACAATAAATCTCAAAGAAAAATGGCCTTAATGACAAATGAGCCTTTCCAATCATTTACACTTAAAACCATAGTTTTGGACTACTATTTCTATGATTCACTACAAAGGTGTATATTTCTGTAACAACAAATTTTCCAATCAAAATGATTGCGTTCCAGCTTGTGTCTTTATGATCACAGTGAATCCTAGGGGTAAGTGCATAATGAATCATTAGAAGCTTAATTTGTGGGAGTATCATTGAATAACCAGAGAATGATTCCACCCTGAGAGTAATTCTAACGTTAATTGAAGGAATGTATGATAACATTCAAGAGATGTCAGGCACTTCCATTCGGTACTAAAGGTCCCTACCCACTGAGAGACTTCAGCATCCATCTCTGAACAGCAACCATCAGGATAGCTGGTGAAATTATTGGGTGAATTACAGAATTACAAGTTATCACACCTGTCTAAATATCTTTATACAGAAATGCTAAAGGTTTGATAAATACCTATAACTTGGACTCTGTTTAATCTACTTTTATTCTGTGTTCGATTAATCATGGCTATTGTAATTCTCCACATGTTGGTTATGAGGAATACAGTTTTCCTTGTTACCTGGTTTTCATGGAAACACTGTTACTTAGATACCTTGTCTACTAGCCTTAAAACCTTCCAAAAGCATTCTATTCAAAATAAACTCTGGTTTCCATTGTTCTTCTAATAAATACATTCAATTAAGTTATTTTTTATATACCAATTATTCTAACAATCCTAACAATAGACATCGATGACCCTAACAAATTACAATCGAATTGTGAACTTATTAGAATAATTGATGTGTGAGATATGTATCAATTCTAATATTTGATTGTATTAAATTTGGTTAAATAAATTTGGTTATCTTAAAACCATATCCAATTGTTTATATCTTTTTGTGGTATTTTGAAATGAACACTATTTTGATCTTAATGTTAGAGTACATTTGTATAATTTTGTGTACTTTCAAGTTTGATTTTTGGAATTTTCCCATAAAAAGTTTTGCCCTGTATTTTCCTTCTTTCTGGTGATAATTTCTTCCATTCCATTCATCCAGAGTAAAAAGATATTTCTTTTTACTGAATCATTACTTGATTTATACAATCGGAAATCTGATTTTTATCCCATTGTTTAATACATTGAAAGATTTGGGTTAAAGGTCAAATTATCCAATTCTTAGTATTGTTGTGGTAAAGTAGTACTAGTATGTAAAAATTCTACTAACTAATTACGATATATGATAAATCTTCTCTGCGTAGATTCCAGGTTGTAAAGGCCAGCCAGTCATAACCATAATGTCAACATTCATTCTATACATTCTATAGGTTTTCTGTTATGATAAGAACCATTGAGCAACTGGTAGAAAAACATGTTTCTCCGTGCAAACATTGAACTGATCGATTCTGTGATTGGAGGAGATATTTAAATAAAAAAAAACACCAAAAAACCCCACATGGAAAGGTGTTATTTAGTGGTTTCTATACTATATAAGTACAAGTAACCATTCACATGATATCACCAACCCAGGGTCAATGTTCTCGTCCTACTGGGACAGTGGGTGAGTTCCTGGCAAACAATATCATGTGTCCTACAGGTTTGAATATAGGGGATAAATTTATTTTTAAGATGGTGGACAAGTGAAAACCAGTATGAGTTGGGGCTCCGGAGAAAAAGCTCAATTCAACAAGATCCAGCTTGTTAAAGTCACCACACAGGCTCATAAAAGAGGAAATACTAAGGATGCTGTACATGAATTAGAGGACTTATAAACTATACACACTGGAATTATATGGAACTTGATCAATGACAGTGGCAACAAAATAGAAGCACAGCAGGCCACCAAAAAAATAACCAAAGGCCCTGGGTACTGAAAATGCATCCAATGCATGTGATGATTTTGAATTGAGAGATGAATGTCTATTGTCACCTACTGATAATTCTCCAGTGCTAAATAAATCTTGTAGCACAGACATTATACTTGATACAGAAGAACCAGATCGAATAGATCTAAGACACGCACAATTAAGACACGCACAATTGCCCAACCAACCGTCACAAAAGATTGATCTTGCTGAATGGGAAAATCGTCAAATCAGAGGACCTAAAAATCGTGAACATGAAAATAAATGACACCATGGGTGAAATTAAAAATGTGAAAGAAAACATGGGTAAAAGAATCAATGGATTGCCGTAATCGGTACACACAAATGACTGTGAATAACAATGATAATGATATTATATGATATTATGTTACAATGAGACTGAATATTTGGGATTTGAGACATTTAATCAACTAACCATGTTAGTGATATGTATATTTTGTCTGTAGTACAGAGCCCCACTGTGTCCAGCTCAATATATATACATCAATATATCATTATTTTGACTTAAGATTCTTGTTCAACTCAGATTATTTTTGCCACTGTGATTGCTCAGCCTATGCCAACTGTATGTCAACTTAAAAATAACAAATTGACATACTACCCAAACATTCCGATATCATAGCAATGATGGGAAGCACAATAAAGTTGATGGATTTTTTTTTCAAATTATTATTTGTTGTTTGATATTGCTCTGATTTGTGTGAAAGTTCATCATATACTCACTAAGATACTATTATGACTTACCATCTGATGTCGAAATTGTCAATCGAATTACTGTCTTGTGATGAATTGCCTATTTCACCCTTATGGTACGAAGGGTATGAAGCTAGGGAAGAGGCTGAAAAAGTGTAATACAGGAAGTTCGTCATGTAGGTCACGTGGTCAGAATCAACCAATGAGAAACAACTTGTAGCTATAAAAAAGGGCAAGGTTGCCCGGAATATACAGTTCCTTCATCGTCCCCATTGTATTCACATGCCTCTTTCTTTGGATTGACCACCTCACCACTTAGCCTGAGCATATGATCATTAAGACTAGAAGTTCTTAGACAAGTAATGATCTAACTGCGGGGTCTTGGACTCATTAGAAAAATAGGCGCATGGCATGAAAGCCATACATGGCACGAAAGCCCAAAATAGCCAAAGGCCCAACATGGCCCCAAAGACCAGAAAGATACGCAAGCCCGAGATTGTAGGTAGTTGAACTGGAAAGCAGGGAAGAAGGCATGACCCATACTGCATCATGATACCAACCTGTAACTGCAAACAAGAGCCAGAATTCCCTGGCTCCTGGATCGACCAAGCAAAGACCTGGATGGCTGAGACTGAAATGACACCACAGGCCCCTTTAAACACTAGACACCTAAAACACTAAAAACACTAGACATCTTCCTCCCTTATCGAACTAACACACTTACCCCTCACAGAATGAAACCCCACCTTAAAAGCTCTACCACCCTGCTCCTGTTCACCCTCGTGCACGAGGCATGACTCTCAATTCCCCCCCAAAAAATGGTCTCCCGCTCTGAAACTACAGCTGACCCATGAACAAAAAATGCTAACTCCTCTTCATCGAGGAGAATATGACACTATAAAAAATTCATGACTTATTTGAAAGCCTTACATTAGCGAAAGGGCTAGAAATAATTCATTTCATTATTGGTAGTTTATATAATGAATTGTCACAAATAACACTTTTATTCAGTAATGCCAAAATAATAGGAATATGTGAAACCTGGTTACATTGTCTCTACTCGGATGACATGCTGAATATATCAGTTAAGGCAGACACCAGAATGGTGGTAATAAAAAAGAAGTGGTGTATTGGCTATGTTCTTCGACAATAGTATAGCATAGTTTACAACTATTGTTGAAGAATGTACACTCGTAAATAGGGACATAAAACAGTTGACACTAGATATATCTGGACATACCGGGCATAACCTGAATTTATGCAATAAAAATAGAATCTGACACTCTCCCTCAAAAAAGTCGAAGAAAAAATTCAACTCTTTAGTTTTCAACACAAAATATCTTGTCGTTATACTTGGTAAAGATTAGGCCCGTAGCGCCTCCTAAAATATCTGACCCCACCCCAACAGATAGGATGAGTGAAAGATTTATGACAACTTTAATATTTATGTGCCCAATTCTCATGACAAATTTGTTATATGAACTGGCATGTCTCATAGGATTCTAAATGCGAAAATAAAAGTGGGGTGTCACATTGCCAAATATAATAATTATGCGGTAGACAATATTTGGTGAAAATCAAATAAAATGTACAATATACACCTTATTTACCCTGTTACCCAAAAAACAAAACACCTCTGAAAAAGCTGCCTACAGGCCTGTAGATGTATTACTTGTATCAATGTGTGGTGTTTTCATCTAGCTATTTATAGATATATTATGTATGGACATCAAAAGAACAAATATTTAGGCTTCGATTAAAGAGAGTCATGCAATTAACACCCTTACCACTGGTGTATATCCTTAATGGCTTACTGTAGTGCAGGATGAATGGTTCCTTAGACAAGGGTGTAACGTTACATGACATGGTCTGCTGGACAGTAAGGGGGACAGTGAGGGGGGCCTCTCTACAGTGGCCGGGGATGGGCAAGCGTGACAGGCGGGCATGACGGGTGGCTGTCAGACTATAACATGGGGGGGACCGCCAGCCAAAGGGGTGCAGCAGCATCTGGCAGCAGGAAGCATAAATTGGTTACTACCCAAAAACTGAGAACATTCTTGAACGGATACTTGACGGATCTACATGGGAGATCTGAATGACTGACGGAATAAGGAAAAAGAAGTGGAGATATATGGACAACATCACCCAACAGAAGGGACATAGCCATCATTCAATATAGCAGGTACCATACACGAGTTATAAAATATTACAGCAGGGACCCACACAGCCAGCTCCAAATACAGCAGGGGCCCACACAGCAGGGACCCACACAGCCATCTCTGGATACAGTAGGGACCCAGCAGACACCCAGCCACCTTCCCGCACCATGCTCGCCCCCTACTGCTCCCTCCCCCTACTCCTGCTGCTGGTCAGTGGAGCCTCATTGGGGGTGGGGGCCCAGACCCTGCTGGACCTGACGGATGCTGGCCGGCAGGCCCTGCTGGACGCCCACAATGAACACAGGTCCAACGTCACGCCAACTGCCACAAACATGTACACAGTGGTAAGTATACAAACATTTTTTCTGCGCAATAATAGGTTTTGATATTATTAATGAAACCCAAATATTTGTGACTTCTTTTTCATATACAAGTGCCTTCGGCACCTGAAGTGTAAGCAAAGATTTTCAATCTAGAAAGCACGTCTTCCCCTTTTATTGGAAGATGCAACCGTATATGAATGATTGGGCCCTAGCAGCATGTCCTCTGCATTTCATCTCTCAAGTCTGATACGCACATGATACCCCTTGCTATAACGTATATATTCTTTAGACTTTGCCAGACAACATAGCATTTCTGATATGCATGATAATGTGATGTGAAGAATTCAGTGATTATTCTACATAACAGATATCAATAGATAATCTTTTTCTGATGATTTAGATGTGGGGGAGTAGATGGGGGGGTCCCATGTCGCCCTGTCGAATTTAAGAAATGTTCATGTCGCCCTGTCGAATTTAAGAAATGTTCATGTTGCCCTGTTGAATTTAAGAAATGTTCATGTCGCCATTTCGAATTTAAGAAAGATTTCATGTCGCATGTCACTAAGCCCAAAAATGGCCGTGTCGCCCTGTCGATTTTAGGGGTCTAGGCCTACACCCATAGATGTGAAATCTGTGATCTGTAAAGAATTAACCTCATAAAGTAATTCTAAAAATTTGTTTTTTCACAATGATTAATCTATGTGGGTTTGTTCCCACGCTTCCTCCGCCCCCCGGGCAGCCTGCCCGGTCCTCCAGTGCCGGCCCAGCACCCCTGTCAGTGCCGAGAAAATGCTGGGTTTGTTCCCTCGCTTCCCCCGTCCTCCGGGCGGCTTACCCCTTCCTCCAGGGCCGGCCCATCACCCCTGTCAGTGCCGGGAAGATGCTGGTTTGTTCCCACGCTTCCCCCGTCTTTCGGGCAGCTTACCCCGTCCATCAGGGCCGGCCCATCACCCCTGTCAGTGCCGGGAAGATGCTAGTTTGGTCCCACATTTCCCCCATCCTCCGGGCGGCCTGCCCCGTCCTCCAGGGCCGGCCCATCACCCCTGTCAGTGCCGGGAAGATGCTGGTTTGGTCCCACATTTCCCCCGTCCTCCGGGTGGCCTTCCCCATCCTCCAGGGCCGGCCAGCACCACTGTCAACTCCCGGGAAGATGCTGGGTTTGTTCCCTCGTCCACCCCCTCCACAGGCTGGCCTGTCCCATCCTCCAGGGCCAGCACAGCATAATAAATAATAAGTAAACCTATCTTTATTCAAGTTTTATGTATCAGGAAATTCTAGAGGATTTGTAGAGGGTTTGTCAGCCATGTGTTACTCGAGGCTAGACACTGGAGGAGCAAACTGTTCCACAGCAAAACAACAGGTTTTAGCCTTACTGTATCCATGCCACGCAGTATAGAAAACGTACCCTTATTAAAGAAGGAAGTTAAATATCATTTCAGAATGTGTCTGCCGCCTGGTTTAAACTGATGATCTATATGGAAGATAAATTCATGTAATTGAGTATAGTAAAATATAAAAAAATTAATTAATTAAAAAACTGTCACCATTAATATATGAATTGCCCAATCTGTAAACATTATGTTAGTGTTTGGTTTTTAGCAAATTACATATATGTATATATATATATATATGTATATATATATATATATATATATATATTAGCATATATATATATTAGCATATATATATATATGAACAAACATTTGACCTATTAATTCTTTAGTGAAAATGGGAAATATTTACCAATTTGTGAAAAAAGCAGTCAAAAGAGAGGCAATAATCAAAATTTACAAATCAAATAAAACAAATTATTTCTTAAGTAAAGCCCCATACCCACTAACCGACGTCAGTCTGTCTGCGCCAACGGCAGCCGATCGTTGGTGCCGATGTAAAATTATTAAACATTTTTAATATGGATCGGTTTGATCGTCGGCTCTGACAGCAGACTGTTGGCACCGATGTCGGCAGCAACAGTCTGACGTCTGCACCGAGGTCTGCACCAATTCCTCCCAAAATTGCCTAATGGATACGGCGCTTAACACTCTTCAAGGAATATCACAACCTTAATAGAGGACCTTTTCCTTACAATTCTGTTTGAATTATACAGTTATACTTAATATGATGCCATCCATGATCTAGGGATTTGAGAAATATGAGAAATATGATTTATCATATTGTAATGTTTGATACTCTGGGCAACCCATAAGGCAGAAACCGATAACAGAATTAATCTAGAATTGAACTAGGGTGAAGAAAACTACACCTCATATCCTTATATGAATACGTTGTGCACTATGAATACCGCACACTTAATATGTGCCAAATACCATACTCAAGTTCTCTGGGAAGAGGACACGTTTATACAATGCTATATGATAAAACTGGCGTATAACTATGGTCCATAGGCAGAATGCAATACGGCTTGGCCTTGGTCCCAAAGTGTCTCTGTAAGAGTGGGATATGAGTCCTCCCTCTTGGCAAACCTGGTGGTATGTTATAATTTGACCCTGCTCATGACCTACAAGGTGGCCAGGGATTCTACAATTATTGACTGTCATAGAAGTGCAAGAGACATTTCTTTTGAGTTATCGGTTTGGGATAATGTACTTACATTCTAAGGAGAACACCTTGGTATTTACATGCCTTAAGAGTCCTAGCCTAAGAGTGCCCCCCCCCACCCAACCACCGCCCTCCCTATGCACACCTCCTTGACATGCGAGCCTTCAAACATCATGACTTCCCGCTACTGCCTTACTTATATAACAGGGCTTATCAAAGCATGGCTAATTGTTTGAAATAATGCTGATCTTAAGCAAACAATTAAATCCCAGATAACACAGACACGTGTTGAGTGCACGTTTGGACAGCGGGACCCAAGATGGCAAACTCTTGTTTTAAACTTGAGTACAACTTGGCATTCTGTGGACCTCAATTCCCCAAGAGTTTCTAACATGTCCCTTTGAAAAAATTTCTGATTCAAAAATTGTGTTTTTATTGCTTTCTAATATAAGAAAGAAAGTTGATTGAACGCCAGATCCTCCCCAACAGTTAAGTCTAGTAAACAAACCTCCAAAACACACGAGTATAACACGAATGTTACATGTGATAAGCCGTATTGAAGTCTTTTTTTAAAGTATCATGTCAACCCTAATTTTGAGTAGACCAAACATAGGGTTGAAAACTGATACATCTTCATTATTTTATAAATCCCTAGAAGTTTAGATAAGACTATGTCAAATATTTGTCCCCCATCTTTGTCCTTAAGATATCACAACATTTGGCAACTTTTTAAAGACAATCCATAATCTGGATATATAACCCTGTGGACCACTATATCCATACACTGTCCGCACACACATCCTAGGTATGGGCGGGCGCACGTTGTAAAATGTCGAACTTAGAGTTATGCCTATTAACTCTGAATACAGGGCTGGGTTTAATTTACCCCTTAGTCACCAACTTGCATAACCGAAAATTACAATGACAGCAAATCTTAAACACGACGTAGGAAATTGTAAGTGAACCCTACATAATCAATGACCAGCGGAGCACGCCCTACGTCGGGGAGTTGGGAGACTTTCAGGGCAACACCCTCCTGTGGAGTTGTCCTGCCAGTTCGGTAAGGGGGGAGGGCGGTGGGTGGGTCGGGGTATGGGGGGGGGGGGGGAACAGACCGTGACACAATGTGTATCATCTCATTATACATCTGTGTTACCTCATCAAGAATCAGGATTTCAATGACTTGCAAATATAATGTACTCCCTACCTTTCCCTGCCCCAACATGTGTCCCTGCCCCTGCCCCTGCCCCTAGGCCTGCCTCTGCCCCTGCCCCTGCCCCTGCACCTGCACCTGCACCTGCACCTGCACCTGCCCCTGCCCCTGCCCCTGCCCCTGCCCCTGCCCCTGCCCCTGCCCCTGCCCCTGCCCCTGCCCCTGCCACTGCCGATGCCACTGCCACTGCCACTGCCACTGCCACTGCCCCTGCCCCTGCCCCTGCCCCTGCCCCTGCCCATGCCCATGCCCCTGCCCCTGCCCCTGCCCCTGCCCCTGCCCGTGCCCCTGCCCCTGCCCCTGCCCCTGCCCCTGCCACTGCCACTGCCACTGCCACTGCCACTGCCGCTGCCACTGCCACTGCCCCTGCCCCTGCCCCTGCCCCTGCCCCTGCCCCTGCCCCTGCCCCTGCCCCTGCCCCTGCCCCTGCCCCTGCCCCTGCCCCTGCCCATGCCCATGCCCATGCCCCTGCCCCTGCCCCTGCCCCTGCCCCTGCCCCTGCCCCTGCCCCTGCCCCTGCCCCTGCCCCTGCCCCTGCCACTGCCACTGCCACTGCCACTGCCACTGCCACTGCCACTGCCACTGCCACTGCCACTGCCACTGCCACTGCCACTGCCACTGCCACTGCCACTGCCACTGCCACTGCCACTGCCACTGCCACTGCCACTGCCACTGCCACTGCCACTGCCACTGCCACTGCCACTGCCACTGCCACTGCCACTGCCACTGCCACTGCCACTGCCACTGCCACTGCCACTGCCACTGCCACTGCCACTGCCACTGCCACTGCCACTGCCACTGCCACTGCCACTGCCACTGCCACTGCCACTGCCACTGCCACTGCCACTGCCACTGCCACTGCCACTGCCACTGCCACTGCCACTGCCACTGCCACTGCCACTGCCACTGCCACTGCCACTGCCACTGCCACTGCCACTGCCACTGCCACTGCCACTGCCACTGCCACTGCCACTGCCACTGCCACTGCCACTGCCACTGCCACTGCCACTGCCACTGCCACTGCCACTGCCACTGCCACTGCCACTGCCACTGCCACTGCCACTGCCACTGCCACTGCCACTGCCACTGCCACTGCCACTGCCACTGCCACTGCCACTGCCACTGCCACTGCCACTGCCCCTGCCCCTGCCACTGCCACTGCCACTGCCACTGCCACTGCCACTGCCACTGCCACTGCCACTGCCACTGCCACTGCCACTGCCACTGCCACTGCCACTGCCACTGCCACTGCCACTGCCACTGCCACTGCCACTGCCACTGCCACTGCCACTGCCACTGCCACTGCCACTGCCACTGCCACTGCCACTGCCACTGCCACTGGCACCTGCACCTGCACCTGCACCTGCACCTGCACCTGCACCTGCACCTGCTCCTACCCTTTCCCTGCCCAAACCTTGCCCAACGGGGCTAGCAGTGACGTCACAAACACATTCTGTGACCATACTTTTTTGGCTAGTCTGTAACCTACCTAATTATTATCATATAATGGTTATGTTATTTTCGGTGTTTAAGATTAATGTTATAATAACATTATATTAATGTTTCAAGAATGTCACAATATTGTTACAGTGCGACTTTGCAATGTTAGGTTCTAAGACGTTTTTTGGTCCCATAAAAATAAAGTCACAAGAACCAAAGAAGATCCAAACAGAACAATACTGCAAAATTATAATATCATCATATCCTTGCTTAGGCCTTTTTCCTTCCCTTTACTTGACCCTTTACCTACCCCTAATCTTATTCCTGTCCTTCTCTAGCTTCTGAAGCTTAATAAAGTGACGGGTACTAACTGCTGGGTGGCTAACAGGGTATTAAGGACCCCTCCCTGATCTACCTGTAGGCAACAGGCTGGCCCCCTGCCCGGCCGTCTTGGGCGGGGGACCTCTGTCACACCACCAGCGAACCCATTTACTCACCCTTTCGAAACTCAGGGCTGCACCTACCACATAGTATTGAAGGAGTGATTATTTAAAAAGGGTTCTATCTGTCACTTCTAATAAATCAAAAGTAAGTCTCGGAGAAGGACCGTTGTTTCGGGGAAACAGTAATCATGAATTGTAAATCCTTGCATTTGTGTACCCTAATCCCAGTAATATTCCCAGTTAATCAGGCCTGTTAAAGTAGTGAATTTGTGATATTGGGAAACTACCAAAAGTCAAAACATCTCATATCTAAACTCCATATTCAGTTGATCTAGGTTTACATCACACTTTTTATCGTGTGTCATGTCGCGTCGGGTAACAGTATAACCCGACACAAAGCATGCTATACCAGGCATTTTGGCAGGTCGCGTTGGGACGGGTTGGGTCATGTTGGGTTAATTATGACTGGCAGACCTTGGGATCACCTCAACTATAGCCCTTTTTCAGTAATGTGGCGCCCTCCTAGCGGTATAGGCTTGAAATTGGGTTTTGGGATATGGAGTCCATTAAGCCCTGGCTAGAAGTATTAAGAACAAGACCACTTTTGGAGGGTTACTGCGCAGCTTTGTTGGTAAGGTGTATTCCACCCGGACATTCTGTAAGGAGATGTTATCTCTAAAATATCGAGCTATGATAATTTAGTAAATGTGTGAAATCAGTCATCTCATGTATCCAATGTTTATCATTACAATGCAATATATGACACTGAATATACAGTTAGTATAATTCATACAAAAGTGCAACAAATAACATATGGATATGGGCACAACAGATCCAAGTGATCCTGTTAAAGTTAAATCCAAGTTTTAATTGGGTAGTTATTTTGAATAACTAACATAAACTTATCAAGGGGATCTGGTTGCAATTTACTAACAAGACAATGAAATAGTTGACTGAGCTCTTAACAAGCTCTTGTTAAAATACTGTATATAAGAAAAGTATAGTTTATGGCAAAACTTTTAAAAAAGCTCATTTTCTATGTAAATAGACGTCTCTGTTTGAAATGGCAAAACCTATTGCAACCTATTGTGTTTGACAAGTTCATAATAAGTCACAGAGATATCTTAATGCCTAAACGTGCAAATCTATTTAACATGATTGGATGCATCTTAAGGTTAAAATTGTCATATTGCGAATGTGTGACATCAACAATGTCATAAGACTCTGCGACATGGCCATGGTATTACAGAAAAGCAGAAGATATCAGATATTAAAAACATTCTTGTTTCAAGTCTGCAGAATACTCTTAATTGGCAATGTAGCCAATTGTAGCACCTATGTGTGTGAATTGTTTGTGATATCCTCAAATTGCACCAATATCGCAGTTCAAGTTACATAGGTGTAACAGGGCCCTAACTGGTATGGTCGTTGTGCTTGCAGCAGTGGGATGACGACCTGGAGACCTTCGCTGGGAACTACGCCCTGATGTGCGCCTTCGTCCACAACCCTGCCTTGACCATTACCACGGGGGAGAACCTGTACATCACATCAAGCAGGTCCTTCACGGCCCAGCAGGCCCTGATTGAGGCCGACCAGCTCTGGTACAACGAGGTGCACAACTTCACCTACTCCGACACCGCTTCCAACATCTGCGACGTGGGCGCCGTCTGCGGCCATTACACACAGGTAGGTGCACTTTGTTATCAATACACTAAGCCCCATTCAAAATAGGCAATAAATTCCTTGGAATTCCTTGGAATCTCAAAATCATAAGCATAAGAAATTATTGTTCTTATTTAAAAATGTATCACAATTGTGTTTGACAAGTTCATAATAAGTCACAGAGATATCTTCATGCCTAAACGTGCAAATCTATTTCACATGATTGGATGCATCAAAATATATATATATATATATATGTATATATATATATACATATATATATATATAATCTACGCTACAGAATGACAACAAGGAGGCAGAGAAAAAAGATTAACGTTGTGCGACAATGTTTAAACGTTGTCGCGGTGGTTGCGTCACGTTCTAATGACGTAGGTATGATGTCACGACACTAAGTAACTAAGGAGGTTACTAGGTTACCTCCTCGCTCTGGATTATACAGCAATAGACGTGGTTATTCCCTCTATATAATTTCAACGAATAAAAGAATAGTTGCAAACTAGTGAACTGACAAACCCTGTGTATTCCCCATGTAATTCCCATGAATTGACTCAGGTAAGTCACTTGTTTTTATCTGGTGTGAAATTGGTGTAATTCAAATCATGTGTTTTCTATGGGAAAACTGTACCTGTCTGACACCAACTTTGGCTAAGTTTATTCTCAGCATAAACTATGTATTTTACATATGAATCTAGGTTAGTTATAAGTTATGGGTGTGATTCTAAAACACAAGTTTTCACAGGTTATTCTCTAAGTTTCAAACACAAGTTTTGACATGTTATCCTCTCAGTTTGAGCCCTATTTTCTTGTACTATTCCCTCAATTCAGAGTATAGGTTTTCACATGTCATTCCTCCAGTTTAAGACACTATATTTACAGGCTATTCCCTCAGTACAAACTATGAGTTTTTACACGTTATTTCCCCAGTTAAAGACACTATATTTACAGGCTATTCCCTCAGTTCAAACTATGGGTTTTCAGATGTAATTCCTCCAGTTTAAGACACTATATTTACAGTCTATTCCCAAAGTTTGATGTATGTTACAGTGCTATTTCCTCAGGTTAAAATCACATAATGTAACTGGTGGCAAATTGATGGCAATATTCCACTTGTTTTCTCCAGGAAAACTTAACACTACCTATAGAGCAGTCCAGGTCTGCTGACACACCTAGCTACAAAAAAGGTGTGCAAACTATATTTATGAAATCAAAATTGCAACCCATTAACAAAACGAATTATCATATTTCCCTTTCCTTATAAAACAACATTACAATTTTTGCAAATGGTCATTGAGTAAATGGGTACAAAATTTAATATGCAACCCTCTATGATAACAGTTTCAATGGAGACAGTCATAGACACCTTTCTTGTAGCCTAAGAGTGGAAGTCACCAGTTCTCTGAATGTTGTTTCCAGCATTCCTTGGTCAGGTGTCTAACTGATGTTTAAATCATGTTCAACTGGTGTCTCACTTGTGCTTCACTGGTGTCAAACTAGTGTCTCATTGGTGCTTCACTGGTGTCAAACTGGTGTTTAACTGGTGTCAAACTGTGCCTCTGACCAGTTTTTCAATTGCAATTTTATGGATTTACACTTAATTTGAATATAATACATGCCCAGCAAACTTGACAATTAATTTGGAAGCAGAATGAGTATAATGAAAATGCTGTATGAAAATGGTTATATATATCTACATTTTACTTAGAAAAAAAGTTTTTTCCATAGTATAACACCAGTTTACTCACAAAAAACATCGACCTGAAAACTCAGGTTCAAATAACGTTTAGAACACCAGAAATGCTGTTAACGAAATCCCGAGTCCTAGTGGAGTTTGATACACATGTTTAACTCCATTTATCTCCTGTCCTCAAACCTCCACAACACGGGACTTTGTTTGCTGGGTAATCTTTGGACATCTCAAATGTGTAGAAAATGCTAAAACGTTATTGCAACAGTTTAAAAAAAGTCAAACAAAGAATAATGGTTATTCCCAGTCTTGACGCCCTTACAGAAGCACTATCAAACGAATATCAGAATATCAGAAATAAAAAGAAGGAGGCCCTCCATTAGAACAGTACACTGTTATACATATTGTCAAGACCTTCATATTGCTCTCTGAACCTTAAAAGAACTGTTCATCTCAGGACTGTCATAAGTGGTTTAACTTTTCTAACAATGTCTGTTGTAAACAACCTTTAAATAAACATATCATAAGGCCCATCCCTACACCACCCTGTACATACATCAGCTGTTTCTGTACTTACAGCTAGTGTGGCATAACAGCTACAAGGTGGGCTGTGCTGTGGTCACGTGCCCCGTGTTTACCAGCACATCCTCGGGCTTTCCTGACGGACGCATGGCGGTCTGCAACTACCAAAAGCGGTAAGTAACATAGTTGCATACTCAATCTAGACTCCCGCACTGAGAAAGGGTGATCTTAAAAGTTGCCTTTTTCAAATAAACATACTTCGGGAGAATAAGAAGCTGTAGTTCTATTCTGAGGTATACACCAAAAGGTTCAGAGAAGATTTACAAATATAATGTAGATTTATTCTCAAAATGATATTCCACTTCTGTATAAAAAAACTTTTATATAATAACGAATCTATAAAATGTATTTTAAAAATCTCACTCATGTTACTGTAGGAAGAAAATAACATCATTATTTGTTTGTGAGTATTGAATATAATTCATATATGACGACACCTACTTGAACGTCACAATGGATCATATTATTATTGTATCATGTGGGGTTATGATTTCACAGCTTAATCTAAAAACTCAAAAGCAGCTGAGAATTGATAACTTTCACTGATGTCCTTAAGGAATATACTGTTGTTGAGAATTGTACTAAAGTGAAATTTGCAAGTGGAATTTAAAACTGCATTATAAATACCTGGCCGCAAATGCTCTTCAAAGGGAGGGACCAGTTACTATAAGATTACATATAGTGTTACGATTCCTAAAGCTCAGGGAGTTGTCGTACCAATTTTTACATGTGTAACTATTATATTTTCTTTGTCATTCATGTTTTTGTAAATTATATTGACTGGTTCCTGTGTGAAGGTGGTGCACCCTGCACAGGGCATCTCTCTGTGTGTGACATGCACAGATCAGATTTATAAAAATGCAGAAAAAACACGGTCTGATTGTCAATTTGTTTTTATTCAATACTGAAACGTTTTAGATCATATAATTAAATAAGTTATGGCAAAATGATGTACCTTCAAGGTTTTTCAAAGGATATTTAAATTTCAAAATTTCAAAATAACACTTTTTCTTTTCTTCTTATTATTATTGTTCATTATACTCATTTGACATTAAACGATCTTTTCTGTGACGTCACACACAGATTTGTATTTTCCTGAGGACCAGAGGACTCAGATGCTCCCTAAAGTTAAATCTCAGTTATTATATGACTGATTTTATCATTGATATTAAAATTGGGCATACTTCTAAACAAGCATTCAATCTAATGTATAAAACATAGATCAAAAATTTAAATTTCGCTGGCTCCTCTCTTTCAAGGGAGGAGCCAGTGACTGTAATCACGTATAGCGTAGTGATCCTACCAACCTAAGTAGTAACCATACCAATTTCTATGCCTTTATCTATCATAGTTATAATTTCATGGACAATTGCTGAGGAAGATGAAGTAATCAAACATGGTTGATCTAAAGGTGGGAACCCTCTGAACTATGCGACTAAGATTCTGATCGGGTTAGAGATCACTAGCATCCAACATTATCAGCTATTTCATTTTTTGACAAATTTCTGGCCGCATGTCTTGATGGAAACACCATTTCTGGTCTTTTTCGACCATTTCTGGTCATTTCCCACAAGTTCATATATCCTAAACCACCAAAAGTATAGTCGA
Source organism: Lepidonotus clava (assembly GCA_936440205.1). Taxonomy (NCBI): domain Eukaryota; kingdom Metazoa; phylum Annelida; class Polychaeta; order Phyllodocida; family Polynoidae; genus Lepidonotus; species Lepidonotus clava. The sequence continues at coordinate 5,377,868 of OW387138.1, forward strand.
TCGGGAGGTTCCCGCCTTAATGTGACTAGTTCAACACAGCAATATTTTGTTCCAACATTTGGTACCAAATGCACCAGTTACCTTTGTTGCCGGTTGTTGCCCAACCAATCTTTTTAATTTGTTGCCATATGGAATCCCCACTTAACCCCGCAAACTGAATCAACCATTGCATTTCTCACTTTGACAGGGGAAATATCAACGTCAACTCCGAACCACCCTACACCCGGGGGACGCCTTGTGAGGCGTGTCCAGCTGACACACACTGTGTCGACAACCTCTGCACCGGTAAGTGGGAAAATACTGACTGGTGAAGATGTATATATACATCTTCATATATATATATATATTATATTATATATATATATATATGTTGATATGTATATATGCACAAACAAATCACACACACATATAATTTTATAGTCGATTAGTCACTTGACATCATGGCACCAGTGTCTAGTCAATAACTGGGCTACCAACTAACCTTAGTCATCGATCACTAAACTAAATAAACTAGTTGCCCTGTGGGGACTAGGCTTTTATCTAACCTTTTCAATCAACAGCGACTAGTGCTAATTTGTGGTCTGTCGCTGTGGTTGGAATGGGTCGATAATTATAACTGGGCGTCTAATCTGTACTGCCATGGATTTACTGCCTTGTGGAGACATGAGTTCAGAGAAAAAGGGATAGCCACATACAAACCACTCTGCAGCAACCTCTCGGGGGAAGATGTTCGCTTGAGAGTGGCACACATTCAGAGTGTTTCATCCTTACCAACCATACACATTATTGCCTCCTTAAAAGCCCACTATAGTAAAATTCCTAACATGATAATAGCTTGGACAGTCCCTGTCTGTCAGCCATTGGAGTCCTGAAGTCTCAAGCTGAATCACGCGCTGAATCATGCACAGTAAAACACATGATGTAGGACTGCTTTCTTTGCAACATTTATATTAGAACTGGGCAGATGTGAAATTTGTCTCAGCACTTTCAGGGACGTGTATGGTCCCTGCAAGTCAACACAGACAGACACCAGTTCACAGCTGACCAAAAAGGATGCCTGCCCCTACCAGAGAAAATGAAGAAGTGACTAAATTATGAATTATGATTGTATATGAGGTATCAACTCTAAGTGAATAAATCTGAATTTCACAATTCTGACAAAGTATAAAAATTATAAAATCATAATCTTATTTCGATATGTTGGCCCAGGATCCTAATTGACGGATGCTTTTGTTTAAAATGAAAATGAACACATACCCGCATTGTAAGTTCTAAACTTTCAAGTCAGCTTAAAGTAATGATTGATAAATGTGACAGGAGCAGATCCACGCCTAGGGGGAGGGGGTACCTACCTCTCCTTCCTTTTGATGGAAACCTAAACAAAAAAACGGAGAAGAAATGTTTGAGGGTGAATGCGCAACATTTTAATAATGCGCCCATAATTATTATGGTCTTATACTGGCAGTAAATCCAAGATGGCTGATCATTTCTGTTGAATAGCTTTAACTTTAAATAATATAATGAATTTATCAACATTAAGTTCTCAAGCAAAACAAAAAAAGGCACATACAAGAATATAGGAACATTGGTTTACAGTCTAATACAGCATTTATCCTATTGAACACAATAATTTTGCTTTAAGAAAGAAATATGCGTCAGACTGGGAGAAATGACATAGCTCTCTTCTCTGTCATATCACAGAAACATTGTTTTTGATCATACATTCATATGAGGTTTCCATTATAGAAAGATACATTTTGCAATGCAGAAAATATCTAGTCAATAAAGCACATTTATATAATCGCACATTTTGTCATATTGCACAACAGATACTAGACCAACCATAACATTTTTTGGTTCTGTTGTTAGACAATTGATATAAATTTGGTCCTCTGTGGTTTGGATTACTTAATATGACTCAATAATAAAGACCTATCTAGGCATTTAGAAAAAGTGTAATACTTGGTATAACTGTCGGTTGCAGAAGTAAACCTAATGATAATGTAAAAAACAGACCTTAAGGTCATTAAAGACAAGGTGACATTGGCAGGAACGATTAAATCCTATAAGGGCCATCATAATTATATGACATCACTTTAGAGTGTGATATTGATGGGGCCTTAAGGAAGAGTGAGGTTGATATATATGTCAATCATCATTTAATTCCATTTTCTGTACACTTTTTGATAAACTGCTTAACCTCTGATACCCTTTTTACACTAGCTATTTTGAAAGTTGACATGCCACAAGGGAAGCTTAGATAAGCAACCTCATGAGACAGTAGTCAATAATCATTTCTGGATCCTTTTATTTCTAATTACACAGATATTAAGGGCTCATTACTAGAGGCATTTCAACAATTCAGCTATCTTGGATTTTATAGTGTAACGTAGTCTAGATATATTATATCTTGGAACCATGCTTCTTTTGACTCAAACTTCTACATGAGGAAAAACTTTATTCTCAGTGCTGTTTAATAAAAAATGGATACGTACCTCTGCTATTGGGAATGATGGCCCTTTGAAATTGTGGGATATGTATACATACTTAATGACAGCCTCCAAAACAGTTTTTTCTTCGCTTATTTCTAGCACCCACAACTGTGACTACCGAGTCCACAACCACAACAACAGAATCAACAACATCAACGACCGAGTTCACATCCCCAACCACCGAGTCCACATCCCCAACAACCGAGTCCACATCCCCGACAACTGAGTCCACATCCCCGACAACCGAGTCCACATCCCCGACAACTGAGTCCCCATCCCCGACAACCGAGTCCACGTCCGCAACATCTGAGTCCACATCCCCAACAACTGAGTCCACATCCCCAACAACTGAGTCCACATCCCCGACAACTGAGTCCACATCCCCGACAACCGAGTCCACCTCCCCAACAACTGAGTCCACGTCCCCGACAACTGAGTCCACATCCCCGACAACTGAGTCAACATCCCCGACAACAGAGTCCACATCCCCAACAACTGAGTCCACATCTCCAACAACTGAGTCCACATCCCTGACAACTGAGTCCACATCCCCGACAACCGAGTCCACATCCCCAACAACCGAGTCCACATCCCCAACAACCGAGTCCACATCCCCAACAACTGAGTCCACATCCCTGACAACTGAGTCCACATCCCCGACAACCGAGTCCACATCCCCGATAACCGAGTCCACATCCCCGACAACCGAGTCCACATCCCCAACAACCGAGTCCACATCCCCGACAACCGAGTCCACATCCCTGACAACCGAGTCCACATCCCCAACAACTGAGTCCACATCCCCAACCATCGAGTCCACATCCCTAACAACTGAGTCCACATCCCCGACAACTGAGTCCACATCCCCAGCAACTGAGTCGACATCCCCGACAACCGAGTCCACCTCCCGGACAACCGAGTCCACCTCCCCGACAACCGAGTCCACATCCTTGACAACCGAGTCCACATCCCCAACAACTGAGTCCACATCCCCGACAACTGAGTCCACATCCCCGACAACTGAGTCCACATCCCCAACAACTGAGTCCACATCCCCAACAACTGAGTCCACATCACGAACAACTGAGTCCACATCCCCAACAACTGAGTCCACATCCCGGACAACAGAGTCCACATCACCAACAACCATAATGACTGAGACCACATCCACAACAACTGAGTCCACAACTGCCACAACAGAGTCAATGACCGTGACACCCACTTCCACAATGTCCACAACCAAAACAACTGAGGCGACGCCCATGATGCCGGAGTCTACAACAGCCCCACCTGACCCTACAGCAGCCCCAAGACCTGTAGCTACTGCAGTTATGCGCGTCCTTCCGGGTGGAAGTAGTCTCTCAGAACTTGTAGGTGTTTATACTAATTTTAGTTTACATGCACGGAATATTGAGCAAAAGTCTAAAATGTTATCTGGATTTTTCAGAAATCAGATCTACAATGTCATTGTTATAATTCCAATCACCATGTGTACGAAAACTAATTTTGTAATATTTTATATGAATGAGTTTTATACCTGCCATACCTCAACACTATGATTACACCTGTTTGTATTCTAACCTACAAATACTTTGATGATTACAGCAAACTGCAATATCTGATACTATAACTGCTGTATTACGCAATTACTGCAACGGCCAACCACAGACATGTTGCCCCACAGGGTAGGAATTCCATCATCTACATTACCTCAGAACAAAAGTTGTTGTCTTTATCTCTATGGTTAGCTATCTCTTATGATATCACAAGTGCTGCCATATGGCTGACAATGTTGTTTGCAATAAGCATGGCAATCTATGATAGTTATTTGCTTGTGATGCATGTTTAATTTTGAAAACTGAATTTCTCCATTCTACTCTGTTGTATTGTAAATCAATTTATGGGGCAGAATGAACACTAAGTTTCCACACTGACCACAGATTCAATTTTGTAGCATAATGAACATAATAATTATTCTAAAATATGTGATTTTCATTTTTGCATATATTGTACGAGATGAGGTTGTGTGATGAATGAGCCATCTTATATCTCAAATATTTTCATAGCATTCCCTTACTAATGGAAACTCTTTGGATATGCTTTGGTTAGTCTGGATTTTGGTGACTCCTCCGAAGTTTTTATAACTATATCTGGATCACTATATCCAAAATGCCTGGCAAAGCTTGCACCTTCCAACTGAACTAATTTCATGGTTAAGCTCCTTGTCAAAGACAACCTCAATTTGAAATGGTGTTTGTATATCTGTTCCCAGGGTTGTGCTGGAAATCTCAGTTACCATCATGGTCCTAAATAACAACACCTACTCATTGGATGGACAGGCCAGGTGCTCCGTGGATGGCCGCCGACGCCGGAGGCAGGCAGGTAATATACCAATATTGGTTTTGTCATAAAAACTTTGCTCTGATGAAAATGACTCTACAAATATTTATTCTCATATATGTAGGAACAATTTCAATCTGTATTTTGAGGGAAAATGGACAAAATTCAAAATTCAGGCAAAGCAACTCACATGGTATTCTTACAATAATCATCATCACACTAGACATAATCAGGAGAACATAAACACCCCTAGTACTTTATTTGAAATACTCCAGGCTCCAGTACCTTAATGGTGAATAGCTGAATGTGACAGCTCAATTGTGGTCCCTTCAAAAAGTCAAGAACAAACAAATTGTAAATTAAGGACTCAAATGCTTGCTGGCACCAATAGTAGCTGTGTTTGGAAAGGATTATTACAGGATTTTGAGGTTTGTTGTTTGGTAAAAACCCACCTTAAGCCTCATGAACCATCCCCCTGTTTCAGAAGTAACGGTGCCCCTGAGCCCGGAGGTAGTGGTAGTGGCTGTGGAGGCCTCCCAGGCAGAGGTGGCCCAGTCCTTGGCCGAATGCTGCGGGGCCACCCTGGAGGAGGTGGGCGTGGCCGACGTCCTCAATGGCAATGTGGTCAACATGGAGGATGCCAGCTCACCAGGTAGATGGCTGGGGGTAGATGCATGGGGTCCACTGTACAATGAACTAGTCTAATAGAAAACTTAAAGGTCACTTTAGGATTGGGTGGCCAACAATGACAAGCTTTGCTGCAAAACATCTGCAAAACATTTCCCATTGGACTAAATTTAATTCTGTAAATTGATAAATGAGGGAGGACTGGAGGTTTTTATTCTGTTAACTAACAGCTTGTTCACATCATTTCACATGTTTTATGTGTTAGGAAATGACCTAACAACAATCAAACATAATAACAGATGCAATCAACAACAAATGTATATGTTTTGACCTACTGATCATTATAACTTGTACTCTGCAATGGCCAAATTTGGACCCAAGGATCGTGTTAGTGAAAGGGAATGACAGTCAAGAGGGTTCATTTAAATAGATGCGGTCTTCATTTTTCATTTAGTGTTTTCTCTCTCTTCTTATTTGAATGTTGGCATATAGCACTGCAAAGCTAGATGGAATAATATAACTATAGCTAAACTGACAACTCATAGAGCAAGGGATAAGATGAAGACTATCATTTGATATGATTAGTGATTGGGAAATCAATTGATATCCCTGGATAGATTAATGGTTGTGTGGTGGAAAGTAGGGAAGAAAGATATGGAGGTTGATTGTTGTGCTTCTAGACGTTGGGGATTTGCTCCTTTTACACATGTGCCCAATCGTGTCCCAGGGATAGTGATACAACTAGATGCAGAGGTACATGGTGTGTATTAGGGTGGACTGGTCATGGTGGGCTAGGGAATGGGTATATGTGCGAGCTTGCCATAGCTTGGGTTGTCTTCACGAGAGAGGAAAAAAGATGGGGGTGGTGATGGATGGAGGGATGTGTGTGTGTGAGGTGTATGTGTGTACATTTGTGTTGTGAGGGAGATGGATGCTGGGCCTTCATGGCTTGCTATTTGTTAACATTGGTCGGGGAAGTGCCTACTGCTAGTGTTCTACTGGTACTAACACCAGGCAATGCCTAGCCTTCTTTGTCCTAACATCGAGTCCACACCCCTAAAGATAAAGTGGTAGCACTGCAGCTGCTGGCCTGATGTCTCATCTCTGATGCCTTCCATATGCACCCGTGTACAGCTGGTCCTTCTATTGTTGTACCTTATGTTGTGTCCTCAGACTCTAGTGTCTCATGTCATTCCCCAATGCTGTTGCCGCTCATGCTTCAGGTCGAGTTCCCCAAATTATTTCTAAGTCCAAATGTTTGAGTTTACCATAACTTTGGATTAATGCCTGCCTTCATGTCTCGTGTTTTGTGCTGAAGAAGCTAGAACTAGGCCTCATATCACTGAAACCCAAAAGCAGAAGACGTTAACACAGTGAGTTCCAGATCAGGAGTGTTTAACCTTGCTTTATTACATGCTTTTTATAGGTACACTTTGGTCATTGGTCACTTCAGTCACATGGCTTCTTGTGACGTGACTGACAGTATTCACATAATTTCGTGTCGATATTTGCAAACAGGACAGACACATCATTCAACCTTACGATATGAGATTAAACCAGTTATTCTGTTATTTTCTCAATTATTTGTACATACTTCTTTTGTCATACAACATGACCATGTGACAAAAGCAAAATAATATAATGCAATGAATAAGTAGATTTTTTTCCCCATATTTTCCTAACAGCTCCATCTCCAGGGACAGCACCCCCCTCTCCAACGCCAGACCCTTCCGGCACCTCCCGCCCCTCCAGCCCCTCCAGCCCCTCCAGCCCATTCCCGCCGGGCCAGTCTCCCCCTGACACGGCCAACAGGAGGACCGTCATCTGGGGGTCAGTGGCTGGGGTCGTTGCCGTGTTGGGGATCGTCATCGTCGTCATTGTGCTCTGCTTCTGCTACAGGTATGTGTCAGACGGAGTGCCCTGTAGCACTTGATAACAGGATCACTCAAATATTAAAATATTTATTTCAAAGAGTAATTGAGATGTTCATATATTTATCACAAAGATTGTTATCAATGTTTTCCCCAAACTGTATTTCATTGAATTGTTATCTCTTTTACATAATACCCCCAGAAAAATATTAAAGATATTAAGCTTTTCAATAATATGTTTCTATTTACTTATACCTGAATTAAGAAACACTTGATAAATACAGGGACAGTGAAACACACACCATCACCCTTATCAATCGTATTATATTTCCATGATACAAGTACAAGGAAGTCCACTTGAGGTCAATGATGAGAATAGCCAGAAAAACACCCACAACATGTTAACCCATACTTGTCTTTGGTTATCCTACAGGAGGCCAGCTAAGCTGCCCATCCCATACACCTACACCCGACAGCCTGCCTACCAGACCCCAAACCCCTTTACCTCCGCCTACCAGACTTCGCCCCCTCTGGCGACCACCTACCAGACAACCCCGGGCGACCCTGTGCTGCTCACCCCCGGCATGGTGCGCAGATACAACTCCCAGATGCCTTCTCCCCAGTTCAACTTTAGAAAACAGACCAACGCCTTCTACCAGGCCAAATGAGACTGGGATATAGGTAACGCTACCTAGTATACTGTGCACATCAAAGCATCCTACCAGACCGAATGAGCCTGGGAATGTTACCTAGTTTACAGTGTAATCATAGCCTTTTACCAAGCCCATGGAGATGGGGAACTCAGGCACGTTACCTAGTATACTGTGTACAACATAGTGTTTCGTTAGGGTTTATTTCATTCAACAAATGTGAACCATAAAGAGTTGCAATGATTGTATGAGACATGTTATATTTTGTTCAAAGTCAGAAAATTATGAGGTCAGAAATATCTCTACTATGGGAAGCAGTGTTGAGACTGGAGCTGAAAGAAAAAGGAACCTATTTGGGTTTTCGAGTGACTTTTTTTATGAAACAGTAGAACACACTTATGAAACTGTTGCTTGTATGGCTACGGTAAAGAGTGTATTCCACAAACTGATCTTTTTTTCCTTACAATAACAGAACAAACAATATCGTTACCAAATTCCTTTTGAAATAATCATATTGTAAACCACCCTACCACTTGAAATTTTCAATATAGATTCAATGGTCGAAAGACATAATTCCTGCAAAACTGTAACATGTGATAGTTTGTTGGCTGCAATGATATTGCATAATAGAATATACTCTTTAAGAAAAAATGTAAAATATACAGAAAAGCCATAACAGGATCATGCTATCTTTGCTCACTTTGACCAAGTATTAAATGTATGTACAGTATTCAGCAGATATAGGAAAACATTTTATATTATTCTTTGATACGGCCATAATATGTAATGTCATGTTAGCACTGACCCGGTAGTTATTGACTCTATTACAGGGGACATTTGTTGTAGGATTAGTTAATGTAATCCACCCTTCCCTTCTGTCCCAACCAGCATGCTTCTGCCACTGCCACTTCCCAACTCTACCTGTAATCCCATGTTAATGCCAGCCTTAAAGGTACTAGATGCTGTTCAAGTAGACACCACCTAGTGGATTATCAGACCTATCAGCTGTGACTAATTTTGTACATTATGTGAGTTTGTACATCTAAACGAAGTTAACATATTAATAAGTTGAAATTAATTACCAATTTTCCTTTCAATTCAGCAATATCAGATCAAGCTGCTCACCTCTACTTTGCAACACTTTGAGAAATGGTATATATTGATATAAATGAAGCTAAATTAAATTGCTACCTAAAGTAAAAAAACTGCTAATTTTAATAAGAATATTGTTGCTAGTTTTGTAAATGTCGGGGAAAATGTGAATTTCCCCATTGAAGTCAATGGCAAAAGGTGTGTTTTCTTCATTATGCAATACTTTTTTTCACAAACGGTGAAAAATCTAGGACATGACCTATGCTGACAACAAAATTAATATCTAAGATATATTGTTCATCATCAAAAATCAAGCCAGACTTCCCAAAGTACCTTTAAGGCTATATTCCACTATGCATTCTTTGGGACTTTTTTTTTGCATTTCAGATATACCAATATGTTGGTATATGAATGCAAGTTCTACATAGAAAATAACATGAATTTGCTTGGATTCCCACTTGCATTACCAAAACACAAGTAAGGAATAGAGGCAAATTCAATATTCCACTATGTGTTCTCGTAATTGCTTGCATTTCCTTGTGTTTCACTTGTGTTCCAGTCAATTAATGTAAGTGGAACTCTTAACACAAGTGAAATTTTGCAGAGTGGAATATGGCCTTTACTCCAGTGGTGTGTAAACTTGGCCCTGACATCCCAGTGAGTTAGCTTTGCGCACCTGAAGGTGGAGAACCCATTGACCTTTGATGTACCCAGCATTTCAGAAAAAAAAATCAGTTGGGACTGCTTTGAATTTCATTCAAGGACAAAAGGCAACATTTTCACTGCCATGATATTTCTTAGTTTGAGAACTCAGTGAACTACATTGCTAGGAGAAGCTATTTAGATAAAGAGAACATTTCCATTAATGAGGAAACAAACATAGGAGGGTCATAGAAATTATAGTTAAGAACAGTTAAAAGCCTCTTCTTTTAAATCACAATTTTAAAACAGAAAATAACAATGGCTCCTTATAGTCTCTATTAATTTTGAATTCAGCTAAGGTATCTAAAATATATTATTGTTCCATCATTATTGTGCACATCTGTTAGAGTTACTGTTGCATAACAAGGTTGGATGTCTGTAACATGTATGGCATTCAGCTGACATCATACTTGCCAGGAGTATACCATAAAGTTCACAGACTATTTTTTGTGGTGTATAGGTCATATAATGATAACAAAGACAATGTGTTTAGTTAATTGTTGAATTCACTTGAAATGCATAATATACACATAGCAGCTTACAGGTAAACACAAAGAATTCTCACCTATTCACATCTCTCATATATATCATGTCATTTTACATACTAATGCCAGAATAACTTATGATTACTAACTAGATGTTGCCATTAAGTATTTTGGGTATATTGGCAATGTCCAGTATTTGGTTATGCTGCCCTACTTGCTCTCAAATGTAAACTGTTTTTATTTTTATTTTGTGAATTTTGAACTCATTTATGTGATTGTTTTTTTAAGTTTTGGATGGAATTACGCAATCTGATTCAATGGACATATCAATAGAGCCCTTTTTTGTACGAGAGAAAATTGAGACTTTTAGGGTAAACTGCTTGACAGCATCTGAAGTCTGTGTACAGTCAATACACTGAGATACTGCCTACTTTTCTCCAATGGTAATTTTCTTTCTAGTTCCTTTGTAATTTACAATAATGGTATGTAATACAATGAAAAGGATCCTCAATGAAAGTAGGCGGTAATTTTTCAAAGCCCGCCTCATATTATGGGTCATACGTTCAACCTCTGAGAGTTTTCCTTAATACTTCACCTAAATCATTTAATCCATCTATTATTCAAAATACTATATAGATATGCATGTAGAAAGACGTCTGGTCAATAACCCATCTTAAAGAATAGGTCTAAGCTTAGGATGCAGTCAGCCTACATGGGTAGGCATAGATCTAAACTGAACCGTGAGGGTACAATACACTCTATTGTTTTCAAACAATGCTGTGATATTGTACATGAACTGATATCTGTGCTGAAGTGTTTACGGGCAGTGATCCACCATACAATAAGAAGCCAACTCTTGCATTTTTATGCATTTAAAAATAATATATACATATTGGATACAAATATATTTTGTACCATTACAACTTTTGGATAGCCTTTACTGGATTACATCTTTTTTCTTTAGGGGTTTAGAGGGACGTTTCAACGTGACCTTAGGATTGACTCTTAGATCTCAAGGTTTATTGGTTTCAAGGTTACCATCTTATTGTTATGATAATCTTAAGATATGATAAGAGGGCCAACTTAGGAGCAAAATTAAGGGCACGTTTCACACTAGGGGAATAGTACATGTGTTTCTCACATCTCAATTTAAGATGAGATGTTTTTAATAATCAATATCTTAACTCTAATAAGTTATAGAAATTTTAATGGGAACATAAGATCATAAAGACTGAAACTCAACCATGAAGAATTCAAAATATCTTAACGAAAATACAATCTTAAAGTTATGACCATTGTGAAACACCCCCTTATACCAGATTTAAATGTGTATTTTAGTCTAGTACAAATAAAGAATGACATTGGAATCAAAATGTCTTAGGATGAGGAAGTTCAAGATAATTATGATTGTTGTCTTAAGATACCACTGAATGTCTTCCAGGCTCCAATTGTATTGTGGTTCACTGCCAATATATCTTTGTACATAACAATGTAGCCTCAGGACGCTCCGCTATGGGCATAGGTAAGGTATTGATCCTAAAATGCTGGCAGCTATTCCGCCCTGTTAACTGAAATGTATACATGTCTATTAATGTCAACAAGATGTGATACCACTAATCTTATATCATCTCCATGCCCAGTCTTGCTTTACGCTATTTCTGTGAACATTTTAAATTGGTAACACTGTATCTTGGAATTAGAACCTTCATTACTTCCTTAAATGTTCAATATCATTGTGTTTTGTGATATTTGATATTAAGTGCACATCGTTGAACTGTCAAAGAGAGAGTATCATAACACATCGTAAACAGTCCGGTGTAAAGAGTTAAGCCCCATTCGCAAAAACATTTTTCTTTTAGATTCATTGCCATTTGGCCTATTTTTCATTTATTTACACGTAGTATCATAAAAAATTATGTTTAGGAAAGAATCTAAGTGACTAAACCATTACTTTGTCAATGTATGTAATGATACATTTTCAAATCAAAATAAAAAATGTGTATGCTTGCAATTCTAAGATTGCAATGAATCTAGACTTCTACTCTTGTGAGTCACTTCCAATGTGTCACTGTCTATAACGATACATTTTCCGATCAAAACAGCTTGCCGCTCAATGATCATAATGAATCTCAAAGGTAAGGGCATTTTAAATCATATGATATCACAGAGAGAGATACATCCAGAAGCAAGGAGCATTGGGGGAGTAATATTGAATTAGCAGAAAAGGTTTCCACCTTCAAATTAATTCTAATCTTAATTGATGCAGTCTATACAAATATTTTACAGCTGTTGGGCACCTCCATTCAGTACTAAAGGGCCAAACCCACTGAGTGACTTAAGATCACTCGTGAAATCGTCGAGCAACTGGCACATCAAGCAAATTTGATATTTTTCTGGTGATTTTCCTGTCAATTCTTCTTGCAATTCCATCAACCCGTTCCAGATACTGCTTATTTGAGCATGTTTAAACTTGTATGTGTGTAAAGAACTAGTGAGGGCTTCTTATTGATGAACATAATGGTTTGAATTGGAGATGTGGCCATGTAAAGCAACATACTCCAGTTTCAGTTAAATTTGGCAATTTACCCTGGCCCTATAAATTATGGAATTACAAGCAGTTGCACCTGTTTCTACATTTGTATAAGGATGGATAAACGTTTAATAGACAGCTACCACTTATAATTAGATTACCAGCCTTAAAACCTTACAAAAGTATTCCATTCAAACAAACTCTGGTTTCAATTTTTGTTCTAAAAATATCCGAATTAGTATGTTTCTTATACATCAATTATCTTAACAAACTAACAATATCAATAAACATTGATAATCCCAACAAATTCACAATTAAATTGTGAATTTGTTAGAATAATTGATACGTATGATATGTATTGATTCTAATATTATATTAGTTTAAAATTTTTAGACATAAAGTTGGTTATCTTAAAACCTTATCCAATCGTTGATATGTATTTGTCATATCTTGAAATGAACACAATTTTCATTTTAATGTTATAGAACATAAATATCAATTTTTGTGTGATACTTTCAAGTTTAATTTTTGGAGTTTCCTACAAAATGTTTTTTCTTGCATTTTCCTTATTTCTGGTGATGATTTGTTCCATTCCTTTCCATCAGAGTAGAAAAACATTTCTTTCTACTGATTCATTAATTGGCTTAGACAATTCAAAATGTATTGTTTGTCTCATCATTCAATATGTTGAATGATTTGGTTGAAGGTCAAATGATCCTGTGACAGTGTTCAAGGTTGTACAGGCCAACCAGTCGTGACCTCAATGTGAACTATGATAACTAATGTCATGTTAAGAACCATTAAGCAACTGATTGAAAAACATGTTTCTCTATGCTAACTCTTAGCTGATTGATTCTTTGATCGGAGGAGATATAAAATATAAAAACACACATGGATAGGTGTTGTTGAGTTGTTATTTCTATACATAATAAGCACAAGTAACTATACACAAAATAATCATCAACCTATGGTCGGACTCTGTCGATGTTCTCTGACCATTGTGACAGTGGCTGAGTTCCCAGCAAACAAAATACACGTTTGAATACAGGGGATAGATGAGGACAAATATGTGTATGAAACTCGTGTAGTGCTAGGGATTCTGTTAACACCTTTTCCACACGAGATTTAAATGCTAGTTTCATTGGTGTGTTTTATGTTAGTAGACCTGTGTGTAAACTTGTATAACAAAGAAAATTAGAAAACAAAACAGGGTGGGACTTGAACCAGCAATCTGGCCAACCAAACCTTTACCACTGAGATTTTGAGAATTATATACTGCTTAAGGTGAACCATAATATTATATATTCAAATCATATAGAACATTCATATTAAGTGTAGATACAATAACTACAAGGTCAAATATTGCATTATAAGTTATTTGACATTGATGATTGTAATGAAATAAATAACGTGTCATTTATTATATCAAATAGGTGTAATATTATGTGAAAACTCATGGTAAAGTTTATTACAGATCCTTACATCATACAGAGACACCAATATTACGTAAACTTAATGCATGTTGTACTATACCTAGTTCATTTCTCTATTGTTCTTCTAGTAGGTTTCCTGGCGTAACCTAGTCTTCACCTCCGGTAGAGGTTATGTGCTAAACCTCCAGAGGTTTAATATGCATATACATATATTTACACTAATACATATCCGTCAACAACTAAGGACTAAGAAGATCTGTGGGGGGCATCCGAGGGTGGCTGTATGACTTAGAGGGGTTCGTCATGGCCCAAGGGCAAGGCCCACAGGCAGTATGATCCCTATGGGTCGTACAGCCACCCGAGGACGACCCCTAACCCTAGGGGTCTTCTATATTCTATCACCCAAACATTGCTCCAAAAGTGATCAGATTACTGTAAATGAGGTGCTGTACATACATCTAGTCTCTACGCACTGCTGGTTGTATGTACCGCTCACCGGCCATGCGGGTGATAAAACCAGGCATTTTGGGACGTAGTATAGACGTTGTGCACATGACGTCACACTTCCAAAATTTGGATGGACGACATATTGTTGATCAATTTGAATTACTTGTTAATCACAATCCTTTAGCATCTACAATGTAGATTTTTGTCTATTTTATTACTAGAAAACCCATGAAGTCATAATAAACATTTATTATTCATAAATTGTAGATATATTTCATGGCCACGCAGGTGTGGTGGCCACATGCACGTGGTTATCACCAAATCTGGTCACGTGACCACGTCTGCACAAGGTCTATAAGCTTGTAAACCGCCTCGGAGGTAGACAAAAAAAGTTCTATTAGTTAAGATTGTACTGTAACATAGTGTCAGCCCAGCAAACAAGGCTCGTGTTTTCTTTCAGTTTAACACGTGTTTTATTAGTTGTAAACTAGTTTAGGACCAAACCCCAAGTTTTCCCCATGAAAACTACAGGTTTATGACACGAGTTTTGAGTTGGTGATCAACTAGTTCTTTACACATGTTTTACAGGGCACATTAAGCTAAAGAAAGTCAGAGGAAACACGAGATTAACATGAACCTGTGAAAAACACGAGAAATGCTGTTAACAAAATCTCGTGAATACCACCTCTTTTTGCTCCCTGTTAAACACGTGTTAACACGAATCTTTGTTTCTTGGGAGGGTATAAAGTAACATAATTATTTTGTTGTGGGAACCAGTGCGTAACATGTAAACAATTCCTGGGGTCCTGTTAGGCATGGTTCACACTAGCATAATTATACTTGTAAATCCACAACATTCCGATTTCAAATTTAGCCTAGAATCAGTCCAAATTTAGTTTGCTTTTTGGTCCATGGATCACGCCAACAGATATTGTTTTAACCAATTTCTAAGCTGACAAATAAAAGAGAGGAACTTTTAAACTGACGATGGACCGACAATACACCAATGAAATTATCAAGCATGTTAAATAATTTTGGACTGATTTTGGACCAATTATTTAAGTCAATGTAGTTTTAATGTTATTAGGGCCCAATGCATGATTCTCAATGATGTACCACAATAAATGTGGTTCAATGTGGTCTATGTTTAAGTGACTTCTGATAGATACTTATTGTTCTCACTTATATCTATTTGTGCGCACTAAACAAATCATATTTCTGGTTATCATTGTAATTTGTATACTTGAAATGTAAAGATATTTCCACAATTTTGATAAGAAAACCAACAATTCATTTTACTATTAATTCAATTGTGATCAAGAACATATTGAAATAATTAGTTGTCAACTTTGCCATAGATCATAGTGCACTGAAGTCCAGTGCAAAAGAATTATATTCTTTTGAAATTAATATTAACTGTTGTAAACTCGTCGGTAACTGGCAAGGGTACATAGTGAATTACATAACGCTTATATGTGAGCAAGGCGCCGGGCGGCGCCACTGTCCTGTGGCCTAGGTATAGTGTATGGAGTTGTTGTGGATGATGACGCCCTCATGCGGAAACAATTGTAACTGAGTTAGTTCACTCTTCTACAGGTATGCACAGGTACGAAAGGGACACTAGTGCAATTGGAAAAACTGTTAAGGAGTGTTATGAGTTCGGTGTACGAAATATCCAGCTTAAGAGAATACTATGGGATAAAGGGTCTTGTCATCTACTATAGTTTTGCGTAGAATTAGAAATAGAATTAGTTAAATGTAAGTAAGAATGAGAAGTACAAAAGATAGAGAGAACACTGTTATAGGTGTTAGAGTATATGCATATAGGGCCAAGCCTTTGGCTGGCGCTATATAAGCAGTATGGAACTCAGGATAGACGAGCAGACCAAGATAGACTTCGATCAGAACACATGGGAGCAATAGTCTAACAAACGGATCATAACGGGTAGTGCTGAGACTGTAGTAACCACTACAATAAGGTGATAGTAAGGATTGGGAAAGCTTAGGCTTTGCCTTATGGGCAGAGTACTGGAGGTGACTCTACTGATGGTCTCCGGCACTGGTAGACGGGAGGTGACTCTCCCAACAGTTGCTGAGTTTATAGAGCTCGAAAGGGAAAGCTTAACCATAGCTATACCTGGTTGGAACGTTACTGATGTTGTTAGTATTGTGAGATGGATGGCACGTACTGTATGGATGGAAAGACTATGTACACATGGATATAATAAAGTTACCTCTTGCCAAGCGCATGTTCTTTGTATAGGAATGAGCCCCTTTACTCAGAATCTCTACCACTAAAGAACGGACGAACATTCCGGATGAAGATCTAACTGGATTAAGAACTAAAGCTAGCTCTACGACGAACAATAATGAAGAACTCCCCTAATTTAAATAGTAATAGTTTATTTACACGTCTTCAAGTAGTAAAAATGTAAACGACATGTGACAAACATCATGCAGTCTAACAAACAATTTGACATGTCGCTATCTGATACAAATAAATAAGAACTATATCAACGAAACATCATCGTAATTAACTAAAGATAAATAAACACCAGTCTAGCTCAATAGTTAGGGGAGCAATTCTGGAACAATTTTAGGACGAATTGGTTTGATTGTCAATTTGATAATTGGTTCGCTTCTCTTCTTTTTTCGTTGTGGAAAATATTGCGTTTTGTACCATCAGCATTAGTTTGACACATTATAAGGCTGGTGATCCACAAGAAGACATTTTCGTGACGACAGAAAATACTTGTAGCAAGCAGATCTTAGGACTGACGGCTTTTGTCGGTCCTTAATCAGTTTGGCAATTGAACCAAATGGTCCTAAAATTGACCCAGAATAGGTCCCATAGACATGATCCATTTTGAACTATAAACCGACTGTTTGGTAGTATCTTATAGTAGAAATTAGTAGGAAACAACCAAGGCTTTGATATCATTGAGATTTGACAAGGAATTTTGCATGAATCGTAGACATAGCATTAATGAACACCAACGTAATATTTGGTGTGTACAAACAGGTACTTGAAAATGATAATAAAAGTGTTGCACCAAACCAAACGATGGACAGTAGTTGATTTCATTAAGTAGTCGATGGCAAATCACCTAGTTTCAGCATGTTACTGCCTTCATCAGGATTAGATTAGAACCTCAGAATCAATCTGATATATCAATAATTAACGATGTTGTAAGACTTACAGAAGAGATATACGATTTTAAGTCAGAAACATTTACATAACAAAGCAAAATTATCTTATTAAACCTTGTAGTTAAGACCATAGTTAAAGCCCTCATCTAGGGGTGTTTCACACTAGTCGTAACTCTAAGGTCATATTCTAAAGTATGATATTTTGACTTTGTCATAGTTTGGCCTCAGACTGACTTTATTATGTTCCTGTTGTTAGCTGTATATTATTTTCATGTAAAAATTATTCACAGTAAAAATTATCTTATCTTAAGATTTACGATATGTAAAATGATTCTGCTAGTGTGAAACATGGCTTTTTCTGCATGGCTGCCTTGGGTCGGGAGGAGTGAGGGGGGGCAGGGGTTTGTTGACGGCACAACTGGGGCAGAACCTCTTTTGAGTGTTACATTCAGTCCCGTTTGAGATTTGGAAGCCTTTATTAAATACCTATCCATACGTACGGCATATAAAAAGATTCACTTTTACTCCTTGAATGTACATAATGCCCTGTCTATGTGATTTTATATATAAAGGAACACCTGTTAAGACACTAAGTCGCAAAAGACACTAAATCACAAAATTTTGTGATTTAGTGTCATTTTGCGACTTAGCACCATGTCAAGACACTATGTCACACAAAAAAACTTTAAATGGTAAAAACGCTAAATCACAAAATCTGAAAAGGCACTATCTCACAAAATGACACTATATGGCAAAGACACTATATCACAAAATGACACTAAGTAGCAAAATGTAGTAAAATACTAGTAAATATATGGGAGTTATAAATGTATATTGTATTACACCTTACCATAATGTTGAGCTCAATTAATTATACTGTATTTGGTATCATTAATGGTAATGGTATAATTAAATGGTTGATGGATTCATTTAATTTAATTAAACCACTCTCATATACATCTGATCTTCTGGGTAAGACACATTCTGAAACCTACCCCCACCCACTATCTTCTATACACACGAAATGAAATCGACCTTGTTCAAATATGGCACCCGACTTTTGCACGAGGTCGATTTCTATATCCTCTTGCACACTAGTTTCCAGGCAGGGGACAGGAGGAGGCAGTAGGGGATAGATGGTGGCGGTAGGGGACAGGAGGTGGTGGCAGGGGCCAGGGGAAGCAGCTGGGGGCAGGGGAAAACGGCAGGGGCCAGGGGGAGGCGGGAGGGGACATCGTGTATATAGAGCACCACCCCCACCCATCGGGTGCCCGGAGTTACCACGGCCGTGGAGGGGTACGGCTATAATTAGAACCACCCGTCGTGTGTCCGGCCCCCGATGACACAGCACATCTGTGGTCCCAACCCCATCCACCTCAGTCCCGTCCTGCTCTGTCCACATTCCCCCCGTCCTTAGTCACTGTCATAAGACAAAATATGGTCACTCAAAGCAAGGTGCTGTAAAAATGTTATAAAAGTTGAGAAATGCATCTAACTAGCTTTTATATATGTGATGGTACTAGTAAAAGAGCTAAACTTTAGTTTTATAATTCTTTTGGTGCTAAAGCAAATGAAAAGAACTGATTTATGTCTTAACATGTAGATTTGGTATTTCTAAAGGTTATCATGTTCTGTTCAGGGGGGGGGGGCGCTTTTTTAAATAATTGTTTAAATATATGCTTTTTGGCCGAATTTAACATTTAAGAAAATTTAAATTTGCCCCCCCCCCCTCTAAATCCGCCACTGACTGTATTCCTTGATGCACCTTCTACAAAGAAATTGAGGCGTTTGACAGTTGGTTTACTATAGGTGGTCCACATGGTCCAGAACCAGTGACTGGGGGTGTTTCCCGCGCAAATAACATCAGTCCTGTTAGTGAGAATATCCCGCCCCTCTCCTCCCGGGTTTCATGGCACCTTCAAAGGGTGACCCGGGAGGAGCCGCTCGGCAGGGGCTGGGGGGTGAGGGGAAGTTGGGGACGGGAGCTGGGAGGTTGGAGGAGGGGCAGTGGCAGGGGTCCTAGTGGCAGGGGAGAGTAGATAGGCCGAAACAGAATCAGGTTAAAGAATAGGCAAGTGACTCCGTGTACCCAAACTGTAATACGGAGAATAAATCAGAATAACAAATGATTAGTAAACTTGAAAATAATAAAATGCTAGGTACAGGATAAACTAAATACCATAATTATGTCCCGCTCCCCTCCTCCCGGGTTTTATGACCACTTCAAAGGCCTGACACGGGAGGAGCCGCCTGTGCAGGGACGGGTAGGGGGTTGCGGTCAAAACTGGTGTTAAACTGTAAAGCCCCAGCCACACTTACCAACTCAAGTCAACTAGACAGTCGTAGCTCCGATTGGCGACAATGTCTATGACTATCGAGTCGCAAGCAAAGATCACAAACATGTCATAGTCGTAGTCACAATCAATTCATAAATATAGCACTGGCGGATCCAGAGGGGGGGGGGGCACGCACCTCTCCCTTTTTTCGGAAAGTTTTGAGTTTTTTTAATGTAATATTCTGCAGAAAAGTCGTTCCCCTAATAGCATGCCCTCCCCTTTACAAAACCCGGACCCGCCAATGTATAGCTACACGTAAGTCAAACACCCCTAAAGCCCCGGGTTGGGCTCAGTCTCATAGTGGAGGCGCGGTTACGCGTAAAGTCATAGCATTTTGCTATGACTGAATCGTCGGGTCCTACATGTTGAGTTGCTGAAGATGTGAACTATAGTAGGTTAATTATCCATTCAAGTTAAGGTTTCTTAATAGTTATAGCCACGGCGTGTGCTGATGTAAACACACTAACGCTAAGCTTCTGAGTGTGGACTGACCACCCGCGTCAGTACAGATGTACAACTGGATCGTCAGGTCTTAGTGGGGTGTGGAGTAGCTATGTATGTCTTAAGGCCCGGCCACACTTACCAACTCAACTCAACTCAACTGTCATGGGTTCTCATGGCGCCAAGTCCTACGACAGTCTAGTCTTAGTGAAAAAACTCTACTATGCCATAGATTACGACTCGACTGTCATGGCTAGCAGGTTATATTGAGCTGAGTGGTTATATTTTTGATGTTAGTCTATTTATTGGGGAGTATCCCTTTTAAAGTTCGTACTTGTTCATATCCTGTACTGATACGTTTATTCATTACTCGACTGCGTGATATTACATCACTTATCGTGGATACTTCGCTCACTTGAAGATGTTAATAAAGGTGTTATACTAAGATAATGGGGAGTTCTTAGTGATTATTCGTTGAAGTAGCTAGCTCTCTCCAGATTGATGTTATCCTGGATCATGATTCAGTTCTTAGTGGTAGAGATTCTAAGTAAAGGGGCTCAATCCTATACAAAGAACACGCACTTGGCAAGAGGTCAGTTTATTACATTCACGATGATATTCCGAAGGTACAGGTATACAATTCTCCATCCATACAGTTCTTTCCCTTTCATTGCACAATTCAAACACATCAGTAACAATCCAACCAGGTATAGCTTTCGTCCAGCTTCCCCTTTCGCAAGGTATATACGCTCTTACACTGTTGAGAGAGTCACCTCTCGTCTACCGGTAACGAAGACCATTGGTAGGATCTCCGTCACTTCCAGCACGCAGCCCGTAAGGCTAAGCCTAAGCTGTCCCAATCCTTACTATCACCTGTTCTTTGTGGTTACTACCATCTTAACACTACCCGTGTGATCCGTATGTAAGACTATTGCTCCATGTGTTCTGTTCGAACTCTATCTTGGTCTGCTCGTCTATCTCAAGTCTCATACCGCTTATATAGCGACAGCCAAAAGGCTTGTCGCTATACTCATTTACACTATTACTTAACGAAGTCTTACTTATCTCTCATACTGCCCACTCTTACTCACATAAACTAATTCTATTTCTAGCTATCATATAACTAAATGTTGACGGCGAGGCCTGCTGTCCTTAATATCTTTTAGCTAGATGTTTCGATCCATAACGTACCCTTACAGGTCTCCATCGTCATTTGTCACACCTGTGCGTACCTGCAGGACGTTCCTCAGCCCGGCTGCAGTCCTTACGCCTGGGGGCTTTGCCACTCTCCATATACTCTAACTATGCCACTAAACGATGTCGCCGCCTGGCGTTTAGCACACGAATCAGCGTTACAAGTTCCACTATAATATTCTTGCCAATACAAACGAGTTTACAATATTCTATTATATATTTATTCTAGTTTTTCTTGCACTGTACCTCAGTGCAATATTACATATGTACATATCTACTACACTCCCCCCTACGACCCGACTATCCAGTCGTACATCTCCATCTTCCCAACATGTAAGACCCAACTCAACTGTCGGGGGTTTAGCTACGACTGCCTATGCCACACTCTACGACTGTGGCCAACTCAACTCAACTCGACCGTCGAGTTGAGGTCAGTCGCGTAGTGTGGCCGGGGCTTTACTAAACTCTACAGGACCAACAGTTGAGTTGTAGCCTGGAGCATGGCAAAGATCTTTGCAAAGACTAGACAGCCGTAGGGACTGGCACCATCGTAAGCTACGACCGTCGAGTTGAGTTTAGTTGGCCAGTGGAGCCGGGGCTTAAGACCCAACGATCTAGTCGTACATCTTCATCTTCTCAACATGTAGGAATCAACTGTCGTGGGTTTAGCTGCAACTCCCTATGCTACACTGTGCGACTGACAGCAACTCAACCCAACTAGACCATCGAGTTGAGTTCAGTTGTGTAGTGTGGCCGCGGCCCAACTCTCGGTACAGGTGTCAATGTGGCAGAGTGCCCCGGCCGGTTGGTTAGGGGGGATGGGTTGGGGGGGGGGGGGGGGGGTGTCAGTAATGCCCCCGATAATGATAGTCGGCCCATTAGGGCCTGTGTGACGTCAGCTCTCTGGAGTTTATATAATGGTTACAGATTTACCTCCTCCTACCCCTTGCGTCCTCCTACCCACAGCGTCCCCCTCCTACCCCTTTTCTCTTCCTACCCCCTGTGTCCTCCTCCTGACTTTTGTGATATAATGTCTTTTGCTACTTAGTGTCTGATAATGCAAGACACTTACTCACACAACATTTTATGACATAAAACTTTGTGTGACTTAGTGCCTTGAAAGTGGCATTAAGTCACACAAATTTATATTTTGCGACTTAGTGTCTTTTTGCGACTTAGTGTCTTAACAACACCTGCCTCGGTACAAGTGTAGGGGTAGATTCGATCATCCAGGAGCAGGGGTGAAATATCTCAGTGCTCCGGAACCACTGATGTTGGTGGTTCGAACTAACCAACACAAAACGCCTTGGCTCTGTTGACACCTTTCATTGCACCGATTTGGTGACGTGAGACTACCTTCGTCTCATGTTCAGGGGGCATTCCACGCTTGTCTTAACATAGTTTGCAAGTAAGTCATTTTGAATTTTACTGGAGATGTTTCAGACTTCATATCAGATCTTGTGTTCCTGTTGTTAACTACATGTATATAATAATGATATCATTTAAAGGTAATATGAGTGACTGTGAAAGCAGTCTTATCTTAAAACTCAAGATTAGAGAAACTCATTCAAGATTTTGCTAGTGTGAACCCCCCCTCAATGTAAGATTGTAGATTAGCCGTTTTGACATGTTATAACTACAGGCAAACAAAACCTCCTGTTCATGACACCCACCACCCGTGATACTACATGCCCCCTCTACCCTGCTCGGGTCTTCATGTACTTTCCTTGATCCCCCTACCCCTTTAATCACGTCATTTCTATTTCCGCCATGCCCCCTACCCCTCTCCTTGCATGTCCACTGTCTTATATAACGTAGCTTTAGTCATTCTCATAGTTATTCTCTTCATTCACTGGTTGACACTATGATTACTTTTTTCTAATGTTTTTTTTATTAGTATCTTAAGACAGGCTTTCAACCGTGATACAAGCATTTACAACATGATGCACTTCAAACATAAACAAAACTTTGTCTATTTCTGTACATCAAAAGTCATGTCGAGTAAATCAAATCCTTGGTATGAATACTTTATATAAGAACTATTTGGACTGCCATATTCAATGGAAACTGTCGCATAAACTTTGTTACATTTGCTGTGACAAGTATATTGGATAACACTGATTACAGAGAAGAATATACAGAAAAGGCATCTAGAAAGTTAAAGCAGATGGGCACGCTCCATTTCCCCATGTTACATTGTGAGTATAATGCCGCATCCCCACTTGGGCGATCAACGACGGCAACTACTAAAACACTAATCGCCACATTGGGACGCTCTTGCAGTTAGTCGCCGGGCGATGAGGGGGAACTTTAGTACGTCGCCTGACGATTAACTAATCGCCATGGCTATTGAACAATATTAAACATGTCAAATGTTTTGCCCAAAACCCATGGCGAATAAGGGTTTGGTCGCCAGACATCAAGGCGCCAGTGTGGAGTTGGTTGCCCGACTACTAACAAGCTTAATCGTCCGCGGACCAAGGAAATTTAGTCGGCCAAGTGGGGACCAGGCTTAAAGCTGTGTCCCCACTTGGAAGATCAGGGTTGCGATTTCTTGGTTTCCAGGTGACTAAGGTGGATAGTAGCCCAACGATAAACTTCACCCTGGCGCCGTGATGTCTGGTGACTAAACATAAATATTTGACATGTTTAATAATTCTCCATAGCCACTGACAATTAGTTAATAAGCCTGAACGACCAACTGCTACTTTTGAGCTTAGTCGGTCGACCAACTCTCTTAACCCTTTCCATACAGAGTGACCAACACCACCTAACATGCATTAGTCGTTGAGTAAGGAAGGGTTAACACTAGACATCAAGCTTTGTTGTTCTGTGGAAACCAGGCTTAGTCACCAGGTGACGTACTAAAGTGGCCTCTAGTCTCCAGCAGATTCATAGCAAGAGCGTCCCAATCTGGGGAATCATTTTTTAGTAGCCCGGCGACTAGTTAGTCTCCCGGCAACCAATATTTCATCCTCGGTTACCAGAGAAAATCGCTTATCGCCACCGTTAGTTGCGCCAAGTGGGGGTGTGGCTTTATTGGTGGATAGTCAATAAAGCTCCAGACCCGCTAGGCAATTAGACCTGATGAAGGCACAACTGACAGATGCTAAAATAGGCTGATTTTACCAGAATAAGTGGTTGATTTAGCACCGAATGTACACATCAATATTACATACTGGTTGGTGATTTCATGAAAATCGGCCAATTATTCTGGTATTATCGTCAGACTTTAGCACCAATCTATTGGCTGACTAAAGCCCAACAGCGCTGGCGACGGGCAACTGAGAGAATGACCGTCGCCATGCATGGCCAGGCAACTGTAATATCTAGCAAGTTTGATATTTTCCCAGCGACTTTCCTGACACTTTTCCCAGGGATCCTGTCACCCATCGCCCATTGCCAAGAAAACACACCATACCCATGTGAAATCACCTGCTGATCCATTGATAACCCAGTTGCCCAGTGACTTTAATTTACCGCCAATCGTCAGGATCTGCCGCTGGCCATCCTGCTAAGGTTCCTTAGTGGGTATAGGTCTTTAGTCAAAATCACCTGGTGTGTTTGGGGCTTAAGGTAGTGGCAACGACAGAACAGTAACCTCCCTCACGACCATAAAACACGAGCCTCGAGTAGAACCAAAAGAAGCAGGATGTAATCAAACTCAGAAAATGTAATGAGACAGGAACAAGAGACATAACCTTTTCTGTTGTTCATGTGAATGCAATTCTTTCACAGACATGTATCTGATGTTAATAGTCAACATCATTATACACCTTTAACTGTAATGACAATGAAACGATCAGCAGAGGTAGGAACAGAATAAAAGAATAGAAACATGTAAAGCTCTATATAATTATGTGTATGCGCCATCCCCCCCCCACCCCACCCCATAACCGAAGCTGCGTACGGGCCTGTACATGACTTAGTGCTGTAATTCCTGTAAAGGGTGACAAGAAATAATAATTATTATTTTGTCCATTGGCCGCATTGACTGAGATACTGTCTCTGGATACTGTATGGATTTTATCTAATTGTTTACATCTGAGTGAATACTATAAACTTAATGCCAAGACGATTTCTGGCCTTAAATTCGAATTGCCCTCCTGACTACACATATTGTTTGATAAAAGAATCAGACT
The DNA here is from genome assembly GCA_936440205.1 of Lepidonotus clava. Taxonomy (NCBI): domain Eukaryota; kingdom Metazoa; phylum Annelida; class Polychaeta; order Phyllodocida; family Polynoidae; genus Lepidonotus; species Lepidonotus clava. Next base: position 5,403,800 of record OW387138.1, read on the forward strand.
ATATGTATACACTAATTGAAAATTACAGTAGTGTAACCTCCTTTTCACTATTCAAGACTGTTAATTACCCAACTACATTCGTTTCATAACTGGATCCTGCTCTGAGGTCGTGATAACTGGGACAGGCAGGGAGGGGGATACCCGCAGAAACGACCAGAGACGTAAGGTGAGGGCCACAGGGGGAACGCAGGGCAGATACCTACAGTGCCAGGAACAAGATTACAACAGGGACACAGCCAGGGATACAGGGAACACAGTCAGTAAAGGTCACTTAATGGTAATCTACCAGAGATACCAACCAAGGGAGGGTGCACAGCCACCCCCAGGACACGGGGAACATGTGAGGTAAAGGTCCTGTAAAGGTATCTGTAAAATGTTAATGCATTTCTACAGCAAACTATACTGTAGATTTACAACATTCCTTGTCGTAAGAATATTAAAAGTAACAATTATGCAAGAGACGGATTTTTAGGTCTGTGTTGCCAGGCACTACCACACCAAGTGTCAGTTACACTTAGAAGTTGCCAACAGTAACCCGCTTGACAACCCAGGTTTGTGTAGCAACCTAGGTTGTGACATCATCAAAATTGGATGTGAATCAGGATTTGTTGTGCTCCAGGGATCAGCATTGTTGTGTTGTTTCCCCGGTGATCCAAAAAGATGGAGTCAGCACATGATTTTAATTTTATGTTGGTATTGGGTGGTTTCACCATAAAAGGATCATCAGGTGTGAATGTGTGGGCAATCTTATAGAATAAATTCCATTGAAGATTCCCAAATGAATTTTTTGAGAAAATATAATAAAAGTTCTGAATCTCAATGAATTTTAGAGATTTGTTGTGTTAGCAGGTCCATCCCAATATTCAAGTAATATTGGTGAATTCCCCCAATTTTAATCCATACTTAAAATGAGATTTAGTCATGGTAGGGGGAAGATGGAAGTTGGTCATAGGTGGTAGGACTATGTCCATACACTGCTAAAGCAGTGTGTAATGTCACTGGTCAATACGGTATGGTCAAGGATAGAAATTATTTAGAACGGAGTGAGACCATATGGTATTTTCCTGGAATTAATCCATTAAATTAAGACCCAGTGGGACAACAGATGATAAACGTTGCATCCATCGTCTTTCTTCTTTATCTCTCTCCGACTGTGCTTTAACGGAGTCAGGTGGGGAGGATATGAAGGAGAGGACTGAGATGTTAAAACCTTCGGTCAACTTAGGTTGGTCAGCCGGGCATTGATTAAAATGCCTGGCTACAGTGGTGTCATGGTTGTGATTAATGTCATGAAAGTGGCCTTGGAACCGCGTCAAGATTCGGTTTTTCGTTTGTCCCACATACTGAATGCCGCAATGGTTGCAAGTGATTAAGTAGACTAAATTGCTGCTTTGACAGTTTATTTTGAATAATGGGGTGAACGAACGGCCATCGTGTTTAGAAATTACTTTCTGAGATCTGTTCATTAAAGGACAGTATCTACAGGTGGACGGTCGATTGCACGGATGTCCACTTAAGCCCGGAAATTTACTGGTAGTCCGGGTGGAGGCCCGTACCAGTGCATCACCAAGATTTTTATTTCTTCGTAGACCGAAAATGATTTTCGAGTCCAAAATCTGGCGTGTGGTTTTAGAGCGTCCCAATAGGGACCAATGATCTCTTATAATATCCGCAATGGGCGGATTTTTAGGGTTATGCGTTGTGATACAATAAAATGTATCTGTCTCCGTTTTATCATCAGTCTTAGGACCGGAAAGTAGTCGTTTATTTAGAAGTGTGTCCCTGTCCAGTACTTTTACTCTATCTAGAGCTTTTTGGACTAGTGATTTAGGATAACCTCGGCGTATGGAATGAGAACTAAGCATTAGTGCATTTTGAATAAAATCCGCATGTAAGGTGCAGATTCTCCTTAGTCTTAGGAATTGAGAGTACGGTATACCGTTAAGGATATGCCTAGGGTGTTCTGACGAGTACAATAAATAGTTGTGGCTATCAGTAGGTTTGCAATAAAGTGTAGTGATGATATCGCCACTGGGTGCTCGTTTTATAGTGAGATCAAGAAAGTTAACCTCGGTTAATGAACTTTCCACTGTGAATTTAATTGTGCGGTGTTGGGAATTTAAATAATGGATAAATTCGTTCAAGCTTTCAGCACCATAAGTCCAGATGAAAAAAATGTCATCTATGAACCTTTTCCAGATTAGTGGCTTGAGTCTGTAAGAATAAATAAATTTCTCTTCAAATGCGCCCATGAAGAGATTGGCGAAGGAAGGCGCTAGCTTTGTACCCATGGCCGTGCCTCCTACCTGTAGGAAATGTTTATTATCAAACTCAAAGTTATTTAGTGTGAGGACTAGTTCTAAGAGCTGGCAAATGGAGGCATTAGTGGGGTTTTCCGAAGGGTCACGTTCCTTAAACAGATACGCGGCTACAGCGTCGATACCTTAACATCTCAGTCCTCTCCTTCATATCCTCCCCACCTGACTCCGTTAAAGCACAGTCGGAGAGAGATAAAGAAGAAAGACGATGGATGCAACGTTTATCATCTGTTGTCCCACTGGGTCTTAATTTAATGGATTAATTCCAGGAAAATACCATATGGTCTCACTCCGTTCTAAATAAAAGTAACAATTACCGTAGGACTACGAAATTTGTATTGTTTATTCAAAAATACATAATAAAATTAAAGTGACCCTAAAGAGAGTCACCACCAGAGGAGCTATAGTTTGTTCATTGAAAAATGGCCTGTAAAGGTCCCTTAACGGTATAATCTACCAGAGATACTGACCCAGGGAGGGCACCCAGCCAACCCGGGACATAACCAGGGACACGGGAAGCATGGCCAGTAAAGGTCGCTTAATGGTGTTATTGCAACTGTGTTATCCCTAGTCAATGACAACCACATTTTACCACAATTCTAGTATCCCTGGTCAATGATAATTACATCTTACCACAACTCTATTATCCCTGGTCAATGATAATTATATCTTACCACAACTCTGTTTTTCCAGGTTATCATAATCACATCTTACCACAACTGCGCTGTCCCTGGTCAATGATAATTACATCTTACCGCAACTCTATTATCCCTGGTCAATGATGAACATATCTTACCATAATACTGTTATTGTCATATTGGTAAAGTCGTGATGTATAATTTCTATATAGAATTTATAATATTGAAACTGAAATGTAATAAGAAGTTAAGAAAACATAAGAGACATTGCAACTTGCGATCCAGCCTCAACCCGGATGTAGGGACAAACCCATTTATCTTATGAGTGTAACAGCGATGTGCCTACAGACCCGAGTGACGTAGCAACCTGCGTCACAGAAACAACCCATGGAAACTGGGGTTCCCCATGACAAACCAGGGACATGCTGACTAGGCATGACTGTTCAGAGACTGACGTAAACATCCTGTACCAAACGTATAAGAGCTCCAGCCATTGCTCATCGGCAGGAGTCCTAGCAGGTCAGTCATTAGGATCGGTCAGGAATGACGGAACGTTGAGACAGAGACAACCGAACTACCCAGCAGGTCTCGTCGAAATGACATCACCATGTAGCCATAAGGACACTAGGCTATAGGGCCTTTGCTCTAAGAGCCTATCTCCATGATCCCAAAGCAACAGCAACATTCAGGAAAATGTGAACCCAAAGGACAAAAACATTCAGGACAAACATTATACATTTGGACCCTGAATGTGTGCTCTATGTGTATACCTGCAGGATACAGCTAACTTTGTGTGAACTTCAAAATAAAACCTACAACTTAATCTACATTACAACTATCTGACCATTCTTCATTATTAAACCACCACTATTATATTATCCCAGAGTATTAAAGACCACTTCTCATCACAGTATACTATTATGGCATAAAAAAAAGAATGACGATTTCGTATTGAATACTTTTGCAGTTAACAGTTCTGGTTGTAGTAAGTGAAGGCCTCCCTGACCCGCATGGCCCTGTCCCTGTTGGTGGCCTCCCTCGGCCTCCTGGTGTCCGTGGTGGCTGCAGGTACACCCACCTTCATAGGCTTATGGGCCGGAGACAGACAGGCCCTGCTGGACGCCCATAACAACTACCGGTCCACAGTCAGCCCCACCGCCTCCAACATGGTCCGAATGGTGAGTTACAACTCAGGTAGACAATCAATATTTGCATCACAGTTCCATGTTTTTGTTCACAGATCCATGTTTACCAGATGACAAACAGGTAGGTATAACTCTAGCTGTTGATGAGTACATCAGTTGTCATTACATATACCAAACAAAATAATATTACTTTTGATGAAAAGTTACTTTCTGATTATGTCAAACTTGCTTGGTTATGCTGATGATTCACAACGCTATTTTGGACCAATTATGGACCGATTTCAGAAAGTGGCTTGACAAATAATGATTATTCTTATGAAGTATGTCATTTTTTGATAAGTTTTCCTCAGTTGCTATGATACCAAGGGAATTTTTATCCTAAAATATATTTCGAAGTATGTGGGAAATGCATAAGAAGAATATCGGTTGGTGTTTTGTCACATTGTGGATCATAGGTTATGGTAAACTTTCATGGCCCTATACCTGTAAATTCAACAATCTTCCCTTTGGTCACAGTTAAAAGTTATCATTCAGGAAAATGTGCCAATGGCCTTTACCTAACACTGGCTGTCCCATCTGGAGACCACTCCATGAAAATTTCGCGATATTATCGCGAGTCAAAGAACAATTTTACGATACTCAAAAAAGTATCACCAAGGCCTCATGGTAGTATCGTGACAATATTTTCAAAATATTGGCTCTTAAAAGTATATTTCCTCACAAAGAGTAACATATAAAAATATAGGTATGTGGTCAAGGAAGGATGCTACATAGTTTAAGTTTGATTAAGAAAAAAGAAAAAGCGATATCAATTTGGCAATAACATCTTATGGTATCATATACCAAAAGGACAAATGGTCCACAGCAGGACTGTAGTGGAAGAACATTTAATAAAGTGAACTCAGCCTGTATAAAAATAAATCCCGTAGAAAATATGCGTATCTTTTTTATGTTTTTATGGAATGTCGTGTGTTTCAGGAGTGGAGTGTTCGTCTGCAGGCCGTGGCCACCGCCTATGCCCAACAGTGTATATGGGGCCACAACCCCGACCTGCTCTCCTTACGGCTGGGGGAGAACATGTTTGTATCTCAGACAGCAGGAGGTAATTTCAGAACAGTTCTTATTACATGGAATCTTTGTTGCTACCCCTTACTCCAATTTCTTTGACATTTGGGAATTCTTCATTTAAGCCTTTCATAAAGTATTGTTGTTACTCTCCTGTGAGTGATTTTATGAGTAGTTGGAGGTTTAAAATGACCTAAGATGTGATCTCACACATTGGAAATTCAATGGTTTATGGGTTGCCAATAACAATTTTGACTTGAATATTTCATGGACCATGTGCCAAATATGCAGTACAAAGATAGTATTTTCTGTTTCATAATGATAAATTAGAGTTCTTGACTTCTAACTTCAAGAATTCATTGTGAAACCTTTCCCTAAGCAAATCATTCTTAGACTTCTCAACTTAGTCACATATTTGATATCAGGTCCGTCAGACTATACTTTGTTTGATCTTAGTTGTTATTTGGTATTCATTTACTGACATAGGGGGAGGGTTGCTGAGATTCCATAATAAAAAGGAAAGAAAATCCAGGGTCCAGAATACCACGAGAAAGACCTGTAACAAAGAATGTATTATATTATCAGGCCAAGTTCTACAATAGTGTTTTTTAGAAAATAGTTAAGAAAATTCTTAAATATTTCTTAATGTTTTAGGAAAATTGTAAAACAAGCATTATTTCAGAATTTGTTAATGAAATACCCTGCAGGCCCCCAGCCATCAGCCCGGCAGACCCTGCAGGCCGCAGTGACCAGCTGGTACAACACAGGGTCCGGCTACTCCTACAGTAATGACACCTGTAACACAGTACAGCAGTGTGGCAACTACAAACAGGTAAAGGCAGGGTTATCAACCTACAGCCGTGTGGCAACTACAAACAGGTAAAGGGAGGGTTATCAACCTACAGCCGTGTGGCAACTACAAACAGGTAAAGGCAGGGTTATCACCCTACAGCCGTGTGGCAACTACAAACAGGTAAAGGCAGGGTTATCACCCTACAGCCGTGTGGCAACTACAAACAGGTAAAGGCAGGGTTATCACCCTACAGCCGTGTGGCAACTACAAACAGGTAAAGGCAGGGTTATCACCCTACAGCCGTGTGGCAACTACAAACAGGTAAAGGCAGGGTTATCACCCTACAGCCGTGTGGCAACTACAAACAGGTAAAGGCAGGGTTATCACCCTACAGCCGTGTGGCAACTACAAACAGGTAAAGGCAGGGTTATCACCGCACAGCTGTGTGTCAACTACAAATAGGTTAAGGGAGGGTTATCACCCACATGGCTGATAAGTTGTGCACACAGAGAGAAATGTCTTTACACAGGCTATATGTAATGCTTCTTGTTTTGAGTCTTTTCAAGGGTTTTTGAATATTGCTCAAGTGATGATATCGAAGAACCTTTGGGGCCGTCGATGAGTGGCCATATGACCAATGGAGATTTTATCACCCGCCCGGCCAATGAGTTGTGCCATATGTAATGCTCACATTGAACTCGTTAATTCCAGAAATCTTAACATATTTTCATTTTGTTTGGGTGATAAAATAAAGAAGCACCTTAGGGGGTGTCCTAGGGTGGTCGTAAGACCCATTAAATGGGTCTTACGACCACCCTAGGAATCATCATGTACCAAGGGCAAAGCCCTAGGTTTGTATGATCCAAATAACGTGGTCCTCAGGTTTTGCCCTCGGGCTGTGAAGAAACAATCTGGGTGGCCACCCTCTGATGACTACCATGTTTCTTCTTATATCATTATCACTCACATGACCATAGGTTTTCTATATGTTATCGCCAAAACAAAATTCAATATCTGATGGAATTCTGGAAATGATAAGCATTGGGCATTGCCTGTCAATACTTACCATACACAGGTGGCGGGGGAATGCGCCTTCTCATTTTATTTTATATTTCTTTAAACAATTATATACATACACATTAACATGATATTACTAAACACAAATTACAATTTTGTTCATTAAAATGTGATTTGTGATAGGGTCCCCATGTATAAACAGACGAAATATAGCTTCATTATTTTGATCATGTTGTCCCTTCATAATTGACAGGTTGTGTGGCATAACAGCCATCTGGTGGGCTGTGCTGTGGCCCAGTGTTCAATGCTGGAGAACCTACCAACCTTTGGGGGCGGCTATCTGACTGTCTGCAACTACGACCCACCGTAAGTACACAGCAAATTTGTGATGTAGCAGAAACTTTCTGCAACCCGATTTTTTTTAGTAATTTTGTTACTTACTAAGATGGCAAGTAACAATTATGTTATTGATGGTGAGGTTGAAACCTCACCAAATCAGAATGTTTTTATAACATTATCTTTTGGTGAGGTTAGGACAAACCAAAACAGAACGTCATAAGAATATTCTGTTAAAGTTGAATAACATAACCAGAATGTTATAATTACATCACAGTGCAATGTCACAGCAGTATGTTACAACAACATCATTGGGAGCCATCAAAATAATGTAACAATAACCAAACCAGAGCGTTGCTGTGATGTTATTATGACTTAACACGTCATTATATGCTGACCACTATACCCGAGAGTTGATCCAAGGTAGTTGTATACAGCAAGGGATGCTGAGAATAAAGGGAGCGTTTCACACTGTGCCGTTTTTAGGATTTAAATCCCAAGTTGATATTTTTCAGTGATGACCAGCTGTTATAGACATAGGGCGTGTTTCAAAATACTAGAACGATAAATAGGTTTCTCATATCTTAAATCTTAAGACAAGATGTTCTTAGCAATTAATACTCTTATCTTGATATAATATGATTGTAGTTAACAACAAAATCATAAGACTGTAAGTCTGGAATACAAAAGTAAAGATGTCAAAATATAGTAATTAAAGATACAATCTTAGAGTTACGACATATGTGAAACAAACCTGTTGCATAAAACATATCAGTATGTATTGGACATCTTATTGTAGCATTTACCATCTTGAAGAACATTCCTTAAAATATAATTGATACTTGGATTTAAAAATGTGCAAGGGGATTCCTTTTTATCATTGAGTGCTTACAATTAGATCTATGGATATATAAGTATGTGTTGATTACGCAATTCTAGCTTAAAAGCATCAGATGAGCATTTTATGATTCTTAAAAATATTTATGAAATACAATTGAGTAGAGGTGGCTAGTTTTCTCTGTTGATGTTTCTGCCAAAAGAAAGTAAATGATAATGAGCTTTCTAACTATAGATTCTGTCTGTGATCCAAGTCGGAGATTTTAAACGAAAAGACTAGTCAAAGCAAAAATCTGTACTTTCATTGGCAGGGGAAATATCATCGGACGAAAACCTTACAGCGAAGGTCAACCCTGCTCCTCCTGCCCATCCAGCCACCCTGAGTGTGAAAACAGCCTCTGCACAGGTAAACAGAGACCTTGTATGACCAGGGTCTGATCATTACTAATGTAGCTTTGGAATAGCCAGTGGTACCACACTGGCTATTTTTACCATGGACATTATGGTCAATCCAAATGTAGTCCAACCCCAGACCAGGTGGGAGGTCTGTAGTGCCTAACAGGCTTTCCCCTGGCTTTCCAGTCTCGATATATACCCGCCCTGAGTGTGAAAACGTCCTCTGTACATGCTAAAAGACATTAACATCTCCCACCGGACAATGTATTTTTGTATGCTACTAGATGTTTTTTTTAACCATATATAGGCATCATAACAAAGAAAGATATTTTGCCTGCTTTCTAAATAGAGATTTTATTATATGCCTTGAATATACATATATTATATATATATATATATATGTGTGTGTGTGTGTGTGTGTGTGTGTGTGTGTGTGTGTGTGTGTGTGTGTGTGTCATATCAGCACCACGATGCACTAGGGCCCCCTGGTGTTTCATTCAGTCACTGACAACTTCCACCACTGAATTTGAACTTCCAACAGGTACAGAAGTGTCCATCATTGTCTTCCGTGGACATCAATATTTACTGTACCCATAAGTAATAATTCTTCTATAAAAGGCCATACCCAATAGGCGACTTAAGCGCCGATGGGTGATGGGTGACTGGTTGAAGTCGCTTGGTAACTTGGTTATCAATGAATCACTGGGTGATTCCCAGAGGGTATGGTATGCATTCTGAGCAACGAGCAATGGATGAGAAAATCACTGAGAAAGTTCCTGGGAAAATATCAAACTTGCCTGATGCTAGAGTCACCCAACAACTTTACCACCAATTTTCCCAGTCGCCTGTCGTCCATCAACAGTATGATCACCCAGTGGGTATAGGGTTTCAAGGGGATCTACTGCTGCCGGCATCAACCAATTTACTTAAGCCCCAAACCCACTACACGATTTTACTGTTGCCGGGCGACGTGCGCATGGGAGAGTCAGCCGCGAAGTCGTCAGGCAACACAGGATCACCAGGCAACTCCCCGTTGGTATGGTGTCCATTCTGGGGGATGGGCGATGGGAGCAGAATCGTCGGTAAAGTTGCTGCTCCCATCGCCCATCGCCTAGAATGGACACCATACCAACGGGGAGTTGCCTGGCCATCTTCAGTCGCCTGGCAACCATACCAGCGATTCTCCCAGTCGTCCGTCACCCGGCAACAGTAGAATCGTCTAGTGGGTATGGGGCTTTAGACTGTGTTCATTTGTTTATTCCTATGCTTCATATATACATATATACATATATATACATATATACCTTGAATTGATCATGTTATTGGTTGGTGGTAATACAAAACCCACGATAGTATTCATGACCTCCATTTTCATTTCATAAACTGTGTGCACCATCCTTTACCATTGGCAGAATCATATTTTGACTGAGGAAGCCATGTGTAACATGTGTAATAATAACTTCATTCAGTTTGTCTTCCTATTTAATTCATAATGGACCATGAACAAAATAGCCTTGCCAACGACCGCCTTACCTGACCCCAGTTTACCTGAGCCCGGTGCCAGTACCTCACCCCTGCCTACCAGCACCTCCACTCCACCTCCAGTACCCCGCACGACCACCGCGACCACCGCGCCCCCGGCCACCTCCTCAGGTACTGTCATGTTCGTCTGTCATGGACTGATTCAGCCTAGAAAAAGCCCTATTACACTACACGAGTTTTGAGCTGCGATATGACGGGATATGATGAAAGAAAGGACAATTTACACACAGGAGTCATATAGTTGATTGAAATTTGTACTGTTTTACACAAGTTTCACAAAGAATGTTGTCTCTAATTATGTGGTGTTTCTTTGCGATATTGTTATGTCGCAGCTCATGTCGTGTAGTGTAACACCACGTTCAGTCTACACATTCAATATCATAGACTTTGTGCAGATGACATCACAAATGGTTTGGATGATCAATTAAAATAATTAATATTGATATTTAAGCACATAAGGCATTTATTTATGAGAATCGTGTCTTTAATCATCTAATCCAGTCAATGTCTTTCAGTTAAATTATCTCAAATTAATCAATACCAGGGTTTTCTGATAACTTTGTGGGTGTGATTGGCGCGATCACCAAACAGTGATCGCGTGACCACGTCTGCAGAAGGTATATATGGAGTCATTGTTCTAAGACTAGTGAAGCATATTAACTCCATAATGGATAGCCCTTATCAACTTATCAATAGATACAGAAACAACCAGAACCATAATTAATATAATCACCTAGATTTCTGACATTATACATTGCCTCATACATAGAGAGGACACTAGTCTTAGAACAATTATCTCAACTGCTGGTACTGAAAGGTACCATACATTGTCACACCCTATTACACGCAATTTCAAAACTCCTACTTATAGCTGTATGAGCCTCACAAGACTTCTCTGTATGTATAAATGGTTCCCAAGAGATGCACCCCTATATCATGGCTAAAGCCCCATACCCACTAGGCAATTTTTACCGAGTCGGCTGACCGATTGGCACTAGAATCTGCCGATTCTGCCCTTAGAATCGGCCAATTTTACCTGTGATTCGTAACAAACCTGCACATTTCACATACTATACAAACAGGAGATCATAGGAATCAGCCTATTCTTCCAGTTTCCTGTGGTCTGTCACCGGTAAAATGCCCAGTGGGTATGGGACTTTACCTTGACTGCGATTCCTATCTGTATTTTACCAACAAATAGAACAACACATTAGATAGGGGATAATGAAACCATTTAACATAATTTCAGGGAGGTCAATTAAGTCAGACATGTCAAATGAAAAACATCCCAGTCAAGCCCTATGGAGGCCCTCTCTGTATGCCATTCTTTGTAACTTACAGACCTTGAAGGCAGAGGAGGGACGGACATTTACATTGGTAAGTTAAATGAAGGCAACAACAGACTTAATTCAATGTATGTACTTTTACATTAATCCATTATTTAAGTATATTGATCAGATTTCGACTAGAACCAAAGTGTCTTGTTTTAAATCCACAATAAGCTTGCACATGTGTAGAGGTAGCGGTTGGTAAGAGTTGACTGATTGACTGATTGGTTGGACTGTGGTTGGTTGTTTCCAGGAGTGGGCATCGGAGTGGGAGCGTCGGTCGTCTTGGCTGCTGTTATCCTTGCAGTCTACTGTGTAACAAGGTATGTACCTAACGTCAAGGAGGACCAGGAGGGGAGCATAAATGTCATTTATGGGGATGCCTAACGGAGATAAAATCAGTAGAGGAGACCTCAGTGTTGTAAAATCTGTTAAGAATTTTCTGTTAATGCTAGCTTTGTCAGATTTTCCTTTGAGTAAACCCGCTACAGAAATAGTAAATACAAGTTACATCATTTAACGAAAATTATGTATGCAAAACAGTATGTTATGCACCACCCAGGGGGGATCACAGTAACTAAGGCCCCAGCAGCTCTGAACATGTGGGGGTATTCTAGTAGGATTCTCTGTGAATCAATGTTGGTCTATATCATTTATGAATAACCGTCCCTGACCATACTTAATCAAAATGCATCTTCTATGAACATTGTACCTTACAGTCATTTTGCTTGGGAAAATGTAATGGTTTGAGTTGAAACATGTATATCTCTTGAGCCATACGGTTGATCAGGAGGCTGCAGGCTTTGAGAATTTCTGTTTAACCCTTTCCTGATGCCATGTATATCAATGAATTGTACCATTTGGTGCTAGATCTGTGCCCAATGTTGTCTTATATGACGCCAGTTGCATTTATCCAATACATGTCAACATGTTGTTTATATATGCATATATATGTGATAGAATATGCATAAAACAAGATAACTGTGAATTATTTGGGTTTTTATGCTGATTTTGAAAAGTTTACAGTTGATGCTTTAATATAATCAATCCCTCTGCCATCTTATTGTACAATGGTGATGCATTTATGCATCTGGCGTCCTGAGTGTGGTGTCGCATTGATGCATCAGACGTCAGGAAAAGGTTACTCTGAAAAATGTTCTCCCATGCTTATATTCAAGAAAAAGAAGGCCAGATTCCAACCGAAAGACAGGAGGAGGGGACAGAGATGGCAGACCCAACACCTACCTGGGACCTGCGGGTAATGGTCACCCGGAGAGGACTGACCAGTCGGCCGGTACACCCGGCACCCCTGGACACTACTACGAGAGCCTTAAGGGTGACCGGCGGGGGGAGTATGGAGACACGGACTCCCAGCACTACTTAGAGATACTGCCCTGACCAAGGTGCATAAAGTTTGTAATACAAACTACAAACATCAATAAACTATATTTATTTGGAGCATCTTGATAGGAATACAGGTTCTCTAGTCTATATATATATATACATATATATATATATATATATATATATTCATATAATATTATATATTCTGTCCCTAGAATATGGCTTATATTGTTCTCAAGGGGATATTTGTGATAAAGGTCTTCTGTGTTTTTTTTAAATTCAGGTAATTTGTACAGCATTGAATAACCAGTTTTAATGTTGTGCCTTATAGTTCGGCACTGTGCAAGTATAAATAATGAGGTAATTTCTTGTGAGAAAGTGTACATTATCAACATTATGTTCATGGGTCTCTATACCTAATATGTTTTTCTCATCTCATGCCATTACATCCTCATCACTGTGTTCACTTATGTAGTGTAGGCTGGAAGAACATGGAACCACATAAAGCCTTAGATTTCAATAAAAAAGAATAACGTAGTAGGGAATAGCTGCATGGAAGAACAATGTGACAGTATAGATGAATCGATGGTGAAGAAAATACGAACTTCATTTTGATGTGATTTTTTTTCATTTTGTCAAAACCACTTCACATACTAATGTGATCTTCAAATAGCAATTATTGTAATGGGAGCAAACAGCAAGTTGGTAAACGTTATGGATAGTGGTGGTAATTTACAAACAGCGCTAGCGTAACTTATGTATGATGTAGACAATATGTTGTGCATTAACATCAAAATAAGGTATATTCCAGCAAAAATATAGTACAGCTAATAGAAATAGATGGCAAGAACAGTATATTGTAATTCAGTAACCAGCATCCAGTGAAAACTAAAAACCTACATAATATTATACTTCAAATGGTCTTGAACATCTTTTAAAGTCTCTTCTTGTCTTCCCAGTTATGTTCTGCCCTCAATTGATCCCATAGTTGTATACCCCTGCAAAACGGGCTTCTATAAATTTTGCTGATATAAGTGAAATGGTTCTTAAAACTAATTTTATCACTACTACTTAGACAGCTGCCTCCTTGTTATTACCATGATACATCTATCTACAGAGCTATACCTATACATGAGATACAATAATTGTATTTTGTGCCATGTTTCAAGGTATTCGATGCCATATTCCATCATAAGAGTTTTTTTTTCTTGACATAATCAGACCCTCTTAATTTGATCAATTTCAAAGCTCTTGATTGTATATTCTCACACAAGTTTGTCTCCCTTATCACTATCATATAAAAAGTGACAATATTCAAGTAAGGGAAAACCATTATTACAAGTGCTGTATGTAGAGTAATACATCTTTTTATTTTCCTAAAGACAACCATTTGTTATTTGCTCACATATATATATACATTTTCTAGAAATGTTGTCAAAACTCAATTAAAATTCAACTTCAATGCCAAGATAATTATAGCTTTCTACAGCATTTATAGTAAACCTTGTATATGTTGTATATGTACCATTGTATTATAATAGGACACTTGACAAAAAGTTCTTCCAAACCACATCAGTTTTTTTTCTTTGTTATGCTTAACCTATTTAGATTACACCAATTTGACGGAATATTCAGACTTGTTTGTAGTTTAGTTTTGGCTAACTGTTTTTGCATGTATTTTCCTATGGTCAGACTTAATCTTACCCTGTATAGAACATTGAAGTAGTCTCTCGTTTTATCACTCACATGGCCGGCGAGCAATACATATTGTGTGGAGGGCGTACTGACAGGCTGTATGCACCGCTGCATATTGTCAGTATTTTCTCAAGAATTCGGAAATTGTTTGGGTGATAAAATAAAGAAGCACCTTAGGGGTCGTCCTCAGGTGGCTCTACAACCCATGGGGATCGTATGAACCTCAGGGATCCCCTTCAGTATGTGAATCTCCTGTTGGTCATAGAGCCACCCTCGTACGCCCCTGCAGTGCTTCTTATTATAATACATAAGGACACAAACAAAGAATAAGAGTCTTGTTTTTTAACATGTGCATAATCCCAGGACAATAAGTACGTGCAGACAAACACTGTATACATTTCTTGATTTAGCACCTGTTGACCTAATTACTACACTTTTGTATCATCCAATACGTCAAAAGATCTCTTTCCAACCTTCTGTGAATGAAGTACACGTATCTACAAGCATATCCAGAAAAGCTAGAAAACTCCTTAATAATGAATAAAACGGTATCGCACGGACCATGTGTATGGTGTTATTGTCCACCCCACGGATTTCCAGTTGTTAGAACCCTATTGCACAAGGTCCATAAAATACATTTCCTAGGATGCAGCCTGAAAGAGAGGGCTTAATCAAGAATTGAAGTCCAATATCAAATTCTAAATTTATATTAATTTAATTCCTCATGTCCTGAGCCCTGCACTGAGATACAGAGTTATTGTAAATAATAATCTATCTTAAAGACCTACATGTGGTTTATCGTAGGCCTCTGGGATCTGCAAACATTGGCATTGTTGGATTATTATAGCCCGCTGCGACCTGATCCCTTGCAAAATTATTCAACACGTTTAATAGTTTTGTAGAGATCCTGTGTGATTCAGCATGAAATTGCTTGTGAAAATAATTGCAATGGACTTTCCTCCTCAGTGTTAATGCTATACATTCAATTTTGCAAGCTTGCGATCATTTTGTTGCACCTGAAGTAGTTTGTTAATCCTTAAGATAAAGTTGTTGTGGGTCTCTGCGATAAAAACATCAACCAGGGTGAATGGGGCTTAAGTGGCCTGAGCTTGGTTCTGTTTTACTACACGTAACTTCTCTGAAAACTGTGCAAATGCTTTCATCATGACAATTATGACTTTAGTTTAATCGACCCATCAAGTGGGTATTGAAAGGTCTTTTCAGTAGCAGAAACATAACTATGAAGGGTATACTATAAAGAAACATGACTAGCTTTATTTGGAACAGCCTATTTTCAAACCAGGACACAATGCCCAGATTGTGAAATCTGTATGCTGCAACAGCAGTGCAATGTATGTACAATTGTTCTTGCAAAGTCTGAGAGTTAATGTAATGTAATAACTGTGTATGTACAGGCATACAGGTAAATTTTAGCTCCATTTTGAGGTGTTGTATGCGTCCTGTCGCCGGTGCTGCCGCCTCCCCTCCCGCACCCGCTGCTCCTGACCCCTCCTGTAGAAACCGTCAACCTGCAGAAAAGGCAATTAAAAACAACTTTAAAGAAAGTGTCCAAGTGGGTGTGATTTTTATTGTAAACAATGAAAAACAGATCCACAGTCTAAGAAATATTTACACAGAAATGCAGACACAGACAGAAACATATGTAAAAGGATTACTATGCAGCTTTTTTCAAGAGTGAGGCACTTTGCTAGCGAAATAGGCTGAAACCAGGGATTAATGCATTAGGTAGAATTTTTTAATTATGAGTTTCACAGAGTAGTTCATAGTAAAGGTATATAGCTAAAACATGTTTCAATCATGGGTTATAAAATTACAGAGCATTGCTTACCGGTGGTCTTTCCCTGGCCTCCTTTTCAGCCTTCCTGTCCTGCCAGCCAATGACACAGGTCACTGGGATCCACACAATGAGGGAGAGGATGATGACTGTCCCTACAAGGTTCGCCCTCATGAATGCACCTAGAGTCACATAAAGAGAGATCCTGACTGACCATCACTCATAGTAAGTTACTGACTGACCGCTCCCACCAGGTCCACCCTCATACAGACACCTCACACATAGAGAGTTACTGACTGACCGTCCCCACCAGGTCCTCCCTCATACAGACACCTCACACATAGAGAGTTACTGACTGACCGCCCCCACCAGGTCCTCCCTCATACAGACACCTCACACATAGAGAGTTACTGACTGACCGCCCCCACCAGGTCCACCCTCATACAGACACCTCACACATAGAGAGTTACTGACTGACACCACACACATAGAGAGTTACTGACTGACAACACACACACATAGAGAGTTACAGAATGACCTTCCCCACCAGGTCCACCCTCATACAGACACCTCACACATAGAGAGTTACTAACTGACCGCCCCCACCAGGTCCTCCCTCATACAGACACCTCACACATAGAGAGTTACTGACTGACCGCCCCCACCAGGTCCTCCCTCATACAGACACCACACACATAGAGAGTTACTGACTGACCGTCCCCACCAGGTCCACCCTCATACAGACACCACACACATAGAGAGTTACTGACTGACCGTCCCCACCAGGTCCACCCTCATACAGACACCTCACACATAGAGAGTTACTGACTGACCATCCCCACCAGGTCCACCCTCATACAGACACCACACACATAGAGAGTTACTGACTGACCGCCCCCACCAGGTCCTCCCTCATACAGACACCTCACACATAGAGAGTTACTGACTGACCGCCCCCACCAGGTCCTCCCTCATACAGACACCACACACATAGAGAGTTACTGACTGACCGTCCCCACCAGGTCCACCCTCATACAGACACCACACACATAGAGAGTTACTGACTGACCGCCCCCACCAGGTCCTCCCTCATACAGACACCACACACATAGAGAGTTACTGACTGACACCACACACATAGAGAGTTACTGACTGACCTTCCCCACCAGGTCCACCCTCATACAGAGACCTCACACATAGAGAGTTCCTGACTGACCGCCCCCACCAGGTCCACCCTCATACAGACACCTCACACAGAGAGTTACTGACTGACCGTCCCCACCAGGTCCACCGATATACAGACACCACACGCATAGAGAGTTCCTGACTGACCATCCCCACCACGTCCACCCTCATACAGACACCACACACATAGAGAGTTACTGACTGACCGTCCCCACCAGGTCCACCCTCATACAGACACCTCACACATAGAGAGTTACTGACTGACCGTCCCCACCAGGTCCTCCCTCATACAGACACCACACACATAGAGAGTTACTGACTGACCGCCCCCACCAGGTCCACCCTCATACAGACACCTCACACATAGAGAGTTACTGACTGACCGTCCCCACCAGGTCCACCCTCATACAGACACCACACACATAGAGAGTTACTGACTGACCGTCCCCACCAGGTCCACCCTCATACAGACACCTGTAGTCACACATAGAGAGTTACTGACTGACCGCCTCCACCAGGTCCACCCTCATACAAACACCTCACACATAGAGAGTTACTGACTGACCGTCCCCACCAGGTCCTCCCTCATACAGACACCACACACACAGAGAGTTACTGACTGACCGTCCCCGCCAGGTCCAACCTCATGCAGACACCTCACACACAGAGAGTTACTAACTGACCGTCCCCACCAGGTCCACCCTCATACAGACACCTGTAGTCACACAGAGAGAGTTACTGACTGACCGTCCCCACCAGGTCCACCCTCATACAGACACCTGTAGTCACACATAGAGAGTTACTGACTGACCATCCCCACCAGGTCCACCCTCATACAGACACCTCCTACATAGAGAGTTACCTACTGACTGCCCCCACCAGTTACTGATTGACCGCCCCCACCAGGTCCACCCTCATACAGACACCTCCTACATAGAGAGTTACTGACTGACTGCCCCCACCAGTTACTGACTGACCATCCCCACCAGGTCCACCCTCATACAGACACCTGTAGTCACACATAGAGAGTTACTGACTGACCGTCCGCACCAGGTCCACCCACATACAGACACCACACACATAGAGAGTTACTGACTGACCGTCCCCACCAGGTCCACCCTCATACAGAAACCTCACACAGAGAGTTACTGACTGACCGTCCCCACCAGGTCCACTGATATACAGACACCACACGCATAGAGAGTTCCTGACTGACCATCCCCACCAGGTCCACCCTCATACAGAGACCTCACACACAGAGAGTTACTGACTGACCGTCCCCACCAGGTCCACCCTCATACAGACACCTCACACACAGAGAGTTGCTGACTGACCGCCCCCACCAGGTCCACCCTCATACAGACACCACACACATAGAGAGTTACTGACTGACCGTCCCCACCAGGTCCACCCTCATACAGACACCTGTAGTCACACATAGAGAGTTACTGACTGACCGTCCCCACCAGGTCCACCCTCATACAGACACCTGTAGTCACACATAGAGAGTTACTAACTGACCGTCCCCACCAGGTCCACCCTCATACAGACACCACACACATAGAGAGTTACTGACTGACCATCCCCACCAGGTCCACCCTGATACAGACACCACACACATAGAGAGTTACTAACTGACCGTCCCCACCAGGTCCACCCTCATACAGACACCTGTAGTCACACATAGAGAGTTACTGACTGACCGTCCCCACCAGGTCCACCCTCATACAGACACCTCACACATAGAGAGTTACTGACTGACCGTCCCCACCAGGTCCACCCTCATACAGACACCTCACACACAGAGAGTTGCTGACTGACCATCCCCACCAGGTCCACCCTCATACAGACACCACACACATAGAGAGTTACTGACTGACCATCCCCACCAGGTCCACCCTGATACAGACACCACACACATAGAGAGTTACTAACTGACCGTCCCCACCAGGTCCACCCTCATACAGACACCTGTAGTCACACATAGAGAGTTACTGACTGACCGTCCCCACCAGGTCCACCCTCATACAGACACCTCACACATAGAGAGTTACTGACTGACCGTCCCCACCAGGTCCACCCTCATACAGACACCTCACACAGAGAGTTAGTGACTGACCGTCCCCACCAGGTCCACCCTCATACAGACACCACACACATAGAGAGTTACTGACTGACCGTCCCCACCAGGTCCACCTTCATACAGACACCTCACACATAGAGAGTTACTGACTGACCGTCCCCACCAGGTCCACCCTCATACAGACACCTGTAGTCACACATAGAGAGTTACTGACTGACCGCCCCCACCAGGTCCACCCTCATACAGACACCACACACGTAGAGAGTTACTGCCTGACCGTCCCCACCAGGTCCACCCTCATAAAGACACCACACACATAGAGAGTTACTGACTGACACCACACACATAGAGAGTTACTGACTGACCGTCCCCACCAGGTCCACCCTCATACAGACACCTGTAGTCACACATAGAGAGTTACTGACTGACCGTCCCCACCAGGTCCACCCTCATACAGACACCTGTAGTCACACATAGAGATTTACTGACTGACCGCCCCCACCAGGTCCACCCTCATACAGACACCAAACACATAGAGAGTTACTGACTGACGGTCCCCACCAGGTCCACCCTCATACAGACACCACACACATAGAGAGTTACTGACTGACACCACACACATAGAGAGTTACTGACTGACTGTCCCCACCAGGGCCACCCTCATACAGACAGCTGTAGTCACACATAGAGAGTTACTGACTGACCGTCCCCACCAGGTCCTCCCTCATACAGACACCACACACATAGAGAGTTACTGACTGACCGTCCCCACCAGGTCCACCCTCATACAGACAGCTGTAGTCACACATAGAGAGTTACTGACTGACCGTCTCCACCAGGTCCACCCTCATACATACACCTCACACATAGTGAGTTACTGACTGACTGCCCCCACCAGTTACTGACTGACCGCCCCCACCAGGTCCACCCTCATACAGACACCACACACATAGAGAGTTACTGACTGACACCACACACATAGAGAGTTACTCACTGACAGTCCCCACCAGGTCCACCCTCATACAGACAGCTGTAGTCACACATAGAGAGTTACTGACTGACCGTCCCCACCAGGTCCACCCTCATACAGACACCACACACATAGAGAGTTACTGACTGACCGCCCCCACCAGGTCCACCCTCATACAGACACCTCACACATAGAGAGTTACTAACTGACCGCCCCCACCAGGTCCTCCCTCATACAGACACCTCACACATAGAGAGTTACTGACTGACCGTCCCCACCAGGTCCACCCTCATACAGACACCACACACATAGAGAGCTACTGACTGACCGTCCCCACCAGGTCCATCCTCATACAGACACTTCACACATAGAGAGTTACTGACTGACACCACACACATAGAGAGTTACTGACTGACCTTCCCCACCAGGTCCACCCTCATACAGACACCTCACACATAGAGAGTTACTGACTGACTGCCCCCACCAGGTCCTCTCTCATACAGACACCACACACATAGAGAGCTACTGACTGACCGTCCCCACCAGGTCCACCCTCATACAGACACCTGACACATAGAGAGTTACTGACTGACCGCCCCCACCAGGTCCTCCCTCATACAGACACCTCACACATAAAGAGCTACTGACTGACCGTCCCCACCAGGTCCTCCCTCATACAGACACCTCACACATAGAGAGTTACTGACTGACACCACACACATAGAGAGCTACTGACTGACCGTCCCCACCAGGTCCACCCTCATACAGACACCTGACACATAGAGAGTTACTGACTGACCGCCCCCACCAGGTCCTCCCTCATACAGACACCTCACACATAGAGAGTTACTGACTGACACCACACACATAGAGAGTTACTGACTGACCTTCCCCACCAGGTCCACCCTCATACAGACACATTACATAGAGAGTTACTGACTGACCGCCCCCACCAGGTCCTCCCTCATACAGACACGACACACATAGAGAGTTACTGACTGACAACACACACACATAGAGAGTTACTGACTGACCTTCCCAACCAGGTCCACCCTCATACAGACACCTCACACATAGAGAGTTACTAACTGACCGCCCCCACCAGGTCCTCCCTCATACAGACACCTCACACATAGAGAGTTACTGACTGACCGTCCCCAGCAGGTCCACCCTCATACAGACACCACACACATAGAGAGCTACTGACTGACCGTCCCCACCAGGTCCACCCTCATACAGTCACCTGACACATAGAGAGTTACTGACTGACCGCCCCCACCAGGTCCTCCCTCATACAGACACCTCACACATAGAGAGTTACTGACTGACACCACACACATAGAGAGTTACTGACTGACCTTCCCCACCAGGTCCACCCTCATACAGACACCTCACACACAGAGAGTTACTGACTGACCGCCCCCACCAGGTCCTCCCTCATACAGACACCACACACATAGAGAGTTACTGACTGACAACACACACACATAGAGAGTTACAGAATGACCTTCCCCACCAGGTCCACCCTCATACAGACACCTCACAAATAGAGAGTTACTAACTTACCGCCCCCACCAGGTCCTCCCTCATACAGACACCTCACACATAGAGAGTTACTGACTGACCGCCCCCACCAGGTCCTCCCTCATACAGACACCACACACATAGAGAGTTACTGACTGACAACACACACACATAGAGAGTTACTGACTGACCTTCCCCACCAGGTCCACCCTCATAAAGACACCTCACACATAGAGAGTTACTAACTGACCGCCCCCACCAGGTCCTCCCTCATACAGACACCACACACATAGAGAGTTACTGACTGACACCACACACATAGAGAGTTACTGACTGACCTTCCCCACCAGGTCCACCCTCATACAGAGACCTCACACATAGAGAGTTCCTGACTGACCGCCCCCACCAGGTCCACCCTCATACAGACACCTCACACAGAGAGTTACTGACTGACCGTCCCGACCAGGTCCACCGATATACAGACACCACACGCATAGAGAGTTCCTGACTGACCATCCCCACCAGGTCCACCCTCATACAGACACCACACACATAGAGAGTTACTGACTGACCGTCCCCACCAGGTCCACCCTCATACAGACACCTCACACATAGAGAGTTACTGACTGACCGTCCCCACCAGGTCCTCCCTCATACAGACACCACACACATAGAGAGTTACTGACTGACCGCCCCCACCAGGTCCACTCTCATACAGATACCTCACACATAAAGAGTTACTGACTGACCGTCCCCACCAGGTCCACCCTCATACAGACACCACACACATAGAGAGTTACTGACTGACCGTCCCCACCAGGTCCACCCTCATACAGACACCTGTAGTCACACATAGAGAGTTACTGACTGACCGCCTCCACCAGGTCCACCCTCATACAAACACCTCACACATAGAGAGTTACTGACTGACCGTCCCCACCAGGTCCTCCCTCATACAGACACCACACACACAGAGAGTTACTGACTGACCGTCCCCACCAGGTCCAACCTCATGCAGACACCTCACACACAGAGAGTTACTAACTGACCGTCCCCACCAGGTCCACCCTCATACAGACACCTGTAGTCACACAGAGAGAGTTACTGACTGACCGTCCCCACCAGGTCCACCCTCATACAGACACCTGTAGTCACACATAGAGAGTTACTAACTGACCATCCCCACCAGGTCCACGCTCATACAGACACCTCCTACATAGAGAGTTACTGACTGACTGCCCCCACCAGTTACTGATTGACCGCCCCCACCAGGTCCACCCTCATACAGACACCTCCTACATAGAGAGTTACTGACTGACCGCCCCCACCAGTTACTGACTGACCATCCCCACCAGGTCCACCCTCATACAGACACCTGTAGTCACACATAGAGAGTTGCTGACTGACCGTCCGCACCAGGTCCACCCACATACAGACACCACACACATAGAGAGATACTGACTGACCGTCCCCACCAGGTCCACCCTCATACAGACACCTCACACATAGAGAGTTACTGACTGACCATCCCCACCAGGTCCACCCTCATACAGACACCACACACATAGAGAGTTACTGACTGACCGTCCCCACCAGGTCCACCCTCATACAGAAACCTCACACAGAGAGTTACTGACTGACCGTCCCCACCAGGTCCACTGATATACAGACACCAGACGCATAGAGAGTTCCTGACTGACCATCCCCACCAGGTCCACCTTCATGCAGACACCTCACACACAGAGAGTTACTCACTGACAGTCCCCACCAGGTCCACCCTCATACAGACACCTCACACACAGAGAGTTACTGACTGACCGTCCCCACCAGGTCCACCCTCATACAGACACCTCACACATAGAGAGTTACTGACTGACCGTCCCCACCAGGTCCACCCTCATACAGACACCTCACACACAGAGAGTTACTGACTGACCATCCCCACCAGGTCCACCCTCATACAGACCTCACACACAGAGAGTTACTGACTGACCATCCCCACCAGGTCCACCCTCATACAGACACCACACACATAGAGAGTTACTGACTGACCATCCCCACCAGGTCCACCCTCATACAGACACCACACACATAGAGAGTTACTAAATGACCGTCCCCACCAGGTCCACCCTCATACAGACACCTGTAGTCACACATAGAGAGTTACTGACTGACCGTCCCCACCAGGTCCACCCTCATACAGACACCTCACACATAGAGAGTTACTGACTGACCGTCCCCACCAGGTCCACCCTCATACAGACACCTCACACATAGAGAGTTACTGACTGACCGTCCCCACCAGGTCCACCCTCATATAGACACCTCACACATAGAGAGCTACTGACTGACCGCCCCCACCAGGTCCACCCTCATACAGACACCTCACACATAGAGAGTTACTGACTGACCGTCCCCACCAGGTCCACCCTCATACAGACACCTGTAGTCACACATAGAGAGTTACTGACTGACCGTCCCCACCAGGTCCACCCTCATACAGACACCACACACATAGAGAGTTACTGACTGACCGTCCCCACCAGGTCCACCCTCATATAGACACCTCACACATAGAGAGTTACTGACTGACCGTCCCCACCAGGTCCACCCTCATACAGACACCTGTAGTCACACATAGAGAGTTACTGACTGACCGCCCCCACCAGGTCCACCCTCATACAGACACCGAACACATAGAGAGTTACTGACTGACCGTCCCCACCAGGTCCACCCTCATACAGACACCACACACATAGAGAGTTACTGACTGACACCACACACATAGAGAGTTACTGACTGACTGTCCCCACCAGGGCCACCCTCATACAGACAGCTGTAGTCACACATAGAGAGTTACTGACTGACCGTCCCCACCAGGTCCTCCCTCATACAGACACCACACACATAGAGAGTTACTGACTGACCGTCCCCACCAGGTCCACCCTCATACAGACAGCTGTAGTCACACATAGAGAGTTACTGACTGACCGTCCCCACCAGGTCCACCCTCATACATACACCTCACACATAGTGAGTTACTGACTGACTGCCCCCACCAGTTACTGACTGACCGCCCCCACCAGGTCCACCCTCATACAGACACCACACACATAGAGAGTTACTGACTGACACCACACACATAGAGAGTTACTCACTGACAGTCCCCACCAGGTCCACCCTCATACAGACAGCTGTAGTCACACATAGAGAGTTACTGACTGACCGTCCCCACCAGGTCCACCCTCATACAGACACCACACACATAGAGAGTTACTGACTGACCGCCCCCACCAGGTCCACCCTCATACAGACACCTCACACATAGAGAGTTACTGACTGACCGACCTCACCAGGTCCACCCTCATACAGACACCTCACACATAGAGAGTTACTGACTGACCATCCCCACCAGGTCCACCCTCATACAGACACCTCACCCATAGAGAGTTACTGACTGACCGCCCCCACCAGGTCCACCCTCATACAGACACCTCACACATAGAGAGCTACTGACTGACCGTCCCCACCAGGTCAACCCTCATACAGACACCTTTAGTCACACTTAGAGAGTTACTGACTGACCGTCCCCACCAGGTCCACCCTCATACAGACACCTCCTACATAGAGAGTTACTGACTGACCGTCCCCACCAGGTCGACCCTCATACAGACACCTTTAGTCACACATAGAGAGTTACTGACTGACCGTCCCCACCAGGCCCACCCTCATACAGACACCTCACACATAGAGAGTTACTGACTGAACGTCCCCACCAGGTCCACCCTCATACAGACACCTTTAGTCACACATATAGAGTTACTGACTGACCGTCCCCACCAGGTCCACCCTCATACAGACACCTCACACACAGAGAGTTACTAACTGACCGTCCCCACCAGGTCCACCCTCATACAGACACCACACACATAGAGAGTTACTAACTGACCGTCCCCACCAGGTCCACCCTCATACAGAAACCTCACACATAGAGATTTACTGACTGACCGTCACCACCAGGTCCACCCTCATACAGACACCACACACATAGAGAGTTACTGACTGACCGTCCCCACCAGGTCCACCCTCATACAGACACCTCACACATAGAGAGGTACTGACTGACCGTCACCACCAGGTCCACCCTCATACAGACACCTGTAGTCACAGATAGAGAGTTACTGACTAACCGTCCCCACCAGGTCCACCGTTATACAGACACCACACGCATAAAGAGTTACTAACTGACCGTCCCCACCAGGTCCACCCTCATACAGACACCTGTAGTCACACATAGAGAGTTACTGACTGACCGTCCCCACCAGGTCCACCCTCATACAGACACCTCACACATAGAGAGTTACTGACTGACCGTCACCACCAGGTCCACCCTCATACAGACACCTCACACATAGAGAGTTGCTGACTGACCGCCCCCACCAGGTCCACCCTCATACAGACACCTCAGACACAGAGAGTTACTGACTGACCGTCCCCACCAGGTCCACCCTCATACAGACACCTCAGACACAGAGAGTTACTGACTGACCGTCCCCACCAGGTCCACCCTCATACAGACACCTGTAGTCACACATAGAGAGTTACTGACTGACTGCCCCCACCAGGGCCACCCTCATACAGACACCTGTAGTCACACATAGAGAGGTACTGACTGACCGTCACCACCAGGTCCACCCTCATACAGACACCTGTAGTCACACGTAGAGAGTTACTGACTGACCGTCCCCAACAGGTCCACCTTCATACAGACACCCGTATGAACTGAACAATATCCCTAGGCAGATGAATTCTTAGAAAGTCAGCTATCTCTCATGGTTATTGACATACCTATCACTGACTTAAAACTTACAAAGGGGACCTCAGGTTGAAATCCTAACAAAGATTTCGCCCTGTTCGATATAATGATTTCAAAGAATTTTTGAATTTACGCTTAGATCCCAGTTGTTTTGTTTTCTTAGGAAGATTATTCAACAGATTAGCACCTACATAATGTGGGGAATTTTTATCAATCTTGGATTTGACAACGTCAGTTTTTGTCAGTCTGCCAAGTATTTTGTTAGGCATGTACCAGCAGACCATCAGAATTCCTAAAGAACATATTTAGCAATTGCCTTGATCTCCTGAACTCTAACATTTACAAATTTGCATTCACATGTAAATATAAGATAATGACCCTAATCCCTCGTCACATGTTTCTGGTGGTGTTGCTCACCTATGCGGTCCGGGGTGATGTTGTCGATGATACTCCAGAAGCGCTGCACCAGCTCCTGGGTTTCCTTCACACACGTACCCTGTAGGGGCACCAGTACAGTGATAAGTTTGTATTAGGATACCATTGTGTGAAATAAGATTCTGTAATGGCTATGGTTATCAATGAGTCTACTGTTTAAGCAATTTGCAGAGCCGGTAAATTTAAGAACTTATTTTAGAAATAAAGATACAGAATATCTGTGAGAGTCAGTAACAAATAATACCAACTATAAACCTATAAAACCATATATATATATATATATATATATATATATACATATATACCAGAGAATATTTCTATATAAATGGTCACCAATAATGAATATAAGTCACTTCCTGCAATTAATAACTCGTAAAACATTGAGTTACAGATCTTACATATGTATCCAGCAAGGCATTTTGACTTGCCCGGTTCTCATTTAAAATTGACATACCTGGTCACAGGAGCCCCAGACGCAGGGCATCCCATCAGGCAGTGCGGTGACATTGACTGATGGTTCCTGGTACGGCTCACAGCTGCTGTTTGATGACTGTTTACAGCACCAGAGGCAAGAGGTATCCACTAAGTGAGAGGTAAAAGGTAAATGATGAGATACAGGGGGAATACTGACATGAGGTGTGATGTGAGAGACGGGCAGAGGCATGAACACTGAGACACAGGGGAATACTGACACAAGTGTCCCCTGAGAGACAGGCACAGGGGAGAATACTGAGACACGGGGGGAAATACTGACGCGAGGTGTACAGTGAGAGACAGGCAGAGGGGTGAATACCGAGACACAGGGGGAAATACTGACACAAGGTGTACAGTGAGAGACAGGCAGAGGGGTGAATACTGAGACACGGGGGAAATACTGACACAAGGTGTACAGTGAGAGACAGGCAGAGGGGTGAATACTGAGACACGGGGGTAAATACTGACACAAGGTGCATAGTGAGAGACAGGCAGAGGGGTGATTAATGAGACACAGGGGGAAATATTGACACGGGGTGTATAGTGAGAGACAGACACAGGGGAGAATACTGAGACAGGGGGATATACTGATACAAGGTGCATAGTGAGAGACAGGCAGAGGGGTGAATAATGAGACACAGGGGGTAATACTGACACGAGGTGTATAGTGAGAGACAGGCAGAGGGCCGAATAATGAGACACAGGGGGAAATACTGACACGGGGTGTATAGTGAGAGACAGACACAGGGGAGAATACTGAGACAGGGGGAAATACTGATACAAGGTGCATAGTGAGAGACAGGCAGAGGGGTGAATAATGAGACACAGGGGGTAATACTGACAAGAGGTGTATAGTGAGAGACAGGCAGAGGGCCGAATAATGAGACACAGGGGGAAATACTGACACGGGGTGTATAGTGATAGACAGGCACAGGGGAGAATACTGAGACACAGGGGGAAATACTGACACGAGGTGAATAGTGCGAGACAGGCAGAGGGGTGAATAATGAGACACAGGGGGCAATACTGACACGGGATGTCTAGTGAGAGACAGGCAGAGGGGTGAATAATGAGACAAAGGGGGAAATACTGACACGGGGTGTATAGTGATAGACAGGCACAGGGGAGAATACTGAGACACAGGGGGAAATACTGACATGAGGTGTATAGTGAGAGACAGGCACAGGGGTGAATACTGAGACACCGGGGGAAATACTGACACGAGGTGCATAGTGAGAGACAGGCAGAGGGGGAATACTGAGACACGGGGGGAAATACTGACACGAGGTGCATAGTGAGAGACAGGCAGAGGGGTGAATAATGAGACACAGGGGGAAATACTGACACGAGGTACATAGTGAGAGACAGGCACAGGGGAGAATACTGAGACACAGGGGGGTAATACTGACACGAGGTGTATAGTGAGAGACAGGCAGAGGGGTGAATAATGAGACACAGGGGGAAATACTGACACGGGGTGTATAGTGATAGACAGGCACAGGGGAGAATACTGAGACACAGGGGGAAATACTGACACGAGGTGTATAGTGAGAGACAGGCAGTGGGGTGAATAATGAGACACGGGGG
This sequence comes from Lepidonotus clava, assembly GCA_936440205.1. Taxonomy (NCBI): domain Eukaryota; kingdom Metazoa; phylum Annelida; class Polychaeta; order Phyllodocida; family Polynoidae; genus Lepidonotus; species Lepidonotus clava. Next base: position 5,433,123 of record OW387138.1, read on the forward strand.
GAAATACTGACACGAGGTGTATAGTGAGAGACAGGCAGAGGGGGGAATACTGAGACACGGGGGGAAATACTGACACGAGGTGTATAGTGAGAGACAGGCAGAGGGGGAATACTGAGACACGGGGGGAAATACTGACACAAGGTGTATAGTAAGAGACAGGCAGAGGGGGTAATACTGAGACACGGAGCGAAATACTGACACGAGGTGTACAGTGAGAGACAGGCAGAGGGGGAATACTGTTACAGTGATTACCCCCTCTGCTTGTCTGCTTGGGGAAATACTGACACAAGGTGTATAGTGAGAGACAGGCAGAGGGGGAATACTGAGACACGGAGCGAAATACTGACACGAGGTGTACAGTGAGAGACAGGCAGAGGGGGAATACTGTTACACAGGGGGAAATGCTGACACAAGGTGTATAGTGAGAGACCGGCAGAGGGGGGAATACTGAGACACGGGGGGAAATACTGACACGAGGTGTATAGAGAGAGACAGGCAGAGGGGGAATACTGAAACACGGGGGGAAATACTGACACGAGGTGTCCACTGAGAGACAAGCAGAGGGGGTAATACTGAGACACAGGGGGAAATACTGACACAAGGTGTATAGTGAGAGACAGACAGTGGGGTGAATACTGAGACACGGGGGGAAATACTGACACGAGGTGTATAGTGAGAGACAGGCAGTGGGGTGAATACTGAGACACAGGGGGAAATACTGACACGAGATGTATAGTGAGAGACAGGCAGTGGGGTGAATACTGAGACACGGGGGGAAATACTGACACGAGGTGTATAGTGAGAGACAGGCAGAGGGGGTAATACTGAGACACAGGGGGAAATACTGACACGAGGTGTATAGTGAGAGACAGGCAGAGGGGGTAATACTGAGACACAGGGGGAAATACTGACATGAGGTGTATAGTGAGAGACAGGCAGAGGGGGTAATACTGAGACACAGGGGGAATACTGACACGGGGTGTATAGTGAGAGACAGGCACAGGGGAGAATACTGAGACACAAAAGTTTTTATGACCAACTTAACATTCCTAGTTACCTGGTCAAAGTATGTCATACTGATCCATCTAGGGTAAATTGATATAAATGTAGAGGGCATTTGGCAGATTTACCATACTTATAAATAATCCTTCTCTTACTATTTCAATCATTATCATGACGCTTGGTTCCCTATACATCTGTTATAAAAGTGTAGCTATGATAACGTTAAGGCCTACCTTGGTCACAGATGCAGGACACGAGCCCCTTGCCTTCACAGAATGGCACGCAGTGTCCATCTTTACACTGACCCCTGAATACAGCACAATAACATTAGGTTGATAGAGGTATAGGTTCCAGTTATCATACGTCTAATATGCTAAATCATCATTAACAATATGTAAAACGTTTGAAGTACAGTTATACATAATACAGAAAGAATGTACATGTACATGATAGAAAGGAATGAATGTGCAGTCCCACCCTAGATTGAACTAGTAAACTACAAGAGTATGTGTTCTAAACTGTACTAAGATTCCTGTGGAGTAGAAGAAATCGTGTCTTTGTAATTTTGTCAATCTATTGTTGCCTGTACATAAACTGCATTAGACCCAACTATAGAAATAACCATAATATTATACAGCGGGAATTCCTGCAGGGGAACTAAAGAGTTATAAAGATTAAATATTATAATTGCAATAAATAGCTGCTTTTCTTTGGTTTCACATGTACATACAATAAGAGTTATTTGTACAACACTTACCTCTCTAAACAAGAAGAGCCGTCCTTTTTCTTGCTGGGCGCGGGGCAGGAGGCGTTCTTGCCCGTGCAGTAGGCCTCCCCCTCACAGGTGGCGATGTGCTCCGTCTCCTCCTGACAGCGGAGGGTGGGAGGGGCAAACTGACACCCCGCGCAGCACAGGTCATTGGTGTCACTGTCAGTGAGGGAACATAGATCTTGCAGTAAGGGTCATTGGTGTCACTGTCAGTAAGGGAACATTGATAGTACAGAATGTGTCATTTGTAACACTGTCAGTAACAGAACATAGATGTTACAGTAAGGGTCATTTTTGTCACTGTCAGTAAGGGAACATAGATCTTACACTATGGGTTATTTGTGTCCCTGTCAGTAAGGGAACATAGATCTTACACTATGGGTTATTTGTGTCCCTGTCAGTAAGGGAACATAGATCTTACACTATGGGTTATTTGTGTCCCTGTCAGTAAGGGAACATAGATCTTACACTATGGGTTATTTGTGTCCCTGTCAGTAAGGGAACATAGATCTTACACTATGGGTTATTTGTGTCCCTGTCAGTAAGGGAACATAGATCTTACACTATGGGTTATTTGTGTCCCTGTCAGTAAGGGAACATAGATCTTACACTATGGGTTATTTGTGTCCCTGTCAGTAAGGGAACATAGATCTTACACTATGGGTTATTTGTGTCCCTGTCAGTAAGGGAACACAGATCTTACACTATGGGTTATTTGTGTCCCTGTCAGTAAGGGAACACAGATCTTACACTATGGGTTATTTGTGTCCCTGTCAGTAAGGGAACACAGATCTTACACTATGGGTTATTTGTGTCCCTGTCAGTAAGGGAACACAGATCTTACACTATGGGTTATTTGTGTCCCTGTCAGTAAGGGAACACAGATCTTACACTATGGGTTATTTGTGTCCCTGTCAGTAAGGGAACACAGATCTTACACTATGGGTTATTTGTGTCCCTGTCAGTAAGGGAACACAGATCTTACACTTTGGGTTATTTGTGTCCCTGTCAGTAAGGGAACACAGATCTTACACTATGGGTTATTTGTGTCCCTGTCAGTAAGGGAACACAGATCTTACACTATGGGTTATTTGTGTCCCTGTCAGTAAGGGAACACAGATCTTACACTATGGGTTATTTGTGTCCCTGTCAGTAAGGGAACACAGATCTTACACTATGGGTTATTTGTGTCCCTGTCAGTAAGGGAACACAGATCTTACACTATGGGTTATTTGTGTCCCTGTCAGTAAGGGAACACAGATCTTACACTATGGGTTATTTGTGTCCCTGTCAGTAAGGGAACACAGATCTTACACTTTGGGTTATTTGTGTCCCTGTCAGTAAGGGAACACAGATCTTACACTATGGGTTATTTGTGTCCCTGTCAGTAAGGGAACACAGATCTTACACTATGGGTTATTTGTGTCACTGTCAGTAAGGGAACACAGATCTTACACTATGGGTTATTTGTATCCCTGTCAGTAAGGGAACACAGATCTTACACTATGGGTTATTTGTATCCCTGTCAGTAAGGGAACACAGATCTTACACTATGGGTTATTTGTGTCACTGTCAGTAAGGGAACATAGATCTTACAGTATATGTCATTTGTGACACTGTCAATAAGGGAACATACATCTGATAGTAAGGGACATTTGTGTCACTGTCAGTAACAGAACATAGATGCTACAGATCGGGTTATTTGTGTTAATGTCAGTAAGGGAACATAGATATGACAGTATGGGTCATTTGTGTCACTGTCAGTGAGGGAACAGAGGGAACATAGATAATAGAGTAAGGGTCATTTGTGTCTCTGTCAGTGAGGGAACATAGATATTAGAGTAAGGGCCATTTGTTTCGCTGTTTATAATGTGAAATAAGTGCTATAGCTTTAGCCATTCTTGTAGGCAACGGAAATAAGGTTTGACAGAAAGTACATTTTGTGGTGGCATTTGCTGGGACAATGAGTATGCTGAACAAGATTAACAGCATTGGTCATTTATAGCGGAATTCTGTCAAATATCAAATACACAAATGAATAATATATCTTGAAATAGTTTAGAATACTTACTAAATATGGCGCATATGTTTTACAAAAAGTTGTCGATCGAAGGACATGTTATATTTATATGAACCTAAATATGAGAGATATATGTCTCACTACATGCACTATATAATGCATCGGGTATCTAAATGTTTTTTTAATGGACAAATGGTATCAGGCATTGGCTAATTAGAACCTAAGCGGCATTTCTTTAACAAATGGACTTAATTATGTGGCTTAGTTTTACCGCTGAATGTACTACATCAGGTGTCTACCATAATTAGATAGACTCCCCAGTGTCGGTCCCTGTCTAAAGCCCCATACCCACTGGGTAATTTTACCGGCAATGGGTGATGGGCCACTGGCAGAATCGGTTGATTTTTATGATTGCCTGTAGGTATAGTATATTAGAATGTGCATGTTTGATATGAATCACCACTAAAATCAGCCAATTTTACCACTAGAATCAGCCGATTTATCGCCGATTAGTCGAAATCGCCTAGTGGGTATGGGGCTTAAGGGCGCCCCAGCCTGCCTACCTGCACTTGGCGGTGGGCCTCAGCTTGCAGTGCTTGTCACAGCAGGGGTCGATGTCCTTCTGCCCGGCCGGCCCCACGTCACACTCCTCCATGGGGGACTCCACCAACATGTTGCCGCAGAACGACTGCCGCTTGGCTGCAGGAACACCGTGGGAAAGCAACGTTCATAGGGTATGCAACATAGTCAAAATATGATGTAGAGTAATATAACGAATGGAGTAACGTACTTTCAAGTAGCAATATACAATTGAATTCCGTGAAGGTGCTCCATTAGATCATAGTTCAGTTAGTTTGATTGAATCTGTTCCCATAAAATTGAAGGAGCTTCATGAACAGTGTCATAACTATTTCGATGAAATCAGATTTCCATTAAATGTTGCACCAATAATCATTAAAATAAAGGGTAGATGATACATGATATTCCATTGATGCATCAAATGCTTCCAAGCAGAATACATGAAGAAGTGAAGGAGTGAATACCGGAGAATTAACTGAAGAAGTACGCAGCATATAATTGACATACCTGAGAAGCAGCTGTTGGACTTCTTGGCCAGGACTTGACCTATCGACCTCCTACTGCACGGTGAAAACACCTACAGATAAATGTAAACGATGTTAAACCTACACCTCTGTACCCCACTAGGTTTGACCTATAGACCTCCTGCTGCACGGTGAAAACACCTACAGATAAACGTGAACAACATTAAACCTACACCTCTGTACCCCACTAGGTTTGACCTATGGACCTCCTGCTGCACGGTGAAAACACCTACAGATAAATGTGAACAACGTTAAACCTACACCTCTGTACCCCACTAGGTTTGACCTATAGACCTCCTGCTGCACGGTGAAAACACCTACAGATAAACGTGAAAGATGTTAAACCTACACCTCTGTACACCACTAGATCTGACTTAATGACTTAATTAATTGGAGGGGGGGGGGTCCACCCTCCTTTCTAAATTCACTGTAAAAACTTTCAAAAGCTGTAGGAAAAGAAAAATTAAACAGTGTTGAATTAGTTCACTTATTACTGCTTGCTTTCCCACCTTTTTAAATTACTGCTTTTTTAATCATAAGCCAAAGTTCAACTATAAGTGACCCTCAGCCCAACCCCCAGCAGAACCTGTAAACAGGCCTAACGAGAGCGACAGAAAAATGAATGCTGTTAAGACCATACTGCCACATCTTTTTTAATTTGGAAACAAAAGAAACATAAGTTGCATGATTGCCCACCTTGTTGTTGGTGTCGTAGCCGGACACGGAGTAGGTGTACATGATGTACTTCCCCCCGCTGAAGGCCGACGGCGAACACTCGTCAGTGTCGGGGTCATGCTGACTGCCCCAGTTATGACCTGAAGGGTACGGGACACATCGGACGAATCACAGAGTGTACTATTACATAACAAGAGTAAATGCTAACACTTCATTTTTAAAGGTACTTGGATGTGTTGTTGGCTTGGATATTTATTGACCAGCCAAATCTCAAATTTTTTAATCAAAGCTTACAACAATAAAAGTTATTAAAGACTGAAATTTGAGTTTATATAAAATCACAAAAAATACCAGGGTTTTCCCACGAATGGAAGTGAGTACCTTTCAGTCACCTGCACCGTGCATATTTAGTTTCTTATTGCCATTGATGTCAACACTTGGACAAGAATGAAGTACAATATTTCCAAACAGCTGTAAAAACGTTGAGAATGAAGTTATATTGGCCAATGTTTGAAGAGAAAGCTGTAACTTACCGAATTCTGTGTTGTTTCCAGCCATTTCATGAAAGAAAATATATAGGCCTACATTTGTAAAGTTATGTATGAAATCAAATAAACATGCTGAATTCCACCCTCTTTAATAATATTAATTTGCCTGGGTTAAAAACAATACACACCACAAAGTAATGTAATGAGTAATGAGAAAAAGAACAGTGATCCCAAAATAATCTACAGATTTCTCCTTCTCGTCCCCTCTTCTTATCATCATTCATACATTGCAGAAGAAAGAGACATAATGATCCAGTACATATGTATGTTTAGTACTAGTGTAATAATTGCACCAGACTCTTTCATTGTGAAAAGCACATTATTGTGTGTGCTGATGATTGAAATGATGATAATAATAAAGAAGAAATGTAATGCATAGAATTATTTGGCTTTTCTCGAGCAAGTACAATTAGAAAGTATTGAATACAATTGTGGTTATGTTTAAATGTCAATGAAAGACAAGAAAATGTATCAAGGCTTGATTTTAAGCATACAATAGATCTCCGTGCCAGTGCACACAGACTGGACCTGCTCCCATTCTATTTCTGCCCATACCCATGCGTGGTGACGAGGTCGGCCTCCTGGATCAGTAGGCGCCGGTTGTGGTGTTTCAGGCCACTGATTATGAGACCCGGTCCCCCTGCCCACCCCACCACCGCCCCCGTCTGCCCATACAGTACCATGCCTGGTGACGAGGTCAGCCTCCTGGGTCAGTAGCCGCCGGTTATGGTGGTTCAGGCCGCTGATTATGAGACCCGTTTCCTCGCCATGCTCCCCTCTCCCAATCCATACCGTACCGTGCGTGGTGACGAGGTCGGCCTCCTGGGTCAGTAGCCGCCGGTTGTGGTGGTTCAGACCGCTGATTATGAGACCCGTCTCCCCCTGTCCCCCCTCCCCCCCTGCCCGTAACGTACCGTGCGTGGTGACGAGGTCAGCCTCCTGGGTCAGTAGCCGCCGGTTGTGGTGGTTCAGACTGCTGATTATGAGACCCGTCTCCCCCTGTCCCCCCTCCCCCCCTGCCCGTAACGTACCGTGCGTGGTGACGAGGTCGGCCTCCTGGGTCAGTAGCCGCCGGTTGTGGTGGTTCAGACCGCTGATTATGAGACCCGTCTCCCCCTGTCCCCCCTCCCCCCCTGCCCGTAACGTACCATGCGTGGTGACGAGGTCGGCCTCCTGGGTCAGCAGGCGCCGGTTGTGGTGGTTAAGACCGCTGATTATGAGACCCGTTTCCCCCCCCCACCCATACCGTACCGTGCGTGGTGACGAGGTCGGCCTCCTGTGTCAGTAGTCGCCGGTTGTGGTGGTTCAGGCCGCTGATTATGAGACCCGTTCCCCCCCCTCCCCCGCCCATACCGTACCGTGCGTGGTGACGAGGTCGGCCTCCTGGGTCAGCAGGCGCCGGTTGTGGTGGTTCAGGCCGCTGCTCCACCCCGTGTTCAGGTACAGCCGTGCCCTGTTCTTGTAGTAGTCTGAAATGGGCAAACAACACATATAAGTCAAACAAAAAATGCTGGGTTAAACATCTATATATTCATTTATTTATTTTGTTTGTTTATTGTATATATCAAAATATACTTATGTCAGAGGAAATCACTGTACTATAAGTTTTCAGTGGAGATCAACAGAATTAATTAGGTAATGCTTACAGTTAGACCTAACCATAGCTCTGGTCAGCATCTGGTTAGTCTTTTATTAAATGGGAAGTTCAATGTAAGTCAATAATAACTGATGATATGCAATTAATGAATTCTTTCATTACAATATGACAATTATTTTGCAGTTCATCGGACATATCTGGCTATGAAATTTGTATTCATTAGTTCATGAATAATATTGTTAATGGGCATGGACGTGTTCTTCAATGTGTAACAGAACTTTAATATCCTTTCAATGTCCATCTCTTTTTTTTAATTCAACTGTAAATGTTCCACCATGTCTTATTGGTTGGGGGCTTGGTGTGAAGTTCCCTAAGTTCGATAAATACATGCATGTCCCACCTAGGTCCTGTACATGCTATTGCCAATTATTTTCCAAGCAGGTGTCTTCTAGAAAATTGGTAGGAGTTAAGATGTACAAGTTCCTAGGCTTTATCTGGTGTGCAGACGCACCCTAGAACTAACATTGTTAGAGCCACATGTTACCTGGTGAACAGACGCCCCCTAGTGAGTACCTGCAGAACTAACATCGTACGCTATGAGTTACACGTTACCAGGTGAGCAGATTCCCCCTAGTGAGTACCTACAGAACTAACATTGTACGCTATGAGTTACACGTTACCTGGTAAACAGACGCCCCCTAGTGAGTACCTGTAGAACTAACATTGCACGCTATGAGTTACACGTTACCTGGTGAACAGATGCCCCCTAGTGAGTACCTCTAGAACTAACATCGTACGCTATGAGTTACATGTTACCTGGTGAACAGACGCCCCCTAGTGAGTACCTGTAGAACTAACATTGCACGCTATGAGTTACACATTACCTGGTGAACAGACGCCCCCTAGTGAGTACCTACAGAACTAACATTGTACACTATGAGTTACACGTTACCAGGTGAACAGACGCCCCCTAGTGAGTACCTACAGAACTAACTTTGTTAGAGCCACATGTTACCTGGTGAACAGATGCTCCCTAGTGAGTACCTCTAGAACTAACATTGTACGCTATGAGTTACACGTTACCTGGTGAACAGATGCCCCAAACTGAGTACCTGCAGAACTAACATTGTATGCTATGAGTTACACGTTACCTGGTGAGCAGACGCCCCCTAGCGAGTACCTGCGGGGAGACCCGATGTAGGCCAGGCCCAGCACACCTCCTTTGAAGGCCTGGTAAGTGAAAAGGTGCCCGAGGCAGAACCCTCCCAGGGTATGGTCACGGCTGAATGCCTGCAATGGTGGACAGCAGACAAGAATGTACAGTGACAGGCAAAGAGAGAGCGTATTTATTTATTGTTGATTCTTTATGTAGCACTTAATACGGCAATAAAAACGAAACAGCCAATATCAATCGCAAATTTTGGGCGTAAATGCAACAGAAATCCAAATCTAACAATTTCAGAACCCCCCAACCCCTGTTTGCATTGGATTTGTACAGGAGTAAATGCACATTTTCAAAAAGAGCAGACACTATAATACCAGCCCACTCCAACTCCCTTTTTTGCGTACACATTTACATGCACTTAATGGAGGGCCCCTTAGATATCCAAATCGTGAAACGAAATCATGTTAAGACAAATTAAGAAATATGAGAAACTCTGTTGCGACCTGCTTATGTATGTTTCTACATATATACCACCAATACACCACCCACCTCCAGTTTGGTCTTGGTGTCCCAGCCACCCTCCACCTTAACGTTAAAGTGAGGAGGGTTCAGCCCGCTGTTCTCGGTGAACTCCTCGTGGATACGGATCTGACAGGGAAACAGATGTAGGTAAGTCAATCAGGTAAACAGATATAATGTAGCCCAAAAAGGTAAACAGACATAGTGCAACTCAAACAAGGAAAGAGACGTAACGTAACTCAAACAGGGAAATAGACGTAACGTAACTCAAACAGGGAAAAGGACATAGTGTAACTCAAACAGGGAAACGGACGTAACGTAACTCAAACAGGGAAATAGACATAGTGTAACTCAAACAGGGAAACAGACGTAACGTAACTTAAACATGGAAATAGACATAGTGTAACTCAAAGAGGGAAACAGACAGAGGGTAACTCAAACAGGGAAACAGGCACAGGGTAACTCAAACAGGGAAACAGGCACAGAGGAACTCAAACAGGGAAACAGACACAGAGGAACTCAAACAGGGAAACAGACACAGGGTAACTCAAACAGGGAAACAGACACAGGGTAACTCAAACAGAGACACAGACACAGGGTAACTCAAACAGAGACACAGACACAGGGTAACTCAAACAGAGACACAGACACAGGGTAACTCAAACAGAGACACAGACACAGGGTAACTCAAACAGGGAGACAGACAGAGTGTAACTCAAACAGGGAGACAGACAGAGTGTAACTCAAACAGGGAAACAAACACAGGGTAACTCAAACAGGGAAACACACACAGGGTAACTCAAACAGGGAAACAGACACAGAGGAACTCAAACAGGAAAACAGACACAGAGGAACTCAAACAGGGAAACAGGCACAGAGGAACTCAAACAGGGAAACAGGCACAGAGGAACTCAAACAGGGAAACAGGCACAGAGGAACTCAAACAAGGAAACAGACGTAGTTTAACTCAAACAGGGAGACAGACAGAGTGTAACTCAAACAGGGAAACAGACATGGTATCATGAATCTGGTATCACTTTGTTATTCAATAGCAAGAGTTTGGAAGAATATGAACCTGGCATTAATTATGTAGGAAAAGACATTAAGTAAGTGCTTAGACATTGATTATTGGTAAATGTTTGGTTGTTTAGTGTTTGAATGAACCATGTGGAACGAACAATCAGGTAACCCGGGTAACCCGGGTAACACGCTACCACCCTTCCTTTATTGGCGATAACCCGAGGACTAGTCCCCATCCAGGGGCACAAGCATAACACTAGGGAGTTTACAATAGATTAAAGCAACCAAGGGCTTGTGATGCCCCGGCATAGCCTAGACCTTTCCCCCACACTATCTTAAAACCATTGATATACTTTAGCTACCACAAACAACAACACACCGTCCTGTTCAACCTCGTGTGCGAGGCACGGCTCTATGGAACACTACTTGCGCGACACCCACGTGCTCAGGCGAGCAGTGCACAACAAAATAAGTGCTATCAAAATAGCGTTACAAGAACCAAAGCAGAACTAAACAGAATGTTATGATAACGTTATAGTAACGTCATATTCTTGCTTTGGTAAGGCACCTAGTTTGCATCAGATTGCACCGGTAGGAGATTATTCTGTTAATTGTACGGGTCAACAACACTTTACTGTCAAACAAGTATGTTATGACGCCTTCACTATGTTTGGCTAAATTCTGGTAAGTTGTTTAAGTTTACAATAATATTGCCAATTTCTGCCACCATCTCACCATCTTATGAAATAATATTATAACAGAAATCCTCACCTCCTTGATCTCAAAGCCCATCCCAGCGTAGCCATTGCCAAAGTCTGTCTTCCTATAAATGGCGTCGACACGATCCAGTAATCCAATCTGTTGGTAGATAGGAATGTTTAATGTGAATCCTTGATAATACAATAACGTTGTATTTAACAATGCATTCATTATGAACTTGTTCAAAGATAAAAATACTCACAAGAAAAATCTATCTATTTAAAAAGTCACATTTACTATTTTGAAGAAACAGTTGTTTGATATGTCATTTGAAAGTGATTATGTCTATGTCAGTTTGCCTTACTGGTGAACAGGTGTAAATCTGTAAAGTTCATTTTCACTGTAGCCATCTCCTACATCACAAGTAAGAACTTTTGTACTAAAACACTTGTTATAGGTGTGAGTTCTTTACCAGATAGCTGGTGGTCCTGGACATACTGCTGGCTCCCATGTTCTTGTAGAAGAGGTAGTCGGCCACCAAGACGACATGACATGTGGTGTGGGCGGGCGTGAAGAAGGGCGTGCCCCCTGTCCCCGCGTCACGGGCACTGCGACCACCTGACAGGGGAAACAGAATGATGTATACCAGGTGTAAGGGGTGGTCCTGTGGTAGGGGCGAAGGGCGTGCCCCTGGTCCCCACGTCACGGGCCCTGCGACCACCTGACGGGGGAAACAGAATGATGTATACAGGGGATAGAGGTGGTAGGGGCCAGGGTACAGAAGGGCGTGCCCCTGGTCCCCGCGTCACGGGCCCTGCGACCACCTGACAGGGGAAACACAATTATGTATACAGGGTGTAAGGGGTGGTAGGGGTGGGTGTAAAGAAGGGTGTGCAGCCGGTCCCTGCATCACAGGTCACGGGCCCTGTGACCACCTGACGGAGAAACAGAATGATGTATACAGGGGATAAGGGGTGGTAGGGGCAGGCGTGAAGAAAGGCATGACCCCCATCCCACATTATGGGCCCTACGACCACCTGATGGGGGAACAGAATGATGTATTCAGGGGTAAGGGGTGGTAGGGGCGGGGGTGAAGGGTGTGCCCCCGGTCCCCGCGTCACGGGCCCTGGGACCAACTGACGGGGAAACAGAATGATGTAACCAGGGTGTAAGGGATGGTAGGGGCAGGGGTGAAGGGCGTGCCCCTGGTCCCCGTCACGGGCCCTGCGACCACCTGACGGGGGAAACAGAATGATGTACACAGGGTGTGAGGGGTGGTAGGGGTGGGGGTGAAGGGTGTGCCCCCGGTCCCCGCGTCACGGGCCCTGCGACCACCTGACGGGGGAAACAGAATGATGTACACAGTGTGTAAGGGGTGGTCCTGTGGTAGGGGCGGGGGTGAAGGGTGTGCCCCCGGTCCCCGCGTCACGGGCCCTGCGACCACCTGACGGGGGAAACAGAATGATGTAAACAGGGGTAAGGGGTAGTAGGGGCAGGGGTGAAGGGCATGCCCCCAGTCCCCGCGTCACGGGCCCTGCAACCACGTGACGGGGGAAACAGAATGATGTAAACAGGGGTTGTAGGCAGGCTTGAAGAATACATCCTCAAGTATTCATCACAAACCAATAGCCTCTCATTTAAGGAACACATTTGACATGTTTTAGCCAGTACCATAATTATATGATGCATTATAGACTTACACACTTTTTAACACTTTATTTATCTGCTAATGATATGCATGCTCAGATAAAATTAATCAGCATGCAATTGTAGAACTTTGCAGTGAAAGCACCAAGGGTTGGCGGATATTCTTGTATGCTTCTGCCCCTGTACAACTCCAATCCCTACTCCAAGCTAAGTAGAGTAGGAGGGTCCAGAATTCAGGAGAAAATGTGTAGGTAGTTACTTGACGGTCCGTTAAGACCCATTCGCCCTGGGCAATGTTTCATATCTATCTGAGAAATAATAGCAATCTTTTAGTGTTTAGAGTTATCATTTATGGATGAATATGTTTCTGGTTTAGAAAGGACAATAATAGTGTCCCTGCTTGCAATTTTAAGATAACAGTGGAAGATTGTCCAGGGTGAATGGTTCTTCAGCCTGTCTGTGGACTCACCGTGCTGCTGTTCTGCCCGGGTTGAGGTGCTCGGCGGAGGGGGGTCGGGCAGCCCCAGGTCCTCCGTAGCGTTGATGTAGCCGCAGAAGGAACTCCTGGAAATCAGACACGTACAGACTGAAGGACTTTACAACAGAGGGAAGGCCAGTTTAGACGTAAATGATACCCTCAGGCACTTCTCAGTTGCTTCATTGCTACGATCTAGAATTTCCCCTAACACTTATACCCCATCATGACAGAAAATAAACAAGTGTAAAGGTGTACAGCTTTAGTAAGGCTACCTTGATGCACAATCTCTCAGGATCTACAGTTCTTTTTCTTCACAGCCGGTTTTAATGTTTAACTACCATTTTAGCCTCAAGGCAATTTTTTTATTTACAAGGCAAAGTTTTTATATCAGCCGCAGTCCTAAAAAGACCCATGATTTTCAGGGAACACCGCTCGTGGCCTTATTCCCTTTCCTCCTACCCCCTGTTCAGTCCCCCAACTTCCTCCCCCACCCTTCGCCTCCTTCCCCTCTTCCCCTTACCTCTACCCTTTACTCCTTACTCCTCTTATCCCCCTCACCCCCTTTTACCCCCTCCCCCACCCCCTAACAACCTTCCTGCCCTTTTACCCCTTACCCTTACCTCTCCCCTTTACTCCATTACCACCCCTTATCCCGTGGCCTTACCCACCCTAACCCACCCTTAGCCCCTTTACCCCCTTACCCCCCCCCCCTTACCCGGTCCCGTCGTTCCTAACGTCATCCTTCCAGTAGACGATCATGGTGTAGTTGTTACTGGGCAGTAGGTACCCCCCGCCCCCTTACCCCCTTACCCTCCTCTTTACCCCCCTTACCCCCTTACCCGGTCCCGTTGTTCCTGACGTCCTCCTTCCGGTAGACAATCATGGTGTAGTTGTCACTGGGCGGTAGGTACCCCCCGCCCCCTAACCCCTTTACCCTCCCCTTCACCCCCCTTACCCCCCTTACCCCCCTTACCCCCCTTATGCCCCCTTACCCCCCTTACCCCCCTTACCCGGTCCCGTCGTTCCTGACGTCCTCCTTCCGGTAGATGATCATGGTATAGTTGTCACTGGGCGGTAGGTACCCCCCACCCCCTTACTCCCTTACCCTCCTCTTTACCCCCCTTACCCCCTTACAATACCCCCCTTACCCCCTTACCCGGTCCCGTCGTTCCTGACGTCCTCCTTCCGGTAGACGATCATGGTATAGTTGTCACTCGGCGGTAGGTGGCGCCACGAGGGCTGCGGACGGAACGGGTACAGTTGTTAGAGGCCAGAGGAAACAGGGTTGGGAGACCTACATTGAGCCAGCTTAAAATAACTTCCTTAGGTGACAGTGCGCCCAGCCAGAACCTGCTATGTAGGTACGTTGTATAGAGGGTGTTGTTTGTACTACAAAATAACATAACATCACCCATTGGAGATGATTAACCGATAAGGTCAGAATCAAAGTACTATTTGCATATATGCTACTATATCACGTGCATTAAATATTCCTTTATGCATTTTAAATTAGAAATACAGTGTAAGCGGCAAATGATTTGAGACATGTCCCACATATCATGAGGGCGATGTTATGCATTTTTAACCTGTTAAGATGTACAAAATTAGCAATAAGCTCCAAATTCCCATTTCCAGATACTACTAACATGTATCGTGTCTGCGACTGCAGGCGAAGTCACGTGTACATGACCCCCAACGGTAACAACAGTTAAGCGCCAAATCCCCATTTCTATAAACTACTCATGTCTTTATTTGTCATATATATAAATAGTTTAGTCAGCCAACGTGATATTGTCATATACACATATCATTAACATAACATTTCATAAAAAGAATTACGTGAAACTTTCCATGAACAGAATGTCAGAGGTTTACTTCAAAGCGACAATTGGAAAGTTGGATAATCACATAATGATAAAGTTATTGCGTGATAAAGATAAAGATACTTGACGTAACGTAAACGTAACGTAAACGTAACGTATCTTTTTTCTCAGCTTTAATAATATATTTCAAAAACATTTAATCATAGATACATCTCTCTGCCCTAATCATGCATAACCATTTCAATATGATTACCAAAGTTTGAACATTTAGCCTTAAACATGATTATGTAGATTTGAGATACGTTGACGTATCTAGATGGGTTGTGGGATCTGAAACTCCCTATTGTTGGTTACAAGCTGCGGAGCCATCAACTGTGAAATAATGTAGCTGAAATGCAACAAATAGAGGTAACAAAAACGAATATCTAGCATACTGTGTGTTTGTTTGCTGGGCTGAGGGGGTAATTGAATGGATAGCTCTTACAATCCCCCTTACATTCTCAAATGCTACACGTTTTAGGCTGCCTACCGCTCATAAACTCTCCTCTTCAAATTTTCCGAGAATTTCTCTTACCTCAACGATGAGGCATTCGGTATACTTAAATGGTAACAAGATTTTTAATTATATTTATACACCGAATATATATCTGAAAGAGTATTGGAAATTGTCATGTTGGTATCATCAATAATATAAGATGCATTTATTTTATCAATGTAATTTAATGTAATTATTAGTATGTCTATAAGTGTGATAGAGACGTGCTACCCACCTCGACAAAGATGGCGGCGCCCTGTGTGTTGATGGAGGCGGCCATGTTGTCGTCGTCCTCCCAGACGGCGTGCACCTCGGACCGACCCTCCTCACCTAGCG
Source organism: Lepidonotus clava (assembly GCA_936440205.1). Taxonomy (NCBI): domain Eukaryota; kingdom Metazoa; phylum Annelida; class Polychaeta; order Phyllodocida; family Polynoidae; genus Lepidonotus; species Lepidonotus clava. The sequence continues at coordinate 5,449,059 of OW387138.1, forward strand.
GCAGGCGGGAGAACCAAGTACATCACATGACTCCAATTACAATAAGCCCATCCCAGTATAGATCAACATCAAATTCTACCATGAGATTATGTAGATACTTCTTCCCGAATTAACCCTCAATAAGTGAGTAGTGTAAAACACTATATATTGGCCTTTTCTACAAAGGAACCAAGTGAGGGGCCAGTGATCATAAATTAGTATTTTGCCGTGATCCTTACCATCCAAGAAATGAACATACCACATTTTATATTTCTATCTCAAATGGTTTTTGTTCTATAAACTTTATAAACTTTTGTTTGTATCAATCTGAGTTCCCCTGCCTGCATCTGACAGTGCCTGCACAAAGCATTTATCTGTATGTGACATCACAAGCAGAACAGTTGAAATATTATAAAACTGTAAAAAGTGCTATAAGAAACTTAAGCCCCATACCCACTAGGGGATCTTTTGCTGAACCGGCGTCGGCGTCGGTGCTGGCGTCGGCGTCGGCCTACTCTGCCTGAACAGGCCATACCCACGCACAATCGGCGCCGATGGCCGACGCCGACGCGGACATCGGCGCCGACGGCCACGCCGATCCTTATTAAACATGTTTAATAATTTTAGGCCGACGCCGACGCCCCACGGACGTCAGCGTCGGCGTCGGAGCATCGGTGCGTCGCCTAGTGGGTATGGGGCTTTATGTATATGTACTTTTTAAGACTAAAAGAGATAAAAATCACCAAATTAAATGATTTAAAAAGGAAAATGCGAAAAGAAATATGTTTTTTATGGGATTTTTAATTTTGAAATTTAAAAGTAACAGTAATTTGTGTGACGTCACACACAGACTTGTGTTTTCCTCATGATTAGAGTAATAAGATGTTTCTTTTCAATTAATTCATTTTTTTCACATAAAGAGTTGATCAGTGGCATTGAAACTTGGCGTACTTCTAAATTAGCATTACATCTACCAATTAAAGCATAAAATAATCAGAATTGAAATTTCACTGGCCCCTCTATTTAAAGCTTGTCAGCCCAACCTATAATGTCCAACCCTATTTTGCCCTAAAAAGCAGCATTTTGATTTGATGGCAAACCTGCAAATCTGCCAATTGTAAAATCTGTAAAATTTAAAATCATAATGTTTTATCAGTACTTGGGCATTTGGCAAAACATCAATCTTGGTTATTTCAGTAACCCCAACTCTAGGAGACAAGGATTGCTTATATACAATTTTGTCCAACCCTTGACCAATCCTGGGATATGCCCAATATTCGATGGGTTTATTGAATGGCTCCCAGTAGTACAAAGTGACACATTGACTTTACTACCAATTGGTGTATAAATGTCCAATTACAAGCTACAGAACCGGTCAGCAATGGACCACAAACCGCTATTTCGACTTTTTATACAGTTATATATCTTTATATCTACTTTTAACCTTTGTAATCACAGTCCCCATGTTCCACTCACCGACCACGTGACCCTCGTAGGGGTATGAGTCCCGGATGTCAAATGGCCGAGGCTCGTTCTGAGAGTTGAGCCCAACGACCTTGAACCCGGCAGAGAAGAGGCGCTCCTTCCGCTGTAGGTGGAGGCGGAAGTCTCTGTGGGAATGAGGTAAGACGAGTCAGAATGGGTCTTATCAATAGTGTGTCATTGGGAACAAGGTAAGACAGGTCTAAATAGGTCTTAACAATAGTGTGTCTGTGCGAACGGGGTGTGACAAGTCTGAATGGGTCTTCACAATAGTATGTCTGTGTTTGATTTTTCTTTTGTATCTTATTCTACTAAAACACAACAATTTCTATATACTAGCCTGGAAATGCAGGACTTCATAATACCATAACGACCATACACTGACCTGCCGAGGGAGGTGAGGTGGACGTGCCTCACGCTGGGGTTAGGGTTATAAAACACCAGTAGACTGACCTGCCGAGGGAGGTGAAGTGGACGTGCCTCACGCTGGGGTTAGGGTTAGGGTTATAAAACACCAGTAGACTGACCTGCCGAGGGAGGTGAAGTGGACGTGCCTCACGCTGGGGTTAGGGTTATAAAACACCAGTAGACTGACCTGCCGAGGGAGGTGAAGTGGACGTGCCTCACGCTGGGGTTAGGGTTATAAAACACCAGTAGACTGACCTGCCGAGGGAGGTGAAGTGGACGTGCCTGACGCTGGGGTTAGGGTTATAAAACACCAGTAGACTGACCTGCCGAGGGAGGTGAAGTGGACGTGCCTCACGCTGGGGTTAGGGTTATACAACACCAGTAGACTGACCTGCCGAGGGAGGTGAAGTGGACGTGCCTCACGCTGGGGTTAGGGTTATAAAACACCAGTAGACTGACCTGCCGAGGGAGGTGAAGTGGACGTGCCTCACGCTGGGGTTAGGGTTAGGGTTATAAAACACCAGTAGACTGACCTGCCGAGGGAGGTGAAGGGGACGTGCCTCACGCTGGGGTTAGGGTTATAAAACACCAGTAGACTGACCTGCCGAGGGAGGTGAAGTGGACGTGCCTCACGCTGGGGTTAGGGTTATAAAACACCAGTAGACTGACCTGCCGAGGGAGGTGAAGGTGACGTGTCTCACGCTGGGGTTAGGGTTAGGGTTATAAAACACCAGTAGACTGACCTGCCGAGGGAGGTGAAGTGGACGTGCCTCAGGCTGGGGTTAGGGTTATACAACACCAGTAGACTGACCTGCCGAGGGAGGTGAAGGGGACGTGCCCCACGCTGGGGTTAGGGTTATACAACACCAGTAGACTGACCTGCCGAGGGAGGTGAAGTGAACGTGCCTCAGGCTGGGGTTAGGGTTATAAAACACTAGTAGACTGACCTGCCGAGGGAGGTCAAGGGGACGTGCCTCAGGCTGGGGTTAGGGTTATAAAACACCAGTAGACTGACCTGCCGAGGGAGGTGAAGTGGACGTGCCTCACGCTGGGGTTAGGGTTATAAAACACCAGTAGACTGACCTGCCGAGGGAGGTGAAGTGGATGTGCCTCACGCTGGGGTGGCCTGACTCTGCGTCCCGCTTCACAATATGATGGGTCACCTGGGCTGGGTGCAGTGTCTCGTACCACTTCAGGGCATCGTTGAGGTCAGCTGGATGTACAAGGGAAAGGAGATGAGCAAAGTACTAATCTATTCTCAAAAGCCAAAGCAGTTATGTGTTTATAAGGTTAGTTCATGACCCCGATGCATGGTATTAGGTACAAGACAGATTGATATCCGTTTCTCACATGTAAATTGCATTGATGATTATATTACTTTGTCAATTATCAAAATTTAATGTTGAATAATATTTTTGAAATTGCATTTTACATGCACCAATGTCCCTTGAATTGTGTTTTTACTTGTATACACAAACTGGAAGACCATGGAATGTTACCCCTGAATTCAGAAATGAAAAAGAATACCACAATCTTTTTATTCTGCAACATAAAATAAGATGATTGCTCGGAATCGAAGGTCCAAAAGATTTTACCATTTCGAGAGAGTAAAATATTCCTGATGCGAAAAATGTCCTCGATGACCCTACTGTAACTAAGAGACAAAGATAACACTATAGGTCTAGGAAAAAGGCCGCCAAGCAACTGTCTGTCAGAGCCTGAACTTGTACATTAGATCGTCCCCTTTCTATAACCCAAGGAATATCCTCTACAACCTGCTATCAATATTAGCAATCAGTCTCCTTGCCATTTATTAGTAAGGACCTAAAATACCTAAATCACAAACTAAGCAATTACTATAGTGTCTCCTGCTTATCAAGGAGCGCAAAGTCAAAGTCAGCAATATTGAAAAACTGTTGTTTCGCATTGCACAAAACCCTGTTACAAAAATACCTCATAATGTAAGTGAATATTTTCTGAAACAAACAAATCAGGAAAGAAACAGATTGCGATAATTTCTCAGACCATATATTTATAGTAATTCCAAGTAAGGTGGCACATTTTACATCCCCTCTCCCCCCATAGGACAGTACTGGTGGATCTGGGCAGTGGGCCCATGTTATTATCAAACTACACTATATACTCTATCTACTGACCAATGCATACTTTGTACAACGTTCTCTCATGTCTGACCCTTGATGTCAGTAAAATATCTAAAACAATACGGGTACCTGACTCCCCCTCCTCCGACAAACACACATACGTGGATTAGGGATAGACATCGGTTGATAAAAACAGGGCTGTGGGAATTGCACGTTCTCTTAGACTGCAGTTCGGAAGGGGCGACTAAACTGGCTTACAGATTAGGTAATGAATTTTTATTGTGAATATTATTAATTGTTTTTTTGTGGTTGGTGTAGAGATGTCTCTATGCAACTCAGATGTAAAAAAGATACAAGTGTAAAAGCTTATTTTACGTCTGATTAAATAAACGAATTAAAAAAAAAAAAAAAAACATTCAAGGGCACTCGCACGATTTTGTTTCCTCTTATGAAACTTTAAGTTTCCGACAGAGGGAGGGAGAGCAGGGCTCTGGAACACTGCCCCCGTGGATCTGCCCCTTATGCTGATACAATTATTATGTATAACTAGAATATAATGAATCCAATCCATGAAAAGAATTAAATAAAAAAAAGACCTTTCATCTAACCAAAAGACTTGGTCAGTAAGACCTGCTCCTTTAATATGTGCCCAAAGGACTCTGTAAGGGTTACCTAGTTATGACCCGTTAGTGACTCATTAATTACTTGACCAAGGAACTGGGTCAGGGTGACCTATTTATGCCCCGTTACTAACTCATTGACAAAATAGTCTTGAGAAGTAATAGAAGGGTGAAATTTAAAGGAAGGGCAGAGAGGAAGTATGACTCTGCAATGAAAATCGACATTGTATTTCCGAACTTCATGAACTCACTAGATCATCTGCTCATTCTCTCAACCATTCGTATAAACCGTACTTAGAAATATAGATATAACAGATGATCTTCTAGTGAATTCATGAAGTATATGTGCTACTGGAAGAATATGCACTTACATGAAGTTGCCAAATAAAGAAATTTAAAGACAAAATAATCAGTTTCAGGGTGCCCTAGTCTGAGCACGGAACTGGGTCACTGTGACCTATTTATGCCCCGTTACTCATTATCTGACCAGAGGACTGGGTCACTTTGACCTATTTATGCCCCATTATTCGTTATCTGACCAGAGAACTGGGTCACTGTGACCTATTTATGCCCAGTTACTCATTACCTGACCCACACATCTGTACCCTAAAGGCCCGGCCACACTAACCAACTCAACTCAACTCGATGGTCGTAATTACACCTGGCGCCTGAGCCTACTGTCTGGTCTTAGTGACAATTCTCTACCATGCCAAAGGCTATGACTCGACTGTAGTTGTCCCAACTCAGTTATACATATAGCTTAAGCATAGGCTCACCCCCCCTAAGACCGGACGGTCGAGTCGCACATCTTCATCTTCCCAAGATGTACGACCCACCGATCCAGTCATAGATAAAGCTACAACTACAGTCGTGGCCCCCGGACACACCAAAGAACTGAGTCCAACTCAACGTTAAAGCAAACCACAACGCAAATCAGTTATATATTGTCAAATAAAATTTTCAGTGAACTTTGTTTGTTGACAAACCATGTATGATCATGCTTCATCTGATAACAGAATGGTATGCAAAATTCTATTCAAAAACAGATTTAGACTGTCATGAATACTCATTTTCTGACTTGTTTTGGTCTGTTGTGTGGTCCACACAAATACCTAGATTGTTTACCCAAAAACTGATGATGTCATCAAAATGTCATTTCCGGAATCCCCCCTGCATTTTCACTCTGCTAGCAGAGTCTCTAATGGGTATTATTTTTGGTGGAGAATGATGTGGGAATTGAGAGGAGGCAAACATGGTTGAGCCTGGCTTAGTACAGAAAGGAAAGGGGAGGAATTGACCTATTGACCCTGATGATGACATCACTGATTATGGGGCAGTTGGGTCACGTGGGGGGATTCCCCAACAAGTTGATTGCAGACCAGAAAACAAAAACAAACAGATCCTCTTTCCAAGGATCATAATTATCAGACTTCTAGGTCTCACGGAACTAAATGTGGCGCCATCTGTAGTGTCATATACCTTTCTGTCCCGAGGTGAAGGGGATGCCAGTCTCTGAGTGGCTGATAATGGGATAAGATAAAATGATAATGCAGAATTAGAATTCACATGATACCCCCTACTATTTCTGAGTTACTTAATAAAAAAAGATCAATGATATGGGGTGTTTGGTAAATGTCAGTGGGGTTTTAAAATGGGCGCTGTGCTCCATGAATTTGGTCGCTGCAAAACTGCTAAAATGAGGGTAGGTCAACATCTGGGACTGTTGCGAAAAATTTTCACGGTCAACCTACCCTCAAATTTTGGTATTTTGTCTCCCAAAGAGGTCTCAATAGGTTACTGAGTGACTTTAAGGTGTTGCAATGTTTGGGATATATTTTTTTTCAAGATATGCTATATTAAACTATACAGGAAAACATTTGGTTCCGTGAGACCTGTAGTTTGTGCAGCCAAGGTGGCTAAAATGAATTTGGGCTTCCAAAATTGCCTTTTTTGGGGTTGGTTTATAGACAATTGCTGACCCTTGTTATGTTTTTTTCATATCATAATTTTTTTGTAGGTTTTAAGCAGAAATTTAGGTTTTGGGGTTAAAAATAGGGACTTTAGCAATAGGTGACGTCTGAAAAATATCGAAATCCCTCAATTTCCCTATTTGGTCCTAAAATGTGAATCAGGGCCTAATTCTCATCTCATTTGGCTGATTTCAAGTCATCTGAGTCCTGGGTATTGTGTCATGGGGCTCGCTTGAGTTTGAAAATCGGTCAATTTTGGTGTAGCGCGACAAGCTGAAAATGGCCGAATGGAGCTGAAAGTTAAAAAAAATAGTTGCATTCACTTCAAAGTGTCTGTACAAGGTCTCTACATTAGCAGCAACTATAATATGTACATTAGAAAGCCCTCCTTGTAAGGCTCTCAACAAAAAAGTCAGGGTAAATTGCAATTTTTGTCCATTTTTTGAGTTCGGTCGGCCAATTTTCCAAACTTTTGCCCGATCCACACAAAAACTGGGCTGAGCATTCCCTCAATGATCCTTGTTCCTAGCTTAGGCGGGTCATAGCAACGTGTATGCCAACTTTCATGTCACTGCCTTTATTATTTCTATAAATCAGGGTCATCTGACTATGTTGATGCAGTGTGCGGAAAAGGCCTTGTTGAACGCTGGTCATTTCCTATAGACAGGGGCTCAGGGCAAATAGGATTTTTGGAGGAAAGACTGATGCTATGAAGGTAAAACTGCACAGTATTCTCAGAAATAGGTGTGGGAAGTGGAAATAGAGGTTTTTATAGGCTTATGAGGCAGTCATGTGCCCTTTGTAGGTCTCACGGAACTAAATGTGGCGCCATCTGTAGTGTCATATACCTTTCTGTCCCGAGGTGAAGGGGATGCCAGTCTCTGAGTGGCTGATAATGGGATAAGATAAAATGATAATGCAGAATTAGAATTCACATGATACCCCCTACTATTTCTGAGTTACTTAATAAAAAAAGATCAATGATATGGGGTGTTTGGTAAATGTCAGTGGGGTTTTAAAATGGGCGCTGTGCTCCATGAATTTGGTCGCTGCAAAACTGCTAAAATGAGGGTAGGTCAACATCTGGGACTGTTGCGAAAAATTTTCACGGTCAACCTACCCTCAAATTTTGGTATTTTGTCTCCCAAAGAGGTCTCAATAGGTTACTGAGTGACTTTAAGGTGTTGCAATGTTTGGGATATTTTTTTTTTCAAGATATGCTATATTTAACTATACAGGAAAACATTTGGTTCCGTGAGACCTCTAGCCACCAATATTTGATTTTAACTGGCAATATGATTTATATGAGTGTAGTTGAAGATGTCAGGATCGATTTTGAAAATTTAAAAAATTTACTAAATTTTGATAATTTTGCATTGTGGTTTGCTTTAACTCAACTCAACGGTCGAGTTGAGTTGAGTTGTGCAGTGTGGCCGGCCCTTAAGTCCACAGTGCCTGCTCTTAGCGTGTACCTGTTATGTGTACTCAGTTTGACCACGTAATCCAGGCTTAGCTCTACCGGCCCTGTATAGGCTCATGGCTGGGCCGAAAAGTTCATGTAACCAGTACTATCCAGAGACGTGGTGGGGCCAGATTTGGTTATAGTATATCCTATTTTCACCATGTTTATAGGGAAAGAGTTATGTTAACCCCCGACCCGCACAGTCAATACAAGAATGAAACAAATGTAACCAGGCATAGACGTTATAATAAGAGAAACAGAAGTCTTAGATATTACATAACATATTTACTACAGCATATATCCATCTGAAACAGACGTTTCCACGCCTTCCAAGGGGCCTAGCCATACTTGGCTGGCATCCAAAGAGCACCGTTTTCTTTGAGCTAAGCGGCCCTGACTTACCTGTGACTGCCGAGAGTCCGGCCAGGAGGAGGACCAGGAGGACCGCCATGGTTGAGGTGCAGGACTGGGGTGACGGTATGATGATGGCAGTGACTGCACTGACAGCAGTGACAGCAGTGACAACAGTGACTGCACTGACAGCAGTGATGGCAGTGACGGCAGTGACAGGAGGCAGTGACTGCAGTGAGAGCAGTGACGGTAGTGACTGCAGTGACGGCAGTGACAGCAGTGACAGCAGTGACAGCAGTGACAGCAGTGACAGCAGTGACAGCAGTGACAGCAGTGACTGTAGTAACGGCAGTGACGGCAGTGACGGCAGTGACGGCAGTGACGGCAGTGACGGCAGTGACGGTAGTGACGGCAGTGGCAGAAGTTTCAGTAAAAGCTGTTCCTCAGTGACAGCAGCCAATGCCTGAAGCTGTGACGGTGCTGTAGGTGTGAGACAAAACGTGTTTACAACCACAAGGCACAAGTTGACTGGGGTCTGACTTAGGACACTGTTCCTTGGAGGGGATTAATTTCTTGGAGCGTGTAAATCCTGTTAATACCTTGGCACTGGTCCTTTACTGTTCTCGTTAAGACGTACAGCTCTATTCCGTTGTTTTGTAACTGAACAATACAGTTAATCAAGCTAACCAGACGTTGTGTGCTGGAAAACCTAGTCAGTCAGTTGACAAAACTCTATTAGAGCTAATCAATATTGTTAGGACACTTGGCATGCCCAACGATGGTTGGCTTAGGTATGTATAAGTAATTCACCTGGTTTTCTCTGACTCGTCACTGGGCGGGGATGGAGCCTGTCAGTTTTGGGCGCTGTATGTTAAGGTACTCCAGTGATCACGGTCCCTGACTCGTCACTGTGGGTGGGGATGGAGCCTGTCAGTTTGAGGTGCCGTATGTTAAGGTACTCCAGTGATCACAGTCCTTGACTTGTCACTGTGGGTGGGGACGGAGCCTGTCAGTTTGAGGTGCCGTATGTTAAGGTACTCCAGTGATCACAGTCCCTGACTTGTCACTAACAGTGGGGACGGAGCCTGTCAGTTTGGGGCGCCGTATGTTAAGGTACTCCAGTGATCACACTCCTTGACTCGTCACTATGGGTATGGACGGAGTCTGTCAGTTTGAGGTGCCGTATGTTAAGGTACTCCAGTGATCACAGTCCTTGACTCGTCACTATGGGTATGGATGGAGTCTGTCAGTTTGAGGTGCCGTATGTTAAGGTACTCCAGTGATCACAGTCCTTGACTCGTCACTATGGGTATGGACGGAGTCTGTCAGTTTGAGGTGCCGTATGTTAAGGTACTCCAGTGATCACAGTCCTTGACTTTTCACTATGGGTATGGACGGAGTCTGTCAGTTTGAGGTGCCGTATGTTAAGGTACTCCAGTGATCACAGTCCCTGACTCGTCACTATGGGAAGGGACAGAAACCTTTTAGCTTTCAAGGCACCTTATAGACTTTCCTGCAGGTGTACTCCAGTAATCCTACACGTGGCTTATTGAACCCCCTTGTTTTGGAGCTTAGGCAGATGCTGACATGCCTCGTACTCCTCCACACACGATGTATACATGTATATACGTCCACACGTCTGGCAGACCTGCCGTATGCCCGTTAATACACCATGTCAATACATGGGGCCGGTCTGGGCGGGGGCCAGGTCACTTTTATCATGTACAGATAGGGCCGACCTCGGCCCACTACCCGCGCCTCTCACTTCTATGGAGCCACCCCAACACTAGAGAAGAAAGGGTCGTTGGTCATACAGTGTGTGCTGGGCAGGGTCTGCCATAGGCCCTTATCAAGCCTTATCTTCTGTTTGTATTGATTGAAGTGGCATTTGATATCACCAGCTCTGTGGGTAACACCTGTGTCCCAATATATGATTTTTGGCCATAATTTGGAAATAGTTTGCTTTTCTGCGAATATCCGTGGAAAGACTAAGAATCCCATAAATCTGTTGAATGAGCACATAACCCTCTTTTATAATATATAATATAGCATGTCTATGATTTATCAATATTTCTACTGCCGATTTATGAAATCAGGAAACAGTCGGCTAGTGAAATACAGGCTTCGTACGCCGAGCTGTGTCGTACGGTCATTTTAAGTACTGTGTGGACGGGTCCGTTAAGCTAAACTTCTCAGCACTCCGTGGTTCGACCACCTTAGTAGGGTATCAAGTGTGATTCCGTGGGACTTTTGTGAAGAAAGCAAGAGACCCACCCAGATATCTTAGGGAGGCCCTAAGGTACAAGAAAATGTTTGGTGGCAGTCTGGGATTTTGCTCTGGTTGCCATGGCAACCATTTTAAGTAAAAAATAAGGGAAAATCAGGAAAAAGGTATTTTCATTTTTTTTAGATATATAATTAGATTAAAGCAAGAATCTAACTTTGGAATCATATAGGGGCACTGGGGCTCTAACATACAACATGGTTTCTGTTTGAATCTGAAGGTCATCTCAAGGTCAAAACCCAAGGTCAAGGTCATTTTTTAGCCTTTTTTTGTCTTAGACTTGAAAACATTCCATTCCACAGAGAGGGATATGAATTCAGAAGAACATATCACAGTGAAGATGAAAGCTAAGGTCCAGACCTTTAATTTGATGCCTTAATGATGTCCCTAGCTATAGTAGAAGTATCAGAATCTCTACTGCGAAAAATGGATGTCCCCCACTTTACTGAGCTCTTTAGAGGTCAATGACCTTGGTAACCATACTGTATGATTGCCATAAAGCACTCATTAGTAGAGGTTTTAATGTCATATCTCTGGGAATAACTAAGATAGAAATGCAACCAAGGTGTCAAATTGAAGCATTTAATTAGTGCTATTGGCTGGAAATGTTACTTTGGTGTAGCGGATGATTCGGTTGCCATGGCAACCAAAATACCTATAAAATATGGCTATTTTTCCCCATTTTCCTTCTGAATGTACCATATCTTCACTGGTAGTTAAGATAGAAACTTATGTAAGGTGTCAAATTGAAGTTTTCCAATAGTGCTTTTATATGGAAGTGCTTAATATCATGTTAGAGTGATTTGGTTGCCATGGTTACCAGATTTCTTGTTAAAAATAGCCATTTTTCCCTATTTTCCTTCTGAACGTACCAGATATTCACTACTAATTCAGATAAGAAATACAAGTATGGTGTCACATTGAAGTATTGAGGTAGTGGTATCATACTGAATTGCTAAATTTGATTTTAGAGTGAGTTGGTTGCCATGGTTACCATAGTTTTTGTCAAAAATTGTCATTTTTCCCATATTTTCCTCCCGAATGCACTATATCTTCACTGATAATTAAGACAGAAATGTAACCAGGGTGTCCAATTGAAGAATTCAATTGGAACTATTATATGGAAATGGTAAATTTGATTTTAGGGTGAGTTGGTTGCCATGGTTACCAAAATCTTTGTCAAAAATTGCCACTTTCTCTCATATTTTCCTCCTGAATGCACTCTATCTTCACTGCTGATTGAGATAGAAAACTAACTAAGGTGTCAAATCGAAGCATTCAGTCAGTCCTTTAGTATTGAATAGCTAAATCTGGTCTCAGAGTGAGTTGGTTGCCATGGTTACCATAATCTTTATCACAATTTGTAATTTTTCCATTTTTTTTCTTTAAGTTATGGTTATATCTATATAGTATCGTAGCTCTTGGTTGGGACTCCCTCAATCAGTCATGTCTTTAGTCATTTGATTCTCTTTGTTCTTAATGACCGGTTACACAATGTCATGTTCAGCTTTTAAAGGGTATTGTCCCACAATTGTTGTTAGAATCAGGCAGTGGGTGAAGTCAGAAGTAGGTTACATAACCACTGCCTTTGCCAAACTGTCCTTACCCTTTCACACGAGGTTATCCACCGTCACCTGCAAGTTGGCAGGTCTAGGTGGGTGAGGGAACTGTAATTTTAAGTATGAACAGTATCTGAGCACTATTTTTTCCAAAAGGTGTCAAATGAGTCTCATGACAGCATAATTTAGAATAAACTTCATAGTGAACATGATAAATAATCATCCCCAAAGATTGACTATATGTTTTTATAAGAATTAAAAGTAATTTGTCAAGTGGAAATATCCTTAATTCCAATGTAATTAGATATTAAAATGTTGGTCATCTGGTTACCTAGAAAAACAAATTGCCTTTCTTTCCACACTGAATATTAGCTGACCTCGACCTTGCAAGTCGTAAAATGTCTTAAATGGTGTTAAGTTGATTGCCAAAGATTCAAGAATAAAAATTCACTGAAATACATTAAAGCAACCCACAACCAATCCAACTACATAAATTGTCACAAATTCATGAAAATGTATAAACATTTTTAACACACCCCTTGATGATTCTAAAGTGCCCAACATATTCCTTCATGTGCCATAAGACACATTCTGATAGAGAAAAATGCTTTCAAAGTTTTGGGTTTGTTTTGGTTTGCTCAATGACTAAAATACTTCTGGGAAATACCCCATGTGACACCCAAGAAATGATGATGTCATTGACAAAGAACTTGCAGAAGATACTCATTTTAACCCTTTCCACCTGCTGCCCCTAGCGGGGAGTTCGCACACTGGGCCGCCATATTAGTTCAGACCATATCCACCATACGACACCACTATCGGGCCTTTACGACGGTTGGGAGCTGACCGGCGAGTAAAGGGAGGGGGATGTCCGCACGAATTTGCGTCATTTTTCTCATAAATGATCGATTTTCACCATTATTTTTGTTATATTTGGGAAGAATATGTGTCAAGGATCACTGAGATACCTCATTTGCCAGTAGACATGCGGTATTTTTCGCATTTCGAGCAGAAAACCATCGGCCAATTTGGAGAATTGCGCCAGCCTGGCCGGGACGGAAAGGGGGGTGGGAATCATCAAAATATCGCCATCCTGTGGAAAATATTGGATTTATCACCATATGGACATCATATTTTCAAAGTAGGGATACTGCTGATTTTGTATATCACAAAAATCCGGTGAAAATCTATGGATTTTGAACTGAAATCTGGTGTGATTTGGACATGATTCCACCGTGTGGGTTTCGCGGTGCCTGCGCACCGGGCACTTGAAATCTCCATGGTGCTCCCCGTTGCCATAGTTGCAGTGAAAAAAAATATCAAGAAATTATAAAATTGTCACTTTTTACTTTAATCTGTTAAAATTTCTGGGCGATTCTGGCTTTTCCTAACGATTTTAGGACGATTTTAAGCAAAAACAAGCCAAATCTCGGGGGAAGATGCTTGAAAGCATCGGGCGTGTTTTCAGCGGCGATGCCTAGGCGCATCCGGCGTGATTACGGCGGCAATGGCTCAGTGCATCTGGCGGGTTGAAAGGGTTAAGAGAAGGGGGCAGTGGGTTGAATTTTGTAAATATGGTTTACATAACTCCTATAGTTTGGAAGACCTTCTCCACCCCACAAATACAGCATATTCCAGTGATAATCTATTAAAGTGAATAAAGCATTTTATTGATACATTACTAAAGAAAGAGGGCCACTCAGGTGCATTGATTCATGAGTACTCCCCTGCCATCAATTGGCTGATCTTGAGTTAATTGCAATGTGCGCTGAACCAGAACTGGGTCAAGTGAAATGTACATTGTTGACCACAGTGCCATGTACATTTCACTGGTGGAGCCTGCACTATGGCTACACTCACACTAGATGAACTGCTGGCATATTAGAGATGCATCTCATTCTAATAACATACCTTATTAGAGAAAGTTCTTTCACAACCTTATTGATACTGTAGACAAATTAATTAGTAATCTTATGGTATCAATCTACTAGAAAACTTAGAGAGAACCCTATTTGAAATAAATACAAAGTGTGCATAGTGTGAACTGGATTAAAGTGGTTGGTGGGGAGAAATCCTATCATAGTGATGTCATCACTTTTTGTTGTAAACAACAAAAGCTCAGAAGCCCAGTACCCAGAGTATCGAAGGTAATTAACCTTGGTAGAGTAGGTTAAGACTGTAGACTTAGGGTATAGAAGTTGAAGACCAAGGGTATAGTAGCAGCATTGGCAGTACACTCAAGGGCTCAGAGGCTCACAGGGAACCAGCATATTTTCAATATGGCTGCCCCCAGTGGAGAAAGGGATACTGGTTTGAGGTTATTAGGACTATTCCGATCTCCAATCATTATTTGGTCTGCAAAGATTCTTCACAATCTCCATACAATTCCCATAGGAAAACCTACAATCTCCAACCAGAACTAAGTTAGCAAAACGAAAAAAGCTAGTTAGAAGTTAGCAAAACGAAAAAGGTTACCAGCAATCCCTATCACAGCCTAGATCAGATTACTCTGGTTTCAGACATTTGGTGCAACTTCCTACTCCATAGAAGTAGACTTATCGATGTAATCGACTGGACGACTACGGAGACTAATGGGACAACCTAGTATTTTAAGCCAATATTCATCTAGTGTTGAAGTGTTGAAAAGACATTAGTGTCAACGAACAGCTTCTGATTCAGCTTCCAACAATGATGACAGAAGAATTGATGACATCATAGTGTTTAGGCCTAAAATAGTTATTGTGTTCATGTAAGCCAACCTTTCTTAATATTTTGGCCTCTTCCTAAGATTCTTTGTGAAAATCTTTTCTAAAAAGTATTAAATTCAATAAAAATAACTTAAAGGAAAGCAAATGTCATATATTTGATCTAGGGATGTAGCTCACATGATAGAAATTGTAATGACTTCCAATGACTGAGTCGATTTGTGTTACTGTTAGATAAATCTACCTAGCCAAATCTTTTCCACCCATGTAACCTGATAACAACTATTCAATTTTTTTTTGGCTTCTTATTCTGTTATCAAGTAGAATATACTCCAAAGGTCAGCAATGATATGGTACATCTTAAAAATGTTGGATAAAATTTAATAGGCTGGTAAAATTCAGGAGTATATTTCCAGATATCAGTAAATGATCTCTTCAGGCTGCTTTAGTATGAATGGCAGTTGTTATCATTAATTACATTTATAAATTATCTGTTGTTCATTGGGTTGCATCCCGGTGGGGGTTCCAGGTAAGAATAGGCCCCCAGTAGCCCCTGCTGATCGTATGAGGTGACAATAGGGGGGACCCAGCACCAACCAAGTGGTTCTTTGGGTTCCATTCCCGGTCAATGCTTGGTTCACTAAGGGATGAGGTATAGCAAAAATTATTTCCAGGTTTTGATCCCCTGCTGTTTCTGCCCTGTCACCTTCATCTCATAGGTTCAATCATCAAAGACAGAATTCGTCCCAATGTTTTTGCCATGGAAATGACCCTGGCTGTTGGTACAGTGTAAAACATCCATCATCCACTTCCTCTTTGGGTTGCATAGCGACCCTGTCGGTACTCCGATAGTTCAGAATAAGCAGTCTTCGATAATGGCTGAGAACTTTCCCATTTTCAGACATTGCTGGAGAGGTGACTTGCTGATCCCAGCACAGTAGGTTTTGTCCATTTCTTGTTCTGAACTACAAATCTGCTGGAGAGTGTAGTTTATACACAGAACTAACTGAGGGGGCATGAAGCAACAATTATTGTCCGATAAGCCTGTTTTGAGGATCGAGACCCTCCAAACAGGCTGAGATGAGGGGCAGTAATGGTTGCTAAGAGCTCCCGAGGTTAGTTCTTGTTTTATTATATATCAATAACCCTGAGAATTAACCCATTAACCTACAAAAAACAAGATGAATTACCACCTCCGATGACCCCCATGGAGATCTGGGGTGGGTGTTCCTTCGGGAGCCTCCTGGGAAGAATGTGTCCTCAGCGGCCCCTTGCTGTTCGTAAGAGGCGACAAATGGGGAGACTAGACTCAGTAGCTTAGTTAGTAGAGTGCCCACTTTGAGTCTGGGAGGTCTTAGGATTTATCTCTGGCCTAGTCACACCAAAGACTTTAATAATGGCAGTGGTCACTGCTTACCTGGCACTTGGTATAAAGTAAGAACCACAAAACATAACTGGTCGGCCTGGTGTCAGTATAATGTGACTGGGTGGGGTATTGTGTGGGTCTATGATATGATATCTCAATGTGGCAGCACTATAAAGAGGGTATTGGGTCCCAATGCTACAAATAGGCACCTCATTTCCTAGATTCGGTCACCGCCCCTGTGGCGTAGAACTAGCTGTAAAGCTTTACCTTGTGCAGTCTGGTAAAAGAACCCTAAAGGGTTGGCCGAACGTTAAACTAACTCCACAAACAAACAAACACCGCCAAACACATGGTAAATCCCTGCTGGGTGTTGCCATGTGACCGTTATCCTCGCCTCCTGCACCAGAGAGTTCCATCCCCCCACACGCAAACGCCTTATTTACGGATTTTAACGCATTATTTCGGTCAATTCATGAGTTATTTTTAATATTTTGATGAATTTATGCACTAAAACACAAGAAAAATGCATAGAATTGCGAATCTAAAGAAAAGTAAACTAGATCTAGAGTAGCACTGCCATGCTGCCTGCCATTTCCTACCAAAATAAGACAATGGAATCAATGTTTTTGGATGATTTGCTGGTAATTAACTCGATTGCACATTGTTTTTTGATCAAATAAGACAATTTTGGCGTGGTTTAAGCATTATTTACATGGTTCCCACTCCGCCGGCTCCAGGGCAATAATTTTTTATTATTGACCAGTGCGGCATAAAGGCCTCCATTATTCCAACTTTGCTAACAGGGTGGTACAATGATAACAGGGTGGTTCAATAGGCACTACAAATTTGATATATAATAATAACCCCTATCCTTCTTTAAAGTGCATACCGCATCCCCCCTATCACCGCAGTCATGCTCAGCCAGCACACCCTTCCCATCTGCTGAATGTCTGTCCATGACTGACCACATCTGTCCATGACCCACCACGTCGCTCCATGTCTCACCACATCTGCCCATGACTGTCCATGTCTCTCCATGTCTGCCCATGACCGTCCATGTCTCACCATGATCAACTATGTCCATCCATGTCTGTCCATGTCCTTCCATGTCTGCCCATGACTGACTATGTCTGTCCATAACTGTTCATATCTGTCCATGACTGTCCATGACCGTCCATGTCTAGCCATGAATGACCAGATCTCACCTTTACCATCCTAGTTTGAGGTTATTACGACCATTCTGATGACAAGAAGTATTTGGTCCCCCCAAAAAATACAGTGTCCCCATAGACTTAGCATTGAAAATCCTGAAATCTTTAAACAGAGTAAATGTTGTAAAACGAAGAAAGCTGTGCATGCCTCCGCTGGGTACCAGCGATCCAGACCATTGACTACATGATATTATGCTGGTTTCAGCCATTTTGGGCAACTTCCTAATCTGATTTATCAGATTATCGATGTTTTGACTGGACGACAACGGAAAATAATTTGAAAACATTAATTAGTTTTCTATCTTAATCAGCAGTGGAAATATAGTGCATTCAGGAGGAAAATATGGGAGAAAATGGCAATTTTTGACAAAGATTTTGGTAACCATGGCAACCAACTCACCCTAAAATCAAATTTACCATTTCCATATAAAAGTTCCAATTGAATTGGACACCCTGGTTACATTTCTGTCTTAATTATCAGTGAAGATTTAGTGCATTCGGGAGGAAAATATTGGAAAAATGACAATTTTTGACAAAAACTATGGTAACCATGGTAACCAACTCACTCTAAAATCGAATTTAGCAATTCAGTATGATACCACTACCTCAATACTTCAATGTGACACCATACTTGTATTTTTATCTGAATTAGTAGTGAATATCTGGTACGTTCAGAAGGAAAATAGGGAAAAATGGCTATTTTTAACAAGAAATCTGGTAACCATGGCAACCAAATCACTCTAACATGATATTAAGCACTTCCATATAAAAGCACTATTGGAATACTTCAATTTGACACCTTACATAAGTTTCTATTTTAACTACCAGTGAAGATATGGTACATTCAGAAGGAAAATGGGGAAAAATAGCCATATTTTATAGGTATTCTGGTTGCCATGGCAACCGAATCATCCGCTACACCAAAGTAACATTTCCAGCCAATAGCACTAATTAAATGCTTCAATTTGACACCTTGGTTGCATTTCTATCTTAGTTATTCCCAGAGATATGACATTAAAACCTCTACTAATGAGTGCTTTATGGCAATCATACAGTATGGTTACCAATTTCATTGACCTCTAAAGAGCTCAGTAAAGTGGGGGACATCCATTTTTCGCAGTAGAGATTCTGATACTTCTACTATAGCTAGGGACATCAGTAAGGCATCAAATTAAAGGTCTGGACCTTAGCTTTCATCTTCACTGTGATATGTTCTTCTGAATTCATATCCCTCTCTGTGGAATGGAATGTTTTCAAGTCTAAGACAAAAAAAGGCTAAAAAATGACCTTGACCTTGGGTTTTGACCTTGAGATGACCTTCAGATTCAAACAGAAACCATGTTGTATGTTAGAGCCCCAGTGCCCCTATATGATTCCAATGTTAGATTCTTGCTTTAATCTAATTATATATCTAAAAAAATCGAAGTTACCTTTTTCCTGATTTTCCCTTATTTTTTGCTTAAAATGGTTGCCATGGCAACCAGAGCAAAATCCCAGACTGCCACCAAACATTTTCTTGTACCTTAGGGCCTCCCTAAGATATCTGGGTGGGTCTCTTGCTTTCTTCACAAAATTCCCACGGAATCAGATTTTGGACATCTTGATACCTGACTACCTCTATACTGAATGGATACTTGAGTCGTCAAACACCTGAAAAATCAAAATGGAACTTAAATGAATAAAAGAATATTCCATTTGAAATTAAGGAGTGTAGATTTGGGGTCACAATATTATGTCGAATTTAAGAAATGGGAATGTAGCATGTCACTTAATCGATATTTTTATTTTCCATGTCGAATTCAAAGAGCTCCTATGTCGCATGTCCAATTTTAGAAGTCCCTTTTATCATGTCATCTACCTGTCACCAAGGTACTAAGACAAATCTGACGACGGTGTTGTATTCCTAACAGTGATATGACCGAGAGACAGTCGGCCCTGTTTTGCCAAGTAAACATTACATTATCTATTATTACTTTCCAATGTTTGCGAAGGTAATCCGCTTATCTCAAGTTCAAGGGTCAAGTGTAACGTCCCCAACGGAGCGGGTCGGGGAGTATATAGGGGCGTGGGTGATGGATCTTGGACGGTACAGGACTGAGGTCCACGTTTCAATCAGAAAGTAAAGTGCCTCTTCTAGTTGTTCACATCCTGCATGGCCTAGCTCAGCTTAAATTTGGCACTATGCAAAGAAAAAGCACAACATGACATTGAATATTTTGAGATAAAAATCTTTTGAAAATCTATTGATTGGACATTAAAGAATGATCTACTGGAATCATCAAATAACGAATATGAACCTCTTCAGTTACTCTGATGATACAGGACTTTATTCACATTAATATTCCATTCTGTTCACGAAATCATAGAGTAAGCCAATAGGCCATTTTTATGATGGTGTATGGACTCTATCATTCCTATATTTGATTACGCACATTGTTGAAAGTGCATTAAGGTCAAATTTCTAGGTTGGACAAACTTTAAGAAAGAGCTGTTTCACATTATAGAGTGTAACAAACATTCAGGTGTGTCTATGGCATAATGCTGTGAAATATATGGCATAGTTCCAATTAAAATAAGGTGACGCAAATTATCTGTACTGCATTGTAGTAGAAGCAAATACAAGAATTTATCAATTATATTTCATAAAATATATTAAAATTAAAATTTCCTTACTAGCTTACTAGTAATCAACATATATATATATATATATATATATATATATATATATATATATATATATATACCACCATCATAGAGTTTATGGTAATTGGACAGTTAGCATACCCCCTGTCCCCATTGGTCAGCCAATCAAATATGGTAATAAGGTCGGTGACCAGAGGTCAGGTGGTGAGGTGCAGGTATGCTGGAGGTCCAGCAGACAAAGTGAAAAGTCTTATGTTACATCTAAGAAGCAAGCAGCCCCAAAGCCCACTCCTGATACCGTAGAGAAATATATCATAACGTCACAACAGCTCCTACCTTCAAGTCTTCATTCCTAATATTACACACAACAAACCTAGTCTCATACAGTTGGCTTGCCGTCCATACAGGCGGAGGCTGCCCTGAGGCTGACCCCCGGGCTGGGGTCACCTCTGACCTAACCTGATCTCTGTTACCTAACCGATCACTGACTGTTACGTATTAGGGGTAAGGGTTGTTACGTAGTACCAGCATACAATACGGCCTGCATGGTTAACGTCAGCTGGTGAGTGTGTGTGTTTGTTAAATCTAGGGATAGCAGTGGCGGATCGAGGAGGGGGGAGGCAAAAGGGGCCCCGACTGCGTAGAATGTTTTTTGAATGAGCTATGTATGTTGAATCGTACAAATCCGAGGTTATTCATTTTCACTTTTCTATAGGGGGGTTCGTTTTCCCCCCTGGATGACTGACTCTGGATCCGCCCCTGGTTAGTCTACCGCCAAATTGCCCAGAAATACTGATCTCAAATATAACAATCCCAGTAACAATACAACCCAAGTAATCAAATAGTCTTCACCTAAGGAAAACAGGTAGGACGTGTGTGTGACCAGACCCCCGGTACTGCAGCTGTCTCTACCTCCAGTAAACATACACCCACCTCGCCAGCACAGTGTAGCCGCTAGATTTCAGAGCTCCGTTTTCCCAACCAGCTGGTTACAGACGGTTCTTATGAGTAGGCCCTACTCCAGCAGTGCTCAACCCCCCCCCCCCCCCGACTCCACAGGGGCCGAGGTGCTCTGAGTTGCTCAGAGTGTTACCTGCCCCTTACCCGCCCCCGCCCTATCCAGCCAAGCTACGATGTAATAGGACCGTTCTGCAACCATGCTTTTTGAGTCAGTCTGTTACTTAATAAGATGGCACAATGATGAACAGTTACGTTACCCTACACCCTACAAGGGTATCCAGGGGCGGATCCAGGATTTTGAGAAAGGGGGGGGGGGGCGGGGGCGTGCTACAGCAAAATTTCCCCCCGCACCCTCCGGGGCCAGTAATTTTACATCAAAAAAATGAATATTTGGTCAAAAATAGGGTGGCACACGCCTGGGACGCCCCCCCCCCCCCCAAATCCGCGCCTGGTCTGGCTGGTTAACTGGTAACAGCCTGCATAGGAATACATTGGTAATCATGTAAACAAACGAGAGCTAATCTATATCAGTTATTCTGCTGACCTTTACATTATGAGCTAGTGTTACTGACCCCGTGAGTTAATGGTGGCTACCAGCACCTCTCAGACTCTGTAGTGTTTTCTGACCTCCCCTGTGGAGCTTTTCATGTCACGTGGGCGGTCACAGTCTGTTGTGGGTTAGTGCAGGACCCGTATGTCCGGCGGGTATCCCTCCCTGCAGCCTTGTCCCCGAGTACCCCCCGAGTACCGCAGAGCAGGAAGTGGGAGTCTCCACTCCCCATCCATCGCCAACCCCCTGCACTGCGATACACACCCGACTCCCCGCCCCTCGGCCCTCACCCCTATACCACACCGAGCCCGTATCCAGTGGGGGTGACGTGGGGTATGCGCCCCCCCCCCCCCCCCCCCCCGGCTTGGCTAGATTCACTTTCTGGAAAAAGGTTTTCATTATGGCATTAGCACCCCCAAAATGAGACAGCATATAGATGCCCAGGGTATGTATTTTAGATGCTAGGAATGGTATAAGATGATTTTAGAGTTTTTGTGTTCATTTCCAACAGTGTCCCGGTCTATTTGGTAAGTAGAAATAAAAAGCAAAAAGAAATAAAAAAAATATATAAAAAATTGACCTACCTACCCTAATTTTTTTGACGTATGTTACCTAAACACAACAATCTTTTTTTCTTTTTTTGGGCCCTATATGCTCTTTCTACACTTTAAATTCGGTTATTGATAAAAGGCCATTTTTTGTATGCGGTCACCCACCTACATAAATCCCTGGATAAGGGCTTGCACACCGATGTCAGGGTATGGACGTGTACTCGGGTATTCGGGAATATGGGTATATAGGCTGTATTCCAATAGCCGATTTAGACCACATGTACATTGTATTTTGGTTAAGGCCGTATTCCACATACCGAAAGTGCAGGCTGCCAATACTGATATTATATGCCATGATAATGTTTTATATCGACGGCCCGTACTTTCAGCAGCTAAAATTGTAAAATTGGCGGCTGAAATTGTGAAATCGGCAGCCAAAATTGTGAAATAGGCGGCTGAAGGTGTGAAATTGGCAAAGAGTACAAAATCGGCAGGAAAATTACCAACATGTTGGTAAATTTTATCGGCAGGGCCACCAAATGTATATCGACATACGTGCAGAACCGAAAATGTAAATCGGCACAGCACTTTCGGTATATTGAATAAAGCCTTTAATTATAAGTTTTCACGAGAAATATGACAAATCCCAGTCGGAGGTTTGACGTTATAATAACGTTGCTGGTGCTACAAGACATATATGTGATTAACCAATATGTCAATCGCTAACTTTTGAAATCGCCATTAAAATCAACTATTGGAATACAGCCTTTTAAGGGGGAATTACACTACGCAATATTGGTACGATATGAATCATATGACGATGTCACAGAGAAGTCACATACGTCAGGGAAATAATCAATGTGACACATGTGTGAAATACTACGAATTGACATATTCAAACAATGATATCGCAGCTGTGTGTGAAAGAATTATGTGTGGTGTTCTCATATTGCCAGTATCGCAGTAAAGGCCATAATCCAAGTTGCGATTTTGGGCTGACCGATTTTCTTCTCATGCATTTTTCACATATTTGGAATCAATTTTCCTGATGAAAATACAATTTTTCTGATATGTATTATTCTAAACTCTTTGGAAAAGTGTATGTTGTATAAGAAAAATGATTATTTAACAAACCGATTTTCAAAATCGGTTCAAAATCGGCCAAAAACTGCAAAGTGGATGATGGCCTTAAGTACCCTTCTATTTGGAGTGCGGGTGCCGCCATGCACACGTGTACATGCGGGTAGATGGGTGATGTGACTGGAGGGGTATGAGGGGTAACGAGGGCAGACCTTTGGGCTCTGGACGGGGGGCAGAATCCATCCCAACTAACTCATAGTACAATAACAATAATGCCAAAGCTATACACTGTTGGTCGTTTTCATAAACTATTTTCCTGGTTATTTGTCTATGACTTGATGAAGGGATGAGGGTACGGTTGGGGGCACAAGTGGACAGGACAGAAGACATTGGGGGGGGGGGGGGGGGGTCTATATGTCTTGCCGATATGAAGTCTGGAATAACCCATTAATAAAGACACGTTTACCTTGAAAGACCAAAATTGAAAAATACACTATTTATCGAACCGATGGATCGTTGCTGCAATGCTGCAACCCAATGATGGTACATACGGTTCTAACTATGAGCCTTCCCAGCCGGCAGTGTGATGTTGTTATATTGTTGCAGCAACATTCCTACTTAGTCTTTTTAACATTATTTTGATGGCTCCCAATAACGTTGCTGCAATGTATTGCTTTGACGTTGCATTGTGATGCTATTATAACATTCTGGTTGTGTTCTTTAACCTAAACAGAATGTTCTGTTTTGGTTTCATCCTAAAATCATTAAATATAGTGCTATAATAACTTTCTGATTTGGTGAGGTTTCAACCTCGTCATCAATAAGGTAATTGCTACGTGCCATCTTGGTAAGTAACAAACTGACTGAATAGGTTTGGTTGCAGAACGTTTCTGTTACATCGCAAGTTGGCTGGGCTTGCATTAACTGTTATAGGTGGTTGGTCTGAGTGTGACTGAATACCCTATGCCTCGCTTCACATGTATCGCATTCCTTCAAATGGTTTTCATGTTGCATCAAACATGGGTATCCCCTTCACTTCATCTCTCTTCGGTTTATATTTGAACCAATAAATTTATTCAAATCCATACAACAATGAATTACTGATGTTCTATAAATCTTACTACGTAGATGTGTCTCATTGTTTGTCGTCAGAATCTTAAGAAAAATATGTTTTGTGGAATAAATTCACGATGAACATACTTTGGAATAGCTGCCGTGAATGTAGAGACATAACACCACAAACACATACAGGAGTCAATCTGAGGGACGCATTTAGTTGTTGTTTTTAGCCTGTTTATTCATACCAGTTAAGGATCGGTTACACTGTTTTCATTGCCAAGCCAGCGGCAATCTTTACAAAACCCACATTTGGTGATCTGTACATTGTTTTCGAGTACTACATCGAAAACTAAGATAAACTGATCAGATAGATTGAAGTTAAGATCTATTTGTTATAGTTTGATTGGACATTTGTAATTTTGTGGAGATATGGAGCTCAATGTCCTTAAAGAAGGATGTGTGTGTGTGTGTGTGTGTGTATGTGTGTGTGTGTGTGTGTGTGTGTGTGTGTGTGTGTGTGTGTACTTCTACTTATATGTGTGTAGAAGATGTAACAAGATCCAATACATCTTTATGATCATTTATGCAAACGTTTCATGACACGGGCATGAACCCTCCAGATGGCACCAGGGTTCCTGATTAGAACTATAAGAATAGAAAGGGTAGCACACTCACCATTTTGTTTTTAGCTGGTGCCTGTCAAAACCTATAAGCTGATGACCAGCAGACTGATAGGATTCACACAAGACCACAGTAAATGACCTAGTTTTATTTCTAATTTGAATAGGAAAAACATATCTAACTTATTATATTTGTCTGATTTGTATTAAAATGAATCATAATTATTACAGTTTGTTTTGTATTATTGTGTGGCCTATTTTACAGGTAAATGTAGCTGTATGTATAGTTTCCCCCTTCAGTGCCCCTTTACTGGTCAGAATGCAACTCATTGACTGGGTTGGTTGGTTATTTATAGTGCTAAAAGGGTTTCCCCAAAGTTGTTTAAACATTTTGTGAAGTGATCACAGGTAACAAGTTAGAAGCTATATGCTCATATCATTCATGAACACCCTCCTTTACTATGAGACAAACTAGCCTAGTGGTTAGAACTTAGAGCTTCAAATCTGAAAGTTGGTGGTTCAAGTCCCACCCACAGCTAGTCAAGCACTTTTTGTTTTACAAATAAACCCATTTTAGGAATTGTTGGAAAATATAAAACAGAACTTTGAAATCATATAGATCTATGCAAGTGGCAAGTATTTATCCACAAGTTATATTGTATTTATCACACAAATGTCATTATCAGTTTACAGTATAGTAAAATATAAAAAAGTTTCATCCTGATTTGAACTCTTAACCTTTATATTTGCAGATGATCTCTCTAACCATTAGGCCATATGTATCTACCTTCCTACCTTCTTTAGAGTAACATTTATTTATACATATATAATGAATTATGTCAAAGTGCAAGTAGTAGTATTTTATGCTATTTATATAATGGTACCCTTCTTACAAAATAAAGCTATAATTTATATGTGTAAGTATCCCAGGGTAATTCATATATGTATGTTTCTCAGGGTATGAATACATGTAATATAAATGGTTAAAATGATAGAAATTGAAAAATAACTAATAAGATGACCATCTGGTATTTGAACCTCCAACCTCCTGATTTGAAGTCCTGCACCTTAGCCACTAGGCCACCAGTTACTGTGATGTCAGAGGCACAAATGCCGGATTGTATGAGAGTACAGTTTTATGTAAACCAGGAAGTCTTTTGTTCAGAGCCCCCATATGGGGGCCTCTTGTATAACTAACATTGTGATGTCACACAGGATTCCCCTACCCTACCATGTCCTAATTAACCTGTTTGAAGGAAATAGTAATGCATATTATATAAAAACTAGAAAACTATGGTCAAATAAAGGTTTTAACATGCATAGGAGTTATAATTACAATTGTCCATTGCCTATAATTACCAATTGACATATATGCACATTGCCCTATGTGGTTGGTCATGTGACCTCCATTCATAAAGTCCTTTCCAAATAAGGGCATTGCCATATATGGTATGCTGCTATGCTGGGTGGGGTTGCATTTTTTCAATAAATTTGTCAATTGCCATTAATTGAGCATAAATATCAATAAAACACGACAGCCAATTGTTTTTATCATTTGTCTGAAATACAAACCATTGTTTTTTTCACAAAAAAACATAATATTTTAGGCATAAATCCAAAATATATGTCTGTGCAAACTGCAGGGTACAGTTTTAGGTTCTTACCCTGTTAGTATTATAAGTAACTGTGAGACAGGGGTAGCGCCATCTAGAGAGTTCATGCCTGTGTTTCATGACTAGGCAATACATCATGCAAAAACAACAAGACTTGTAAAAACAAACTGTAAAATACTAAAAGGTACAAAATAAATGTGTTTCATATTGCACTGAAAATCCTGAGATGATGATAACCCCTCAGTGATGGCCCTCCTCATCTGCCCCGTCCCTGTCCTCTGCTGTCAGCGGGGCCCTGTCCGGGGAGGGCCGGGCCCAGGGCTGCTCCTCGCCTGAACCAAACACAACGTACACCAGCATACCCGCTACGTACACCGCACTTGAGATCCAGAACACCGTCTGCCAGTTGGTCCTGCTTGGCTAGAGAATAAAACAAAGCATGTAACTTGTTATTAGGCGAGGAAATTGAAACAAATTCTAGTTATTTTGTTGCAAAAGAGAGTTTGCTGTTCTTGTTAAACTTTATAATCAGGTATCTACATCAACCCAGAACATGCCTTGATCAAATTGCAACTACATGCAAATAATACAACAAAATCAGTTGGTTGATGCCAACATTCAGATGGCTGCCGGGACCCTTTAACCATTGTTGACCGCCAATACCTAATCCCCTATGGGCGACCAACAACATAGTGATCTATCTATTTCTTCATCAACCGTCACTGGCAACAAAAAAACGTCCCAACTCCCTTATTTATCGGAACTTGGGTCTAATTCTCACTCTTTAGCCGCTATTCTTGTCTAGGAGGCCCTTCCAGGTTGTCTCGTGCCGATTCCCAGGCAGTGAAGAGATGGGAACACAGTGAGTTCCAAAGCGGGACTGTTTATTCCCGTGCAAATACTTCTTATTTAAAGCCATAACCTGGCTCCTGATTGGTTACATAACATCACATTGTCACTTTGACCCTTACTGAGGTCACTTCCAGTCAAGAATATAGGAAAACTGCATGAGGATGAGGGATGCACCAGAATACGAGCTGGTAGTAAAAAAAATTTGGTGCACGAGCCCGGAGTTTGGTGCATCCCATCATGCGAATGCAGTTTTGCTTTTATTATATGTCGAATTTGTAGCAATAATAGCAAAAATAACAAACCCAGACTCTCCTATGCCAAAATTTGATACTCAACTGTTATCACTGAATACTCACCGGCCTGGTTGTACTGCTGCAGGCATGTAAATAGTGCATTTATGCGCATTTCATGCGCATTTTCATAACTCTAATGTGCACTAGACGCATTGGAATAACTTTTTTTTTAACGTGACAACATAACGACAGTTAGTATCTACTCATATCGTGCCATTGAATTGATTACTATAATTCATCACAAAAGCTATCTAAATTCTGTCTCTCTCAGGGCTCAGGCTAAAAGCTCTCTTGTTGGGGGTGTGGTCGTCTACTCACATTGTGGTTGGTGATGGCCCCGGCCACCTGGGGGCCCACGAACCCGGGGATGGTGGCCGCCGCGTTTGTCATACCCAGCATGGTGCCTGAAGAAACAGGGAGAAGTACAGCTAGATACAGGACTCCTATTTACTCACATACAAATAACATGTTGAATTTGTGACATATTTACTTGACAACTCTAAAGTACTTGATATTAAAGAGAACTTATCCATGACAGGAAATTGGGATATCAATTTAACATTGCCAAAATATGAAAGCTAATCAAATGATAGCTATTGACCATAATGATAAAGATCATGGTGATAAAGCAAGCTAAGTTTCATTAAAACCAGCCAGTTTAAATGCATCTATTTCAAAAAAGAAAAAATAATACGTTATTGTTTACTATTGTACTCTATATATTTGTGCTCTCTAATGTACATTTCAAGACGACTGCTATTCATAAAAAAACTTATAGAACTCAGAGTATTGGTTGGCTCTAAACCTTCTTGAATTGTGTTTTAAAGTGTCCTTACCAGCATAGTCTGAGGCCAGGTCCAGGTGGTTCACTGCAAACCCAGAGAGGGCAAAGCCCGCGGTGCCCACGGCGATGGACAGAAGGGCGATAATCAGGGGCTGACTGCACCCGGCGTACCCAATGACGGCTAAAGTAACTGCAGGTATGCCTAGACCTGAAGGGTATGGGAGACATTCAATAACTACTGTTAGGGGCTGACGGCACCCAGCATACCCGATGATGGCTAACGTAACTGCGGGTATGCCGAGATATGAAGCTTAAGGGCATGAGAGACATTCATTTACTACAAATATAAAAAGACCTGCTGGGGGTGGTCAGAGGACTGATGGACGAACCACTTCACCCTTGGGCAGTACGCTGAGGTTTGTCTGTCTGCCCAAGGATGACCCCTAAGGGTGTTCTTTATTTCATTACCCAAGCAAAAAAGCAAAAAGCAAATAACCTCACAATAATGAAAAAAAGGACTTGTTCTCCTCACGTAGCATGTCATCTTGTGTAATGCGACAAGCTTCGCAAAGAATGACCCATATTCATTTCTCTCAAGAAAAAAAATCCCTAAAATTTCTTTGATTCATTTATAATTTTCTGTTTAGTCCCAGGTCTTCTCAGTTTGATTTTCAGAGATTTTCACCCATTATTAAAGATTTGCCATCCAATTAAAGTTTTGAGATTCTGCCGGAACTACTTTTTCTGAAACAAGTAGTGGTACATACAGGACGGCCATATGTTAAATCCTTCTACCTAGAGCTAGTCGAAGCAGAGGGTAATAATGTTATAGGTTGACTGCACATAGCAGACCCAAGGACAAATAGAGTTATAATTGGTATGCACAGCCCTGAGGGGTATGAGACACATTCAATAACTACTGTTAGGGGCTGACGACACCCAACGTACCCAATGATGGCTAAAGTAACTGTGGGTACGCTGAGACCTGAGGGACAATTAATAACTAGTTAATTGCAAAACTGTATTGGCTTCCATGATAAGCCTGACTACAAGCCTCACCAATAATCCTGGTAATGTGGGTTCATTGTCAACCATGTAAAGTCATCTGTGGGGACAGGCCTTCATAATATACAAGTTTATTAATGATTTTACTTCTTTCAAATGAAACCTCCCTTCAGCAGCCTTACTCAGAGACAGCCAGAGAAAAGGGGTATGGAAAGATGTGAAATGCAACTGCAGATTTTAAGATATTTCCAGATATTTGTTTGAATCCCCTTTTGAATTTATATGTTTTCTATCTCATATATATACACATGATTTTTTATATATCTTATATAATTAGAAAATTTTGAGACGTATTGTTCATGTCAATGTTTCTCTTAGATGAAACCTGTCTTCAGTAGTTAAAAGCCACTAATATCCTACTGCATCAAGACCGAGGAAATTTTCCCCTTGGTTAATAAGTTATAAAAGTTAATGCTTTTCTGAAATAGTCACATAATCTCACCTAAAGATGTTGCCAGTTTCCGCACCGACGTTGTAGACAGTATCTTGCGTACCCTCAGCATGTCCGCTATCTGCCCGCCACTGATGATGAGGATAGCCATGCACAGATAAGGCACTGCAGACAGCAACCCATTCTGTAACAAGTGTCAAGAAGTCAGAGGGTGGACTTTCATGGTTTCTCCATTTTATTGGAAAGTATTCACAATGAAACCAAATAAATGTTTCTTCCACATAAGAGCATGGTTTGAAATTGGCAACACACGTGATTCCATTTAACATGGTTAATAGATCCTGGTAGAGAGCAAAGTAAAGATGAAACAAGTCTTCTAGAAACAGTCTAAAATAAAGGTAAAATTGATATACTGTGTCAGCTGTAGTCACTGGCCACATACTAAATTATAACATAGCCTATAAGGGGAAGTAGGGAGGGCAGGGAGGGCATGGAGGGCAGGGTGGTCAGCAGCGTGTAGAAGCACAGTTATTGGCCACACACCACATTATAACATAACGCACGTTACCTACTTGGGCCATGTCGAGGTGCAGGATGTCCTTCATATAGGAGGGCAGGGTGGTGAGCAGTGTGTAGAAGCCCCGTTTGTTGTCCATACACTACATTATAACATACCGCACATTACCTACTTGGGCCATGTCGAGATGCAGGACGTCCTTCATATAGGAGGGCAGGGTGATGAGCAGAGTGTAGAAGCCCCGTTTGTTGGCCACACACTACATTATAACATACCGCACGTTACCTACTTGGGCCATGTCGAGATGCAGGACGTCCTTCATATAGGAGGGCAGGGTGGTGAGCAGTGTGTAGAAGTCCCGTTTGTTGTCCATACACTACATTATAAGATACCGCACGTTACCTACTTGGGCCATGTCGAGGTGCAGGACGTCCTTCATATAGGAGGGCAGGGTGGTGAGTAGCGTGTAGAAGCCCCGTCTGTTGGCCACACACTACATTCTAACATACTGCACGTTACCTACTTGGGCCATGTTGAGGTGCAGGACGTCCTTCATATATGAGGGCAGGGTGGTGAGCAACGTGTAGAAGCCCCGTCTGTTGGCCACACACTACATTATAACATACTGCATGTTACCTACTTGGGCCATGTTGAGGTGCAGGACGTCCTTCATAGGGCAGGGTGGTGAGCAACGTGTAGAAGCCCCGTCTGTTGGCCACACACTACATTATAACATACTGCACGTTACCTACTTGGGCCATGTTCAGGTGCAGGACTTCCTTCATATACAAGGGCAGGGTGATGAGCAGAGTGTAGAAGCCCCGTTTGTTGGCCACACACTACATTATAACATACCGCACGTTACCTACTTGGGCCATGTCGAGATGCAGGACGTCCTTCATATAGGAGGGCAGGGTGGTGAGCAGTGTGTAGAAGTCCCGTTTGTTGTCCATACACTACATTATAAGATACCGCACGTTACCTACTTGGGCCATGTCGAGGTGCAGGACGTCCTTCATATAGGAGGGCAGGGTGGTGAGTAGTGTGTAGAAGCCCCGTCTGTTGGCCACACACTACATTCTAACATACTGCACGTTACCTACTTGGGCCATGTTGAGGTGCAGGACGTCCTTCATATATGAGGGCAGGGTGGTGAGCAACGTGTAGAAGCCCCGTCTGTTGGCCACACACTACATTATAACATACTGCATGTTACCTACTTGGGCCATGTTGAGGTGCAGGACGTCCTTCATAGGGCAGGGTGGTGAGCAACGTGTAGAAGCCCCGTTTGTTGGCCACACACTACATTATAACATACTGCACGTTACCTACTTGGGCCATGTTCAGGTGCAGGACTTCCTTCATATACAAGGGCAGGGTGGTGAGCAGCGTGTAGAAGCCCCGTCTGTTGGCCACACACTACATTATACCATACCGCATGTTACCTACTTGGGCCATGTCGAGGTGCAGGACGTCCTTCATATAGGAGGGCAGGGTGGTGAGCAGCGTGTAGAAGCCCCGTCTGTTGGCCACACACTACATTATAACATACCACACGTTACCTACTTGGGCCATATCGAGGTGCAGGACGTCCTTCATATAGGAGGGCAGGGTGGTGAGCAGCGTGTAGAAGCCCCAGTTGTTGGCGACATGGGCCGCCATAATGGCCCAGAAAGGGACACAGGTGAACAGACTCCTCCACGGTACTGGAGGCCTCTGGGTAAATTAAGGAACAATGTCATTAATATCAAGTTCTTATTTGACAAGAGGAAACATTGACAACAAATTGTTATTATGTTAGTTTTAAAATAATGCACTTATCTATTTGAAAAAGAAAATTCTCTCTAGTTAGTGCTTGAAAAGATATAGAAGAGTCCGTTTGATCATTTCAGGATGAACATAAAAGAAACAGGAACACAATGATTATTTAAAAACGAATGCATGAACTTCAAACCTGATGATTAATTCAAAAAGGAAATTTATTCAGTGAACAGTGTAGATAAAATGTTTAGACTGATCAGAGTTTTATATTTTTCAGACAGTCCAAACTGTTAATAAAAGTTTAGCAGTTTTCCCTGGTGAAATACCTGTGCATTCTTAGGTCCCAGGCTGCTCTCTATGTAGGCCAGTTCAGCCTTTGATATCCGGGGGTGAAGGCAGGGCCTGTTGTGTATAAGCAAGGCCCAGGCCACGAACCACAGGCAGGCCAAGATACCTGAAACCGGTGGGTTAGAGTGTTAGGTGCACTTTTTGAAGAAATCCAAAGAAATTTACCTAACTTGAAAATATGCATATTCAGTTTATTCTACTTATCTTTTAAAAGTCAAGAGAATACAAGACCAGAGTCAATTTGCACTGCTGGGTAGTTATATTGTGCTCCTGCTTCTAGAGCTACACCATGCATGAAGATATTAGGTTTACACGGTAGTGAATTCCTCGGTCTAAACAGCCTATGTTTTGTTTTGTCTTCATTAATTTACACCATTTAGCTATGGTTATTTGCCTCTATGCATGGGTACATAACGTGTGCACAGCAGTACTCACCAAACAGGTAGAAGACTGAAGGCCAGCCTCCGAATGGCCCGTAGTCACACAGCAGGCCCGAGATGGGCAGGGAGACCACCGTCCCCACGTGGGCTCCTGGCACAGGGAGAGGAGGATGATCATAATTGTTGGAGACTAACATCCAATCAGCAATTATTCAGCTATATCAGAGCCAATTCACAGTTTTTTTGGCTTTTGCAAAGTACCCTGTTTGAATCTATTGGGGTAGAAGCAATTGAAGGCAAAGTTGTATAGCAGGCACAGCCCAGACTCGAACCCAGGGCTCCCAAATGCGAAGCTATACCATTTAACACCCCTGGGACAGGGAGAGCAACATTTAGGGTGAAATAGTCATGTAGAAAAAGTTATATGAATATTTCACTTGGTGGGACACCAATTATATTCTTTTATTATATTCTGATTATATTCTTTTCATTATTTCAAGATGATTATCATTATCACTATTATTTATTCAATATTACTAATATTCATAAGTTTCCTGTTAAACAGATTCACTTATGTTAAAATCTTGCAGTTCGCGAGCCATCAAAGTTGGAAGACTGAAAAATAAGTAAAAGATTTAGTCACTGTATGAGTTAGAATTGATGTATCTTAGTATAGGTTTTGGAGTGGACGTGGGGTGGTCTTCACTGGACGACGGCTACCGCAACAATGGATGCATTCACCCAAAGTTACCACTATAGACCTTGTTGCCTCTCTCTCAGTCAGTGATCTGATTGGTCAGCTCACACTGGGATGCATGTGTGTTAGAATTGAACAATCCCAGGTGGGCTGTAGTGCTGCCATCTAGCCTCAAAACCTGGAGCAGGTTTTTTGGGGCTCCCAGTATTGTAATTTCAATACTGGCGTCACTGCTGTATGTTGTTGGCCCTGTCGGTGTCAGTGTCTTGTTAAAGAAAAAGACGCCGGTGCATCTCATGTGTATGAGAAGTGAACAGGGGGTCATTGGTACGGTTTCGGTGTAATACCTCATCAGGCCGTATTCGGGGTTTGCGGTGTCCACAATATAGGGATCTTAATTGGTGTGGGCGGGTCCAGCAGGGCTCGTCGTGTTTCCAATATAAGAATGCTATATGGCGGTAAATGGTTTATAGGAGGCGTAAGGTCTTTCCCATCTTGTAAGTATATGTATATGTGGTCTGCACGGCTACGTTGATCATCGTTCACTTGGGAATGGTGTTTGTATATAGTGTGTATAATTTAGTTGACGTTGTGTATCCGTAGTGACGTTAAGATTCTGGCAGTCGCGACCAAAGTTTGGGGTTAATATACCGTGTCTAGAGAGTTTAGTCCCTGCGGTATTTGTGTACGGAGACGTTGAATCCAATCGAACTCGACATGTAGTCTCAACGTGCTGGTTCCCTCCAGGTTGCCGTCGGCGTGGATGAAGTCCAGTATATGGATCTCCACGTCTTCCAACCTCTCGTGGTCGCCTGAGTTGAAGTGTCTAGACACCTCGTTGTTCTCTTTATTGTGGGCGATGTGATAGAAGTGGTTTTTGAAGCGTTCCTGGAGTGTATTTTTGGTTTGGCCAACGTACTGCTTGCCGCAACGTTTGCAACTGATACAGTATACAAGGTTGTTGCTCTTGCAGTTGACGTTGTGGCGGCTGATGTAGCGACGGCCAGTGGTGTGAGACCTCACCCGGCCACTATCGTTCAGTTTGGGACAATATCTGCATTTTGGATTATTGCATTCTTTCTTCCCTTTCTGAGTCACTTTTTGCTCATCGGTATTCCGCCGCGGTTTCAGCTTGGATTGGACCAAAAGGTCTCTCAGACTTTTCGGTTTCCGATAGCCTACCCGCAATTTTCTCAGGTGGATGGAGCGGGTGCTCTTTGAGCGATCCAACAGGTCCCAAGTGTTCATCACCTGTTCTCGTAACCCATCATACGTGGGATTGTAGGTGGTTGTAAGGAAGACGGTGTCATCCTGTTTTGTATGGGATCTGGGATTTTGAGGTCTCGGTTGCAGTAGGTCTTCTCTTTTGTGTTTAGCTGCTCGCAAGTATGCCTCGCTGATCAGCTCCAGAGGGTATCCCTTCTGCAAGAGGAGAGCAGCTTTGCGTGCGCAATGTTTGACGTAATCTCCATGTTCACTGCAAATTCGTCTGATCCGCAGGAACTGTCCATATGGGAGGCCCCTCTTACAATGGTAAGGGTGGGATGAATCATATGGTAGGTAATTGTTGCGGTCAGTGGGTTTGCAATACAGGGTCGTGGTGATGCATTTGTTATCACTGTGGACCGTGGTGTCCAGGAAATTGATACTTTCCTGGGACCATTCTGCTGTGAATTTGATACTCTCATGTACCGTGTTCAGATGATGGATGAATTTACGCAGATCCTCCAAACCATGTTGCCATATGCAGAATATATCATCAATGTAGCGGTACCATACCATGGGTTGTTGGGTATAGGTGTACACAAATCTCTCTTCGAAGCAGGTCATGAAGATGTTCGCGTACGAGGGTGCCACACGAGTGCCCATGGCCGTGCCACCCACTTGGAGATAATTCTTCCCATCAAATTGGAAGTTGTTGAAGGCGAGGACTTGGCCTAACAGCTCTACCAAAGAAAGATTCTCTGGCTGTGAGCCGTCCTGCCGATGTGCTGAGAGAGCGTCATACGCAGCTCGACAGCCTTCAGCATTTGGGATGTTGGTGTAAAGGGAGGAGACGTCCAGGGTGACCAGGTATTCAGTGCCGGTTAAGTCGGGGATATCGCTTAACTTTCTCAGAAAGTCGCTGGTGTCCCGTATATATGACCGGCCATGTCTCACAATCGGGGCCAGGAACCTGTCAACAAAAGCAGAGATGCGTTCTGTAGGACTCTCATTGGCCGATACGATTGGTCTGCCTGGGACCGGTCGTGTCTCCTTATGTATTTTGGGAAGTAGATACAGTTGGGGCGTCCGGGGGCATGCAGTGACTAGAAACTTTTTAGTCTTTTCTGTAATTTCCCCCCTTAGTCGCATATTCTCCAACTGTGCCGATACTTTCTCTTGGTGTATCATGGTGAGGTCAGTAGATTCTTGTCTATAGAAGTTTTTGTCCGATAGTTGTCTCTCTCCCTCTTTGACATAGTCAGTCCTGTTCATGACCACAGTGGCACCTCCTTTGTCGGCTGGTTTAATCACAATATCTGTGTTGGAACCAAGCGATCGGAGGGCCCTCCGTTGGTCTATGTCCAAGTTGTGTCTACACGGGATACTTACCTCTTGATTAATGAGCCCTAACTCGTTGATAGACACCATGCACTCTAGATTCGGGGGACCTATCGGAGGTGTCCATGTACTCTGGGAGGGAAGCTTGATTTCATTGACATTATCGAAAGGGCCTGTACTGGTCCCTTTATCCGGACAGTAGTCGTCTTTACCTTTATCATAGTATGATTTAAGACGTAAAGATCTATGGAACTTGTCCAGATCCCGTCGTATGTCTCCCATATCCGGCTCACCCGGAGTCGGGCAGAATTTCAGTCCTTTATTCAGGACACTTTCTTCCACGGCTGTTAGGGGGTAGGAGGAGAGATTAATTACATTGTCCAAAACTGACAATGTGAACATCTCATGTTTAAGGTGACGGTGGAAATCCCGATGATCCTCATTCATCAATTCCCCCGCTGCCGGGTGAGTCGTATCGGGGTCAAATAAAAGAGGGCGAGAAGCGGTGTACTGGTTCTCATTTTTATTTTCAACACGTGGACTTAGATTTTTCGAGGCCTCGGTCGTGGGTGGTGTGAGGCTCACCACCTCCCTCATATCTGCATAGTCCGTTTGGTGTTCAGGGTCGGCAGCGTTTACATCTCCTTGTTGTGATCCCTTCTGCTGGGACGTCGTCCGCGACTGCGACGACGCGGACGCGGGCGTCCCGCTGGATCCTGTGTCCCTGGGTCGTGATCGTCTCGGCTCTCCGGTCTTTGGCGGTCGGTGTTTGACATGCCCGGACGAAAAGGGGGTTGGTCACGGTTATAGTCGTTGCGAGAAAAGTTGCTTGCGTGGGGACGTGGGCGTGGACCTCGTTTGCGGCCTCGCGGTCCTCCTCTCCCTCTGTGAGGTTCGTTGTCGCGGCCGTCCTCATCTCTGGACTGTGCCGACTTGCTGGAGTGTTGGCGGGAAGTACTCGAGGGTCGATCAGCCCGTCCCCAACGCGTGCTATGTTGTCCGTAACCATCAGTGTTCTCCCTAGGGCGATGGGAGTCTTGGCGAGAGGTCTCCGAGTAGTGGCGTTTCGCTGACGAGGCGCGACTCGGACTGTGACGTCGTTTATTCTGGTTGGATGGACCTGGTTCAGGGCTTCGGGCGGTCTCTTCTTGACCCGATGTGTTACCCCAGTCCATGTTGTCAGAATCGTCGTCTTTTGATTCCTCGTCGGCCTTGGCTTGACGATCCCCGCGTCCCGATCTGTCCGGGCGCATCGTGATCGTCTCGACCATCGATGGTTGATGGTCGATCAACCACTCTTTCCTATCGGAAAGCGTTTTTGTCAGTACGCGCAAGTGGCGTTCCGTGTGCTCCTTTATGAGCTGGCGGCTCGCTGCAACTTGCTCCTCGGTGAACTCCTTTTCCAGGGAGTTCAGTATCTCGCTACTCTTGTTTTTCTCCTCGAGATGACGTAGGCGGGTGTGTTCCATGACCACACTCATCACTTCTCTAGAGGCATTACTCCTTATTTGAAAAATTTCATGGAGCATAGCCTCATCCCCAATCGCCCAGGGGGGTAAACCGCAGAGGCCGAAACCCCAGTAGGTGGAAGTTTCTTTCTCTACTGCCTGGTCTAGCCATGAATAGCGGCACGCTTGGCGTTCGGAGTTTGTCGATAGGGCCCGTCCCTCCGTCCATCTCTTATGTTGGTCCGCTGTCATCGACTCGAGAAGTCGGAACCGGGGGTTACCAACCTGTGGACAAGAGTGATTGGAAGGGGTATTAGGGGGTTTACCGGGGGTGTATTTTATCTTGTAGAAACGTTCATCTCGGACCCTGCCCTTTTTAAGCGGGCTGGTGTCACTGTTTCGGTCTGGGCTACAGTAGTGACCGCTTTTAATGCGTTTATCAAGGTGATCACTATCGGGATCCGCCTCGGATCCCCTCTTGACTCCGCGTCCGGGAGTGTCAATAACAGTGGTTAGTTTATTAGCAAAACTGACTTGACGTGTATAGGTCTTAGGACTAGAGGTGTGGGTCCGGTCTTGGGTTGTACCGTTACCTGCTTCCAGACCTTTTAGAATTGAAAGGTTGTCGCTGTCAAAGTGCTCATAAATCATTGATGGGTCCATATTATTGTCTGTCGTTGAGGTGCTACTAATCTGGGTATCTCCAATGTCCAATAACTCACTCGGTAGTTTCAGTGCATTCTGATCAACACATATACAGACCTGTGGGTCTGGATGGAGATTACATTTTTTGCTAGACTCTGTCACCTTGTCGACTTCGTAGACAATATTACCCTTTTTGTTCACTGAAAAGCCAAAGTTGAGTAGATTGACGTTTTTGGAGGGTAATTTTGATCGGGACACACATAACTGGTAAGGAGTGCTGCTTACCTTTAATCCTGTTGGTTCTGTTTGACTCTGGTCCGTCGGTGGGTTGGTGGTGGACGACGGCGATGATATGGTTGGGCCTTGATGTCGACTCTG
Organism: Lepidonotus clava; assembly: GCA_936440205.1. NCBI lineage: Eukaryota > Metazoa > Annelida > Polychaeta > Phyllodocida > Polynoidae > Lepidonotus > Lepidonotus clava. The sequence continues at coordinate 5,487,737 of OW387138.1, forward strand.
AACCTTTGGGGAGTCACAACATGTTGGTCCGGAGCCAAAATCTACGATGTGAGTAGAATCAAATTTAGTTTGAATACTCACGGTTTGTTTACACGGAATGGCCACACTGTTGTTATGTAGAGCTGATACAGTAGTAGACGGGGCCGTCCGATCCTGCCTCGGAGTGTCAGCAGGTGATCCGCTGTCACTGTCACGTTGCAATCGGTGGCCGGCGGTGTCATTCGGGGTACTGTCAGACCCTAAAGGTGTGGATAACATACCGACAGAGTCAACACAAGAACTTAGGTTGAAATCAATATGAGTACTCACTGTTGAATTTTGTTTTCCCTGGTGTTCGTTCATGTAGCCCTTTGAACCATGGCTAGTCCCTTCGAGAGGCGCAGTGTCATTCCGAGTCGGGTGGCCGCGGTGGCGTCTCTCCGTGTCAGGCCGTGTCACGGGTGTGACAGTGGGTCCAGCTCGGCTGTCAGGACGCCGCGAACCCTTTCGCCGGGCAGTCAGTGCGTCAGTCTCAGTCGTGTGGGTGCTTTTTGGGTTATATAAAAGGCATGAACTGTTAATACGTGGGAATTCATTAGAATAATGTCGGATATGGAGACTTACCGGGCGGGTTGGTCTGGCGGCGGCTTGTCCGTTCCGCGGGGCCCAGGCTCCAAAATCGATTCGCGGAGGTGTGGGGCCGGTCGGCGTCTTGCCGTCCGTCTCTCGCTCCGTTTCGTGCGGGGAGGCCATGACTTCTGCAGCTAACACTTCCTACGAGGTCAGGGCGTCTCTACCCGGTAGAGGTGGTGAAGATGGGTAAATGGTAGAGTAGTCCGGGAGACCGGTGGGTGGTAGAATAGGAGTGGACGTGGGGTGGTCTTCACTGGACGACGGCTACCGCAACAATGGATGCATTCACCCAAAGTTACCACTATAGACCTTGTTGCCTCTCTCTCAGTCAGTGATCTGATTGGTCAGCTCACACTGGGATGCATGTGTGTTAGAATTGAACAATCCCAGGTGGGCTGTAGTGCTGCCATCTAGCCTCAAAACCTGGAGCAGGTTTTTTGGGGCTCCCAGTATTGTAATTTCAATACTGGCGTCACTGCTGTATGTTGTTGGCCCTGTCGGTGTCAGTGTCTTGTTAAAGAAAAAGACGCCGGTGCATCTCATGTGTATGAGAAGTGAACAGGGGGTCATTGGTACGGTTTCGGTGTAATACCTCATCAGGCCGTATTCGGGGTTTGCGGTGTCCACAATATAGGGATCTTAATTGGTGTGGGCGGGTCCAGCAGGGCTCGTCGTGTTTCCAATATAAGAATGCTATATGGCGGTAAATGGTTTATAGGAGGCGTAAGGTCTTTCCCATCTTGTAAGTATATGTATATGTGGTCTGCACGGCTACGTTGATCATCGTTCACTTGGGAATGGTGTTTGTATATAGTGTGTATAATTTAGTTGACGTTGTGTATCCGTAGTGACGTTAAGATTCTGGCAGTCGCGACCAAAGTTTGGGGTTAATATACCGTGTCTAGAGAGTTTAGTCCCTGCGGTATTTGTGTACGGAGACGTTGAATCCAATCGAACTCGACATGTAGTCTCAACGTGCTGGTTCCCTCCAGGTTGCCGTCGGCGTGGATGAAGTCCAGTATATGGATCTCCACGTCTTCCAACCTCTCGTGGTCGCCTGAGTTGAAGTGTCTAGACACCTCGTTGTTCTCTTTATTGTGGGCGATGTGATAGAAGTGGTTTTTGAAGCGTTCCTGGAGTGTATTTTTGGTTTGGCCAACGTACTGCTTGCCGCAACGTTTGCAACTGATACAGTATACAAGGTTGTTGCTCTTGCAGTTGACGTTGTGGCGGCTGATGTAGCGACGGCCAGTGGTGTGAGACCTCACCCGGCCACTATCGTTCAGTTTGGGACAATATCTGCATTTTGGATTATTGCATTCTTTCTTCCCTTTCTGAGTCACTTTTTGCTCATCGGTATTCCGCCGCGGTTTCAGCTTGGATTGGACCAAAAGGTCTCTCAGACTTTTCGGTTTCCGATAGCCTACCCGCAATTTTCTCAGGTGGATGGAGCGGGTGCTCTTTGAGCGATCCAACAGGTCCCAAGTGTTCATCACCTGTTCTCGTAACCCATCATACGTGGGATTGTAGGTGGTTGTAAGGAAGACGGTGTCATCCTGTTTTGTATGGGATCTGGGATTTTGAGGTCTCGGTTGCAGTAGGTTTTGGAATACTCCTCTTATTTCTGTATTGAAGTCTGTACAAAAACAGCCTGAGATGTATCATACCTGAATTGATAAATGCTGTCAGTTTGCTGCGCTCATACACCGGGGCCCACTGTGCCAGCATGGCATGCATGGCAGGAAAAGTCACACCCTAAACATTAGAAAAAGTCAAACGATGTTTTCAAACATCCAATTTTGATCTATGAATAAATATTTGGAACCAGAATGCAATGTGTATTTTTTATGAAACCTGATCAGTCTAAAGAATGATTTGTTCTCAAATTCTTCTTAGAACTTTAACATGATTGTATAAGCTGAAATGATGATAAGAAAAGAACAAACAACACATTGACCTACCTCCCCAATGCCTTCAATTACCCGCACTGCAATGAGCAGATAGAGACTGGTCCGCGCAGCAATAGGTGTGATGAGGGTAAGTAGACCAGTGCACAGAACTCCCCCTCCGAACAGCCACTTGGCCCCCATCTGTGGGGTAAAGCAACGTAAGGTGTGAGTAGGGTACGTAGACCAGTGCACAGAACTCCCCCTCCAAACAGCCACTTGGCCCCGACCTGGGGGGTAAAACAACGTAAGGTGTGAGTAGGGTACGTAGACCAGTGCACAGAACGCCCCCTCCATACAGCTACTTGGCCCCAACCTGTAGGGTAAAACAACGTAAGGTGTGAGTAGGGTACGTAGACAAGTGCACAGAACGCCCCCTCCATACAGCCACTTGGCCCCGACCTGGGGGGTAAAACAACATAAGGTGTGAGTAGGGTACGTAGACCAGTGCACAGAACTCCCCCTCCAAACATTTTCCTTGTTCTAATGCGCAGGTAAAAGAGTAAAGGTGTGGCTTAAACAGAGCTGTTCTGAACAAGATGTCGAAGTTACAAAATGAGAAATAGCAAAATAATAGGAAAGGTTAATACATAACTAAATAGAGAAAATGAAAACCTCAAGTAGGAGTAGAATACTTCATAAGTGCAACACAAATATTTTGTATTTTAAGTTAATCAACTTCCGACTTCCAACATATTTTATATTTGTTTTGGAGAAATAGAAGTTACTTATAATGGATTTAGCTATCACCATTGATATGACTCAGTTAGGTACAGCTACAAAATTGCTCGCTTTTATTATAAAATTTGATAATGTGTCAAATTATCTGTTGATAGCTTACCTTCTCTGCAAAGTAGCCGCCAGGTATTTGTGTGAGAATGTATCCGTAGAAAAAGGCCCCCAGGACGATGCCCTGAGTGTACTCGTCCCAGTCAAACTCCCCCGTCTGTGGCCAGAGAGATAATTAGGAGTGATAATCAGGTAGTTGAATACAGTATCAAAGCCAGAGGCACATAGATATGTTAAGTTTTCAGTATAACAATGTTCTTCCTTATTCCCTCTCAAATTTTGGTATTTATCCCTTATTGTAAAATCATTAAAGTATTGCAGAGGATGTCTGAAAGCTGTTGTCTGTACAGAACTGATTTACACGCCCAGGAAGTATATGAGATCACACAGCAGATGAATGTTATGAATAAATGACCTCAAGCTCATAGACATATTCCAATTATTATAATAATGATAATTTGATAAAATTCATTCACCTTATCAATACCTTGCCTGCAAGCTTACATACTCAAAGCCATTGGAAGCACTCACATGTCTGGCCGTGGTGTTGGCCTGGATGTCCGGGCCGGGGCAGTCGTCTGTGGTGAGGTTGTCCGGGGTGTGGTGGGAGGTGTTGACCATGGCCACCAGGGCCACGCTGAGGTTAACGCGCAAACAGTAGACGTTGAAGAAGCCCAGGAAGGACATAACGGCCAGTACCAGGCGGCAAGACGGGAAGGCTGGAAAAGAGTAGATATAGGTACAGTTTAAGGGACGTGTCTACGGGGCCACGCTGAGAATGACACATAGACAGAAGACGTTAAAGAAGCCCAGGAAGGACATAACGGCCAGTACCAGGCGGCATGACGGGAAGGCTGGACAAAGAGTAGACAGTGACAGTTTGAGGGAAAAGCCTCAAATCCCCTTCGCCCTGGGCACCTTTTCATTGCCATCTGAGATATAAATGCAATCTTCTTGTATCTAGAATAATTACTTTGGGGAAATATGTTTGTGGTTTACTAATGAGCCATCAATATATTATAAGGTTATGATGTTATTTTGTCAAAAGGCTAGTTCTTCATGATTGTGGTTTTAAGATCACAGCGAAACATTGACCAGGGTGAATGGGGCTCAAGTGGGCCACACTGAGGCTGAGATGGATAGACTTCATGTTGAGACCATATAAGCCAGGTTCCTACTTGGACGACTAACTGTTGTAATTGATACAATGCATACAGAATAGCTGTGTATATTTTTCCTGAATATGTTATAATGGAAATCAGTTACTGTTACTTTACTATGTTTCCGTATTGTTATATTGAACAAGAGGGTTGTGTTGCACTGAGGTTAATACCTTGTGCATGGCGAAATTATATAAAGGTCTTCCCAGCCGGCAGAGTGACGTTATAATAACGTTTCAGCAACGTTCTGGTTTGGTCCTTGTTACGTTACATTGTAATGTTGCAGTAACCTTATTTTGATGACTCCCAATAACGTCGCTGCAACCAACTGTTGCAACGTTATGTTGTGACATTCTGCTAACGTTCTTGCCATGCTATTATGAGGTTAATATTGGGACCTTACCCAATAAGAACGTCACAATAACGTTCTGTTTAGGTGTGGTTGAGACCTGACTAAAATGATGGAATATCACAATAACATTCTGTTTAGGTTATGTTGACACCTGGCCTAATAAGATAGTCATCGTAATGTTCTGTTTGGGTAGGGTTAAGATGTGACCTAATCAGAACATCACAATAGCATTCTGTTTATGTTAGGTTGAGACCTACCCTGGTGAGGAAGTTTCAATAATGTTCTTTTTAAGTGGGGCCTCAACCTCACCTAATCAGAGTGTCACAATAATGTTCTGTTTGGATTTGGTCTTGACATCACAACATTAGAACGTTATGATAACTTTTTTCTTTGGTTAGGTCTCAACCTCTCAGAAAAATAACGTAATGGTTACGTGCTATTTGAGTAAGTAACAGACCAAAACAGTATGGTTGCATAACGTGACTGTTACATCGCTCTCCGGCTGGGTTAACTGTTTCAATTATTAGATTCAATTATTAGAACACTTATAGTAACAGCTATGTTGATATAAGAAAGGAGAATGGTCAATAGACTGCAATAGACTGCAATAGATATATGCAGTGTAATGTATAGACGTAGCAAACATGGACTCAACATTGAATCCAAAAAGCCAAAAATATGATTGAGAAGTTTTCATAAGGACCATTTCAAACAGAAGAAAAGATAAAAATATGAGTTGTATCTATGCAGTCCTTTATCTAGGGGAGTGAAAGTGTGGGAAATTCTCTCTGCTAATGTGCAGAGGGCAACGTTAACAACAAAGGTTAAATCTAAAACTATGGTCAAGTGAATCTGTGAGACAAAGCGGGAATGACTTCTTGTTTATGACCACTGGACTTTGAGATAGGATTGTGATAGAACCTTTGCTCATCAGAATTTGCACACCACTTCATCATATCATTGCTCAAATATTTTTTCCTCCTTTTTGTATATGACTGATATGTGGAAGGTCATGTGTAAGCATGAAGATAACAATAAACACTTGAAAACAGATTAGAACAATCTTTAATAAAGTCATCAAAAGAATTTAAATAATAGCAAAAGCCTATTGATGGTTAAAAGGCAATGTCAATGGGAGATGAGATAACCATAGGACTGGTATCCACATGGTAATATTGTCTGCTAATGGCAGCACTGCAAAGAGGAACACAAGTATACATAAAAATTGATAATGGTTTGTATAAAGAGCCCAGCTTAACCTGAAGGGGGAGAGTGAGAAACGGTTTGGACTTGGATGAACCTTTAGGTTCAGGAGCCAGGGGGATATTAGTCTGTTCGTACCCATTTGGAAAACAGTGGGTCTGACTATGACAGACTAGGTGCATATAACTTAAATTGGTTCGGTGGGGACATCTGGTGACCATACTTTGTACTATAAATACCTTGGCAGGCTTAGGACTAAAGCCCCAATTACACTACACGTTGGGTCAAAGGACGCATTGGGTTGTGTTGCCCAATGCATCTGATTTGCGTTAGTGCTGTATTAATTTAAGGCTATATCACACTACGCGTTGGGAAGCGTTAGGTCCCAATGCGACCCAACACAAACTATATCATACTTTGCATTTTGGGGTCACGTTGGGTTGCATTGGCACATGTTGGGTCATATTGGCATGTGTTGGGTCACGTTGGCATGCGTTGGCACGCGTTGGCATGCGTTTTTTTTCAAACTTGGTAAAATAAAGCGAATCAGATATATGGGTAACGTGACCTAATGCAAATAAGACCCTATGCATAGTGTAATATGGCCTTAACATAGGCAGACTGGCGATAGGGAAACCTATGGGTCTGTGCATGGTGAACTTCTGGATCGGTGTGGGGTATTTCATACCCAAAATAGGACAGGATAGTGTTATATCTCTATATAAGAAAATTGTACTAGCTTAATGGTAAGAATTAGTGGGAGGGTGAACGGGAGGGTGAACGTGCGCCCCCCCCCCCCCCCCCCCCCCACCCTTGTCTTAGACAAAATATTGAGATTTTTAATGTATAATTCTCAGGCCCAGAGTGTCTAAGGGAACATTTTACAATAGGGCGCCCCCCCCCCCCCCTTGAAAATCTCTGGATCCGCACCGTAGAATTAACATAGGCACCAAATTGTTATAAGACTTACGTACGGAGGGTGGGGCCCCGGCGGCCCGTCCCTGTGGTAGGGAGGCCTCTTCTTCTGTGTCCATCACGTCCTTAGGTCCTTATACTAGTGTCTGATCCACTCCTCGTGACAGTGTGTGTCCCGGGCCGTCAGGAGGTGAGCCGTACACACCGTCACGTGTGGCATGGTGAGGTAACCGTCTGGGTATCGACAGCTGATAGGGTCACTGTGATTCTACTCCCGGCCACTACCGCCCCCCTCCCCGGGCACCAGGACAGATAACTGGACGTCCATGTAGACGCCAGGTATTGATATTTCTGTTGTTAATCTGAAAAGAGGTGGCCAATGCAGGCAATCTAACACGGGCTGGGCGATTATCTCTTGTAAGCTTTACTCAGAACGTTGTATCTTAGACCTCAAGTTTCAGACTCAGGCTCGTACCCAGGGAGGGTGGTGGGTGTGGCGGATATTGAAAAACTTTTGATATTATGAGTAAAAGTTCCACTTAAGCCCCATACCCATAGGCAAAGCTAAATGGATCGGCTGAGCAGAATCGGCCGATTATTCTCATAAAATCGGCCAATTTTAGCACCAATATTAATTCAGATTACCAGTTAGTATGTATTATTGAAATGTATAGACGTTGTGCAGATGACGTCACACCTCCTCAAATGGGCTTGCCGCCATGTTGGTGATCAATTTAAGATCACAATTATCTACAATTTAAAAACATTTAGAAAAACAAATTTAACTCAATTGACATAAGACCAACTCCATTGAATGATAATCAAGAATTTGCATAACTTAGATTTCATAAATCTTTAATTTATTTAATAGCCAAGTGGTTGTGAGAACCACGTGGTGATCACCAAAATCTGGTCATGTGACCACGTCAGCACACGGTCTATATGTTGGATATGAGTGGGCATTAAATTCAGCTGACTCTTCTAGTAGAGTCGGCCGATTTTAGCACCAGTGAATCGTCTGGTCAAAATTGCCTAGTGGGTATGGGACTTTAGGGATTCTTGCCTCCACCCTAGAGCAGACCCTGTATATGGGCCTGTCAGTTTCACCCTAAATTATCAGGGGCGTGAGAGTAAACCTTCCAATTGGTGTGAGGAGGCTTCCATAAAGCACCTAGGGTGTAAAGTGGTGGTGCGTCGGATATTGGTGAAAATCTGCGTACGTTCCTGCACGGATTTAATGCGAGGGACATGGGGGTGGGATGTGATTAGTGGAGTGGAACAGAAAGCTGCCACTGCCCCCATATTCTACATAAGACCACACATAATCTGTCTTGCCTCTCTCTCAGGCACACCCTGTACAGACGTCACACAAAAAAGACGTTATTTTGAAATTTTGAAATTGTAATATTGTTTTTAAAAACATTATTTGCACGTTTTTTTGCAAAAACATGTTTATTTTATCATTTAAATTGTTACAGGATTGAGTGAGAAACTTAAGCATAATCACATCTAATCAGTTTGTGACGTCACCCATAGATAAATGCACTTTGCAATGTGTATCAGGTGCAGGGAAAGACCAGTTTGCAACGTTTAGAAAAGTATTCATAAAAAAAGAGATTATCATAGCTATGGACATAAAAATTGGCATGGGGACTCTTTGAACAAGAGGAATCATGACGAAATATTTTGACCTTGGAATGGACGTGAGCCGGTAGTTCTGTCATTAACCAGGATAAACAGGTGAACACAAACAATCATTATCCAGAGGTATTTTATTGTGTCTTGCTACTATAGTAGGTGCAGTCCCACTAAGGCTCTAAATGTGAATAACCCTACTTCCACTGGATGCCACCTGGCGGCAACTTCAGCAGCCCTATAAGAATATCACCATTAAAAAGAATACATTGATATTGATCCCAAAGTTAACAATAACCAAAATGACTGTGTATGTGCGTAAAATGTATACGGTGCTGCAGTCACCGACATTGCTGCTCATATTACTCTAAAGACCTTTACGTTTTGTAAATGGAGCTATCTAGGTCCATTAAATGAAATAGAAATGTGTCCTTTACAGACCTATTCTAAGATCATTTTAAGCAACCTTTAGTAGGTAATGTGAAAATGATATGATCACAAACCAACAGCTATCGTTACGTACAATGCAAATCTCCTTTTGAAGCCCATACACCACCAGGGGTTCACCTGCAGTGTGTTACCCACACTGTATGAGACGCCGACCGGCAGGGCCGTATCCACCTTACCTCAGCTTCATCATGGCCCCACCTACCCGGCTGTGTAGGGGCTGCGCGGGGATTTTACAAAAGGTCATGTTTCTTTACTATTGACCCTCTTACCAAACAGAATGCAAGTATTACTTCACTTATCGTTGTCAGTTGTCTCAATACTTTTTTTTCAATAACTTACTTGATAGTGAATTACTCAATTTAAATTCAAGTTAAATTCTAGGTGAACATATCCTGTCAAACTGAGGCATAGAGTCACACAGGTGGTAGGAGAAGGCAGAGGGCACCAGATGGTGGTTTGGTTCATTTCGCCTGATAAAAAGCCCCAGGTGACTTCACGGTATAGTCAAACTGAACCTTATAGGTGTACAGGTGGTAGGAGAAGGCAGAGGGCACCAGGTGGTGGTTTGGTTCATTTCGCCTGGTAAAAAGCCCCAGGTGACTTCACGGTATAGTCAAACTGAACCTTATAGACGTACAGGTGGTAGGAGAAGGCAGAGGGCACCAGGTGGTGGTTTGGTTCATTTCGCCTTGTAAAAAGCCCCAGGTGACTTCACGGTATAGTCAAACTGAACCTTATAGGTGTACAGGTGGTAGGAGAAGGCAGAGGGCACCAGGTGGTGGTTTGGTTCATTTCGCCTGGTAAAAAGCCCCAGGTGACTTCACGGTATAGTCAAACTGAACCTTATAGGTGTACAGGTGGTTGGAGAAGGCAGAGGGCACCAGGTGGTGGTTTGGTTCATTTCGCCTGGTAAAAAGCCCCAGGTGACTTCACGGTATAGTCAAACTGAACCTTATAGGTGTACAGGTGGTTGGAGAAGGCAGACGGCACCAGGTGGTGGTTTGGTTCATTTCGCCTGGTAAAAAGCCCCAGGTGACTTCGCGGTATAGTCAAACTGAGGCTTGGAGGCGTACAGGTGGTTGGAGAAGGCAGAGGGCGGTAGCTGCAGGTTCTGAACCACAACTTGGTCACGTGCTCGAGCTTTGCATGCTGATTGGTGCAGGTTTCCTCGCCTAGAAAATAACAAATAATTGTCTGAAAACAAGCCCTTGGGTTTTTCTTGCAAATGCTTTACCTAAAAAGGCTACCCACAACATTTTATAAAATCCTTGAGAGAATTTCTCAATGTGAATATCATCTTCAAACCTATTAAGTAATTTCTCTAATTACTTCCATGCTGAGATACACGTTAGACTATTAATGGATGTTGCATTTCAAACAATATCTATAATTGAAACATTCTACCCATATAGCATCAGTCCATCCAAAAGAGGCAAAAGCAATATCAGGTCAAAATTCTGTAAATTCTGTTAACTATCAAAATGTATTCTATTGCTATAACCTAGGCCTGTGGTAAAATATGGAATGTGTATACAGACTTAAACTACACTAAAATGCAGAAAAAGTTGTCCTTGGTGAATTTTGGTGACCCACCAAAATTGTTTTGTTTTCAAACATTGCTGTGTACAGGCATAAATGAAATGAGTTTTGTGCAATTAAAGTAAAATTACAGTGAGTTATCATGATTTTTACTGTACCAATGACAAAAGTTAGACTCTCTGTAAAGGTTGTTGCTAAATATAGGCCAAAGATCGAAGTGTAACTGTGCCTTTGAGAATAAGCCCCAGCTAGTTAGTGGTAATAAGGAGGGCCTCAGATGCCCGACACTTAGAGTTGTTCATATCATCCATGAGTAAGGACCTGTATTGGGCCAATGGTCTGGGTAGTGTTGTAACATAGCAGATGGGATGGAAACTATCTAGGAGCATTTTGGTAGAGTGACCCAAGCGGACTTAGCCTAGGGACTGGTGAAATGCTAACGGGAAGTCGGTGACCACATATATTCATGTTTTGGCCCTTCACACAAGAGTTTTGTCAACTCTTGGTGACTGGAATGACATTAGGAGATGAACATGATCCACAGGACAGTGGATCATGACTTAGACTAGCATTATTCAAGAAGTAATTTAAAGAACGAAACTTACAACAAATATGATATTATAATAACATAACATATTGAACTTAATAGTTCAACACAGCTGATTGATGAAATAAGAAAACAAACAAGAGATGGAATTGACAAAAAAATGTCATTGTTACCTCACCCTATCGGTTTGTTCACAAAACTCTCACTAGCTATCAATATCTTTGGTTTGAGGTCCTATTTGTAATAATCATGCAGTAAAAGTGAATTCCTTACCTGCACAGGGCGCAGACCACAGCGGTGATCAGGACCGCCCCGAGCAGGCCGATGAGGCCGGCCACGGGGCCCCAGATGAGGCTGTCGCGGGCCCTTTTGGGTGGGGGCGGTGGGACATAGGGTCCCTCAGGAGGGCTGGTCACCAGGGCCCCACCCACCACCCAGCCTACCCCCACCTCCCCCAGGGCGGCCCCGCAGCAGGCCGACAGGGCCTCCTGTAGGGGTCTCAGCAGGGAGTTCACCACCTCCAGCACCACCTCAGCAGGGACCGGGCGGGCAACTGGAACAAGAAGGGGAAGATATTAGGTAAATGCCCCCTATAGACCCATGCTCTAAGAAAGGTTGACTTTTCATCCCTTATCAGCCATTATGAAGTATGTTGATCACACCATAGGAACTCTAAATTCATTCATTGGATGCCTGAGTACAAGACATTATCGTCTATCTTTTAAGTAGTCATAGAAAATCATATGCCAGTTTTTAATGATTTGATGCACAAAAGACCTTGCATATAATGAATTAGCATTTAACAACCAAATCCTATAGTAATTCCCCATAGGGAATCTCCAGAAATGATCAATTTTAGCACTTTTTGACCATTTTAAATATTTATAGAATTACCTGTAAAATTAAAACTGTGCATAACAGCCACTAATACATTACACAATTGAAATCTTAAAGTAGGGACAGATGTGCTTAACATACTGATTTTGGCATATCACAAATATTCCATTTTTTCTATAAAGCCTCAAATCATATTACATTGTGTACAACTCTATTGTAAAAGTGTTGTTTTTTTCAGATTTTGGTTCAAAAAAGAATGTTTGCATTCTATGATGTGTTTTGAAAAACCAGTCCAGATTGCCATAAGGTAGGATTAATAACAATTAAGAAATAGTTTGAGGGGTGTTAGCTATAACCGACAAAAGCTGAAAATATATGTGTAGGATTTGGTCCCCTATACGCACAGAAAATCCCACATTTGCTTTCCTATTCATAAGAACAGGGTCAACTCCTGGAATTCAAGTCTTTAATTTAAGCCATAGATTATAGTATCCCACCCCCATAATAACATGCACACACACACCTACTTCGGTGAATATTCAGTGCCTACCATCTGAATGTTAAAAACGATTGCAAGTATAAATCTTTACATATATAATAACCCATTAAAAGTGCCGTCATAATAGTGGGATTTTTAAGAATCATATTTTGTGACTGTTTTTTATTCACTTTTTCTCGTAGTAGAAAATCCTATGAAAAACTTCTAAGCATCAAATCAGGATACCCAGTCAAGTTGCGACGCAATAGAAATGTTCTACAACCATAATATTTTAGTCAGTCTATCACTTACTATAATGACACATAACAATTAGATTATTGAAGGTGAGGTTGAAACCTTACCAAATCAGAACGTTATTGTAACATTAATTTTTGGTAAGGTCAAGACAAAACCAAAACAGAACATTATAAGAATATTCTGTTTATGTTAAAGAATGTTATAATAATGTTATAATAATGTTGCGGCAACATTGTTGGTAGCCATCAAAATAACATAACAAGAACCAACACAGAACACAAACAAAACATTGCAGCAACATTATAGAAATATCACATGCTTGGCTGGGTACAGACGCCCTGACTACACTGACCTTCACGTTTCCTGCGGCTAAACTGAGGACAAGACACCCTCACGTCCAGGAAGACTACAACAAAGAGTTGACGCGGGGTCGGCTCCTCCAGGAACTCAACTGTCACCGTCAGGGAGCTCACGGAGATGGGGCTGCAAAAGCAATGGTCAATAGCAGCTATTAGAAATGTCAGTCAGAGACTGGAACTTGCTTAAGTCTACTGCCTATGAATGTATCAAAGAGAACATTACATGGAATGTTTTAAGAATAATTTTAAACACATTGGTATTCAGTGGAGGAGTCAGAAGAAAAAATGAAAGGGGGGGCAGATTCTAATATTTGTGCTGGTTGATTCCTCTGAAAAAGCAAAAGGGTCTGTGCGTACAGAAATGGTACTGTTCCAAGCAAAAGAGTCAGTGCATGCAGAAATGGTACAGTTCCAGAGTCATGACCACTGTCCCTTTAGTTACCAGAGTTTAGCCTTACCCCGTGGGTTCATGGCCACCCTCACCTTAAGTTACCAGAGTTTAGTCTTACCCCGTGGGTTCATGGCCACCCTCACCTTTAGTTACCAGAGTTTAGCCTCACCCCGTTGGTTCACCGCCACCTTCACCTTAAGTTACCAGAGTTTAGTCTTACCCCGTGGGTTCATGGCCACCCTCACCTCTAGTTACCAGAGTTTAGCCTCACCCCGTGGGTTCATGGCCACCCTCACCTTTAGTTACCAGAGTTTAGCCTCACCCCGTGGGTTCATGGCCACCCTCACCTTTAGTTACCAGAGTTTAGTCTTACCCCGTGGGTTCACCTCCACCCTCACCTTTAGTTACCAGAGTTTAGCCTCACCCCGTGGGTTCACGTCACCTTGACCTTTAGTTACCAGAGTTTAGCCTCACCCCGTGGGTTCATGGCCACCCTCACCTTAAGTTACCAGAGTTTAGTCTTACCCCGTGGGTTCATGGCCACCCTCACCTTTAGTTACCAGAGTTTAGCCTTACCTCGTGGGTTTATGGCCACCCTCACCTTTAGTTACCAGAGTTTAGCCTCACCCCGTGGGTTCACCGCCACCCTCACCTTTAGTTACCAGAGTTTAGCCTCACCCCGTGGGTTCACGTCACCTTGACCTTTAGTTACCAGAGTTTAGCCTCACCCCGTGGGTTCACGTCCACCCTCACCTTAAGTTACCAGAGTTTAGTCTTACCCCGTGGGTTCATGGCCACCCTCACCTTTAGTTACCAGAGTTTAGCCTCACCCCGTGGGTTCATGGCCACCCTCACCTTTAGTTACCAGAGTTTAGCCTCACCCCGTGGGTTCACCTCCACCCTCACCTTTAGTTACCAGAGTTTAGCCTCACCCCGTGGGTTCACGTCCACCCTCACCTTAAGTTACCAGAGTTAAGCCTCACCCTGTGGGTTCACGTCCACCCTCACCTTTAGTTACCAGAGTTTAGCCTCACCCCGTGGGTTCATGGCCACCCTCACCTTTAGTTACCAGAGTTTAGCCTCACCCCGTGGGTTCACAGCCACCCTCACCTTTAGTTACCAGAGTTTAGCCTCACCCCGTGGGTTCACCTCCACCCTCACCTTTAGTTACCAGAGTTTAGCCTCACCCCGTGGGTTCACCTCCACCCTCACCTTTAGTTACCAGAGTTTAGCCTCACCCCGTGGGTTCATGGCCACCCTCACCTTTAGTTACCAGAGTTTAGCCTCACCCCGTGGGTTCACCTCCACCCTCACCTTTAGTTACCAGAGTTTAGCCTTACCCCGTGGGTTCATGGCCACCCTCACCTTTAGTTACCAGAGTTTAGCCTTACCCTGTGGGTTCACGTCACCTTGACCTTTAGTTACCAGACCTAAGCTTTACCCCGTGGGTTCACCTCCACCCTCACCTTTAGTTACCAGAGTTTAGCCTCACCCCGTGGGTTCACGTCACCTTGACCTTTAGTTACCAGAGTTTAGCCTCACCCCGTGGGTTCATGGCCACCCTCACCTTTAGTTCCCATAGTTTAGTCTTACCCCGTGGGTTCATGGCCACCCTCACCTTTAGTTACCAGAGTTTAGCCTTACCCCGTGGGTTCACGTCACCTTGACCTTTAGTTACCAGAGTTTAGCCTCACCCCGTGGGTTCACGTCACCTTGACCTTTAGTTACCAGAGTTTAGTCTTACCCCGTGGGTTCACGTCCACCCTCACCTTAAGTTACCAGAGTTTAGTCTTACCCCGTGGGTTCACCTCCACCCTCACCTCCAGTTACCAGAGTTTAGCCTCACCCTGTGGGTTCACGTCACCTTCACCTTTAGTTACCAGAGTTTAGCCTTACCCTGTGGGTTCCTGTAAGGAGCAGCAGGTGGTTGAATCCGTGGCACAATACTGGTAAAAGCGTGGAGTCAGTACCACCCTCACTGTGTTGGGTGCATCCCTGTACCACTCGGGGGTCAACTGAGGGTAATAATGCAATAAATAGTTTGTCAAAATGTGCAGACTATAGATGGAATGGTTCCAACATGAAGATTGAAATATAGGAACACATTTCGAAATGCTACCAACATGTACATAGGCAAACGTCTTCACATTACTAGGCAGGCTAACACTTTTAATAGGTTATGGGTGATTGCCAGACACAGTGAAATCTAAGATCTATGTTTTGCATTACATTCAACGAAAATGATACTTATTGGTTATGATTTAGAGGTGGAAGTGAGCCTTTTCCTTGGAAATTAATTCTTTTAATGTAAAATTGTACCAGAAGGTCTTTAAGAGAAGAATTCTAAAAGTGTAAAGACAACACCAATGGACACACCTGGAATTGGTTGATGATGTTGAGATAGACTCTTGGCGGGCCAATCAGGGCGGTGGTGGTGGCCGGGGGGCTGCTCGGGGAAGTTGTCGAGGGGGTTGTTGTTGTTGATGTTGTTGTTGGGGCTGGAGGGGGTGGTGGGGGTGGTGGGGGTGGTGGGGCTGTAGTTGCCACTGTAGTAGGTAATGGAGATGGTGTTGTTGTGGTGGTTGTGGGTGGTGGGGGTGTTGTTGTTGTTGTGGATGGTGGGGGTGGTGGGGGTGGTATTGTTGGTGGGGGTTCTACAAGGGTTGACAATGAAGAAAGATTACAATTACAAAGAATTTGGAAACAGTTTTCTTCTGAGACAATATACTAACTTTGGTCACTTTCAGCAGAAATTAACTCTAATGTCATTATTTATTCTATTTTGTTTTATTCTTTTCTTTGGTAGGGGGTGTTTTAAGATGATTATTTGATCTTGAGTGTGTCACTCTTCTTGGCAAAGTATAACTTTTATGAATATGGAACTTATGACAGTAAGATTTATGAATGAAATTGGATAACAAATATTTTTGTTTTCTATTGAACTAGACACAATGTGGAAACAACGTTTTAGTTTCTGTAGTAAATAGCTAAGACATTTCAGCTGAGATATTTGCCAGATTTTAGTTTTTAGTATCTGATCCACAACCACCACAACACCATCTCATTTAGTTCATAAATCATGCTCTAGATTCATGTTCCTACAGTGGTAAAATATAGACACCCCATGTAAATAAATCCAACTATAAACAAATACATTAACAAATACATTGACAAACAAATTATATTATTGCTATTATGTGAAACAATGGTATCAAAGGAGATTATAATTTACAACATGAATGGCAATTTTTAGGCAGAATGAATTCATGATAGTATATAATCCTATCCTAATGTACAACAATGGCATCAAAATATATTATAATTTACAACATGAATTGCATTTTTTAGGCAGAATGATTTCATAAAAGTATATATTTCTCTCATTATGTGAAACAATGGCATCAAAATATAGATTATAATTTGCAACATGAACTTCAATTTTTACACTTTTTATATATCGCTATAGGACGAATGATGTTCGTTGCTTTTACCCAAGCAAACCACTTCTAGTTTATGTTCTTTGATGTAAAGGTTCCAATCAGTTAACTAGAATCGTCTATGGCAAGCTTTGAGATACTATGAACATGTTAAAAATAGTTTTTAAAGAATAGTTGGTCAGTGTGAAATACCCCCCTGCTTTGGTTTACTTAAATGAGAACTGTTCCAGGCTACAAGCTAGTAGTAGGTTGATGGCAGTTATCTTCATGAGGTATAGAAGCTTCAATCATATGACAATGAACATGTTCATTGATGATTTTGTATTACTTTCACAGGTAATTCATAGCAGTTAATAGGATACGACAGTAATTGTACAAATGTTTCCAAAAATCGTCTCAAATTTCGAAATCAAATGTCCCAGTAAGGGTTAATTCTCTGAATGCCAGGCTTGAAAACAGTGTTGATTAACTTGGTACCTTAATTGAGGGTCAGCTTAATTTCTAGCTCTTGAGGAAATTAGTTTTGAATCTCCAAAATTGTCTCATACAAATGATAAGGCTAGTCTTGAGCATCTATTAGTAAAACGAGGGTAGGACATTTCAAATTTGATTGTCTTGAGCACAAAAGAAATACTGAGACTACCTTCCAATTTTATATTTATTTTAAATTTATGAAGGGAAAAAAAAGTATATACCTTAAGAAATTGTAGATGTCAAAATGCATTTGCAGCTCACCTGCCTCAGTCAAGACAATTATTTTCTTTCCTAGAATTTATTGTTTACAGCCTTCTGCATAATAATTATGTATGAAATCCTAGGGACTTACCTCCACACAGCCCCAGACCCTTGTCAAAGCCGCACCCCCTGGTACCTCCACACAGACCCACACCCCGTCACAGCCCCACCCCCTGGTACCTCCGTACAGCCCCACACCCCGTCACAGCCCCACCCCCTGGTACCTCCACACAGCCCCAGACCCTTGTCAAAGCCGCACCCCCTGGTACCTCCACACAGACCCACACCCCGTCACAGCCCCACCCCCTGGTACCTCCACACAGCCCCACACCCCCGTCACAGACCCACCCCCTGGTACCTCCACACAGACCCAGACCCCCTTCACAGCCCCACCCCCTGGTACCTCCACACAGCCCCAGACCACCGTCACAGCCCCACCCCCGGGTACCTCAACACAGCCCCACCCCCTGGTCACATACCTCCACATAGCCCCAGACCCCCGTCACAGCCCCACCCCGAGGTACCTCCACACAGACCCAGACCCTCGTCACAGACCCACCCCCTGGTACCTCCACACAGACCCATACCCCCTTCACAGCCCCACCCCCTGGAACCTCCACACAGCCCCAGACCCCCTTCACAGCCCCACCCCGAGGTACCTCCACACAGCCCCACACCCCCGTCACAGCCCCACCCCCTGGTACCTCCACACAGACCCATACCCCCTTCACAGCCCCACCCCCTGGTACCTCCACACAGCCCCAGACCCCCTTCACAGACCCACCCCCTGGTACCTCCACACAGACCCATACCCCCTTCACAGCCCCACCCCCTGGTACCTCCACACAGACCCAGACCCCCGTCACAGCCCCACCCCGAGGTACCTCCACACAGCCCCACACCCCCTTCACAGCCCCACCCCGAGGTACCTCCACACAGACCCAGACCCCCGTCACAGACCCACCCCCTGGTACCTCCACACAGACCCATACCCCCTTCACAGCCCCACCCCCTGGTACCTCCACACAGCCCCAGACCCCCGTCACAGCCCCACCCCGAGGTACCTCCACACAGACCCAGACCCTCGTCACAGACCCACCCCCTGGTACCTCCACACAGACCCATACCCCCTTCACAGCCCCACCCCCTGGTACCTCCACACAGCCCCAGACCCCCTTCACAGCCCCACCCCGAGGTACCTCCACACAGACCCAGACCCTCGTCACAGACCCACCCCCTGGTACCTCCACACAGACCCATACCCCCTTCACAGCCCCACCCCCTGGTACCTCCACACAGCCCCAGACCCCCTTCACAGCCCCACCCCGAGGTACCTCCACACAGACCCAGACCCTCGTCACAGACCCACCCCCTGGTACCTCCACACAGACCCATACCCCCTTCACAGCCCCACCCCCTGGTACCTCCACACAGACCCAGACCCCCGTCACAGCCCCACCCCGAGGTACCTCCACACAGCCCCACACCCCCTTCACAGCCCCACCCCGAGGTACCTCCACACAGACCCAGACCCCCGTCACAGACCCACCCCCTGGTACCTCCACACAGACCCATACCCCCTTCACAGCCCCACCCCCTGGTACCTCCACACAGCCACAGACCCCCGTCACAGTTCCACCCCCTGGTACCTCCACACAGCCCCACACCCCCGTCACAGCCCCACCCCCTGGTACCTCCACACAGCCCCACACCCCCGTCACAGCCCCACCCCCTGGTCACATACCTCCACACAGCACCACACCCCGTCACACCCCCACCCCCTGGTCACGTACCTCCACACAGACCCAGACCCCGTCACAGCCCCACCCCCTGGTACCTCCACACAGCCCCAGACCCTTGTCAAAGCCGCACCCCCTGGTACCTCCACACAGACCCAGACCCCCGTCACAGCCCCACCCCCTGGTACCTCCACACAGCCCCACACCCCCTTCACAGCCCCACCCCCTGTTACCTCCACACAGCCCCACACCCCCGTCACAGCCCCACCCCCTGGTACCTCCACACAGCCCCACACCCCGTCACAGCCCCACCCCCTGGTACCTCCACACAGCCCCAGACCCCTGTTACAGCCCCACCCCCTGGTACCTCCACACAGACCCAGACCCCCGTCACAGCCCCACCCCCTGGTACCTCCACACAGACCCATACCCCCTTCACAGCCCCACCCCCTGTTACCTCCACACAGCCCCAGACCCTTGTCAAAGCCCCACCCCCTGGTACCTCCACACAGCCCCAGACCCCCGTCACAGCCCCACTACCTCCACACAGCCCCACACCCCCCTCACAGCCCCACCCCCTGGTACCTCCACACAGCCCCACACCCCCGTCACAGACCCACCCCCTGGTACCTCCACACAGCCCCACACCCCCTTCACAGCCCCACCCCCTGGTACCTCCACACAGACCCACACCCCGTCACAGCCCCACCCCCTGGTACCTCCACACAGCCCCACACCCCCGTCACAGCCCCACCCCCTGGTACCTCCACACAGACCCATACCCCCTTCACAGCCCCACCCCCTGGTACCTCCACACAGCCCCAGACCCCCGTCACAGTTCCACCCCCTGGTACCTCCACACAGCCCCACACCCCCGTCACAGCCCCACCCCCTGGTACCTCCACACAGCCCCACACCCTTGTCAAAGCCCCACCCCTTGGTACCTCCACACAGACCCACACCCCGTCACAGCCCCACCCCCTGGTACCTCCACACAGCCCCACACCCCCGTCACAGCCCCACCCCCTGGTACCTCCACACAGCCCCAGACCCCTGTCACAGCCCCACCCCCTGGTACCTCCACACAGACCCAGACCCCCGTCACAGCCCTACCCCCTGGTACCTCCACACAGCCCCACACCCCCGTCACAGCCCCACCCCCTGGTACCTCCACACAGACCCATACCCCCTTCACAGCCCCACCCCCTGGTACCTCCACACAGCCCCAGACCCTTGTCAATGCCCCACCCCCTGGTACCTCCACACAGCCCCACACCCCGTCACAGCCCCACCCCCTGGTACCTCCACACAGCCCCACACCCCCGTCACAGCCCCACCCCCTGGTACCTCCGTACAGACCCAGACCCCCGTCACAGCCACACCCCCTGGTCACATACCTCCACACAGCCCCACACCCCGTCACACCCCCACCCCCTGGTCACATACCTCCACACAGACCCAGACCCCCGTCCCAGACCCACTCCCTGGTCCCTCCACACAGACCCAGACCCCCGTCACAGCCCCATGCCCTGGTACCTCCACACAGCCCCAGACCCCCGTCACAGCCCCACCCCCTGGTTCCTCCACACAGCCCCAGACCCCCGTCACAGCCCCACCCCCTGGTTCCTCCACACAGACCCAGACCCCTGTCACAGCCCCACTCCCTGGTACCTCCACACAGCCCCACACCCCCTTCACAGCCCCACCCCCTGTTACCTCCACACAGCCCTACACCCCCATCACAGCCCCACCCCCTGTTACCTCCACACAGACCCAGACCCCCGTCACAGCCCCACCCCCTGGTACCTCCACGCAGCCCCAGACCCCCGTCCCAGACCCACTCCCTGGTACCTCCACACAGACCCCCGTCCCAGCCCCACTCCCTGTTACCTCCACACAGCCCCAGACCCCCGTCACAGCCCCACTCCCTGGTACCTCCACACAGCCCCAGACCCCCGTCACAGCCCCACTACCTCCACACAGCCCAAGACCCCCGTCACAGCCCCACTCTCTGGTACCTCCACACAGCCCCAGACCCCCGTCACAGCCCCACTACCTCCACACAGCCCCAGACCCCCGTCCCAGCCCCACTCCCTGTTACCTCCACACAGCCCCTCACCCACTTCACAGCCCCACCCCCTGGTACCTTCACACAGCCCCAGACCCCCGTCCCAGCCCCACTCCCTGTTACCTCCACACAGCCTCTCACCCACTTCACAGCCCCACCCCTTGGTACCTCCACACAGCCCCACACCCCCGTCACAGCCCCACCCCCTGGTACCTCCACACAGCCCCACACCCCCGTCACAGACCCACCCCCTGGTACCTCCACACAGCCCCACACCCCCGTCACAGCCCCACCCCCTGGTACCTCCACGCAGCCCCAGACCCCCGTCACAGCCCCATCCCCTGGTCACATACCTCCACATAGCCCCAGACCCCCGTCACAGCCCCACCCCGAGGTACCTCCCCACAGACCCAGACCCTCGTCACAGCCCCACCCCGAGGTACCTCCACACAGACCCAGACCCCCGTCACAGCCCCACCCCCTAGTACCTCCACACAGACCCAGACCCCCGTCACAGTTCCACCCCCTGGTCACATACCTCCACACAGCCCCAGACCCCCGTCATAGCCCCACCCCCTAGTACCTCCACACAGCCCCAGACCCCTGTCACAGCCCCACCCCCTGGTACCTCCACACAGCCCCAGACCCCCATCCCAGACCCACTCCCTGGTACCTCCACGCAGCCCCAGACCCCCGTCACAGCCCCACCCCCTGGTCACATACCTCCACATAGCCCCAGACCCCCGTCACAGCCCCACCCCGAGGTACCTCCACACAGACCCAGACCCCCGTCACAGCCCCACCCCGAGGTACCTCCACACAGACCCAGACCCCCGTCACAGCCCCACCCCGAGGTACCTCCACACAGACCCAGACCCCCGTCACAGCCTCAACCCCTGGTCACATACCTCCACACAGACCCAGACCCCCGTCACAGCCCTACCCCCTGGTGCCTCCTTCAGCCCCAGACCCCCGTCACAGACCCACCCCCTGGTACCTCCACACAGCCCCAGACCCCCGTCACAGCCCCACCCCCTGGTCACATACCTCCACACAGCCCCAGACCCCCATCACAGACCCACCCCTTGGTACCTCCACACAGCCCCAGACGCCCATCACAGACCCACCCCTTGGTACCTCCACACAGCCCCAGACCCCCACCAGACGTTCCCCTGCACAGCCCTATATGCTTCAGTCACCGCCTGATCTTGTTGTTACATACCTTCACACAGTCTCATTGCACAGTTCCATCCTGGCGGGCATGACTGGCATGAAGGACCCTCAAAGTAGGGCTTTATTGAAGCATCATAATTTCTGGTAAAGGGAAAGAAATCACCTTAGTACTGTGGATCATGAACATTCACAAAGGCTTATTCAAAAATTATATTCAGCAACATTTTTAAAGACAGATTGTAAGTCCAAAACTGTTGTAATATTACTGTGTTAATCTGTATTACAAAACTGTGAATTACCATCAATGAAAGATCTGGTCTGGGCTAATACAGAAATCGGGAACGTCCCATGACAACAGGACAATGAGAGAGATTTGCTAAAGATTTCAACTTAGTGAATATATCATAAATTAGTACGTTTAGTAATCTAGCTATTAAAATCTGAAGGTTAATGTGTACATTTCTTCAGAAAACTAAATATCAGGCCGCCTGAGGAGGAAGGACCATACGTTTTCAACATAAATACCAAGTCACCATAGACACTTCAGTAAAGCAGGGTCCCCACTGAGCTCTGAAAGTTACTTGGTCGGCCTCAAAAACGTAAAACATCATTCCCAGCGACAAAAGTTTTTGTCCAGGACGACTAAATACCCCTAAAATCAAACGTGTTTGATATTTTGAGGGGTTTGTCAGCTGACCACCCCCTAAAAATGGTCTTTGTCGCCAGCCAAACTGGCGCCTGGGTAGTTAATCGCTGGCAAGTAAGTCATCGAGGGATGAGTTTGCTCAGTGAGCTCTAGGCAGGGGGAAGAGGTCCAGGCCAATAAGTCCCCCTTAGTAGGGCCATTTACAGATACTCCTCCTGGTGACCAGCGTCAAGGGCGTTCCCGTTTTCCTATGTTAGCCACAACCTGATAGATAATGTTTTCCAAGCTAGTCCCAGAATGCACAATTAGGGGGGTCAAAAATTTTGGGACAGAGCAGAGAATATTACCAAGTTTAGTATGAGGCCCCTCTGTGGCATCTGTGAAATCTGGAAGGAAAGTCACCTTGAAATATCAAAAGTAACCATTTGGGGACCAGTAAAACCAGCATGGCCATCTGTTACCATAGATAAGCTTATATATCTGCTTTAATTGATTAATTGGCTGATTAAGTTTCAAAACTAGCATGTTCTTGCCTAGTTTTACCTTTCAGTCCCGTAGTCACAGATGAAAAACTTGGTATCCTGCGATATGCAGTCTGCTAAGGCACAGCCGAACTCCTGGTTGGTGGACCATATCACCTGTAAACCACAGGGGAAAGACTGTTAGGGTACTGGGTCCTGGAAATACATATAACCAACCAAGAAGGGAGTACAAGGGCGGTTATCACTCCAACCTCGGACCCGATATCAGCCTGAGGTCAGGGCCCAAAGGCCCGGCCGAGGGCTGATATTGGGGTCTCGGCGAGGGGTGTTAACTGCCCAAGTACTCCCTTCGAGGTAGATAATGGATTTCTTATACCTTTTCTGTTAGATCTGAGCTCTCAAGGAAGGATGCACAGCAATCACTGATGGTGGGACTATGATGCTGTACATTTTTTCATGTTTTTTTCATATAACTCTTTTGATATCCATCAAATCCACAAAGCAGTAAAATGTAGCTAGGAACATTGTGCGATAATGCATTATGGTCGATTCTCAAAAAAGTGGGCCAAAACTCTGAGATACACATTTTTTCTATGTGAAAAATATAATTGCTCAGATCCTTTTCATATTTTACATTATCAAGAACTATCAGTTGGAGAATGGTGCCCATGTAAAAGGTAACACTAATTATACTTATTAGAGAAAATTGAACTACTTAACCATGATCAATCAAGGTATCAATATTAAGGGTGTGTCCGTATCTAGGGGGCTTTTGATGTCATTTGATGTCATTAGATGTCATTTATTATTAGATGATTCACTGTAGATGTCCAGTAAAATGCATATGTCTTAGGGCAAGTCATGGCTATGGTAACTGATAAATTATTTGAGGAAAACTTGTATAGTTCAATTGATTTGACTACAATTAAAAAAGATATTCAATTTTTACCTAGATACGGACACTCATATTTTTATGATAACATTTCTAAGAAATACAGAGATCAGGTTGCATGAATATTTCTTCATTTGGTAAGGACGTTGGTTATATTTTATTTCTATTTCATTTTTATGACCAAAGAGAGGAGAATTTCCTATCACTATCAAGAAATAATAAAGCCTAGATACGGACACGTCCCCTAGATACGGACACAATGATACTTATCAAGTTACAATACAGTTACTTATATTTATATCATAGAGCATCAATCCCTTTATTTTGATTGTCTGATATTGTAACTTCATCTTTAAGTTCATTTTCACTTATTCTGATAAGAAATTCATAGATGAAGCCAAGAAAGGAATATTCTAATCCCTAGATACGGACACGCATGTCTGTATCTAGGGCGTAATATTCATATTTGTGTATAGAATGATTTGAAATTAATTAAACCAGTATTTTTGACTTTTTTTGGTTTGATATAATGTTCATGCTTATTTAAACCAAAAGTTTTATATTCTACAATTTAAAAAATAGCTTCTCCCTAGATAAGGACATGCCCCTAGATATGGACACAGAAAACTTGATAACAGTCATATACAACCTTTAAAATGGTCTCAAGTATATTATATATATCTTGTTTAATTGGTATCATTAAATATTTGATTTTGATAGAATATCTTTCACCAATCTTTATTTACTGAGACACAATATCAAAAACAAATTCCCTAGATACGGACACATCCATACTTCCCCACTCATTGTGGACTAAATTCATTGTCCCCTATTTTACTAATTATTTAATTTATGTTAAAAGAATAATCATTTTCCCTATCTAATCCACTGTATGTTTACATATAAACAATTAAAACAGCCAGAAATAAATAATACTTTTCATAAAATACCTTTTAGTGACCCCCTAGATACGGACGCTATTATACATCACAAATATTCCCCACACTGTTTTCATGCTTACAATAAAAATGAAAAACTTGCCATATAATTGTATACCTTAGAAATAAAATAGACGTCATGTGTACTTCAAATGAAAAAAATTAGGCACTAATAACAAGTGAAATCGTTTTTATGATATTATCAATATCAAATGATTGTAATTTTTAATGAAAAAAATGGAAAAAATGACAGGTTTTAAGCCCTTACTCCAAAAATATTAACAGCAGATATACAAAACTAAGGTACGCACGGTAGTACAAAGAGGTCTGGACCCTTTGGACCCCATTAGCATTTGCTGGAACTTCATTGGAAAGAAATAAACTGAAAATACGAAAATTGAGTTTTGGCCCACTTTTTTGAGAATCGACCATATGTTAGATTTTTTATTTCTCAATGATTTCATTTTTTCATGAATTTTAGAAAAACAAAACGTTTCTGTATTGCCCTGCAGGGCGATAGAAGGCTGGTTATCACCCAGGTTTGTATCAACCTGTGTTAAACTCTAAACTACTAAACTTGCATCACCCTAAGGTATAATAATAGGACTGAACCTTCAGTGATGGGCTGTCCCTCTGTGAGTGGCTTGCCTAGCGTTTGAGTCCCGGATGTCCCCAATCAAATATTTTCAATTATATACTGTAGAATATCTCTTAGTTCGCGAAATTTAGTAGGACAGACTTTGAGACTATTCATGTGAACTTGAAGAAGTCATTGTTGAATCAAGTTCAGCCGTATAAAAACAAACACATATAGGAATATAGATTTGATCTTGGTACAAATATTAAGGGATCTACAATTTTCTTGGATCAACATTTCTGCATGGTTTTATGAAGCTAACGAGATGTAGATTTAATATTAAAATCTGAAGACTTGATTGGAATTTATAGGTTGGACCGTATATGACCTTATTTTCTATCAACTCAATGCCAATTTACCTTGAAATCTTAGAATTGCAAGCATTGTCAATAAAATTAGGTGGTAGATATGATATAGCACCAAATCAATGTATCATCTGCTTGCATACAGCAAAGCTGAAGAGTGTTATTATATATCGTTATTAAGAGTTGCTATCATATATTGACTACTATGAACCTAAAATAGAGCCCTGCGGTATTCAATGGATCAACTAGTTTGTAATAGTGAAAATATTGACTTCTTTGTTATATTTATAAAATTGCTCTTGCAGGTTATTTCATTATTTTGAGTGTTTATTGTTGGGGGTTCCATGGTGTGACATATCTTCATCAATTTTACATTTTGATGTGTGTATTACACTGGTGTTTCTAGGTCTGACATATAGTTCTTCTCCTATGCAGAAAACAAAGCTTTTCTCCTTTAGCCTATATTGATTGGTGTTTCTCAGATAGTTGACGTTTGACAAATGTGTGTTATAAAGTTACACACCCTGAGCTTGTGTCTTGGGTTTTAAAAATTTCAGATAAATCTACATAATAAATAATGAGAAAATGAGGAGAGAAATTCTGAAGTGAGGGCAACCAAGCATGAAGAAAGGTTAGATGTGTATAGGTTGTCATAAGTTGTCTTTGAGAAACCTCAAGTTATGAGACTCACCATCATAAATGAAAGCAAATTCAATAAATTTGTATTTAGATCGAAAATACATTAGATAGATGAATATTGTGGTAAGGGGCAAAGGGTCCCTCATGAAATATTCACCCTGCAAAGAAGTCACAGTTAAACCAGTGTCATAAGGACTTATGATCAATCAAGCAAGTTGACACTGCCTCAGAAACAGGGTGTCATATGTGTACTGTTATATCTTAAAGATTAGTTATGAAACCATGGAACTCCCCCTGTACCAATAACAGTGATATCAATGTTATTAGTGTGTCCCACGGTTAGCACGCAGGTCGTAGTGGGTGTTTCACACTGGTCATAACATTAAGATTGTTTCTTAAAGCAGCATTCTCGTCTGTGTGTTAGCCAGCGACGTATTTTGCGACATTAGGATGTAATTCGATGACGTGATTGATCCCGTCATGAATTTGGCGCTGCACGATGGAAGTTACAATGTAGCAAATAATGATGGATGGACTGACGAGAAATCGGCTTTAAGTTAAGGTTGAGTTTCAGACTTATGATTTTATGTTCCCGTTGTTATATATGTATATTATTAGAGTTCTTGATAATCAAACCTTATCTTAGATTCTGTGCGATGTGAGAAACACATTTATGATTGCCCTCGTGTGAAACGTGCCCATAATTTACAGAGAGTCACCTGGTGATACTTGTCACACTGAATCCCAATGCACCCATTGATGCCAAACCCGAAGTTGTCCTTCTTGTTCCAGAAGGCCAGCGCGGCCTGCACCGTCTCCGAGGGCGTCAGGCCGAGGTTGTTGATCAGGAAGGTGTTGTAGGGTCGTTCGGGCAGTGCTCTGTTCAAACACCTGTCTTCTGCAAGCGAGTACGCCGCGGTCTCCCTCTCGTCATTCCATACCTGGGGGAAAAAACGAGTAAAGGCCTACATCTATTTCAATAGTGCCCTCATTGCAGAAAATGCATGAACAATTGATTGGGATATGCAGGGGCGGATACAGGATTTTCGAAGGGGGAGGAGGCAGCATAAAGGTTAAGTACTAAAACAACATGCGTTTGCGCATATATATGAGTTTGACACCCCCCCCCCTTTTTTTTTGTAGATTAGGGGTCAAGCACAAAAAGAGAAAAAAGGGGGACGGGGTTAGGACCCCAAGGACCCAGACCCTGGGATCCACCTGTGATTTGGGTTTCATTGGGAATCTTTGGGAACAAGGCTTCTGCGTGAGGGTTCACTGTGAAGGTTTGTGGGAAAGGTCTATACACACCTGCCTCACAGTGCACTTTGGGGTACCAGTTTTTAAAGATACCAGCCAGACTACACTGCGAGATGTAGATGAATCTATAGGCAAAGCAAAGCATATATATATATATATATATGTGTGTGTGTGTGTGTGTGTGTGTGTGTGTGTGTGTGTGTGTGTGTGTGTGTGTAGTGCAACTGTATTTCATTTATTTTTAGTAATGAAAGTTCTTTTGGAATTTAAACCCATTTCCAGGCTGATTACAAGGGAAAATATTTTTGAAATAAAAATGTAACGTTTTTCATGTGACGTCAAATACAGACCTCCTCACCAAGGGGGACAGGGGGTCCAATGTATGATCAAATATAAAGAACCAGTTTTATATACAAGTGATCGCTTCATAGATTTGATAATTTCACATATTTATTACAGGCAATATACCTACGGCATGGTATGAGAATTTAACAATATTGAAATGTCACTGGCCTCTCTCTTTAACATGGGAGCTCACCCATTACCTTTTTAATGTATAATAATCAAGGATGGTCTATATATTATGACCTTAGATGGAAATTTACACTTCTAGTTCTTGAAAATGGTTATCTAATTGAAACATCCAAAGACTTGGCCTTCCATGATCGTCGTTTCTATGGTGCAGATCCATGAGACATTATGTCCACATGGAGGATCTCATACTCACAGTACAAAGCCTTACACAGCGGTAAAATACATCATATCATCAATGGAATGTAGCCTAAGTGGGTGATAGAGATTGTGTAAGGCGTGTAGTAGGGGCTTTGTCCCCAGGACACAGGCCTGTGGGACCCGCCTTGTCCTGAGGGGAGGGGGCGGTTTTTTTGTATTGGAGAGGGGAGGGGTCACTATGTGTTTTTGGGCGGCGGGTGCCAGCCCTGCACGGCCCGGTACCCCCGGACAGGGGCAGGGCTGGGGTAGGGCCAGGATGCCTCACATCGGGGAGGGGGGGCTGGAATGGAGGGGGGGGGGAGGGGGGCTGGAATGGAGGGGGGGGGGTCCGATTGGGGGGATGTCCCCCTGCTTCTCTCTAACCTGCTGACTCACCGCTGTCACACCCACCCCCAGGGCCAGAATCTACGCACATGGAAAACCAGTGTCTATAGGGCTTATACAATGAGGGTAAGAGGGGTTGGGTCCCCCGGCAAAATTGTCTTATAATACTTATATATATGCGTATCGATATAGAGTAGGCAGGGCATCAATTTGGGAAATAATGCGAAAACAAATTGAGAAAAAGAATAACATTAGGGTGGTTAAGTAACACCAACGTACCTCTAAATTAGCTAGCTTTCACGGGGAATATGATTAGATAACTCTTGAAAATTCAATGTACATTACATTATCACATGCCCATAACACTCAATTCGTAATGAAATATTTTTCACTGTCAAAATGATAGGCGAGATAAGAGATACGCTACGTTTACGTTACGTGATGCGTTAGGGAGGTTAAGCAACCCCGACGCATCCCCTAACGTAAACGTAACGTATCTCTTATCTCAGATAATATCACATAGTTGAGAAATGTTATAATATAAGTTTAATACTATGCACCTATAGTAATAAGATATCAGTTCAGTCCTTACAAATTCTTAACTTGCACTCCCAGACAGAGAGTGTAAAATTAGAGATACGTTGACGTATCGAGATGCGTTGGGGTTGCTTAACCTCCCTAGCCCAGGTATGACGTAACGTAAACGTAACGTACCCTTTATCTAAGTTGAAATAATTCATCGAAAAATACTATATGATTCTGAGTGCACGTATATGCATATATACGTTTTGACCTACTCCCAGCGTAATTCTAAATGACCATTAAGCATGTAATAAGCTTCTCGGGCAGTTTCCAACCGGATAAGTTTGGACTATAGCTTTCAATTCTCACTATATATCTTTTAAGGAGAGCCTTAGATTTATATGACTCATCTGATTCACGCCATCTGATTCCTGAACTTATAGAAATGACGAATATGTGGGGATCGTGCGAAACCGCCTCTAACTTGATACTGCGCAATGGAAGCATCCATCTTGTGTATGAACGGACGTTTCCTTTTCTATAAGGAACAAAATTCAAAAGAAATAAGGGAATAAATGTATATTGAATAACATTACAAAATACATTAACAATCCTCACTCAAATGATATCCAATTCCCAATTAAGAATGGAAGTGTAAATGTGATTCATTTTCATAAAGATGCATCAGATTGTGCCCCAGTCGACACCCAACCAGATTAACTTAACAGAAAGTGTTTCAGTTGTGCGATAAGAATTTGCCATAATGTCGCAACAAACAAAGATGCACAATGTTAGTTTTGCCATCAGCGTTTCAATAGTGTTGATATATTACCACATCATACATTTGTATTAATTTCATCGTATATCAGGATATCAGGATATACTTTTCTTGTAAACCTTTAGGCAGGGGCTTCACAAAGTTTGCTACCAAAAAGTACGTGTAAATACAGTGCTTCCCCTGAACCGTCTCAGTCAAGATGAAAATTATATAGGGATCGTCTTATGCAACCAAACTTTTTGGATGTGTCTATTACTTTGTAAAATGTCACAAAACTGTTGCATCATTTTCTGAAAGGTTGAGAACTAAAAAAGAAAATATGTAAGCTTAACATTCTGGTGAGGCTATGTCAAGACTAAATACAAGCAGAATATTGTGACGTTTTGATAAGGGAAGGCCCACACCTTACATAAACAGAACATTGTTGTGACCTCCTCACCAGGGGAGTTCCTAATCTTATCTAAAGAGAATGTCATTGGGATGTTCTGATTGGGTCAGGTCGTAACATTACCTAAACAGAACATTAATGTGACTATTTTATCAGTTCAGGTGGCAATCTAACCAAAACAGCACAGCATTATGACATTCACTTTAAGTGAGGTCTCAACCACAACTAAACAGAACATTACTGTGATATTATTCTTGGGTGAGGACATAATATTGGCCTTATGAATAATGTAACAAGTTGTTAAAAGAAAATTACAATGTAACATTGCAACAGTTGCAGCGATGTTTTGGAAAATAATCAAAATAACATCTCTGCAATGTCATAAGAACGTCATATCCTTGGGTGGGGTAGATCAGAGGACCAGAGGATCTTTAGAAGCTGGTAACCTTGTGATGTTGCACTATTATGTTATTGTGACATTCTTGTAACATCCTTTTACGTTATGATGATGTTATCATGGCATTCATTTTTTAGTAAGTCTCAACTTTACCTAGAATAACGTAACTATTACTTGTAAATTGGGCAGATTGCAGACTAACCGACTTGCTTGGTACAACGCTGCTTGCCTGGAAAGAATGTGACATTCTCAAAACGTAAGAAATTGTAAACCCCCAACAAATTAAAAGTGTGACGTACCATTTTGAGCATGTAGGCGGCGGTGGGCTCCACGTCCCTCCTCATCTGGTTGTGTCCGTCCACCACCATGTCCTTGTATTCCTGGGTGAGGGGCAGGGGGGTGTAGGGGGCGGCGGGCAGGGGGGCGGTCAGCAGCAGGAGGAGGGGCAGGGGCAGGGTGTCCAGCAGGCCCCGGGTCTCCATGATGACGCCTGGAGGAGGTGTGGGCCGTCTGGGACACGCCGCGCGTCTGACGGAGGGACGCTGGTCCAGGGATACCTGAGGGGGGGGGGGGGGGGGGGGGTCAGCCAACCATGGCCGCATCTTACATTGGGCAGACGCATGTTATATACACAATGGTGCCCCTATATACGGCCCCCCTCACCAACGGCCACCTCTCATATGTGGCCACAAAACGGTGGCATGGAAGGTTTTCTCTCTATATTTACCTCTCACCAACGGCCAACCCTCTGACGCGGCCAGCGGCCACACATTAGGGGTACAAAGGAATAATTTAATGTGTTTCCTTATTTTTCATGGTTGACGAGTGGCATCTCTTGGGGATAAAAAGTGGCAAGAAGCTGTAAGGAGATCGTGTGCAGTCGTACATAGAACATAGAGGGGTGGAATGGAGGGTGTAGGGAACTTGGAGGTGAGTGGTCACATCTAGAACAAAGAGGGGGTGGCTAGGAGGTGTTGAGAGGACCTGGAGGTGAGTGGTCACACCTAGAACAAAGAAGGGATAGCTGGGAGGTGTTGAGAGGACCTGGAGGTGAGTGGCCACACCTAGAACAAAGAAGGGGTTGCTGGGAGGTGTTGAGAGGACCTGGAGGGGAGTGGTCACACCTAAAACAAAGAAGGGGTGGCTGGGAGGTCTGAGAGAAGGTGTGGGTCCGGCATCTCCCCCCTCAGCCTCACCTCTCAGAGAGAAGGTGTTGGGGCGGCACCTCCCCCCTCACCCTCACCTCTCAGAGAGAAGGTGTGGGGCCGACACCTCCCACCTCACCCTCACCTCTCAGAGAGAAGGTGTGGGGCGGCACCTCCCACCTCATCCTCACCTCTCAGAGAGAAGGTGTGGGGCACCTCCCACCTCACCCTCACCTCTCAGAGAGAAGATGTTGGGGCGGCACCTCCCACCTCACCCTCACCTCTCAGAGAGAAGGTGTGGGGCACCTCCCACCTCACCCTCACCTCTCAGAGAGAAGGTGTGAGGCCGGCACCTCCCACCTCACCCTCACCTCTCAGAGAGAAGGTGTGGGGCCAGCACCTCCCACCTCACCCTCACCTCTCAGAGAGAAGGTGTGGACCCAGCACCTCCCACCTCACCCTCACCTCTCAGAGAGAAGGTGTGGGGCTGGCACCTCCCACCTCACCCTCACCTCTCAGAGAGAAGGTGTGAGGCCGGCACCTCCCCCCTCACCCTCACCTCTCAGAAGGAAGGTGTGGGTCCGGCACCTCCCACCTCACCCTCAGCCCCCAGAGAGAAGGTGTGGGGCCAGCACCTCCCACCTCACCCTCACCTCTCAGAGAGAAGGTGTGAGGCCGGCACCTCCCCCCTCACCCTCACCTCTCAGAGAGAAGGTGTGGGGCCAGCACCACCCACCTCACCCTCACCTCTCAGAGAGAAGGTGTGAGGCCGGCACCTCCCCCCTCACCCTCACCTCTTAGAGAGAAGGTGTGGGGCCAGCACCTCCCACCTCACCCTCACCTCTCAGAGAGAAGGTGTGGGGCCGGCACCTCCCCCCTCACCCTCACCTCTTAGAGAGAAGGTGTGGGGCCAGCACCTCCCACCTCACCCTCACCTCTCAGAGAGAAGGTGTGGGGCAGCACCTCCCCCCTCACCCTCACCTCTCAGAGAGAGGGTGTGGGGCCGGCACCTCCCACCTCACCCTCACCTCTCAGAGAGAGGGTGTGGGGGCGGCACCTCCCCCCTCACCCTCACCTCTCAGAGAGAAGGTGTGGGGCCGTCACCTCCCACCTCACCCTCACTTCTCAGAGAGAAGGTGTGGGGCCGGCACCTCCCACCTCACCCTCAGCCCACAGAGAGAATGTGAGGGGCAGCACCTCCCACCTCACCCTCACCTCTCAGAGAGAAGGTGTGGGGCCGGCACCTCCCACCTCACCCTCACCTCTCAGAGAGAAGGTGTGGGGCCGGCACCTCCCACCTCACCCTCCCCTCTCAGAGAGAGGGTGTGGGGCCGGCACCTCCCCTCTCACCCTCACCTCTCAGAGTGAAGTTCTGGGGCCGGCACCTTCCCCCTGACCCTCACCTCTCAGAGAGAAGGTGTGGGGCCGGCACCTCCCACCTCACCCTCACCTCTCAGAGAGAGGGTGTGGGGCCGGCACCTCCCCCCTCACCCTCACCTCTCAGAGAGAAGGTGTGGGGCCGGCACCTCCCCCCTCACCCGCACCCCTCAGAGAGAAGGTGTTGAGGCGGCACCTCCCACCTCACCCTCACCTCTCAGAGAGCAGGTGTTGGGGCGGCACCTCCGACCTAACCCTCACCTCTCAGAGAGAAGGTGTGGGGCCGGCACCTCCCACCTCACCCTCACCTCTCAGAGAGAGGGTGTGGGGCCGGCTCCTCCCACCTCACCCTCACCTCTCAGAGAGCAGGTGTTGGGGCGGCACCTCCGACCTAACCCTCACCTCTCAGAGAGAAGGTGTGGGGCCGTCACCTCCCACCTCACCCTCACCTCTCAGAGAGAAGGTGTGGGGCCGGCACCTCGCACCTCACCCTCAGCCCACAGAGAGAATGTGAGGGGCAGCACCTCCGACCTCACCCTCACCTCTCAGAGAGAAGGTGTGGGACCGGCACCTCCCACCTCACCCTCACCTCTCAGAGAGAAGGTGTGGGGCCGGCACCTCCCACCTCACCCTTCCCTCTCAGAGAGAGGGTGTGGGGCCGGCACCTCCCCTCTCACCCTCACCTCTCAGAGTGAAGTTCTGGGGCCGGCACCTTCCCCCTGACCCTCACCTCTCAGAGAAAAGGTGTGGGGCCGGCACCTCCCACCTCACCCTCACCTCTCAGAGAGAGGGTGTGGGGCCGGCACCTCCCCCCTCACCCTCACCTCTCAGAGAGAAGGTGTGGGGCCGGCACCTCCCACCTCACCCTCACCTCTCAGAGAGAAGGTGTTGAGGCGGCACCTCCCACCTCACCCTCACCTCTCAGAGAGCAGGTGTTGGGGCGGCACCTCCGACCTAACCCTCACCTCTCAGAGAGAAGGTGTGGGGCCGGCACCTCCCATCTCACCCTCACCTCTCAGAGAGAGGGTGTGGGGCCGGCACCTCCCATCTCACCCTCACCTCTCAGAGAGAAGGTGTGGGGCCGGCACCTCCCACCTCACCCCTAGCCCACAGGATAAGGTATTGGGCCTGCACATCCCAACTCACCCTTAGTACACAGAGAGAAGGTGTGGGGCCAGCACCTCCCACCTCACCCCTAGCCCACAGGATAAGGTGTTTGGCCTGCACATCCCACCTCACCCTTAGTTCACAGTGAGAAGGTGTGAGACATAAGGTACCTCTGATGTCACATACATGCATATCTAATATTCATGTTACAACTCAATAAACATTTTATTCGAAATCTAAACTGAATTCGGATTATTGATATGACATCATGGTTAAGGCAAGCTGTTTGGAAATAGCATACAAGCTGTGGTTCTAATGTCATACATTGCTGAGAGTATCAAGCCCCAAACTCACTAGACGACATAACCATTGACATGCAACAGGCGACTTTTATCCCCCACAAAAAGGATTGGTAAAATATCAAAGACGCTTAATATTACAGTCGCCCAGAAACTTTACTGGTGAATCTCCCAGTCGTCTATTGCAGGCAAGATTGCTTGGTGGGTATGGGGCTGCTTGCTGCTATATAACATCAGATGACAACCACTCCAGGTGCCTGCCTGTGCAGGCTGGGTACCTACTGGGTGACTGCCTTTTTTTGAGTGTTAGTACTTTGGACTTCAGAATTACCTACCATTCTCTTTATTCTCACTAACGCAAGCACCAGCCCAATGAAATTTGCACTGCTTTCATTTAATGGTTTTGATGTTTATTGTCATATCATTCATCACCAAATTGACATTGTTTTTCCCCAAGGATTGATTTGGTCACTCTGGGTTGACAGATGGAGCTTTCCCTATAATTAATTCTATTCTATACTAAATATTAGGAATTATAATCACAGTTGAAGTGTCAAAAGGAAGGTTTCTACCGACCATAAACGACAGTGAAAGATCTAATCTTTTTGTTTTTCTTAACAGAATCATTCAGTGGAAACAACAAATCAGAAGGTAGATGTATTTCAGTTGTTTAGTGGAAATAACAAGTCATTCATTTATAAAATGTTATATCTCCCAACAATTTGATAATGATAACAATATTTCTATAGTTGTTTGCAGTCGTCAGTGCTTGTAAACTAAAATTTTAGCCCACGTTTAGTCTTTAATAATATGCAATTCTCTACCATACCTGGACAATTAGTGTTCTGGAAGAATGTTCCGTCTAGGTTACAGCGCTGATAGAATTTCTCTGCAGGATGAGTTTCATTTCCTCCAATGCAGGTCACTAAGACAACGTCCCCGTACCACAGACTCGCATTGACTGTGTCAGAGTTTGACACAGTAAGCAGTGGGCAGTGACCTTGAACAGAGAATCTTATGTAGTTTTTTCACTCATTAGCTATTCCTACAACTGTGTTTATTTTCTTGAGTAGATATGACAAAACAGCGAGTGACAATTACATGTGTATATCGTTTTGTACAATCACACACCCTTATAAGGCAAAAGCATTATATTCACAGCTATAAGTGGTAACAGACATTGACAAAACATAGGGGAGCATGACTCGGCCTTAATATTGTGTAGAGATATTTGTGTAGTTCTGAGCTAATCATTATGGCTTGGACAATTTATTTGTAACAGTGAGTTGTAAAAAAAAAAAGATCTTGTAACACATCGGAGGTCAAAGCAATTGCAGGCCAGCACAATTGAAGTAACGCATTCACATCAAGAGGGAGGGTCACTGTGCTTAAATGCAAAGATTCTTAAGGAATCAAACAACTACATCCAACATGTCAGCTATATTCGCAGGGGTTCTCTACAATCAGGGCCGCGGGCTGCGACAAACAATATTTTCTGTAGCTGCAGATCAAAGGGATCCTTATTCGCCAAATGTACAGGACATCTTCATTGGCATGGGCCAATGAAGGGACTGATGTAAACCTCTTCATGAGCCACCATGAGAAGAAACTGGTTATAAAACACCGTGGGACTACCTTGAGGTAATAGTTTAATTAAGACACTTTCTGTATTTTCTATGAGAACTTGAAGGAGGCCCAATGCTTCATTCACAACCTCACAACAAAATACCATCAAATCCAATGCTACACTACTGCTCCATTACCCCTCTACCTTCACTACTGCTCCTTTCCCCCTCTACCTACACTACTGCTCCTTTTCACCTGCTACAGATACCTACCTTACTGCTCCTTTCCCCCTCTACAGATACCTACACTACTGTTCCTTTCCCCCTCTATACATACCTTCACTACTGCTCGTTTCCCCCTCTACAGATACCTACACTACTGTTCCTTTCCCCCTCCACAGATACCTACACTACTGCTCCTTTCCCCCTCTACAGATACCTACACTTCTGCTCCTTTCACCTTCTACAGATACCTACACTACTGCTCCTTTCCCCCTCTACAGATACCTACACTACTGCTCCTTTCCCCCTCTACAGATACCTACACTTCTGCTCCTTTCACCTTCTACAGATACCTACACCAGGGGCGGTAGGGGGGGGGGGGGGCTGCAGTCCATGCTCACTCCAACCTCTGATTGTGCCCTAAATGCTTCACCTTTCCTCTAACTTTATCTCATCTTCATCATCATGGCCTGTAATATTTTCATTGCAGCATTCTTATATAGAAATAACCTTTCATTAAAGCTCGAAGACGTTTATCACTTACCACTCACTGGGATCTTGCTGTACACGTCCAGTGAGAAGAAGGACCTGAAGTCCAAGCAGGCTGTCGTGTTCCTCAGGTGGCACTCGGATGATGCCCCATCGTACGCAGTGGCCTTACAGTGGGCGTGTTGGTCACACATCTGGAAGCATTTTCAGAACAAAATCAAAATTAAAGATTCTTTTTCTTTGTTGTAATGAGATTTTCTTGAAGATAAGAGAGGTCTTAAGAAATAAAAGGATTCGTTGTAAAGGCTCTGCATAAGACATTTTTGTTGTTGACTATCATTTCCTTCATGTACTTACTACCTAAAGAGACCTAAAATCTGATCAATGGCAAAACACAAGTAAGAAAGTAATTTTACCTAGGTATTTCATGGCATGATTTTAAGAAACCATTAATTCTTAAAAAGCATCCTTGTCCAAATCAAATTTTTCACATTGTTAGACGTAAATTTTGAGAATTCTTTGTAAGACTCTTCCATAAGAACTCTTTGTTTGACCCATTGAGTCAATGTATCTATGACAAGCAGTGCCTCCTTGATGCTGTGATTAACAGCGAAAAGTATCATAATAATGACTAAAGTCAAGATGGCTTATTAAAGAAAATATCAAAAAAATCCTTATAGTTTTTCTTTACTTTAAGAATATTTTACAGATTCATCCATTTCTTATTATTTTGTTATGTAATACCTGGAGGCAGGTGTCGCGGGTCGCGGCCTGCAAGGTGGTGTAGGCGGGCTCCCCACAGTCGGCCGACCGCTTATGGTACCCTCTGTATGTGGCTGAAGATATAGGGAGTAAATGACATTCTTTGAGACATACAAACATTTTGGACCATTTCCGCATATCTCTGTTAAAGTCTGTAATGAAGGGAAATGAGGACTTAATTCTATGATTTCTAAGATTGCGATGACAAGCTCTGTAAAGATTTACATAAGATTTAGTTGTCAAGAGATGCTCAAATGCACACAAGAGATATCTATACAAATAGTATCTTATCTAGTAAATACAAGATCCCTGGTAAGGGTTCCATAGCATTCATAGAATTAAAACTCAGATATACAAAAACAGTATTTTGATTAAAAAGGACAAATGATTTTGTTAAAGTATTAATCAAAGTGTATGTTAAAGGATTAATCAAAGACAACCACATAGTCATCATTGTCCTATACCTGCAGGTTTATTTACTTGGATTTCACAGAACTGAATCCTTTGTCCAGATGAATGGAGGGTAACATATCGATGATATACTATTCTAGAGCAGTAATATTCA
The DNA here is from genome assembly GCA_936440205.1 of Lepidonotus clava. Taxonomy (NCBI): domain Eukaryota; kingdom Metazoa; phylum Annelida; class Polychaeta; order Phyllodocida; family Polynoidae; genus Lepidonotus; species Lepidonotus clava. Next base: position 5,526,828 of record OW387138.1, read on the forward strand.
CGTATATCCCCATCAGTGAAGTCTGTCATTGTAGCGCAAAGGTGTCCATCGCTTGGGTCAAAGGGATCGCCAGTCTCATAAGTTCCACCATTTATTGCATGAGTACCCCCATTTATGTCTTTAAGAACTCTCAACGTGCGGATGTAGACGGCTGACATACGGTTATCTGGAATTACAAGTCAGTAGATACAAAAATATAAACAAAGAATAATAGGTACCTTAGTGCAATGCATGTTTGGCAGATTTCACAATACCAAATTTAACCCAACACCATCTACAGGTATTTTATTGAAGAAAGAAAAGTCAAAAGGAAACTGGATTAAGATTGGTTGTTTCCAGTTCTTATAATGAAAGGTATACAGATTGATCATTTCTAACCCTTTATCAAAATGTTTCATGTACATCTCTGATGTGCGCTTGAGCAAAACATCCTTGAGAGAGTTTTTTTTTTTTTTATTAAACGTCATTCTGGGTTGCCGCTGGTCTTCCATGATAAATAATACATAGAGATAGCAGAATATACAATATACCATCGCTTTTTATAAAGTCAAACATGTAATAAATCCTCATATTTCAGATATTGGCGTCGTATTTGTGACATAAAAGTATGAACATCTGGACTTCGTTAAACACCAGCACTGAGCTTATTCCATAATATTGTACCATTATCAATTGCCTTAGTCCATGGGTGAAACAGTTAATGTACAATCATACACATAATGAACAAACAAATTAGCAAGTGGTTGGGCGGCTGGTTTACCCCAGAATATAAATCTGTATATTTATTACTGAACACAGTATTGATGGGGAAGACCCATAAAACTGCCAGAAGAAAAAATGTTGTCCAATAAGGTCTAGCCCAGTCCAAGTTCAGATGCATTCTGACCTCTGACCCAGTACAGGTGAGGTGAGGGTCCTTGAGTGGACCCTGCTGAGGTGCCCCTGGGATTTACCACTGGCAGCTGAGAATGTCTACATTCCCCCCAAGGTGGAGACACCTCCACTGATTTAGCCTTGGACTCTCCTATTGATACTTTGATAACCTGGTCTGTTTATCACCCCATAAAATGGGCTTCTATGATATTTCCGACTAGTGTATTTCTCAGTTTAAAAAGTAAATTTGTCTTGTGAATGTGTACTACCAGTTAATTGTTCCTGTAATTAGCTCTACTGTGATAATTACAGCGAAATACAAAAACTAGACAAAGACTGGACCTCCCTCCGTCTGCCCCTGCCTGGCTCCCTCTCCCCCTCCTCTCCACACCCGTCTGGCCCATACCTCCCTCTATCTGCCCCTGCCTGGCTCCCTCTCCCCCTCCTCTCAACACCTGCCTGGCCCAGACCTCCCTCTGTCTGCCCCTGCCTGCCTCCCTCTCCCCCTCCTCTCAACACCCGCCTGGCCCAGACCTTCCTCCGTCTGCCCCTGCCTGGCTCCCTCTCCCCCTCCTCTCAACACCCACCTGGCCCAGACCTCCCTCTGTCTACCCCTGCCTGGCTCCCTCTCCCCCTCCTCTCCACACCCGCCTGGCCCAGACCTCCCTCTGTCTGCCCCTGCCTGCCTCCCTCTCCTACTCCTCTCCACAACCGCCTGGCCCAGACCTCCCTCCGTCTGCCCCTGCCTGGCTCCCTCTCCCCCTCCTCTCAACACCCGCCTGGCCCAGACCTCCCTCTGTCTACCCCTGCCTGGCTCCCTCTCCCCCTCCTCTCCACACCCGCCTGGCCCAGACCTCCCTCTGTCTACCCCTGCCTGGCTCCCTCTCCCCCTCCTCTCCACACCCGCCTGGCCCAGACCTCCCTCCGTCTGCCCCTGCCTGGCTCCCTCTCCCCCTCCTCTCAACACCCGCCTGGCCCAGACCTCCCTCTGTCTACCCCTGCCTGGCTCCCTCTCCCCCTCCTCTCCACACCCGCCTGGCCCAGACCTCCCTCCGTCTGCCCCTGCCTGGCTCCCTCTCCTCCTCCTCTCCACACCTGCCTGGCCCAGACCTCCCTCTGTCTGCCCCTGCCTGGCTCCCTCTCCCCCTCCTCTCCACACCTGCCTGGCCCAGACCTCCCTCTGTCTGCCCCTGCCTGCCTCCCCCCCCCCCCCCTCCTCTCAACACCCGCCTGGCCCAGACCTCCCTCTGTCTGCCCCTGCCTGCCTCCCCCCCCCCTCCTCTCCACACCCGCCTGGCCCAGACCTCCCTCTGTCTGCCCCTGCCTGGCTCCCTCTCCCCCTCCTCTCCACACCTGCCTGGCCCAGACCTCCCTCTGTCTACCCCTGCCTGCCTCCCCCCCCCCCCCTCCTCTCAACACCCGCCTGGCCCAGACCTCCCTCTGTCTGCCCCTGCCTGCCTCCCCCCCCCCTCCTCTCCACACCCGCCTGGCCCAGACCTCCCTCCGTCTGCCCCTGCCTGGCTCCCTCTCCCCCTCCTCTCCACACCCGCCTGGCCCAGACCTCCCTCTGTCTGCCCCTGCCTGGCTCCCTCTCCCCCTCCTCTCAACACCCGCCTGGCCCAGACCTCCCTCTGTCTGCCCCTGCCTGGCTCCCTCTCCCCCTCCTCTCCACACCCACCTGGCCCAGACCTCCCTCTGTCTACCCCTGCCTGGCTCCCTCTCCCCCTCCTCTCCACACCCGCCTGGCCCAGACCTCCCTCTGTCTGCCCCTGCCTGGCTCCCTCTCCCCGTCCTCTCAACACCCGCCTGGCCCAGACCTCCCTCTGTCTACCCCTGCCTGGCTCCCTCTCCCCCTCCTCTCCACACCCGCCTGGCCCAGACCTCCCTCCGTCTGCCCCTGCCTGGCTCCCTCTCCCCCTCCTCTCAACACCCGCCTGGCCCAGACCTCCCTCTGTCTGCCCCTGCCTGCCTCCCCCCCCCCCCCTCCTCTCCACACCCGCCTGGCCCAGACCTCCCTCCGTCTGCCCCTGCCTGGCTCCCTCTCCCCCTCCTCTCAACACCCGCCTGGCCCAGACCTCCCTCCGTCTGCCCCTGCCTGGCTCCCTCTCCCCCTCCTCTCCACACCCGCCTGGCCCAGACCTACCTCTGTCTGCCGCTGCCTGGCTCCCTCTCCCCCTCCTCTCAACACCCACCTGGCCCAGACCTCCCTCTGTCTACCCCTGCCTGGCTCCCTCTCCCCCTCCTCTCCACACCCGCCTGGCCCAGACCTCCCATCACATCATTTAAATAAACGTGTCATAGATGTTCATGTTTTAGTAATACAATAGCGACTTACTGTTGCTGTCTCTGAAGTAGATGACTATCCTTGTGACCATGTATTTGCGTCCCAGGTCGAGTAGGAACCAGGGGTTGGGGGTGGTGACCAGGAGACACCTGGAGGACAGGGGTCCGTCCTGCTTCAGGGCCGGGCCCAGGGCCCCGTCCACCGCCAGGGACGGCACCGACACCGTGTCCGAGGTGAGCAGGCTCGTCTCAGGGGCCACCACCCAGGTGGGCCTCCCCAGGGCAAGGTTTGAGCCATCTGAGGAGAAAGGTTATTTAATTCATCTAGCTGAAAACAACCTGATTAAGCGTTGGAAGTTTTTTAAGATAGGCAAGGGAAAAAATTTTTAGATATGATAGTGGATAAGGAGAATGTTGTTTAAAGGTTATTCAATTATCTAGTGGACAGTATATCTATGGAAGTGTTGAATAATTAAAATGTTTCATTGGAAATACAGTTTTCAAAAGAATAGCCACTAACTTTATGGAGTGGAATTAAATCTTTGTTAACGATGCAAAAAGATGACACTATAAGGCATATTCTGAGGGTATTGTGGTTGAAACAATTGTCCCTTCAATAGTATTAATACTACTGATAAGCTCCACCTTATCTATAATTTGTAGATAGAATCTGCTTTTAATTACCCAAGTATTGGTAAATCCTGATTTCACAGACGGTCAGTTTTTGACCTGAGCCCAGGGTGGTGACGGTGACTTGTGTTCCCCTGACGGCCGGGCTGAACGTGAAAACTCTGCTCTCCGCCCTCCTCACCGCCTGACGGGGGGCTGACAACACACACTCTGCACCGGGTGCAGGACCCACGCACACCTCCAGGTCACCAAACTGATTCCCTGCCCAGCAAGAATATGATGTTATTATAACATTATTATAACGTTCTATTTGGTCCTGGTTTGGTTCTTATCATTTTGATGGCACCCAAAAACGTCTTTAGAACCTAACATTGTGACATTGCACTGTGACGTAATTGTGACGTACTTGTAACATTCTATCACATTATAATAACGTTATCATAACATTCTTAATCAGTTAGGTGTCAGCTTTACAAAAAATGATGTTATTATAACGTTCATTTTTAATAAGTCTTAACTCCACCTAAAATAAAGTTGTCAGATGGTGTCAGTATGGCCCAACGGCAGCCAGGATGGCCCAAGGGCGAAGCCCGTGGGCTGTCCTGACTGTCAGAGGGCTGTACTGACACCCAAGGATGACTCTTAAGGGTCTTCTATATTCTATCACCCAATGCAAAATGCAAATAAGTTCACAATAATGAAAAATCTCTTGCTCGCTGCCTAGCAAACCTCATGTGTAATGCAACAAGCTTTGCGGAGTAGGACACATATCAATACTCACTCAAGAAAAGAAAACAATTTCTTTTTGATTGTCCCGTATTTTTCTTTGTTATGGATTTGGATTTCAGAATCTTTTTAAACAATAGTTTGGTCGTAGCAGTACATACAGGATGGCCATACGATAACTCTTTATATGTACCGCTCCTCGGTGGAGCGGGCGATAAATGAATTTGTTAGACTCTGCTCATCAAGGAGCCAAATAACCTTCAAGAATTAAAAATAATGTTATTGAAGATTGACCTCTCTGTGCCATTTTCAGAAAATGCTGTATCACACATGTGACCTGTCACAGTAAAAGAAGTATAAACCTTATTTGTGATGCCACGAAATGTCAAAGGTTAAAGGGATAACGTAGTGGTCACAATTTTGGTCATCAAATTTTAAAACTGTACATTTTGCATTGATAACAGTTGACAAGATAACTGCCACTGTGTGGAAAGCAAAATTGCCAAACTGGGGAAGAAATGTTGAGTCGACCCCCTTTTTCACAGTGACAAACCTTATTAAAACTATTTTGGCTAGTTTTGTCAACAAAATATGATAGAAAGATGTAGATCTATATGTTACCTTTAAATGAAACATTTTGAAAATGTTGTGTATATGTATTATTGTTAATAAATATTAGATTTTTCACAATTTTATAAACCTTGTAGGTTAACATACTGTCACCCTGCCTGGTGTCAAGGTTTAGACCTAGTTTTGTTTAGCAGTAACTAGGACCAACAGTCAGTTGGCTGCCATACTTCAACAGGCTCACATACTTGCCTGGAAACTTACTAGTATTTGCATTTCAAATAGTTAATAAAAAGAGTGTCACAAGATAAACCTGGGAAGTGTCACAGATTATGTGATACACAACTAAACAGCATTATACCTAGGGTGTTTGTAAATCAAGCTGTTTTCAAGGAAAAGGTGCAGTAAGGTGTATCAATTATAAATAACAATAAGTATATAAGGCCTACATAGGTGTTCATCATAGGTGTTAATGAAGACCACCACTGCTACAGACAGCTCCAGGGACAGGTCAACCCGCACCCAGGGGTTGTCGCCGCTCGCTGTCTGCAGGCAGTGCTCAGGCTGCGGGTTGTGGTTGCCATCGGTTACCATGGTTACATCCCCGTCCCCTACATCACTGGTTGTCACAGGTTGTCCAAGGGCAACATTGAAGTTACCTAAAGTTAGTATGTAAGAAATAAAAGAAAATCTCACTTGAGTCTTCTGCACAGTTCTATAGACCTTGTGCAGACGTGGTCATGTGACCAGATTTTGGTGACCACATCTGCATGGCTATTAGATATATCCATAATTCATAGATAATAATTGCTTGTTGTGATTAATTGAAGTTTCCTTTGATGAAATATACAAAGCCCTACAGCATAGATACAATACACCTGTGATTAATGATAGATTTAAACTGATCACCAACATGGCTGCCATCCCAATTTTGGGAATGTGACTTCATGCGCACAATGTCTATACCTATTGCCACTATAGACTTTAGGTTTTATTAACAGAGCTCTACTTTCAGCCCAGTATGCCTTTAACAACAGACCAAAACCTGTTACCACACATGTACACAAATATATGAAAGGTCTTGTACACATACATGAAATGGTCATGATTGCTTCCACCCAACAATACGCTTTTCATCAGGAGAGTCGAGAGGTAACAAGAAAGGCCCGTGAGTGAGGTAAGGGTGGCTAGTTAACACACTCACAAATACTGCTTGCTGCACAATTAAATGAGTTCTATCCCACCAGAATATAGAATAATAATGTATGATATCCTCTATCCTCTCTACACTTTGTTCACTGTACATCCAAACTTACGACTAAACTCTGGACTAATCACTCAACAAATAGATGTCACCGAAATTCCCCCCACCCCATGCACTACTAAAACGTAGATGTTGGTGACATTTACCCCATACAGACTATTCACTCAATACATATATGTCAGTGATATCTCTCTCCCCACCCCCCAAACACACTAGTCACCCAACTCCCCCTACCAGGGATAGCTGATTTACTGTATGTTAGGCACCTGCAGGTTAATTTTGAATGATTTTGTAGACAAAAACTATGGAAAAAGTATAGCAAATTTGCAAATATTTGCTTTATTTCTATGCAAAATGAATGCATTTTCAAACAAACTTGAAAAATGTTGAATATATATATAAGTATGAAATGGAAAAATAGTGAATTCTAGTTTTTCATTATTAAACAAAGTTATGCCATGATTTTCGAAATTTCTATACTTGAGGATTGACTTGTCTACATATTTCCCAGAATGCACCTTGATTTAGGCTAGTCTGCAGGTACACTTCCATAATTCAGCTATCCATGGTTCGGAGAACTGGTGGATGTCAGAAACATCTCCCTCCCCCCTCCTCAACACACTACTCAGCAAATGTGAAGATGTCAACGAAGTTTGCTCCCTCCTCCACACTATTCCACTAACACATAGATGTCAGCAACATCTCTCACGTGCACCCTCCTCAACACACTACTCATCTAACACATAGATGTCACAGACATCTACCACCCTCCTCAACAAACTACTGAACTAACACATAGATGGCACGGACATCTACCACCCTCCTCCACACACTACTGAACTAACACATAGATGTCAACATAGATACCACTTTCCTCCACACACTACTAAACTCACACATAGATGTCAACATAGATACCACCCTCCTCCACACACTACTAAACTCACACATAGATGTCGGTGACATCTTCCCCTCCTCCGCACACTATTCATCCAACGCATATATGTCAGTGACACATAGATGTCAGCAAAGTTCTCTCCCCCCGACACACACACACTATTCAGCATATTATATAGATATCTGCAACCATTCCCCCTCCTCCACACACTACTCCCCCAACATGAGGAAGTCAAAGGATTATTCCGACATCTCGCCCCTCCTGCACGCACTACTCACCTAACACATAGATGTCCACAATGTCCCCCCCCTGTCCCATGCCCATCACATCAGGGTGGCACCTGTACACTTGACATTCTCCAGTTGATATATTTATTTTGAAGAGGTTTGCTTCATTATCCAGAGCACTGTCTATGCACTGCTCTAGTGACAGTTTTTGACTCTGGACAGGCTCTGGGCAAGAGCTGATGATCCTTTGCACGTTTTCATAGATCTTGACGTAAGGAGAAGTACCTACAACAGTGATACATATCGTTAAAACACCTGTATGTATTTCGTAGGTTTACCCTTATATCATGAATTAAAATGATGTGTGTTCAGCACTGAACTTTCTTAATTCTTTCGATCAAAGCTTATATATATATATAAGTTTCTGCAGTTTCCAACTTTTAATGTTTTTTTTTTTTTTTAAACAATTTTATTGCCGTCATCACGTTAATACATGGTCTTCCTGAAGGACAGATGAATATAATAGAAAAGATGAAAAATAATGATACAGAATGAATTTATGATCATGCAACAATCACCAATACAGTTCCACACTATTTCGTCAATTTCCTCTAGTAAACTTGATTAGGTTATTAATCACCTTTACTAGCTCATGCTTAAATTTTACCTTTGTTGTAGATCTTTGTATATTTTTGGGTATTTGATCCCAGAGGGATATACCTCTTGATAACGGGCTCCTAAGGTATTTTTCATACTTCCTTTTAAGGTTTTTAAATTTCAGTTTACCTCTGCTACGAAGATGCATTTTAGGTCTTTTATGCTCTAGCATGGTCGACCTTTTGCTCATACTATACATCAAACAACACATGTGTTCAATTCTCCGTACTATTGGCGATTTAATATTGTAGGTGAATTCAACGCAGTCTGCATTATAGTTCACATCAGTATTATTTATGATTTTCAAGGATCGTTCATGTAATTTCTGGAAACGCACCAAACTAGAAAGTGCCCCACTCTCTATCATAAAATCTGCATAGTCCCCAATCGGGATAATCATTTGCTTATAAATTAAGCTTGCTATTTTCCCACTTATGTACTTTCTGAGTTTACCCAACTGGAAAACTCTAGAGTTCATCTTACCATACTTTTCAGTAAGAAATTTATCAAACGTTAGTTTGTTATCAATAACAACTCCCAGGTAGTTGTAACTCGACACCTCGTCTAATGGGGTATTATTTAATTGCACACATGGTGCATGGGCTATTGTATCTTGCTTGGTGTTGACAATCATTAACTTAGTCTTTTTGACGTTTATTGTTAATTGGTTTTCATTACACCAGCCTTGTAGTTTAGACAGTCCCTCCTCCAGTCTAGAACAGGCCACGTTTACATCATTATGGGCTATATACAACACCGTGTCGTCAGCATACAATGTGATATGTATACCACCGTTTCCCGGGTCAAATAACTCCAGCAAATCGTTAACATATATAATAAAGAATAAAGGCCCAAGAATAGAGCCCTGTGGTACTCCACACATTACAGGTAAAAACGACGATTTTATATGGGCGGTATATTTGACACATTGTTTTCGGTCCTTTAGATAATGACAACACCATTCTGATATTTGATTGGAAAAACCAAGCCGTCTTAGTTTACTGATTAAAATTTGGTGATTAATAGTATCGAATGCCTTGGAGTAATCAATGAATGCGCAGGCAACTACTTTTGATTTATCAACACTATTGTAAAGGAATTGAACCACTTCAAAAATTGCCGTGGCAGTACTCTTTTCTTTTCTAAAACCGTGTTGTCTGTTATCCAGCTTCCCTTCTCCTTCCAAATAGTATATCAGTTGGTTATAGATTAATCTTTCTATTATTTTACTAGGGGCCACTAGGACTGATACTGGGCGATAATCGCCAGGGCAAAGTGACGGACCATTTTTTGGGATCGGCGTAATAGTTCCTATTTTCCAATCATTTGGCATAATTGATAGTCTTAGACACTCGTTTATTAGGTGTGTAAGTTCAATGGACAGTATGTTCAGGGCGTCCTTTAATATTTTCATAGTTATGTTACCTAGGCATGTTGTCTTATCATTTTTAAGTTTAGATACTACGAAGCAAATTTCTTTCTCTCCCACAAACCTGAAATACACCTTTGGCATTTTGTTTTCTTCAGGGGGGGGGGCTGGTGATGGTTTATGCATCCCAAACCGTATTGCCCATTCCATCCCAATATTTGCATAATACCTATTTAACTCGTTAGCAGCCTGTTGACCATGAACAACTTCTCCAGTCTTGGTTTTAATGTTGGTACATGTTGAGGTACTCCTACTTTTACCAAAATAGAGTTGGCTATTAATGGTTCTCCAGAACTTTTTCGGGTTATTCTGGTTTTCATTTAATTTGCCCATTACATACGAACGTTTTGCACTCACTAATAAGCGCCTAGTTTCTAATTTTGAATCTTTATAATTCTCCCATTTAACTAAATCCTTATTATGTATGCATGCGTCTTTATACAGTCGGTTTTTCCTTTTTATACTTTTCCTGAGATCACCGTCTATCCATGGATGTTGGTCCGCTCGTACTTTTAATCTACGGATTGGACATAGTTTGTCCAGACTATCCAATATTATCCTAATCATCAAGCTCCATAACTCATCAGGATTATCCATTATATTCCAGAACCATTTCCACCTGTAATCATCAAGAATAATATTACTAAAGTTCTCTGCGGTATACAGGTTGTAGGAACGGGATAGCAGTTCCTCCTTCGCATGCTTCTTACGTGCCCTCTTCCTATTTATATAAATTGGCAAGTGATCCGATATTATATGGAACAGTGAGCCAGCTGACTCAATTTGTTCTACATCTATGTTTGTTATTATCAAATCCAGCACACTTTTAACCTTATTTGTTATTCTAGTGGGGGACTTAATTAACTGTTTCAAATTATTGTCAGATATGAAATCTCGTAAATATCGTCGGTTGGGGGCTTGGGTCTTAGAATAGTCTATATTCATATCTCCCAGCAATATTAAATCTCTCGCATTAATTGGGTTCTCTCTTTTAATTTGGGTCATCACATTCCGTAAGGAATCAATAAAATTTAATATATTTCCTGAAGGTGGGCGATATATTGTCCCTATAATTGTTTTCTTCCACCCCGGGTATTCTACCTTAACCCAGAGTTGTTCAATGTCAGTATTACATGAACTATATTCCGCTATTTTCGTGACATGTGGTGCAATCTCGGTTTTAAAATAAATAATTATACCACCCCCTTTACTTTTAACCCCTTCAAATTGTCCCCGATCCTGCCTCACAAAGTTAAAATCATTTTGTGTTACTAAATTATCAGCACACTTCCTTGTGAGCCATGTCTCTGTTATACATATAATATCACTGCTATGCAACGCCAGGAACATCTCATCTTTGTTTTTCAGGAGGCTCCTCACATTTAAGTGTGTTACTAAGAAGCCCTTAGTCGGCAAACTTTGTGCGTGCATAGCCATATTTACTATGTAATAACAGTATTGTGTAATAAATACACCGGTCTACTTTTGGGAGCCATTGTATTTGCATTAGAATCTGTTTTTGGTTAAGTTGCATTATGTCATGTTTGATGAATATGATGATAATGTGTGTTTGATATGCAAATAGAATTGCATGTATGATGACTGGCCTTGTACAAGGATACATTGCCAATACAGACATGTACATGTCCCTTATGGGGCATGCCATTAGATCATTGTTATCCATTAGTCCATTTAATGCGCATGACTAACATCCGCCGCTGACCCCCTTAAGTCGGACTTAAACTCATTGGTTACAAGAGTAACTCAATTACCAACTCATGAATATGTGAGGTATAGTATTTATTAATTATTATTGGAGCATTAAGGCAAACCCTATAAGTTGCACCAAACCATAATATAATATTGGCTATATATTACACTTCGGTTTCGGGCAGTGTTCCCATTTGTAGTTAATCATTAAATGTTTCGTAGCCTTATGTTAGTAAAATGAGATAACATAAAGTTTGGGCGTGTTACAGGGGTAACTCCGACCTATTAGAACGGGTAGTGTAATATCTGATGGTTCACACGTAGTTTAAAACTGGTTACAAGGGTAACTCTAAGTTTGGGCGTGTTACAGGGGTAACTCCAACCCATTAATACGGGTAATGTAGTATCCGATGGTTCATACGTAGTTTAAAACAGGTTACAAGGGTAACTCAGTTTTAGTATTCCTCTTAATTCTAACAGATATTATATTTATTCTGCATTCATAACTAAACTGAACAACAACTGAATGAGAGTGATTAACAAGGTAAATACATCTATTTTCCATTCTTATCTACTTCTCAACTCTTTAGCTGTAATTTAGTTCTCCCGGGTCGGTTTCAGGTGCAAACTCGTCCCTTTACAGCCTTGGGTTAACCAATTAATTAATGAATGATTAATTTTTACTTCCAATACGCATCTTTGTATCGGACACATTCCAATTGTGCGTATAATATTATATACAGCTGGATCAGTTTCCAGACCCAGTTGTACCTATAGTGTGGAACTGTATAAAAAAATGTAGAAAATTCAATACTCTTTCATCACCGTTTATCCCCTTTATAGCTAATCAGATCGACATAATGATATAATGTTCAACAGTGACTTCATTTCCCTAGTAGTTGACTTAGTAAGGTAATTCAAACCATGCCGTCAGTGTACAGGCCTTCCAGTCAGGGAACGGACTTTTTAATCAAGGAACATGTCACTGTCATGTACTTGGTACACGGTCAAATACTGAGACAATCAGGGCCATACCGTCAGTGTACAGATGCTAACGGTCAGGCAAAATGTCAAATACTAAAGTAATCAATACCTTTCCGTCAGTGTACAAGCTTACTTGGTCAGGGAACATGTCACTGTCATGTACATGTTAAACGGTCAAATACTTAGTCAGGGAACATGTAACTGTCATGTACATGCTACACAGTCCAATACTATCATTCACTTCCAGTCACAATACAAGATCTCTATTTTTATGAGGTCAGTGAACAAATCCCGCACACTATATACAGTCAGCGTATTAATCATGGATGTGTACAAATTTCTCCCTCCGTAGGAACCATAGCTTATCGGTCCATCACAAGAATCAGTTCATACTAGTCTGGAATATATTATTAGTCTTATGCTCATAGCATTCTTGAGTTTATGAATATTTTATGCACAATGTTCAGGTGACAGGTGTCACTCTTTGGTATAAATTTTGACCCTGGAATCGTTATTCATATTCATCCTGAATTTTTTAATACTTGATTACTTGCTTTAGGTGAAAAGATTCACTCTAAAAGTTTCTCTTCTCTCCGGGACATTTATACCATTATAGTTGTATATCATTCCCTCCGTCAGGTGAAAGGGTTCACCCTGATGGAGTATTTCTTAATAAGTTACCGTGACACTATTTAATTGAGATGATGGTTCAGTTCCATGGCACGGGCCAGACTCCGTGCCCATCTTCTCAGTGTTGTGGTTGTTGGATGGAGCCCGTCCCATAATCGGCTGTAGAAATTACGCTGCCGATTCGGGTGGTGCATTACTGCATGCACAGCTCGGTGTAACGACGGTGTGTGGTACCCCCAGGCTGCGTTATGAGTATTGATATCCTCATTTAGCAGCCGTATACCTTCATTTATAATCCACTGTGAGGGGTTTGGTTCCTGAACGTCGTTGTAAGACGAGAGGTGCATACCGGTCAGTGTACACACGATCACGTGCTGAATCCCACAGTCATTTCTACAGTAAGTTATCAGATTCATATACAGGTCCATTAAGGAGTCGCACAGATCCTGTGGTGTGTTGTGCTCAACCGAGCAGACATGTGTTATCGGGTCCCGGGTTGTAATGTCGTTAATTCCAGCTGCAATATAGACCGCATTGACTTCATGCGATCGCGTATATAGTCTGATATTTCGCTGTAGACCCGCAATGCCAATACCCGAGTAATAGCACACATTTATATTCAGGTTCTCTTGCTTGTACAACTCGTCTGCCAGGCCACGCCCCCTCGAGTCGCACATTATTACGGTAGACATTCTAGGGTACTCACAATTTCGAAACTAAAGTTTTGTTGAGTAGGTTTCTGAGTGTATCGTAGCTTGTTTATCGTCTTGCACCTTAGCTAATTTAAGTTCGGGGACCTCTTCTTTGGCGGTATTTGCCTCGTCTATCCCCTGCGTACCGGGCTCCGTTGTCCGGTTGTGTCTGGTATGAGAACTCGGCCCGTCGTGTTCTGTTATAGGCGTTATGGTGTCCATTGGTTCTGCTTCGTTGCCCATGCGGGACCGGTCTGCTGAGGGGGTTACTCCCTGCGTGGAGTGGGAGTTGTCTTTCCTTAGCTCTTCCGTTTTTCGCTCTCTGATCAGGTCATCCCGGATTTCCATTAATAAACGGCCCAGCTCGTTTCTGCCCGTCCATTCCCCTCTTAGCAGCTCCGGACTTTGTAAACTCACTCCAGCACCCCAGTACCCATCTCTGCTCCCCTCAATCAGCCCTTTTCCTTCCAAGGAGCATAGGTAATTTCCTAAGGCAGGATTCTGTGTGAATTTCGCATATAGTAGTCCTTTCATTCGATCTCTTTTTATGTGGCTCCATCTCACACTCTCTGGGATCTCGCTTCCGATCGCCTTGGCCCTCGCGGCCGTTGGCGCCGCTAAAATAGCAGCTAGTCGGGCGAAGTCCTTTGCACAGATGGCCTTCTCTGCCTGATACCCGTGTTCCACGGTTTCATACTTCCTTCCGTTAAAGACGATAACGCTTGGGTAAAAATTACTCAGTTTTGATCGGATAGAGTAAAAGGCCATTCCGAAAGGAGTGTCTAGAACGTACAGGTCTTCGGCGTATTTCTTGTGGTTCTCCGGCTGGGTGTCTGGTTTTTGTGACTTTCTCTGTGACGCCTTATCCAGTGTCGGGGCTTTTTCTTCCACGTCTCTGTGTTTGCGTCCAGTTTCTCCATTCTTCTGTATCGATTCCAAGTCATACTTGACCCCGTTTATCTCCACGGTGTCTGGTGTTTGGACTACTCTTTTGCCCTCCAATTTTGCTTTTCGTGCAGCTTGACGCAGCATGGCTCTTCCTACCCTGATGTGTTTTGGTTCATCCTTGTTTATTCGGACAGTATAGTAGTTGTTTGTCTGTTGGAGATAGTCTCTTGCTGCGAGTATCTTATTCTTCTTGTGGGCAGTCATCAGTTCTACTCTTATCGGTCGCGGCCACTTCTTGGCAGAGTTCCATCGTCCGATTCTTTCTATTTTGTTGAAGTCACTGTCTGTCAACCCTATTCCGATTTCATTCAACAGGTTGGACACCTCTCCCTCGAGATTTTCTACGGGGTTTTCCAATAACCCTTCGATTATCACATTCTTGTTGTCCGGAGGGACGTATGCATTCCTTTCTACTGGAAGTGGCCCCCCTCTCGCGGTGGGTCTCGGTGTATACGCCGACGTGTTTGTTGTGGGTGCCAGTACAGGGTTCGGCGGGGACACGCAGTCCATTCTATCCTCCACTCCCTGTATGCGCTTTCGGAAATCCAATAGGTCCTTCGTAACCTCGCTCTCTAGATTTGTTATTCGCACCTCATGTACGCAGTGGTTGTTTTGTAACTCTGTGATAGAGTCCTTACAACTAATCAGTGTTTCGCAGGTTGTTTCTATTTGTGCATCTTGTTCTGTGAGACTTTTATTCATGCGTGAAACGATCTCTGTTAGGGATGCATCTATTGCCGATTTGGTGATAGTTTCCTCCCTTATCTTTTCTACATTTCGTTGTACCACACTCAGTGTGTCATCTAGTTTTGTACCATCGATTTTCAGGGACTGAATGTCTTGCTTTAGGTCTGCCAATGCTTTCAGTATGCTTGGCGGATCTACATTGACCCGCGTAACCACCCGTTGAAGGTTTAACGATCTTGTTTTTATCGGTGTGTGTTTGTTGTGACTGTTCTGTTTCACCTTGTTAATTCTGTTGATTGCCCTGTTACTCAGAAAAGCCCCCGTAGGGAGTTCTTCTAACCCCTGCTTTGCACTCAGTAGGTCAGTGTTCTCACTAACCAATCCTGAAAGTGGCTGTTCGTCGGCTGTATCGTAATCGTCTTCGTCGTCCTCTATTTCTAGACTATTGTTGATTACACTGGTCAATTGTTCACCTATGGTAACTTCCCCTCTGTTTTTGTTTTTCTTCTTTTGTGCACCCTTCCTACCCTTTTTTCGTGTGTTTCTTCTTTTATGTTCTGGTGATGTTAGTGGATTATCCTTAGAGTCACTCACCTGTTGGCCTTGTACTTTCTTTTCAGGAGTTTTGGTATCGTCTAACTTACGTTTACCCACGGTGCTTATTGTGTCCGCCGGTGCCGACGGGTCCTCCTGGGATTGTTTTGCTATGGCCGACATCTTTTTTCCGTGGTCAGATCGGTTGCATGTAAGGGATATACTGTTTAGGGCTTCTATCTGGCAGGCTTTTCAATATAATATAGTCCGCGGTACTCACATACTGTTTATAATCCCGATTATCCTAAATATAGCATTATATCTTTTAGAAACAGGGTCAGCGGCGGTAAATCCACTCTGCGCGCGTTCACGACACGTCCACCTCACTCAGCCATCAGAGAAAAAAAAAAAAAAAAAAAAAAAAAAAAAAAAATGTTTGTGAAGTTACAGCCTATCAAGAAAATGTCCTTTACCATTGGAATCTATGGAAGAATGATCATGAGTTAAAATAAAATTACAAAGTAAATATCAGTGCAATTCCTACAAAACTCAGTATATGACACGTGTAGATAATTACACAAATGTTTGGGGAAAATGAAGAACATTTACCATTTTTGACATTAGTTATAGTGAATAAACTTAAATATTTGAGCATTTGAACACCATTTGCTTGGATTGTTTTAGATAATATCACTCCATTCAAAGAAAAATTGTGTACATTGCACTCTCTTGAGTGTCCAAATACCCAAACTAGCATTTAACTTGTTTTAAAAACAGCAGAGTCATACAATGTATGTGATTATACATCATTTTCATTAAGGTGGTGCTGCCCTGGTGGATTAAATTTTGTATACTTACAGTACGTGCTTGACAAGTTGAACACAAGCAGCACATAGAGTGAGGCGGGGCTGCATATAGTCTTGAATCCAGCCATGTCCGGCTGTCTCCCTCGGGTTATGTACCTCTCAGTCAGTCTGTGTATGTCGGTGTTTGTCTACGTGGGGTTATGTACCACTCAGTCAGTCTGTGTATGTCAGTGTTTGTCTACGTAGGGTTATGTACCACTCAGTCAATCTGTGTATGTTGGTGTTTGTGGGTTATGTACCACCCAGTCAGTCTGTGTATGTCGGTGTTTGTCTACGTGGGGTTATGTACCACTCAGTCAGTCTGTGTATGTCAGTGTTTGTCTACGTAGGGTTATGTACCACTCAGTCAGTCTGTGTATGTCGGTGTTTGTCTACGTGGGGTTATGTACCACTCAGTCAGTCTGTGTATGTCAGTGTTTGTCTACGTAGGGTTATGTACCACTCAGTCAATCTGTGTATGTTGGTGTTTGTGGGTTATGTACCACTCAGTCAGTCTGTGTATGTCAGTGTTTGTCTACGTAGGGTTATGTACCACTCAGTCAATCTGTGTATGTTGGTGTTTGTGGGTTATGTACCACTCAGTCAGTCTGTGTATGTCGGTGTTTGTCTACGTGGGGTTATGTACCACTCAGTCAGTCTGTGTATGTCAGTGTTTGTCTACGTAGGGTTATGTACCACTCAGTCAATCTGTGTATGTTGGTTATGTACCACTCAGTCAGTCTGTGTATGCTGGTGTTTGTCTACGTGGGGTTATGTACCACTCAGTCAGTCTGTGTATGTCGGTGTTTGTCTACGTGGGGTTATGTACCACTCAGTCAGTCTGTGTATGTCAGTGTTTGTCTACGTAGGGTTATGTACCACTCAGTCAATCTGTGTATGTTGGTGTTTGTGGGTTATGTACCACTCAGTCAGTCTGTGTATGCTGGTGTTTGTCTACGTGGGGTTATGTACCACTCAGTCAGTCTGTGTATGCTGGTGTTTGTCTACGCGGGGTTATGTACCACTCAGTCAGTCTGTGTATGCCAGTGTTTGTCTACGTGGGGTTATGTATCACTCAGTCAGTCTGTGTATGCCTATGTTTGTCTACGTAGGCTCGGTTAACAATGCTGCATACATACATAACAGACATTCATCAACCATACAGATTAGTGACTGTTATTGTATTTACTTTTTAACCTATTCCTATTCATCAGGTTGGATCACAGCCAGGTTCCATATTTCTGATTGTTTGCCTTTGTCAAATATGTAAGTGAGTTCTCGTTAATAACACATGGAGGATCACAAAGCCCAGGGTCAATATTAGTGAGTGACAGATGCATCATGGGAAGGGTAAGGCGTAAAAAATGACTTGTGTGGCATGCAGAGGGCAGCTTATATAAACAAACAACAGTATTACACTACACAACTTGGGTTGCGATATGTTAATGTCGCAGAGAAGTCACACTTAGTAGAGATGACATTCATTGTTACAATTCTGTGAGATATTCCAAATTGCCAATTTTAAGCAATTATATTACTTCTGTATGCCAACTGTCTGTCATATCATATCACAGAATATCATAGCCTAAGTTGTGTAGTGTAATGCCACATATATTGTGCTTTACAGCAGTTGGTTTTGAGTTGATGACTTGCCCTGAATGGGTGTCAACAATTGATAAAGAAGGCCAGAGGCGACTATAATAAATTAATACATTTTATGATGCTTTTACATTTATCTAATTGTTGATAGCTGTCATGTCTAATGGTCGCAACTTTAACCTTTCCTTGTGTTAAATAGTTGAATTAAAGTAATGTTTGATAGCTGATAGCTGAAGTTGAGACCTTATTCATATAGAATGTTATAATTACATTATTATAATATCAATAGCACCATTTTCTAAATATCCAAAAAAATGAAAATTCTTCAATCTTGTACATATATTCAATAAATACTCAATGAAACGCTTGTAATTAAAAAATGAAATAGGAAGTTTCCCAAAATGAATAGTGTTGTTGCTAGAAATGCTGAAACTCTATGAACATTATATATGCTGAAAAATGATTTGGGGAGTAAGAACTATATTTTCTCCTGTCTCTCTTTAAGTATACATTGTAGAAAGGTAAGATATGAAAGGTGTGGACATTGAACCCAACTCTGGATGTTGTTGACTTGTTTTTATTAAACAGACGTAGATTATGGTGAATCAACTAGTTTCGGCGTGTTACTGCATTCACCAGGATTGGAACAAAACCTCAGAATTAGTCTGGTATAGAAAGATATATCACACATCCAAATTATTTTGAGGATTCTATGAATACCATAGAATATTCCATTTTTAAGTATTAAAATGGGTATTCAGCTGTACTGCTCAAATAAGTACGGTGACCCCCTATTTCATTGGTTGATTATGATAGCCTACATCCTTATGCATGTGATATAACCTTTTTGAGCAATTTTGAATTTCTATTTCTTTTGTATGGAATTTTATATTTGGTTTTCGTAATTTTGAAATAGTCTATTTTTATCTATTTTCAAGCTGATTTTGGATTAGTTGCCCCTGTAAAAACGTTACCAGTATCACATAACTTGTGTCAGCGGAAAGTAAAGCACTGAGCAGTGAGGTCCAGTGTCTGGGAACACCCTACTACCCATCACAAACCCTACATGGTCCTGGCAGGGGGCGTGGCACGTGGAGATGTCAGATATCTGGTCATCTGCATCCTTGTGTGTCTGACAACAGCCAATACCGAACAAGTTATCAGGTTACATAAGTAAGTACTGCATCACGAGAACAGTAGGTCACCAGTCTCCCCTAAGACATGATTGCAGGCCCGTATCCAGGAATTTTTGTGGGGGGTGACCATATCGAAAAAGTGGACCTTTTTCAATAACGGAATTCAAAGTGTAGGAAGAAGATAAAAGGGGAAAAAATTGTTGTGTTCAGGTAACATAGTGCACAAAACTCATTGTGCATATAAAATATTAGTTAAAGTTCTTTTATGTGAAATATATTTTGTTTTATGAATGAGAACTTAGATGAAAGATAAAAGCCACCACAGATGAGAGAGAAAATTATAAAAGGAATTATAAAGAATATTCAAAATTAAATGAACATGAAAATTGCAGATGCTGCTGGTAGGTGATATACCCATACAACCATTGCAGACGGAAGGCATCTCCCAGCCAGTAGTGCTGCCTGGGTAAAAATCAATGATTGGGATAGTATATATTGGGCTGGGCCGGCAGGCGAAGCGAGAGAACACTACTTGACCTGTTTGGATCGATACGAATTTATAGGATTCGGGGGTTGGTTTTAGCCATGTACGCAGACATCGGGTGACTTACCATTGTACTGCTGTGCTAACACAAGCGGACTCTAAGGACGAAGCTAGCCTTGGGCAGTATTGGATCTGTAAATTGATGTAAAAAGGAAAAAAATTAAGGACAAATCAGTAAAAGTTACAGCTCTCTGGCTGCATTCTAAATATAGAAAAACAATGTGTATAAACCATCCTTGTAACGAAAATATTAATTTTTTTCAAAAAAATTATTTTCGTTGTTACGAACCCACTGTGCAACGTCTCACAGAGATTTTACTATGTTTGTAAAATCGTAACAACGATATCTTTGTTAAAGATATCTTAGTTTGATCCTAACAACGAAATTCTATTGTGCAAAGGTTTCATTGCTGCAACGTTATGACAACGGAAAAAGAAAGCCAGAATTAAATATAAATTTGAAAATATATTAGGTAGAACTTTTAAAAATTATTCTGCTGATATTCTACAGGATAAAGTACGTAATGCCAACTGGATTCCCTTCTGGGAAATAACGCATATTGATGTGAATGGTCAATGGGATTATATTTTATACATTATCAGAACTGCAGCTGATATTATTTGTCCTGTTAAGAAAATGAAAATACGAACTGAAAACCCGGTGTGGTTTTCGAAAGAAATTATTGAGCAAATTAAAGAAAAAAATAATCTTTTAAAAATGTTTAAAAAATTCCATGATAACGATTCTTGGTCTAAGTATGTTGAACAAAAGAAATTTGTTAAAAGGCTGATTAAAAATGCAAAAAACGACTTTGTTCGCACTAATATTGAACAAGAAACTAGTAATCCTCGCAAATTTTGGCGCGAGATTAATAAAAGTTTTGGCTTAGGCAAATCAAAAAGAAGTCAGAATTTTTCTGAAATACAAGATGATAAAGGTGACCTATTGACGGGTCAAGACGCTGTCAATTATATCAATGATTATTATTGTCATGCTGGTCCAAATCTAGTGAAACATTTGAAAGACCCATGGGAATCAAATAGTTTTTTAGATAATATAAAGACTACCTTTTCATTTACATCAATTAGTTCAGATGAAGTTCTAAGATACGTGAAAGACATAAAAATCTTTAAGTCTTCAGCGATTGATGATATAAGTTCTAGGATCTTTAAAGATGCATTTATGGTTATTACAAAGGAACTAACTCATTTGTTTAATAATTGTTTATTAAATGGAAGATTCCCTGACTCCTGGGGTATTGCTGCGGTTACACCTATTCCTAAAGAGGGTGATCCTCATATTGCAAAAAACTGGCGGCCAATTAGTCAAATACCATTACCAGGTAAGCTATTAGAAAGGATCATACATTCTCAGATATCATCATATATGGAAAACAATAGGTATCTGAATATTGAACAACATGGCTTTAGTTCTAATCATAGTACTACTTCTGCAATATTTAGTGTTATGACAAAATTATTTGAAAATTGGAATAATAAATTGATAAATAGTTGTATTTATGTCGACTATGCCAAAGCTTTTGATACAATAAATCATTCTATATTATTAAGAAAGTTAGAATTATATGGATTTGACAATATATCATTGAAATTTGTGGCCAATTATTTTGCATCTAGAAAACAATATGTTTCTTTACGAAATATTAAGTCAAATGTTTCTGAAATCAAATGTGGAGTCCCCCAGGGGTCCATCGTTGGCCCATTATTGTTTATAATATATACAAATGATTTGTTTTCGATTATTGAGGATAAGCATGATGTATATATGTATGCCGATGATACCTTATTGCTTACTTCAGGAGAAAAAATTGAGGAGGTAATAACAAAAAGTGGTGATTTGGTTGACACTGTCTATAATTGGTGCTGTAAAATTAAATTATCAATTAATATTGATAAGACAAAACATATGTTGATAACCAACCGCAAGGTTGATTTGAGTTGGCATGTAAGCCTCGCCGGAACTAATTTATCTAATGTGAATAGATATAAATATTTGGGAGTTATAATCGATGATAAGTTAAATATGGCACCTCACTTAGATAACATTATAAAGACTATTAATTTCAAGTTGTATAGTTTTGGAAGAATACGTAGATTTTTGAGTGAAAAAATAGCAGAATTACTATTTAAAACTATGATATTACCCCATTTTGAGTATGTTGACTTTTTAATAGAGTCTGGTACACAGAATAAGATTGGCAAAATTGATAGATTGTTCTGGCGAGGTATTAGGAAAATAGAAAATTGTCATAGACTTGAAACACGTGAAAATAAATTATCTTTATTATGCAGATATAATTTACACAGTTTAGATGTTCGCAGAAAAGAACATTTGTTATTACTGATGTACAAACTGAGTAAAGATGAAACAAACTTGGATTTACATAGACCTGATCAAAATCTGAGAAATGCTACTAAAATTAAATTTAGATATGCACATACTAAATATACTAAGATACAAAATAGTCCGTTATATCGTGGAATCAAGTTGTGGAATAACTTACCTGAATTGTTGCAGAGAGCTACCACTAAATCAAAATTTAAAAGTGGTATCCGTAAAGAATTCAAAGAAAATATAATAGATTGATTATATCAGGTAATGATAAATCAATTCACCTAGCGGTGCTTACTGCTTGTCCTGAATTGATTACCACTTATAAGTGGTTATGTAAGGTATAAAGAATTCCCCTAGATCTGTGGCGTGTGCTGCGGATTGTAATTCTAATTCGGACAATAATACATTGTATTGTATGTTATACTATGTATAGTATTGCAGGCTTCATTACATCATTGTAATTACCATATTGTTTTGTAAATACCTTGTAAATATGTTACTTTATTATATATAGTTCCGCTGGAAGATCTTATGTATTCGTAGGAAGTGGACTTAATAAAAAAAAAAAAAAAAAAAAAAAAAACATTGCTGCAACATTATGATAACATCATATTCTTGTGTGTGTGGACGTGGCAGTGGTTGACCAGTGCGACCGCTGAAGTGACCAGAATGCCCTTGTGAGTGAGAGCAGGAGGGGCCCTGTTGTCAGGGGTTTGTTGTGCAGTGTTGCTAAGCCAGCTTTGGACTCTCCCACTGGTCCCCTGTTCATTGGTTGAGGACTGTCCACAGGTCGGTCTAATCCCATATGGGGGGTGGCCGTTAGTTGCAAAAGATAGTTGTTGGAAGACCCACCAGGGGGTTCCACTGTTATAGAAGTAGTCCACTGTAAGAGAGGACCATTCATAAGGGGGAATTATGTCCCAGCATATCGTAAATCACTGGTTTCCATGGCAACTACCAAAAAATCAAGTAATTCTGGAATCAACACTATTTTTGACATATCTTCCTTAATTTTCAAGGTAGAAGCACAAATGAGATATCAAAATTAAGCATTCCTAGAGTTCTATGGGATAGAAGGCGGAAATAGGTTGTCTTGGTTACTGGGTTGCCATGGTTACCAAAGATGACCCCAAAATTGGCCATAATTTCAGTTTCTCTTCTGTTCTTGTTACCATAGCAACCGCAAATATGGGTTTATCAAGGCACAACGTATCTCATCTCAAGAGTACATATCCCCTCTACATGGAAACGAGTGTTTTTTGTCAAAATAATGATAATGGAATACAGTAAATGACTGGTTTCCATGGAAACTACTCAAAATTCATGTTATTTCAAATTTAACAGTATTTGGACTGTCCCAATGGTCCCCTGTTCATCGGTCTAATCCCATATGGGGGGTGGCCGTTAGTTGCAAAAAATAGTTGTTGGAAGACCCACCAGGGGGTTCCACTGTTATTGAAGTAGTCCACTGTAAGAGAGGACCATTCATAAGGGGGAGTTTTTCATGTGGCTTATTCATTTATGTAGCGGTTTCGGGGTATCGTTCATCATCAGGCACCATTCTTGGTATCATTTTCAAGTTTATTGTGAGCTTCCTCTATTGGGATTTATTATATTGATGGTTTAATGATGAAGAATGGTCAGATGGGTTGTTGTGTAGAATTGGATGTAGGTTTTATTCTGAAGTTCACACAAGTTTAGCTGTATCCCGCAGGTATACACATAGAGCACACATTCAATAATTGTCCAAATGTTTTTGTCCTTTGAGTTCACATTGTCCTGAATGTTGCTGTTGCTTTGGGAGCATGGAGGTAGGCTCATAAAGCAAAGGCCCTATAGCCTAGTGTCCTTACGGCTACATAGTGATGGTGTTTCGTCGAGACCTGCTGGATGATTGGGTCGTCTCTATTTCAACGTTCCGTCACTCCTGACTGATGTTAATGACTGACCTGCTAGGACTCCTACCGATGGGCGATGGCTGGAGCTCTTATACGTTTGGTACATGATGTTTACGTCAGTCTCTGACCAGTCATGCCTCGTCAGCATGTCCCTGGTTTGTCACGGGGAATCCCAGCTTCTGTGGGTTTTTTCTGTGACGCAGACTGCTACATCACTGGGGTCTGTGCTTCACATCGCTGTTACACTCATAAGATAAATGGGTTTGTCCTAACATCCGGGTTGAGGCTGGGTCGCGAGTTGCAATGTCTTTTATGTTTCCTTACTTCTTATTACATTTCAGTTTCAATAATACAAATTCTATACAGAAATTATACATCATGACTTTAGCAATATGACAACTTTCCCCCTCATCTGAAAAAGTTTGTCCTCAAGCTTTGGTGTGAACGGTATTGTGAGAAAAGAAAAGTTTGTTGTAGTAGGATTTTCCGTGTGTATCCTCAAGATGATTCTGAAGAAGAAGAAGAGATCTTAAGCAGGGTGGGACTTATATTAGGTGACTATTTCCCTCTTTGGTTATGGACATGAATTATTAGCGTCAACTACATGATCAGAACATTTCAAAAGCTGTTGTCATTTAGTATATTGTGATATATTGCATCTGTGTTATAATTCATTCAAAGAATACTTAGTCAAATAGTTGGTTGATTCTTTGCCCGTGTGTAGTGATACTATCTGTATATCTCCAATCTATTTACCATTAGATATAATGGTATGGTGGCTCGTGGGAAATACAATAATTAAAACAAAACTGCCTTTGTAGTTTGCCATAGTAAATGACCATGTATTACTATCAAAAGGACACAATATATTACAGAGGAGACGATTATAACCAACATTGTATGGATGCAAGCCTATGCTCCTATGACAAGAATTTTTTTTAATTTTTTTATTCAGTCCACTTCCTACGTATACATAAGATCTTCCAGCGGAACATTGTGTATTTTATAACATGTTTACAATCTATATACTATTTACAAACACAATGATAATTACAATAAAACAATGTAGCCTGATGTACAATGTATAATATAATTGTAAATACAATATGGTACTATCAAAGTATAATCATCCACCTGCAGTATGCACCGCAGGTAAGATTGTTTTTTTTTGTTTTTTTTTAAATTGTTTTTATTTTTGGGTTTAATAGGCTCGGCTGAGCCGATCTTCCACCAGGTCCCACTTCAATCCAGTCATTACAAGATAGTGGGGCTGGACAGTTGTTACAATTTACGAAGACGCTCAATGATACCCAATTGAATGATTACTGTTAATGGATGATGAGATGAATGAACAACAAAATTTACAACAATATATACCTAGAACGCAACACCAGAAACTCAGATCTCCACTTTTTTGTATGGGTCTATTATTGATTGCTTGGCTGTAATCTTAAATTTGTTGTTGTTTTTAATAGACACAATACTTGCCGGCAATTTGTTCCATGCTATACAAGCCCTATACAGTGGATCTTTTACGAATTTGTAGTGTTGTGATCTTGGCACACTTAGTAAAGGCCCTGCACGTCTTCTAGTTACAATTTCTCTGTCATCTAAGTAGTCTGGATCACTAGCCAGACTGAAGGCATATGACAATAAATGAAGATAACGCCTATGATACAAACGAAATATCCTATATATTTGAAGAAGGAACAAATGCTGGTGTGACGCTCTTGCTGATTCAGGAATTTTAAATATCGTCAGCCCTTTTATTAATAATAATAAACAAATAAATAAATATATATAAAAAAAAAAATAATAGTACAACATACGATCCGGCTGAGGCTAGGCGTCTCAAGAATCTGAATTTGGCGCCTTTGGTCACATGACCCTAATGAATATTAATTAGATAGCCTCGAGCCGGTTCCATAAATATATATCCATATAATAATAATAATAATTATATATGCCATATATTTGAAGAAGGAACAAATGCTGGTGTGACGCTCTTGCTGATTCAGGAATTTTGAATATCGTCAGCCAAACCGCCAAGAGCTAAGAACAACATTTGTTTTACATTGCAGTTTTTTTTTTTTTTAATACAATTGTAGAACATCAGAAACCTTTTGGTCTCGATTAATGTTAGAACTCAAAGAATCCTGCAAGTAAAGTAGAACAGCAAGACTCTTCCAGTCACCTCTGGTCTTGATATCAATCAGAGAAAAACCCAGAGAATGCAAAAATGTTGCACCACCACGACGCAAACTATGTGAAGTTACCCCCTGCAAGCCTAAAATAGAACAACATGTTCTGAGCTTTGCAGAAAAAACAGAATATGTTAGGGGAACAACCTTGTGGCCTACTAAATAAGAAAATGCACAATCTTGTCCAGCCACAGGTACCATATCAAAAAGGCGTCTCAAATATGTAGTGGTGCAAAATATAGAATCCACTGCCTTGCAAAAAGGAACCTGAAGAACTCGTTCCTTGAATTGAATTGTTTTTGTGCAAGTTAGGGTCATTAAAGTACGCCAACTGCAAAATTTAATATCTGAATATTTCAAACATTGGTCAGAAAAAGTAACATGTGCTTTCCTTAAAAGGCCTCGAAAGGAAACAATAATTGCACACCAAAAACAAAGGTCCAAAGAATTTGTAAAATCCAAAAGTGAGAAAATGCACCTCAAATTCTGAGGGGTAAGAGGAACAGCTTGGGAAGAATTGCATCCAAGCAGGCGTTTGGTTCCTTTTAGAGTTTGCATGATTAAAAAATTTTTGGGGTCAACATGTTCCAGACCATTAATTTTGTGCAACAACCAAAGCGCACTTAAGTAATTTTGAATAGACACAAATGATAAACGTGTCGACATAAATGCAATGAAATTGCAGATTTGGTTTACAGAAGCAGGCAGGGGCTGTAAAGAATAAAGTTTACAGTAATTGAAATAAAATTTCCATTGAGAACTACGGGTTTTCACTGTATTTTCCGCAAGAGCCATGGACCTCAGCAGGGTTGCACGCGATTGCAGCTGTTCCAGACTGATCTCTGCAACAAGGGAAAAGTTCCCAGAATAAATAATTTGCAGAAAGAACAGCTACAGACATGGCAGGGAAACGTGATAAAAAATCCGCCTTAACATTAAATTCACCAGGAACATGTTCAATGGAAATTTCAAAATTGTAAACAAAAGACAGCCAAAATAATTCACGGATCATATCCATAGTACTAGGAGATCTACTCCTGCCCGTTTGCACCATGATTTTCACTGCCACATTGTCTGTATAAAAAAGAACATGTTGTCCTTACACAGAAGAACCCCACAAGCGCAAAGCACAAAGCAATGGCCAAAATTCTTTTGCACTGATAGAACCAGTAACATCATCAAATACCGGGCCATGCAACCTATGTACACATGATTTGGAACATGTTCCGATAGACCATGTTCCCCAAAAATAGTCATTGTATTCTGTGCGGTAAGCACCAAAACCAATACCAGATGCATCTGTAAATATAACTACATTTACAGACGATTTTTTGATGATTTTACCAACACCATTGAACATTTGTGAAAAAGCAATCCACCATCTGAGGTCAGATTTGAATTCAGAAGTAAGCCTAGTACGATGATGGCTTTCCTTAAGGGAACAACATAAATTAATAATGCGTCTGCTAAATGTTCTGCCAGCACGAATTATTGTAGAACAATGTGCTAAAATGCCTGTCAAACGCTGCAGCTGAAGTTTTGTTGCAGATTTTTTTGCAGAAAATAGTTGTAGTTCCCTGTGCAACTTTTGAATTTTGTCCTCAGGAAGACATAAAGTCATATCTGTGGAGTTAATAATAATTCCCAAATATCTAACACAACAAGACGGGGGAATTATTTTAGAACTCTTAACATTAAAACCTAACCTACAAATATGTTGTATTACAACATCAAGAGAACATGTACTGTCAGAAAAATTGTGTGCAATGCACAAAAAATCATCAATATAATTTATAACCTTGAAGGCAAATTCAAAATTAATATTTCTGACTACAAAATCACCAATTTGAGTGAAAATGAATGGTGCACATTTCAAACCAAACGACATGCAACAATCAAAAAAGCGTTCCTCAGAACCAAACAAGTTCCATTTAAAACCTTGGAATGAAACATGTTCTGAATAAATATTGACCGATCGGTAAGCCTGAGAAATATCTACCACAGCCATGTAGTCATTTGGGTGTAACATTTCAACAACATTATCATTATTTTTGTAAGAAAATGTTTGACAAATACCAGACATATTGTTGTTGATACTCTTACCAAGAGGACGCTTGCAGTCAGTGATAGGTCTAATTTTTCCATCAGATTTTGAAATTGCGCCTAAGGCATGCGAACAATGAGTATCACCATAGGCTCTGACTATTTTACCTTCTGAAAATTCAGAACCTAACAAAGAGTCCATTTTGACTTTTGCATCCTCTTGCAAGATACTTGAATAATTTTCAACTGAATAAAATTCCACATTGTCATCATCAATGATCGGAAACCCATAGTACAGGCCAGCCAAAACATAAATATCACTGACACATAACTCGGATTTCCGAAGAAAACATGAGCAAGCAGCCCGACAAGGCATGAGTTGAGATTCTACAAAACCTATATAGTGTTTACAACTACAAGAATTATTAAAACAATCTCTGTTTACCTCAATAAAGTCACTTGTCGAGAGGAAAGTTACGCGTACGATGTCGACAAAACTAACCGGAAGAGAAGCAGGTCCGCAGTAAATGTCGGACATGTTTTTGCTTAATAACTCTTTGAAAAATTCCAAAACAATTAAGTTCTTACTATAAGAATTATCAGCAATATTTGCTAGGTTAGAATCATCGGCTAAATAATTTCCATCCAAAAGGAAAGAATTTTCACCAAAGCGACCTTGACCTTTGACCCGTGAGTCCGTAACATCAACATGGGAGACTGTCAGTTCCGGTTTTCCGACAAGACGAACAAAATCAGTTTTTTCACCTGTATTAGTAATTCCAGGATCATAATGGACATCATGAATCAGTTTAGTGGTGAACATATTGATATCATGGTGAGTTCCAGCCGTATTTTCAACCGGGGGGTCGCACAAATCAAAATTATGGTAATCCATATTTGGCATACACCCGCTCGGGAGTCCAACTCCTTCTGGGCAGTCAAAACCGTTTTCCTTGTCGCACGTATCCGACGTACAGTTTAGATCAGAAGTAATATTATATTGGACATTGGCATGAATCCTGGTATCATATAGTCAATCCTTGCTTTGCTTTTTCACATTAGGACACTTATCTTGGCGATGGTTGTCTCCCTGGCACAAATAGCTGACGTGGAGCTTCTGACAGCGACGGTTATTGCAATATTTATAGTTGAAATACCAACACGCACCTGCTTTCTTGTCGCTTGAACTAGTCACCCCAGTTTGCTTCGTCTTGGCCTTAGCTTTCGAAGAACCCATCGTCGCCTCGACACCTAGATGCTTGTGGATGGACTCCGTCACACCGTACTTGAAAGCCTTCCTCCCCATCAAGTCAGCCTGCTGGCGGACCTCCGCATCGTAATTGATCAAGGCCTCAGTACCATAGACCTTGGTGGCTGCCTTGTCGCTCAGGAATCGAAGGTGATCCAACATACCCGAGATATTAACCCCAGCAGTGAAAGCAGCCAGGATCAGTGCGACAAGCGCACTCACCAAGGCAGCAAAGGACAATGGACGTTTCTCACCGTGCTTGAGGTAGGGACGTAGGCTGAAACGATGCTTGGACCCTTTAGGCCTGAGGGGCTTAACACCGGATTTACTAGTCGCCCTAGGAGTTTCCGACCCTGTGCTATCGTCGGAATCAGAAGCGGTATCCGTGTCCGAATCAACCTTGTCCAACTTAGCATGTCGCTCCTGCCGCTTGACCCGGTGTGACAAGGCGGACATCTGCGTAGTTAAAGTTGCCATCATGGACTGCATGGTAGAAGTTTGGTGCTCCTGAGTCTTCAGGAATCGGCGAAATAGCTTGTCTCCCTCATCCACCTGGTCGCCACAAGGTTCTTCATCAGATAGATCCGATTCAGGTAGGTTAACATCAGGTTTCTGTGTTGTATCCTCCTCGGCACCACCCGTAGCAGCGCCTAGCTTTTGCGCCTCACCGTCCTTGTCGCCCATATCTTTATGAACAATCCAGCATTTCTTACCTCTCGGGGCAGCGTGTCGCTGGTCGCACGTACGACAAAGAGCAATATGGGACATCCAGCCTGGAATCTGTTGAATCTTTTTGGTAAAGTGATCCCAAAAAAATAATAGTACAACATACGATCCGGCTGAGGCTAGGCGTCTCAAGAATCTGAATTTGGCGCCTTTGGTCACATGACCCTAATGAATATTAATTAGATAGCCTCGAGCCGGTTCCATAAATATATATCCATATAATAATAATAATAATTATATATGCCATAATGCTCGTGAAAATCATCAGTAGGTGATTTCCTGTCATAGGACAGATTATGCTCGTTAGCTACAATATACAACGCCTTGTTTTGTAATTTCTGTAACCTATCACTGACATATTTCTGTCCTTGGTCATAGACAAAGTCTGCATACTCAATGATGGGAAGTATAGTTGACTTATATACTGTGATCGCGCCCGTTTCAGTAATAAATTTCCTTATTGTCCGCATATAGTTAATTTTAGACTGTACATGTGAAATCATGATTTCTCTATGTTTAACAAAAGAAAGTTCTTCATCTATTTTTATTCCCAAGTAGTTATATAGTTTAACCTTTTCTAGACAGTCTCCTTTAATCTTCAATGAAACATTCTGAGTTGTTCCTTTCTCTATGACCGAGGTTTTCAGACATTGAGATTTTCCAATATTGAGAGTCAATAGGTTTAGATCACACCAATCTACTACCTTATTCAAGATTTCTTGTAGCACATTTACATCAGTATGAAAAATAACAGTATCGTCTCAATTTGGGTAATGTCATTTATATATATTGAGAACAATGTTGGGCCAGTGACACTGCCCTGGGGAACGCCAAACCTAACAGGAAGATACCCAGAACACTTTTCATTAACCCTGACCCTTTGGAACCGGCCCCCTAAGTAGCTTTTGAACAGTTCTATTGTATTATTATGTATACCTAACCTGCGTAGTTTTCCCAGCAGTAGCTCATGAGACACAGTGTCAAATGCCTTTTTTAGGTCCAGGAAAACTAGTAGTGTGTCTTTGAAATTATTTAAGTTTGAATATATTTCATGCAAAGGGGTTGTGATGGCACTGATAGTTGATCTACCTTTCCTGAAACCATGTTGTTGTGTGGATAATTTATGATTTAATTCAAGGTATTTCTTTAATCGCCTACAAACAATATGCTCAAGAAGCTTGCCTGGCAGAGGCAACAGGGATATTGGGCGTAGATCAGTGGCTAATTTAGGGTTCGTGATTTTAGGGATGGGTGCTATGGTACTAAATTTCCAAGCAGTTGGAAAAGTCATTGAACTCAGAGAACAGTTCATCATTTTTAATGTCCTGTCAGGGTTACCATAAAAAGAATCAATTATCACTTTGGCTTTTATATTGTCGATAGCAGCTGATTTCCTGACGTCAATCAACTTAAGGGCACTATAAAGTTCCTTTTTTGTAATAGAGTCTGATAAGATATCAACTGGTTCATTGTCACCAAAAAGGCATCACTAGATGGTAATCTGAGTTTACCTGTAGTATTAATGTTTGATGCCAGGTTTTCTCCAACATTGGCAAAGAACTCATTTATATGGTCGGGTATTGCATCCGCACACAATGGGTGTCCTTGATCATTATTAAGCTGTACAGAGTCACGAGTGCCCTTATCCTTTGCCAATAGATAATGTAACTCCTTCCAAAAGGCTTTTGGGTTATTTCTATTTTTTTCTAACAAATTTTTAATTACTGTTGATTTCTTATTTTTAATTAAACGTTCTAAATTGTTACGAATATTTTTTGCTCTATTCCAGTCTTCAAGGTTTTTAGAATGTCGGGCCTTCCTGTATAGCTTGTCCCTTTCCCTTATTAGTAGGAGCACCTCATTGTCTATCCATCTAGGTTTATAATCTACTACTATAAGCTTTTTCAAAGGACAGATTTCGTCAAGGCTCTCCTCTATTCTAGCTAAGTACACATCCCATAATTGATTCACATCATTGGTAGAATCAAATTGCTCCCAATCTTGTCTCAACAAAATTTGGAGAAATCTATCACACTCATAATTTTTATATGATCTACCAAAAGTTTCCTTTTTAACTATGCTATTCCTTTCTTTCTTTCTTATGAGATATACAGGGAGATGGTCACTGATGTTGAAATTCAGGGTACCACTTTGTTGAATGCGTAAGCTGTCACTATACACATGATCCAATAGGCTGTGGAACTTGCAGCGATGGTATAATTTGTGCTGATTTACCTATTGCAAATGTTGGTTTGATCCAAAATATCTTGGATTCACGACATTCGGACATCGCCTTAGCTGATTTGAGTCAACCGGAAGCCAATTGTGGCCATTACAGTCCTCCGCACTTACTGGGAGATAAATTTCTGGAAAATCCTGAAACTAATTCTATTGATACTGAATTATGTGGACAATCATCAGTGCCATTTTCATTTATTTATGATGATAAGACACAAATTATTCTGTCTATGTTTCATGATTTATTATCGGTCAAAGATTTGACCTCTCTTTGCTGCGAGACTGCTTCTTCTCCGGTCAAAATTCATCGTAGTAAACATGGATCGTATGAATTTGTTTTTTCGGCTACTAATGACATTATACAGGTAACAAACAACTGTTTTGATAATTCTTGTTCGTGTAAACACTATGTGGGACAAGTAATTTCGCAGTTAAAACCTTGTATAGCTGCTTCAAGACTGATTTCGCGATTGAATTCAATTTGTTTTGGAGATGTTTATGTTGTAGCAGGGATATTCTATGGATTTCCAATCGTAGATAATGAATTCATCGAGTCTTATACTTCGGTCAATTATGATAGTATTACACAACCCATGGCTAAGGTTCAAATGGATGCCTTATTACTTTCTGAATATTCTGCTCAAAAAATTGTTTTGGCTAGATCAACTCCAACATGTTTTCATTCTTTGGGAGCAGTTCTTAAATCAGATGGTAAATTGCGCCCGATCACAGACTGCAAACGTCCTCTTGGGATTAGTATAAATAATCATATGTTTACAGTTTGCCAAACATTCAGTTACAAAAACATTGATACCGTGGTTGATAACTTGAATCAATATGATTATTTTGCAGTAGTTGATATATCTCAGGCGTATAGATCGATAAACATTTTTTATGATCATGTACGTTATCAAGGTTTTTCTTGGAATTTATTTGGATCCGAAGACCAATTCTTAGATTGTTGTATGTGCTTTGGCCTTAAATGTGCCCCATTCATTTTCACTGAGGTTGGTAATTTTATTGTTCGCAACATTAATTATTTTCATGACTTTCCGGTAGTTAATTATATTGATGACTTTATTTGTATTTCACCTACTGAAGTTAAATGTCATCAAGCTCTTGATACTCTTGTACATAGTATCGTAGATTTAGGATTTTCCGTCAAGTCTTCAAAAATGATTAAACCTTCTCAGGAGGTCAAATACTTAGGTATTATAATCAATAGTGTTGATATGACTTTGAGATTACCTGCTGATAAATTGGATAAATTGCATGAGCAGTGTTCACATTTCAAGGGTAAAAAGACTGCTTCTAAAGTTGAATTGCAACGTTTATGTGGTATTTTAGCTCATTGTTCTACAATTATTAGAGGTGGACGTACATTTAGTCGCAGGATCATCAATTTGTGTACCACACTTAAAGACAGATATCACAAGACTAGATTGACCCTTGAATTTAGATCTGACATGCAATGGTGGTTCGCATTTGCCAATATCTTTAATGGTATTGGTAAAATAATTAAGGCATCTATTGTCAATGTTTGTATTTTTACTGATGCTTCAGGTACTGGATTTGGTGGCTTTCGTTCTGATTATTCTGATTATTTTTGGGGAACTTGGGCTACTGATTCTTCACCTAACAATTGTATACATAGAATATTAGGGCCAAAATTTGATGACATTTCAGGTTCTATTAGTTCTAAAGAATTTTGGCCAATTTTATGTTCAGTACGTTTATGGGGGCCTTCTTTTAGAGGTCAGCATGTTAGATTTTATACCGATAACTCTGCTGTTAAATCCATGATTTATACTGGTCGTAGCAAAGCACATGCCACAATGGATATGATTCGAGAGTTATTTTGGTGTTCATTTATATTTGAATTTTCCATTTCGGTTAATCATTTACCTGGTATTGACAATATTCGTGCCGATTTTTTATCTAGATTTTCTTCCATGAACCATGCTTGTTTGTCTGCAAATTATTTATTTTGGGAATTGTTTCCCTGTTGCAGGGCTGTCATGGAGAGATCTAGAAAAGAGGGCCATGACTCTACAGTCGTTGTCCATGGCTGTGAACACATTGAAGACCAGGAAAAGCCAATGGAAATTCTATTTTAATTTTTGTAATGAATTTGGTGTTGATCCATTGCCTGCTACTGTCCAGCAGGTATGCAATTACATTGCTTATATGTCCACCAAATTATCTTTTGTTTCTATTCAGAATTATTTAAGTGCATTATGGACATTGCACAAATTTCAGGGGATCCCTCATGTGGATCCTGCTAATTTCAAAATTACACAAACCTTGCGGGGTACCAAAAGGTTGCTTGGCTGTAGTTCATCCCAGGCATTACCCCTGACTCCTTCAAATTTAAGGAGTATTTTTAACTTGCTTGATTTATCTAAATCTTTGGATTTATGTTTTTGGTGTTCTTTAATAGTGGCTTTTCGGGGATTATTAAGAAAATCCCATGTCACTTTGTCTCTAATGGGAATTCTTGTTTCAGACATCAATTTCCATACTTGGGGCACCTTAATTGTAATTTCGAAATCTAAAACAATTCAATTTATGGAACGGATTTTGAAAATCCCATTTACTATTACACCAGATTCAATTTTTTGTGTCACCACTCACTTGAAGAAATTGTTCTCTATGGTTAGCTTATCTACAAATGATTTTGCCTTTAGCTACAATGTCGGTAATGTTGTAAAGCCTTTAACTTACAATTTATTTTCTTACAAGTTGAAATCACTTTGTTCTCAATTAGGCTTGCAAGGTATTACTTCACATAGTCTTCGTAGGGGTGGTGCCACATTTTTGAATTCTTTGGATTTTTCATTATTAGAAATAAAATCCAGAGGTGATTGGAAAAGTCTAGCTGTCCTATTGTATCTGACAGAGACTTTACATGACAATATTGCCAGAGATACTAAAGTTTCTGATTGTCTTAGATATTATTAATTGAATTAGGAAAAAAAAAAAAAAAAAAAAAAAAAAAATTTGGCCGAATTATTGGCCGACTTTATTATATTCCTGATTCGGCAATTACTGGCATATAGGTTGTTTGTTTCCTACTTCAAATATATGTGTAATATAATCATTATTATTATTATATTAATATATATTTTTGGGAACATGTTTGTTTGTATCTGAGGCAAGCTAATTAATATTCATGAGTAGCATGTAGTCACATGGTACTAATTCTGGCGGCAGCATTGTTCACAAAGACGCCATTAGCCTCACATGTTCCCAATGATTCTAGAATTTTTTCTTTATTATTAATAAAAGGGCCGACTTTATTATATTCCTGATTCGGCAATTACTGGCATATAGGTTGTTTGTTTCCTACTTCAAATATATACAATTCTGAGCGTGTTCGGTCCACATACCTATCTAATGAGGACAGATTTTTTATAAATGCATCAGCATTCCCTTCAGGAGGTCTCTAAACAGCTGTGATAATAAAAGGACGTACCTTTTTATATTTAATCCTGACACCAAGTATTTCATAATCTTTACAAACTGCAGGAAAATCAAAATTCATTATAGAGTAGTCAATATCTTCCTTCAAGTAAATACAAATGCCACCACCCCGTTTTTGTAAACCAGAGTCCCTATCTTGTCGCAACAAATTAAAACCTCGCATACCTACAGCCTCACAAGGAACATCCTTATTAAGCCATGTTTCAGTGACAACAAGTACATCTACATTTTGAAAAACTGAAAATAGAGTCTAATTTATTTAACAAACTTCGTGCATTAAGGTGGACAATGGACATGCCTTTTGCCTTCAGCATATCATCAATGTCTATTGAAGTCATGATTCAATAACCTTGTAGTCATCCGACATAAGCAGCAGCAGATGTGTACAATGATGATTAGGTGAGATGAACAGTATGATAATGATGAAAGATACAAATATATTTATAAGTTTGACTACCTGATAAAAAGTTAATGGTAAATAACTTAAAACATGCAGTATGCACAGCAAGATGAATCAATTACCAACTAATTATTGTAAGCAATCCATTATTTTCTTTGCAATTCTTTACGACTACCATTTTTAAATTTTGATTTTGTGGTTGCTCTCTACAACAATTCAGGTAGAGTATTCCACAAGCTTATTCCCCGATATAGAGGACTGTTTTGGACTTTTGTTAACGTAGTATGTGCATGTGTAAATTTAATTTTGGTTGAATTTCTTAAATCATGTTCAGGCCTATACAAATCTAATCGTGTGGCATAAATCTAATCGTGTGGCATAAATCTAATTGTGTAGTATCAAATCTAATCGTGTGGCAAGAACAAATCTAATCGTGTGGTAAGAACAAATCTAATCGTGTGGCAAGAATGATATGCAACAGTTTCAGATATATATACACACATATATATTATATATATAGTGGTGAAAAAAAAACACGCTTGTTGTTTCACATAGTAAATGGATATTTATTACCAATAAATGGACTCATTGGATAATACATATATTACGGAGGATAGCACTGCAGAAGGTTGAGTTCAGTAGTACTATTGTGGGGTAACCAAGCAACCTGGCAGAGGTGGTACAGTAGTGAGCCGCCTCTCCTGTCTCTGTTATCACACATCATTAAGACCGCCATGAACAGCTCCTATTCATAGGTAGGTGTGTGTGTGGATATGTACATGTTGGTGATAAGTAAGTGGTGATCAAGAACATGTGGCTATGGAATAAGGGGGCGTTCACACTAGTCATAACTTTAAGATGGTAACTTTAGTTAATGTAATAATTGTATTACTCAACCATAAAAAAGTCAAAATATTATTTTCACTTTTTTTATGGTCGAGTTTCAGAATACGACGGAATGGTCGGAATAAATGTTCACCTGTGGAATGCGAGTTTTTGTTAGTTTTTAACATAAAGTGTCCTAAACTATAATAGTTGCTTAGCAAAGTGGCCATGACATCCAGAGCCCCAACGGTGATGTCGAGTATAGGGGACTGATGCCCTTGGTGTGTTGCACACACTCTCAGGTGTCATTCTCCTAGCTGACGCTCCATTGGTCAGAAGCATGGCAGACTACAGCAGGTGGCACACACATTACTACACCCATAGTGGCTATGTGCAGGGGACACAGAGCTACCTCAAAGAGAAGGCTCAAGCCTTGGGGCTGGACAAGGCCACGTCACTGATCAGTATAGGGGCAGGTAAGCCAAGGGATAATGCAACACAGACAGAGGTCAATAAGCCCATCCCATATTGGGTATATCCTAGGGTTGGACATGGGTCAGACAAAATTACAGCATAAGCCATCCTTGTTGCCTAGAGTTGCAGTTACTGTTAAAGCAACAGTTATATTTTTCTATATATTTAAGTGTTGCTTAAGCATTATGATTCCTTAAATTTCATCAACAAAACTGTAAAGTTGCTGTTACTGAAATAAGCAACAATTATATTTTTCTATATCCTTAAGTGTTGCTTAAGCATTACGATTCCTTAAATTTCATTTTGGATTTGTAGGTTTTCCAGCCTATCAAAATACTGTATTTCAGGGCAGAAAACAGTTAGACATGATAGGCTGGGCTGACAGGCTTTAGCTTAGGTTCCCATGGTAAAAAAGACCAATATATTATAAAGCTGCAACTTGCCAATTGTAGGAGCAATTTATCAACCAAATTGCTTTGGTTAATTTTGTATTACATATCAGTATGTAACCTCAAACCCAAGAGTGTAAAAAAGGTATATGATGATATCAATCATCATTGAAATATAACCAGTAGAGTTATAAAGCACCCTATAGGACCACTTATTCCCTTGAATATGATATAATGTATGTTGACATATCAAGATGAGTTGTGGAATCTTAAACTCACTATAAAACCTTCTCAGAGTCAGCTATACCTCAAATTAGTTAGATTGATTCAGTTTAGTCCCGGTGACTTGAATAACCTAGTAGAATACATTTACTATCAAACAAGTTTGACAAAATCCGGTTGCCATAGAGATGAACTTTTCCCTTAAAGTTTGTTAAATATGATGACTACAATACGATTGATAAATGAATTGTCTGATAGGTCCATCCTCTTGAGGATTTGTAGTCCATAGATATATAGGCCTATTTCTACATAGTGGTTACTGCACAGACATGTCTACATGGTTGCTACTGTGCAAACATGCTTTGCTGGTTCCAGGCAGTTCCTCTGATTCATTAAACTGGCATGAAAATAACTGGAAGGAAGTTGCACACCAGTCAACCAGAAGGCTAGTACTGGTGCTGCCATCTAGCAGATTCAGATGGAGTAACATGAAGTGGTGTGCACCTCAGCCAATCAGATTGCTTGATTCTGTGGATGGCTAACATTCAGTGTAACATAGACCAACCTGCATATATACAGTTGATACTGACCTGTTAAAATTAAGCAACAAGATTTGACCTTTTATCTTTCTAAACAAGAAAATAGGAGAAGGTAAGTGTTACATTGCACTATTTATCAACACCTTGGTGTGCTAATTCCATTCATAGATAGAAGGGGAAGTGTGCACCAAAATAGTCCCATCCTAGCATGTGTTGAATAAAGGCAAATTTGGTCAGTTTTTAGGGAGATTTGCACATGACCCCCATACATGGATCCCCACAGGTTCTTCCATATGATCTAACCAGTGATTGTTTTCCCTTGATGTGCTGTACATGTCATTCTGGTAGTGTTAATTGCAGGAGAAGGGGTCATTGACAGTTTTCTTGTCAAGAACTGCTGCCCCGCCCTTGTCCACTACATCGGGGTGGAGTCGGACCAGGCCCGGCGAGTGGCGCTGTCTACTGCCATGGGGGCCACATGTCCACAGGTGAAGGTCAACTACATTTCATTGTGTATCAATAACATGAATACAGCATTAAAAGGTGAATATGATATGGTTTTGAAATAGCATTCCCAAGTTAAAGGAATCTCTTTCTGGGATAAGATAGTTATATGAGGAGTCTCAGAGTGAAGAACATATCCCTATAGATCTGGAACACAAGAAACAACTCAAAAACCTGGGTTTTTTTTCTGTCACCTCATGTTAGTGTCTTGTTAATGTACAGCATTTCATACAAAATAACATTTATAATATCTAGCCAGAACTCTAATCTATTGCTATGTCACAAAGGAACACAAAATGAACTGTTTCTTGCCAATCAGATCTATAGCCACTAGACGTGGTGTTTGGTAGATCACGATGATGTATTACCAAAGGATTTACCTTGACTTTACAATCTAAAAACAGATTAAACTCTTTTTAACCAAACAATAATGTCTTGGGTCTTTGTACATCACACGCATTTACTTAGAGTTTTGATAAATATTTCTAGTGGAAATGTTCTGGTTAATTCATAGATCTAAATAAGAAAGTATAGTTCTTTTTTAATTAATTTGAGTCTTTTGCAAGATAGATTGACACAAATGACATAGGCTTCACACCATACGTTTTGATGTTATTTACTAATACTAACAGTTTAATTTATTGACGATGTTCCACTATCCTAGAACCCATGGTCAAAGTAGCAGGTATAGGTTCCCTCTGAGGATTAGGATTTATTCAGGGAAGCTTGGTCTTCAATGATGTCCTCCTATGATTCGGAGGCAGTGAGCATTCACAATATCCTCAGATAGCCTTGACAGGTTGGCTATTGCACAACACCCTCTAATGCCTATGTCTACCTATCTCACCGGAAGGAGGGGACCAATGGTTAGATGCTTTACAATACTTACAATGTGTTGTACCCGCCATCTGGCAGTTTACGAGAACACTTGCTTTACTGATTCACAACGTCCTCTTTTCTAGACTTAAGAGTGTTACAATATATATGGTTATATGTGATTATATATTGATAAGTAAATTGCACTTTGACTTCCAAGCAATACAATGAAAAAATAT
Source organism: Lepidonotus clava (assembly GCA_936440205.1). NCBI lineage: Eukaryota > Metazoa > Annelida > Polychaeta > Phyllodocida > Polynoidae > Lepidonotus > Lepidonotus clava. The sequence goes on from OW387138.1 coordinate 5,567,293, forward strand.
CAATACATGATAATTTGTATACTAGGAGAAAATAAAGTGCTTAAAAAACATTCAAAGCATCTGTGAATTCCCATGTCCATACACTAATAACTGATGGCATAAATAATGGTCTCTCTAGGATATATTTTTGATTTCATGAACTTGGTATTGAATGTCATTTTATTCCTGTGTTATGAATGGCGATAAAAATTACACTTTCTCGAAGTTGGTCGCTTTATTTCATTAGATTTGGACATAAAAAAGGACAGTGTACAGGGCATGTTTCTTCTTCAGGTGACCCTTGTGGGGGAGGCCCTCCCAGGCTGGACCGGCCCGCCCCACCCCGTGGACATCATACTGCTCTGTCACAGCCTCTACTACATCCCTGACAGGATGGCCGCTGTAAAACAGTGTGCTAGCTGGCTCCGCCCAGGGGGAGCCGTCATCCTCCTCTCACTCAATGACACAGTCTTCCACAGAATTGGTTAATAAATACACAGAACTAACTAATGGGCCCCGAAGCTGTGATTATTGTCCCGCTGTCAAAGTCTATTTTCTGAAAATAGGCTGAGACAAGGGGCAATAATCAAGGCTGAGGGCTCCCGAGGTTAGTTCTTGTTTTATTCTATACCAATAACCCATGAAAAATAACCAATGAACCCATTCATGAACCCATGAAAAACAAGATGGATTCTCTTTATTTACCTTGCGTGCTGGGCGCCACCATTGAAAGCATGCACTGAATGCACCTGCTTGGCATAGAGTTCCTCCACAATCTAGCCTTGCTACCACTTGCAAGACGGATCAAACATCGTATTTACAAATTCTAACGTATTATTACGGTCAATTCATGTATTATTTTCAATATTTTGATGAATCTATGCACTAGAATGCAGGAAAAACACATAGAATTGCGAATTTAAAGGAAATCAGATCGAGATTACCACTGCCCCACCGTCTGGCGTTTCGTGCAGAAAGTAGATTGGAGGAGCCAATATGGCAATGAAGCAATGTTTTCGCATAATTTACTGGTAAATAAATCGATTTCACATTATTTTTCCATCAAATATGACTATTTTGGCATAGTTTAAGCATTGTTTATGTAGTTCCCACGCCGGCAAGCATCGTTATTGCCCTCCGGGGCAATGATTTATGAATATTCGGGAGTGTGACATAACGCCATCAGTTATTCCACCTTTGCTCATGGGGCAGGACAACGATGAAGGTATAGGCGCTACGAATTTGGTATAGAATAAAGGCCGTGGCCAATGTTCGTGTTCCTCAAGGGTCCGAGAAACATTGATATAGGCGTGATAACATTATTGTCAGGACTTCTTTTGTCATTGCGAATGCTGCCTCTTCAATTTCGTGGGCATGCAATAAATTTATCAGCCCTGATATAATCATTTTGCCCATCCGATAAATTTATCAGACACGCAAGCAACAGAAACATCAGCCATGGTGAATGGGCCTTAAGGTTAGACTACGGTGATGACCAGCCTATTTACTAAAATTGCAATAGCTCCGTGGCTATTGGCGATATTTCAACATGTAATACATCATAAGAAAGCTATTTATTTTCTTTACCTAATGATACATAACAGATTTGGGATATATTTGATTTGGGGAAATTATGAATTAAAATCGTATTTTTTCACTTTTATTTTTTGAACAAGGATTTATAATTGAATATTATTTTCACAGTTTTGAAACTTAGTATTATTGTCAATAATATTCATTTGGAGGGAACTTTGTCTCAGATTTTTCATTTAGGTCTTAGTTTTGTTTTTATGACAAAAAACGGGTAACTTTTTGTAATTTTTTATCAATTTTTACACTTTCATTTTCTAGATTTCATAAAATCAAAACTAAGACATAAAAAAAGAATCTGAGACACAGTTCCCTCCAAATGGCTATCATCTATGTGCATGCCAAATTTTATTTGTTTTCCTCTATTATTGACTGAGATATTTCAGTTCAAAAAATAAAAGTGAAAAATAAGATTTTCACATTTCCGGTTAATTCATATTTATATTTTATCACCCATGGTAATATAATTTATATCACAGAAAAGACGTTGCAATGGGTTATTTAATGATACATTATATATATGGGGACAAGGAAGACTGCATAGGAGTGGAACATGTTGTTGCAAATCGAGGGGAAGGGGTTGTCTTTACTTTGAGCAGCAGTCAATGACGGAGCTAGTGTTTGGGGTTTTCTTTGCCAAATTGAGATTTTTTGGATTGTAAAAATTTACTAAAAATAGGCCCACTGTCTATTAGCACTCCACACCCTTTCTAAAAGCTGAACCACTATATGGAGTCAGGTCCAACTTCCACAGTTACCATTACCACTGCCTTGGCACTAATATGTCACTCATTTTGGTGATTTGAGTTGGATGTTACACAGGGTGAATTTTAGTTAGGTATTTCGTTAAGAAATACCATTTTCTAACTTTTCAACAATGTATAGAATGTCTTTCTCCAATATTTAGTTGCTGAGATAAGTTATTAAGAACTACACCCAGAAAGCTAGAAACTGAGAAAATTGACTTTGAAGTTTGTCTGACCACACACTACTGCAGTCTTCCAGAAAATCCCTAGGAACATACATTTCTTATCTCTCGATGGTCCTGAGACCTAACATAGTCATTCTAAACTATTCTAGCTAACAAGTACAAAAATTAGAGATGTGACTTTTTTCTATGCTGGCTTTTTGGAAAGTGACAAAAATCTGTATCTGTAACAAAAACAAAAATGTAACCTAGGATGGCAAGCATACAGGATCACAATACCTCATCTTAGTTGCTAAAAATGGACTATTGATGACCCTGCATCTTCATAAAGTGTATATAAAAGTTTTTGATTGTAGTGGGGTTGTTAAAAAGTGAATTGCCAATGAGTTAAAATCATGTTTGGCACGGTTTCTAGGATGGCCCCTGCCCCTTTCTTTAGTTGGGGGTGGGGGCATCTGGTACGAGTTGGAGGCTGATTAGAGGGCACATCACACTACGCGTCTGGCCACATGTTGGGGTCACGTTGGTATGCATTTGGTCACGTTGGGCATGCGTTGGCTGGTGCTGGGTCAGAATGTGTGACCCGATCTTCACATTCTCCTGTCCCAAGAGTTGAGCAAGGCATGAAGCTTTTAACATATAATGTACCTTTTGTAATTGCCTATTGACGTTTGATTACAGCTGATGAGTATAATGAGTGCTTGACTCCTGCATATGACTACAACAGCCTTCACAGGGATGTGACAAGAGCAGGCTTACCCTTCACTGAAGGTTTGTCTTTCCCTATGTCATTGATATAAAATGTCTGCTGACCAAGAAAGGACTGAAAAAATTAAAACTATTAAAGTGCTGTGTCCTATAATAAAGGCTGATTGCAATGTCATAGTATGTTCCTGTGAATATTTTTTCTATATATGAGAATTTTCAAACACATTTTCCTTGTGGCATGGTGTCCTCATGGTATATTCAAGCACTCATAGTGTTATAATCAGATCTCTTTTTAGAATATATATATGGATCCCCTGCACTGACAGATACACCTTATAATCAAAATTGTATTGTTCTCCCCATCCACCATAGTTTTAATATACACTTAGATAATGTAGGCTGGGCACAGCGAGATTGTATCTGTGAGTGCCAACCTCTCTCTATCTACCAGCCTCTGACACACCTCGGGCTTCCTCTTACTAGGTTAAATGCATATATAAAAGTACAAGGAGTAAAGTTATGGGCATTCGTGATTTTTCAAACATCTGTTTAGGGCACTATGGTGGAGAGATAATTTCCTTGCTCCCTGTACTTCCCTTGTTAATGTAGGTGGTACAGTATGTAGGTAGAACGAGTCCGGTACAGGACGAGGTTACCAAAGACAGAGAAAGGGTCATACAGCAGAATAACAACGAACACAGTCAGTGAATGAGATAGGATTTAGGAATATATTAGTGAACTTCCAATACATGTGTATATGAACACACATAATTGGACACACATAAATAATAACACATGGCTTTGAGCTGTAAGCCGGTGGCAGAGTCAACCACTTGACGTAAAAAATAGAAACATTTTATGGACAAAAAAATGGGTGTTAACTCTCCAAGGGCTACCTGAGAAGCGGAGGCTAGCCAGTTACCCTCTGGTGGGTGGTGATGTCAATAGTGTTGGAGAGAGGCCTGAGCAGTGGAGGCTCTGGTGTCAAACTCACTTGTCCTTGTTTGGGATTTATCCTAATATATATGGATATATACTGTTACATATGCATGTTTAAGCTACAAAATATCAATAAGTTGTTTTTATATAATTTTGCATTCTTTATCAGAGACACAAATGGTTGTTCCCCTGCCTTCTCACTTTGAGGACGATGGCTTATTGAGGATGTATTTTGAAATATTTGTGGGACATTATCCCCAGGACCAGGTGCCTTCATAATCTTTTTATATGTTTGATTTTTTATTTGTGTGTGTGTGCATCTGCCCATGCATGTTTATTCCAAAGTTTATCTTTTAGGGAAATTCCCTAATCTTCCATGATGGCTGATCTTGGTAATTCAGGACAAATCTCAAATTGCAAAATAGAAGTTGGGCAAACGACGTCACAGCTGCCAATAATGGATTAGTCACCATATTAGCTAATAATTTCAAAGATTATCATTTATTATTTGGGAGTATTTAGAATACATTTTTTTGTTAATTACAATCAAAACAGTCTTACTAAATTAAATACAGCTTAACAATTTTTGTTATTTAGGATTAAAAGATTTTCCTTGAATACCACATGGTGACCATCAAAATCTGATCATGTGACTAAGTCTGCACAAAGTCTATAGGTCTAAACAGATATGTTTACATGCAAATCATTTTGGTTATTTGCAACATCAACTTATAATTATGAAAAACAAAATTCTGACAAGAAGTCTGTAGTTTTCGTTAGATTTGTCTGTCAATTAGTATCCAGTGAAACATTGAGGACAAGACAAAACATTCTTTATCAGTATCATCATCATCTTGAATTCTTAACAATCTAGATGCTAATCAGTAATTTTATGTGATTTTGAATTTTCATAGATGGCGATTTTGATTGAGCGATTCAAAGAACTACAGAAGAATGGAGACTGTGAACATATTGTGACAACTGGAACTATGTGTATACAGGCACATACAAAGTGACAAGCTGGGGATAGAACCTGATATTGCAGTACAATCAGTGGGATACAGGCACATACAAATTGACAAGATGGAGACAGAACCTGATATTGTGGTACAATCGGTGGGATACAGGCACATACAAATTGACAAGATGGAGACAGAACCTGATATTGTGGTACAATTGGTGGGATACAGGCACATACAAATTGACAAGATGGAGACAGGTCCTGCTGTTGAATTGTGGCTGTATTACTGAGCCAATTTTAATTCTGTAAACAGTTCTGAAAAATAGACATTTGGATCCAAAATTACTTAAATGTTCAGCCCAAAAAAACAGTAGAAGTGGCTGACAATTTATGCTGGATTTTTGCACAACAGTGTGTGATTTGACCAAAGATCCTTGGCTCTGACACTGTTGAGAGATACAAATCTAACTTGGTTTGCAAATCTCGCTGTTGCAATGACTTAACTATGCAACGGGCAACAGAGATTAGGAAAACAACTTTATTGGGAATTCTTATTCTTTAAATAAATCTATAATGCCCTACATAATAATGTCACATCTCCTGTGCCCTAGATATCCTGAACTTAATTCTATCTAAAAAAAAAAGAAAAAAAAAGCTGGGAACGGTTGTATAGAGGATAAAAAATTCCATGTGGTATGATACATAAGCTTACTCTGAGCACATTATGAGTATATTATATCCACACACACACCTAACTATGAATAGGAGCTGTTCATGGGGAGTCTGAATGATGCATAGAAACAGAGACCGGAGAGGCTGCTACCAGTTTGCTTGGTTACAGCAAACGAATACTACCTAACTCCACCCTCTGACTGGGCAGTGCTCTCCTCTGTGATACATGTGTTCTCCATCCTATCCTTTTTATCGGTAATAAATGGCAATTTAATATGTGAAACTCCAAATGTGGTTTTGTTTCATTAGTATATATATATTTATATATTTATATATATATATAAGATTCTTGCGTATCCTTCTTGTCATACAGCAAAGGGTTTGTAGTATGAAAGTATGTAAAGATTTTTAAGACCTTGTAGTATGTAAGCTGGTTAGTGGTATGTAAGCTGGAGATATACTGATATTGTTGTTACAACTATGCAAAAAAATAGAACATAAATGTTCATTTGACCAATCAATCTTTGAATGATTTATAACACACTTGCCAAATTTCCCAATATACTAAATGACAACAGCTTTTGAAATGTTTTGATCATAGATCATTGCAGGAAATGGCAATCATAAACAATAAGTTGTCCAAACATTTTTTCAAAGAAATCCTCATAATTCTAACAATTCTTGATCAATTTCAATCATCTTGGTATCACTCTAGAGCTAGGAATATGTATAATATGAATCTGGATGAAATGTGTTCCAACTAAACATTCACAGAACACAGAAGAGGAGAGTAAAGCTGCATAAGAAGACTTGTACTCAAATATACATTTTGTTGGGTGTTTTATATGTACATTTGAAAATTCCCAATCCTTTATATGTACATTTGAAAATTCCCAACCCTCCCGCTATCCATAGGCCTGAGTATGGTGATGTATGGACCTTTGAACAAATTTCCTTCTTACTCTTGATGCATGGATTTCCCAGGCCCCTCAGTTCAATCTTCCTGGATTATTATTTCAAGTATCAGGCAATACTTGAATTCAAAGATTTAACAGGAGGGGAAGGTTAAAGTTGCGACCATTGGAGATGACAGCTATCAACAATTAGTAAAATATAAAAGCATAATAAAATGTATTTATTTATGAGTCGCCACTGGCCTCCTTTATCAATTGTTGACACCAATCCAGGACCAGTCACCAACTCAATAGCACCTGCTGTAAGGCACAATAATTGGCTGCATTACACTACATGACTTGGGCTATGATATGGTGTAATATGATATTACAGACAATTGTTATTCAGAAGTGATATAATTGCTTAAAATTGGCAATTTGGAATACCTCACAGAATTGTTACAAAGAATGTTATCTCTATTAAGTGTGACTTCTCTGTGACATTAATGTCATATCGCAGTTCAAGTTGTGTAGTGTGGTACTGCCATATGTTTATATAAGCTGCCCTTTTCATGCCTCCTGAGTCGTTAGAATCAGTGGGGAATATTGCACGCATACTGCATACCTTTACATCTTGCTTTTCTCATGATACATCTGTAACTCATATTGACCCTAGGCTTTTTGGTCCTTCATGCGTTATTTATGAAAACTCACTTACATATTTGACAAAGGCTAACAATCAGAAATACATAACCTGGCTGTGATCCAACCTGATGAATAGGCATAGGTTGCGAAGTAAATGAAACAACAGTCAATAATCTTTCTGGTTGATGGGTGTCTGTTATGTGTGTTTGCACCATTGTTAACCAAGCCTATGTAGACAAACACGGACATTTACAGACTGACTGAGTGGTACATAACCCGACGTAGACAAACAGCAACATGCACAGACTGACTGAGAGGTACATAACCCCACATAGACAAATACCGACATACACAGTCTGACTGTGTGGTACATAACCCAGCGTAGACAAACACCGACATACACAGACTGACTGAGAGGTACATAACCCCACTTAGACAAACACTGACATACACAGACTGACTGAGAGGTACATAACCCCACGTAGACAAACACCGACATACACAGATTGACTGAGTGGTACATAACGCCACGTAGACAAACACCGACATATACAGACTGACTGAGAGGTACACAACCCCACGTAGACAAACGCCAACATACACACACTGACTGAGAGGTACATAACCCCACGTGGACAAACACCGACATACACAGATTGACTGAGTGGTACATAACGCGTCGTAGACAAACACGGACATACACAGACTGACTGAGAGGTACATACCCCCACGTAGACAAACACCAACACACACAGACTGACAAAGAGGTACATTACCCCACGTAGACAAACACTGACATACACAGACTGACTAAGAGGTACATAACCCCACAAAGACAAACACCGTCATACACAGACTGACTGAGTGGTACATAACCCAACGGAGACACCAGACATGGCTGGGTTCAGGGCCACCTACACTCGAGCCCTACTCTACGTGCTGCTCGTATTCTACTTGTCAAGCACCTACTGTAAGTATACAACTTTCCCAGATGAAAAGACGTACAAAATGGCAGAGCTCCCGGTTTTGGGGTCCAAAACGGGAGATTTATCGCTGCAGTGTAGAAGGCATAACAATATGTGAAAATTATTATACACTTTAGTGTCTTGTGGAGAATTCTAAAGGAAAACTCAATATAATTTGTAAATTTCTCTGTCTTTATGTAATGGCTATGGGGTGGTGCAGTGTGTATTGTGCTGTTTCGAACGAAATAAGCACCGCAGTGCCCAAGGTAAAATTCTCCCAATTATATGCACCACAGCGCAAGAGAACCACGTGACCACAGTTGCCATGGGATTGGCCAATGAGGGCTGCACATTACGCAAACAAACAAAAACATCGATGATGGCCACAATGACGGCCGCGATGATGGCCGTGTTATGAGGGCAAAATTTATTTCTTTTTACATAAGTTAATGACTTTTCGTGTGTGAAGCCATCACATAAAATAAAGAAGACACACTTATGTCATATTTCGGTTAGATATATTTACCTTAGGTCAATTCCAGACCTTGCCCTACGGGTATTGACCTGAGGTAAATATATCCGACCTCATACTCCATAATAGTGTCTTCTTATTATAATACTGTATACATGCATATAGATATGCTTACAGTCTATTGCCTTATAAGGGTATCTTATTGTTCAAAACAATATACACGTATAATTGTCTATTACTGCAATAAAACATCTACCCCAGAAAATAAACACAGTTGGAGGAATAGCTAATTAGAAATATCTATGATTCTCTGTTCAAGGCCACTGTCCAGTGCTTACAGTGTCAAACTCCAACAGAGCCAAGCGAGCCTGCGGTACGGGAAGGTTATCTTAGTGACCTGTTTTGGAGGAAATGTCACTCATCCTGCAAAGAAATATCAGCAGCGCTGTAACCTAGATGAAACATTCTTCCATAACACTGATTGTCCAGGTAGGGTAGAGAATTGTACATTAAAGACTAGAGCTAGGTTACCACTGAATGATTTTAGTATAGAAACATTGATGACTGCAAACAACTATAAAAATATTGTTATCATTAGCAAATTGTCGGGAGATCTAATATTTTATAAATGAATGACTTGTTATCCACTAAACAACTGGAAATTAATGTTCTTTTCTGGACGATTTTAGGACAATTTGGGTGGCTTTTAGTAAAGGTCATATTCCACTATGTGGTATTTGCTTGCTGTACCATGCAAAGACAAGCAAACTGCCTCTAACTTACTTGTGGAAGGGAGCCGCAATGTGGAATATAGGTACTTGCAGTACTTGCTTGCAGTTTTATATATGTTTTCTATGGATTGCTTGCAGTTGCAGATACCAACATGTTGGTTAGTCTGGGGTCCGAGCCATGAAAATTATGATCCCGTGTGCCATGAAAGGTTTATACCCGAAACTATTTTGGGGTGCTAGAGGGGTCCTTTGGGCATAAGAATATGCCTGTTGTCACTCCGTAGAGGTGTGCATGAGAGTGACAGCAGCCATTTTGTTTGACAACCCCCTTCAAAATGTAACACAATATAATACAGTCTCTTTCTTTAATAACAGACTCAATAAGTTAGCTATCCATTTCATATTAGACAAATCAATAGTACATTAGTAGGAGAAGGTAAATCATGAATGACTTTGACTTTATCCAAGGTCAAGGTCATCAAAATTAAGGTCAAACTTTGAAAAACGTCAAAAAATGAGTGTTTTACTCCTTCCAAACTATCTTAGCCTATGAAATATATATGAATAACATCTAAAACCATTCTGGAGTGCTAGAGGAGACCCTTGGGCAAAGGAATATGCTTGTTGTCACTGTGCGAAGGTGTGTACCAACGTGACAGCAGCCATTTTGTTTGGTTACCTCCTTGAAAAATGTCCCAGCAAGTGATGGTCTCTTTCTCTAATAACCTATCAAATTATTATGCAATCTATTTTATAATAGACAAATCAATAGTGAATTAGTAGGAGAAGATAAAACATGAATGACATTCACCTCATCCAAGGTCAAGGTCATCAAAATTAAGGTCAAACTTTGAAAAACGTCAAAAAATGAGTGTTTTACTCCTTCCAAACTATCTTAGCCTATGAAATATATATGAACAACATCTTAAACTACTCTGGAGTGCTAGAGGGGACCTTTGGGCATAGGAATATGCTTGTTGTCACTGTGTGAAGATGCATGCCAATGTGACAGCAGCCATTTTGTTTGGTTACCTTTTTGAAAAATGACCCAGCAAGTGATGGTCTCTTTCTATAATAGTCTACCTTATTCTTAAGCAATCTATTTCATATTAAACAGATCAATAGTGCATTAGTAGGAGAAGATAAAACATGATTGACTTTGACTTGATCGAAGATCGAGGTCATCAAAATTAAGGTCAAACTTGCAAAAATGCAAAAAAATGGTGTTTTACTCCTTCAATTCTATCTTAGCCTATGAAATATATTTAAATAACATCTAAAAACACTCTGGAGTTCTAGAGGGGACCCTTGGGCATAGGATTATATCTGTTGTCAATGTGCAAAGGTGTGTGCCAATCTGACCGCAGTGATTTTGTTTGGTTACCTCATTGAAAAATGACCCAGTAAGTGATGGTCTCGTTCTCTAAAAATCTACCTAATTCTTAGTCCATCTATTTCATATTAGACAGATAATTAGTGCATTAATAGGGGTAGATAAAACACGATTGACATTGACCTTATCCAAGGTCACAGTCACTAATATTAAGGTCAAACTTTGAAAAACATTAAAGAATGAGTGTTTACTTTTTTTTTTCACAAACTATCCTAGTCTATGAAATATGTATAAAAACATATAAAACAATTCTGGGGTACCAAAGAGGTCCTTTGGGCATAGGACTATATCTGTTGTCACTGTGTGAAGGTCTATGCTCATGGCCATTGGTAAATGCCTGTTGTCACTTTGTGATGGTGTGTGTAAGTGTGACAGCATTGATTTTGTTTGACTACCCCCTTTGAAATATGACACAATATGATACAGTCTGTTTCTGTAACAACCTACTCAATATCTTAGCCATTCATTTCTTACTAGTTAAATGATTAGTGTATTAATGGTGAAAGATAAAACATGAGTGACTTTGACTCTATCCAAAGCCAAAATCATCAAATTAAGGTTAGACTTATATAATATTAGATTATATAAATGTGATTGTTTTGCTTATTTACAAACTCTCCTAGTCTATGGAATACAAACAAATAATACCTAAGACTACTGTGGGGTGCTAGAGGAGTCATTTGGGCATTGCCTGTAAAGATTTGTGTAAGTGTGACAGCAGCCAATTTGTAAAATAATCTGAAATGTAATAGCCCATATCCAATATTCTGGCCTTTGTGGGATAGGGCCTTACAAACTGGTGGTTTGAGATTTAAGGTCAGTTTATGACTTGGTGTCTTAGCATGCCTCTGTAATCACCTCCAATCCTTTTAAATGCCCCTTCCTTCTGTTGGAAGTAACTCCTCCGATATCGTACTTGTTAAACTTTTATCAACTTAGAGCTTTCTCCCATGACAGAAAGGTAATCCTCAGAATACTGAAAAGGCTCTTTTAGAATAGGTTTTACTTCATTGATACTGAACATAATTAATATTTCTGCACTGGTAAGAAAAACTTTCATCTAACCTATTCATGAACAATTGATTTCTAAAAAAAATCCAAGCACCCATTTCACCAAGCAAGCAAGAGATTGCAGACCTCAGAATTGGGAACACCATGAATTTTGAAACTGGTAACTAATGAATGTAACTCACATACTTAGTATTTCTTTATTGATTCTTAACTTGTATGTCTAAACATAAAAGGGAACCATTTCTGGTAATATAAACAAGAGGGATGAAGGAAGACAGAGGAATGTTGTTGCCTTCTGCTGTTTTTGCCTATGCTAAATCTATGAAGATTTTTGAATAGTTCTTGTGTCTAGCTGTTTAGTCAGTAGAATGTCTGCTGTCATACTTGCACATCTTTACAGAATTACAACAGTATTTACCTATTCCCCAATGCCTGGTTGAGCAACATATAATGGATTTCAATATTATGTCATTGTGCCATTAATTCCAATGACTTAAACTTAGCTAAGGTCACAATAACCCTTATTGAATGTTTTTTTTAACCAATACACTTTTGATGTATAGTAGTCCCCCTCTTATGCGGCCACCCTTGGGGAATGATAAAAGTGGCCGCTGGTGAGGGGTGGCCGCTGGTGAGGGGGAGGAACTCAAGATAATTATTGATTATAGCTCATTTTCATGTTTATCTGCATTGCCTTTCCAATCATTCTATCTATCTTTTATATATATATATATATATATATATATATATATATCAAGTCACCATCACATACATAAAATTTAAATGTGCTTTTCATGATGATCTACACGAAAGAAATCAAACAGTGTATGTACAACAAAACATCTAGCAATAGCATTGTGTGGACATATCATATTATTCAATGAGAATTGGTGTTTCTAATTATTTTAATGAAAAATGCGGATGCATGGTAATTTGCAAAAAATTACGAATTTCACTTAAATTTTCTTGCCAACATGGGTGACAACCCAAGTCTAGACTTACATTTGATGAAGTTTTACCTAATGAGTCCAAAATACCCAGAAAATACAACCCCTCCTGGCCGCAGACCAACACCTTCTGAACTTTGCCTTATAACTTTGTACTAGGTGTGACAATTCGCCCCTCATACCTCTCAACACCTCCTGGCACCCCCTGCTTTTAAGGTCTTTGGGTGCTTGTTTATGTCAATCCCTGCTTATATTTTATTTGTGATTGGAGGGTGGGGGGGGGGGGTCTTCTTCGTATGATGTCATTTTTAGAGGGGGGGTCGAGGGACGCATGACAAAACATGACAAGGGGGGGAGGGGGGGGGGGGGTCAAAAATGGTCAAAAATAGCATGACGTCATTTATGGACGGCCCCTTACACAAACACTCATAGAGTAACAACAGGCATTTACAAATGTTCAGGGGTTTCCTATAGCACCCGTAATAGTTGTAGATTTTATTTCTACATATCTTATAGATTAGATAGTTAAGAAGAAAAAATACTCCGATTTTGATGTGTTTTTTTCAGAAGTTGACTTTACCTTTGATGACCTTGACATTGGATGAGGTTAATCATGCTGTATCCATGCCTACCATTAAACTTATTCTCTAATATGAAATTATTGATTTAAAAATTGAGTAAGCTTTTTGTTCTTGGTCAGATTTTCAAAATGAAATCCCAACAAAAACGCTAATGTCATTCATAAGCATTGATTAGCAAACGGACAACAGACATTTACCAATGCCCAAGGGACCCCTTAAGTACCCAAGGTGGTTTCAGGTATTATTCATACATATTTCATAGACTAGGATAGTTTGAAAGGAATAAAACACTCATTTTTTGACGTCTTTCAAAGTTTGACCTCAATATTGATGACTGTGACCTTGGATGAGGTGAATGTCATTCATGTTTTATCTTCTCCTACTAATTCACTATTGATTTGTCTATTATAAAATAGATTGCATAATAATTTGATAGGTTATTAGAGAAAGAGACCATCACTTGCTGGGACATTTTTCAAGGAGGTAACCAAACAAAATGGCTGCTGTCACGTTGGTACACACCTTCGCACAGTGACAACAAGCATATTCCTTTGCCCAAGGGTCTCCTCTAGCACTCCAGAATGGTTTTAGATGTTATTCATATATATTTCATAGGCTAAGATAGTTTGGAAGGAGTAAAACACTCATTTTTTGACGTTTTTCAAAGTTTGACCTTAATTTTGATGACCTTGACCTTGGATAAAGTCAAAGTCATTCATGTTTTACCTTCTCCTACTAATGCACTATTGATTTGTCTAATATGAAATGGATAGCTAACTTATTGAGTCTGTTATTAAAGAAAGAGACTGTATTATATTCGATTATATTTTGAAGGGGGTTGTCAACAAAATGGCTGCTGTCACTCTCATGCACACCTCTACGGAGTGACAACAGGCATATTCTTATGCCCAAAGGACCCCTCTAGCACCCCAAAATAGTTTCGGGTATAAACCTTTCATGGCATACCAAATCCCTAAATAAGCTACTTTTTGGCGTTCGGACCCCAGACTAAAAGTGACAACAGGCATTTACCAATGGCCATGAGCATAGACCTTCACACAGTGACAACAGATATAGTCCTATGCCCAAAGGACCTCTTTGGTACCCCAGAATTGTTTTATATGTTTTTATACATATTTCATAGACTAGGATAGTTTGTGAAAAAAAAAAGTAAACACTCATTCTTTAATGTTTTTCAAAGTTTGACCTTAATATTAGTGACTGTGACCTTGGATAAGGTCAATGTCAATCGTGTTTTATCTACCCCTATTAATGCACTAATTATCTGTCTAATATGAAATAGATGGACTAAGAATTAGGTAGATTTTTAGAGAACGAGACCATCACTTACTGGGTCATTTTTCAATGAGGTAACCAAACAAAATCACTGCGGTCAGATTGGCACACACCTTTGCACATTGACAACAGATATAATCCTATGCCCAAGGGTCCCCTCTAGAACTCCAGAGTGTTTTTAGATGTTATTTAAATATATTTCATAGGCTAAGATAGAATTGAAGGAGTAAAACACCATTTTTTTGCATTTTTGCAAGTTTGACCTTAATTTTGATGACCTCGACCTTCGATCAAGTCAAAGTCAATCATGTTTTACCTTCTCCTACTAATGCACTATTGATCTGTTTAATATGAAATAGATTGCTTAAGAATAAGGTAGACTATTATAGAAAGAGACCATCACTTGCTGGGTCATTTTTCAAAAAGGTAACCAAACAAAATGGCTGCTGTCACATTGGCATGCATCTTCACACAGTGACAACAAGCATATTCCTATGCCCAAAGGTCCCCTCTAGCACTCCAGAGTAGTTTAAGATGTTGTTCATATATATTTCATAGGCTAAGATAGTTTGGAAGGAGTAAAACACTCATTTTTTGACGTTTTTCAAACTTTGACCCTAATTTTGATGACCTTGACCTTGGATGAGGTGAATGTCATTCATGTTTTATCTTCTCCTACTAATTCACTATTGATTTGTCTATTATAAAATAGATTGCATAATAATTTGATAGGTTATTAGAGAAAGAGACCATCACTTGCTGGGACATTTTTCAAGGAGGTAACCAAACAAAATGGCTGCTGTCACGTTGGTACACACCTTCGCACAGTGACAACAAGCATATTCCTTTGCCCAAGGGTCTCCTCTAGCACTCCAGAATGGTTTTAGATGTTATTCATATATATTTCATAGGCTAAGATAGTTTGGAAGGAGTAAAACACTCATTTTTTGACGTTTTTCAAAGTTTGACCTTAATTTTGATGACCTTGACCTTGGATAAAGTCAAAGTCATTCATGATTTACCTTCTCCTACTAATGTACTATTGATTTGTCTAATATGAAATGGATAGCTAGCTTATTGAGTCTGTTATTAAAGAAAGAGACTGTATTATATTGTGTTACATTTTGAAGGGGGTTGTCAAACAAAATGGCTGCTGTCACTCTCATGCACACCTCTACGGAGTGACAACAGGCATATTCTTATGCCCAAAGGACCCCTCTAGCACCCCAAAATAGTTTCGGGTATAAACCTTTCATGGCACACGGGATCATAATTTTCATGGCTCGGACCCCAGACTATATCATAAAATTTATATAATAAATTTTATTCACCCACTCCTGCCTCATCTCTTGTTTGCCGGGGAAAGCAGTAATGATGAAATATTTTGTAAACACAATTTTCAAGGTGAGGGAAACCTATCTAAATCAAAGGAGATTGCATTCAAACTTCACCCTACAATGTATCAATGTGTACTGAATAGTTAACAAGTGATTACAGCAAAATACAAACCAATTTGATATGAATATTGACTTACATTTGTTCCGAAATATAAATATTACGGACGTTCGGATAAATCTTACGGACGTTCGTTTGCAGTATAAACACTACAACATGCGTGGTATTGAAAAAGGAACACACTCTGTCGGTTTCAAACCATCGGTAATCATGTTTTATAGCTTCAAATATCGAATCACTTACATCAATGTAATCCTGGTGACATAATCTACAAGCTTACATGGTCAGAAACAGGTGACACTTACTCGTTTGCACGATTTTCGGTGAAGTTTGGCTGAAATTCCTGTGTGGCTTGTTGAAAATCTCGGGAAAAGCCGCCGGTATAACTAGGTCAAAGTCCCCGGATGTTGACTACTTCCGCCGGTTAATATTCGGGCCTGCCAAGATATCGCTTACGGACATTCGATAAATATTACAGACGTTCGGGTTTTTTTTCCGATGGCTAGTTCTCAATACCAGGAGGCAAAATCAGGCAATGTTATATTGAAAACTTTTCAAAAGCTTCTAAACTATGTGTACAATAAAAATAAATCAATTCTGCCGGGGTAAACCTGGCCTATAGCAATTAATGTGAAATGAACGTCCGTAATTTGTATTTGTATAATCTTGTTTAATTCTCTCCCAGGCAAAGACAAGTTGCAATGGTAACAAGGTTTTCACACATATTGAACAACAATATGGACCCTAACTATACATAGTATTATTAATATGGAGGGGATTTTTTTTCAAGGCTATTTAGTGGTCTTAAATTTTGATTACGGACGTTCGTCGGAGTGAAATATAATGTCCAGAGGACTGTGGTGATTCAGATATGATCCATATGATGGTTAAAGGTCTTTCAACAATTCCATTTACTATATCTTAATCAAACTAATAGCTTTTGGTGATGTTTTTCTGGCCTAATTTAACATGAAAGGATATTTACACATGTCATATATAGCAAGATTTGTGATTTTCATACATTTTTAAAGTATAATGATGAATAGTGCCACCAATATAGGCTGAACATACACAAAAGTATATATTTTTTAAAAGCCTCATATGTTCCCTCTTAAATGAGACCAAGAAGAAGAGAATATGTCTACTGGTTGGCACTCTACCATTTTGAACCTAAAATGGCCTGAAAATGCCAATTGTACATCAGTAGAAAATTTGACCGATATACATATTTATATAAAGGGCGCACCACCACTGCCCCCCCCCCAACCCGCCAACGTCCATATAAGTGTAGTCCGCACGCCGCTCACCTGGATTCACTCATTTGCTCCTCCAGGAGTGAGGTGGACCATCCCGTGTCCCGGCCCACAGAGTCGGACACATCCCACCTCCCGGGGCGGGCGGCCGTCGGCACCAGGCAGCACGCACCTCTCTCCGGCCAGCGCCGTACACGGGGTGAGTGGTCTGTGAGACAAGTCTGCAACTTACCTTAAACATAGCTTCCATACTGTGTGTGTGTGTATATGTATATATAAGAATATATAAATATGTATATATATTTATTTTTGTTATGCTGTTGTATGTAAAAAAATTGACTTGGAATATTTAAGAGATTTCAGTAGTTTTCTGACAAAGAAAATAGTTTAAGTAATTATCACTTAATGGGAAATTATAAATTTGGAACGTTTTTTTTAGGCAAAATCTTAGTATTTGGGAGGTTGCCAGGTTACCATGGTTACAGACAAAAAAACAGAGATATGTTTCATGAATTCTTTAGAAGATGTCTTCATCTTTAAGATACTGCAAAAAGTTACTAAAATAAAGAATTTATCTAAAGTTATTACAACTTCAACATTTCTAATGATTAAAAAACTTAAATTCTTTTTTTGAGTATGGTTCAGTTCAAGCTACAAATACATTGAGAAATTGAAGATACATAGAATAAAGGGTTTCCTAATATAACATGAAGTATGTAGCTTCAAACAGTGATATGCGGTTTGCAGCTATCAAAAGCTGAGAACTTCTACATACAAGGTTTCCTTGCACATAATCAAAGGATATGTTATTCAAAGAAATTCTCTCAGCATGACATAAAGATCGCAAACTATTAAATGCTAGAAACATTTTGAGGATATTCCAAACACAGACTCAGTTATGAGACTTTATTGTTTGGTCTATTTTGTGTTTTTGAGGGGAATCCCCTAATTTGTGATGTCACAAGGACACTAATTAGGAATCTCCAGCTTTCAAAAAAGGGGAATTCCCAACTCTCATAAGGGTATAGAAAGGAATTTTAACTTTAGCATTGAATATTCATTATAGGCCAAAGACAGGCTATAAAGACTTGAATCTTTTGGTTCCCTAGGTGGTAGTAAGTATTGTAAATCCGTTTGTATTGGCAAGGGTTCATAGTGAAACATGTAACGCTGATACGTGTGCTTGGCGCCAGGCGGCGCCACTGTTTAGTGGCTTATGTAGAATGTATGGGAGAATAATAACGCCCTCAGGCATAAAAGGCTGTAACTGGGTTGGCTCACCCTCCTGCAGGTACGCACAGGTACGGGAAGGGACACTCGTGCAATGGAAAACCTGTATTGGAACGTTATGAGTTAAAATACCTAGCTAAAGAACACTGGGGATAACGGGCTTTGTCGTCTACGATAGTTTGTGCATAGTTAGAAATAGAATTAGTTTATATAGGTAAGAATGGGAAGTATGAAAGATAGAGGGAACACTGTTATAAGTGGTAGAGTAAATGAGTATAGCGCCAAGCCTTTGGCTGTCGCTATATAAGCGGCATATATGAGACTTGAGATGGACGAGCTGACCAAGATAGAGTTCAATCAGAACACATGGGAGCAATAGTCTAACATACGGATCAAACGGGTAGTGTTGAGATGGTAGTAACCACTACAATTAGGTGATAGTAAGGATTGGGACAGCTTAGGCTTAGTCTTACGGACGATGTACTGGATGTGACAGAGATCCTACCAATGATCTCCGACACAGGTAGACGGGAGGTGACTCTCTCAACAGTTACAGAGCGTATATACCTTACGTATGGGGAAGCTTAACCATAGCTATACCTGGTTGGAACGTTACTGATGTGTTAGCATTGTGAGATGGATGGCATGTATTGTTTAGATGGAAGAACTATATACTTGTATCTTCAGAATGTCTACATGGATATAATAAACTTACCTCTTGCCAAGCACGTGTTCTTTGTATAGGTTTGAGCCCCTTTACTTAGAATCTCTACCACTAAGGAACGAACTATGATCCAGGATGACGATCTACCTGGACTAAGCTAGCTACCTCAATGATTAATCATGAAGAACTCCCCTTTACTTCAACATAACAAACATTTATTAATATCTTCGAATAAGTAAAACATAAATGATAAACGGTAAAACATCATGCAGTCGAATAACAATGAGACGCCCTGATATGGGATATCATCAGATACGAACTTTAACAACGAAACATCCTTGGAATTAAACAAAGACAAATAACATCAGTCTAGCTCACTACAACCCAGCCCCAAAGAGGAATCCGAACCGAGAGAGATCCCAACCCTGTCAGTACGCACCTGTGTCAGAAGTATTATTCAGCTTGTATCAGATGGTAGATAAACTCAACCAGAATGTCAGACGAGCCATGCACATCGCCATGATTAATGAAGGATTCCTCAAAATCAATCACCCATACCATCGCAATTAGATAATTATTGTTTGACTGAGACATTTAACACCGTCCAGAATTTACCAATTATGACATGCATTTTAATATAATACTATGTATACCTTAAAATTTTTAACTATCTAGCAACTTATTATTATTGTATAAAGTTTTTAAAGACACAATGTAAGACGTTAACAATCAGGTAACCTGTAACCACGGTAACTTGTGACCTTTGACCTCAATAATAAACACTGTATAGCACCTTAGAAGAATAGAACGTCATACAATATCCCTGAAGAAGACCTCCTGTCGGCCAAAACATCAGATACTTTCAACAATAAAACCTAATAACAAAAACTGTCAACGTCGTGGTTTTGATATTCACCTTTCCAAACAACTTAGTCCAAAAAGTGTCAAATGCCTATTATTTCAGGAAGCATATAGTTTCATGGGGCAGAACAGACACCTTGCTGAATACCATACCTCTCCATTTCAGGTTTCTGTCGTGCTTACCATGGTAACGGTGTCAATACAATTCTTGCAACCATTATGAAGTGTAAGCTATGGACCTACACAAGTTTTTGCCATCTTAGAGTAACATATAAATTAAGAATATATGTCAGTATCTAGGGGTTTATTGTGGTATTCTGTCTCATTTTAGCCAATTTGACCTTCCAAACAACGAGCTTGATCTTGGGAAAGGTCAAATCTCATAAAAAAAAATATGTCTACCACCCATGTGCATGTTTGATAACCAAATTGTACTTATGTGATGAAAACCTTTTGAGTTATCAACAATGAGTTGATTCATCCTTATAATTTGTATAATTTCCATGCATATGGTAACCATGGACACTAGCATCACAACATTCATGCCGAAATATCACGAATATCTTAGTTTGCCTGCAGAATCGTTGATATACTCTTGTTCATTCTGCTTTTCAGGATCCAGGATCTGTCCTCCAGGTAACCCAAACCCCTGCTGTAACCCGGCTCGTACCAGTCAGGGACTCACCCAGCAGGGAGTATGAGGGTGGAGTAACCCACCCATGTTAGCAAGGTCTGAACCCTTTATTTGAACAACAGCATTGTTAGAATGAGAGGTGGGTCCGGGGCAAGAATGTAACGGACTGTTCCCAAGAGGGCAAAAAGCTCTGAGCATCTCGGAGGACCTCGTGAACCACCTCCTACTGCTACCGCTATCTGCCGCCATCACCTGTTCTCACCTCTGTCTGTCACCATGTGCCTGCTTCCCTTTGGCCACTTTCTTTGCCTGCTCTAAACTGCTGTCTGGGCTGTCACTTCTTTGACACTTAATTAAACTACTACAGCAAGACGTGCTACTCAGCAGTCGCCTTTACCTCCTGTCCTACTAGACAGCAGCGGATATAGCCTCCCAGCTTCCAGAACCTTTCAACATACTACAATTTGCTTGTTTCAGAACATTATAACCACCCAGACACCTGACCTGCAATGGTCAACAACCTACTCAACCGCTCCGTGCATCTTTCAAACATTATCAAAGAAGAAAATACCAAAATGTGTTTACAACAAATAGCCAACTAATCACTCTGTTACACAATCTACAACCATAGTTTCAGCATGAATGTATCAACAAACGCAACCGATTGTTCATACAACACAACCTGTGAAGTTGGGATGCTACCCCTTAAGGTGTTCTTCATCTCCTGGAGTGTGGTAGAGACGGTTCTCATCGTGGTGGCCAACAGCCTGACGTTGGTCATCGTGTGTCGGTACGCCCGACTGGAGACACCCAGTAACCTGCTCATCGCCTGGCTGACCTCGGCCGACCTGGTCTCGGGTGCTGCCCTCCCCTTCACCTTGGCCGTCCTCTACGCCCCGCCGGGCCCCGGATGGACACTCTGCTGTGCCGCCTGGCTCGTCATTCGCCTTAGCACCTCGCTCATTAACACGCTGGCCCTGTTCGCCATAGGCGTGGACCGCCTTGTGTACATTGTGTACGCCCTGGAGTACCACAGCGTGGTGACGGTGCAGGGGGCTGGGCGGGCCGTGGGGGCGCTCACAGGGGCTGGGGTCTCCTTCATACTGGTCTGTGTGACCCTGGGCTACCAGCACGCCTACTCCGAGGGCTTCGTCACCGGGCACTGCCTCCCCAACGTGTCCCTCACCCCCACAGCCAACGCAGTCATCATACTGCCCTTCTTTATCGTTATACCGATGACGATAGCTTGTTATGTCAAGATAGGGCTGGTTGCACACAAGCAGGGGCATCAAGTAGGGGTTGTGGGGGAGGAGGGTCCCGGTCCGGCTGCCCCTGTCCATGACTTCAAGGTGGCCAAAGTCATGGTCAAGGTTCTTATCATATATATTGTATGTAACATGATGTTCGTTATGCAGAAAGTGATAGTTACCTATCTAACTGACCCGTACCGTGCAGTGGCCCACCGATTGGCCCACTTCGTCTTTCGGATGAACGCCTGGCTCAACCCGCTCATCTACGTCTGGACAAGTGAACGGTTTAGAAACCATATTCATAGTTTTGTTCAAGACCTTCCTATTTCTGACCAGGTAACAATATTCTGAGGATAACATTGCTCCGTGGTCACTTCTCTGTGAAAATACAAGAAGTCAATTGCACGTTAACGCTCCCCGGGCGTAGAGACCAAACCGCAAGGCAGGTGTTCTTTAAGGCCTAGGACTCTGGGTCACCACAATACAAACACTTTAAAAAAAAGAAGGTGGAAATTGAGTTTCATGAAGTCATTAAAAAGTAGAATCAACCTTTACGCTGTTTAATCATTATACAAACTAATCTCCTTGGGCAATGGCTGCCAGTGTGCTCCGTCGCATAACCAAACTCTCGCAACAGCGAGAGCACAGCGAGGGTTTAGATTTAAGTCTCGCAACAGCGATATCCTTATGGTTTGGACTCATTTATTTGACTGATAAATACATTACCACCACTTGCCTCCTACACATTTCATAAGCCAATGGACACATCTAACATACAATGAAAGCAGAATGTAAAAATTCCAACCCCAAAATGCCCTCCCGATACATTGAAAATACGGGTGTGCCAACCCTCGCAACAGCGATGAAAGTTGGGTTCCCTCCCTGTTCAACAGCGATGACTCTCGCTGTGCTGGACAACCCTCGCAACAGCGAGGGGGGTTATGCGACAGACCAGAGTGGTCCGTTGCCTAATGGTTTTCACTGTTGTGATGACTTAATCAAACAGCGAGAGTCATCCTTGTTGTCTCGCAACCAGTACAGGACGTTTCTGTTATGATGGCTCCCGCTGTTGAATTGTTGCTGTTCTAGTGGGCTTATTTCCAATCTGAAAAATTATTATATATACTTAGATCTATAATTCCTGAGCTCTTCAACCCTGGGAAATCATGATATTATAAGTGGGAAACAATGCTAGATTTGACTATAAATTGTCAAGGCAGATACCTCAGGCAACCACAGTATGTTTACGCTGCTTTACAACAGAGGGCGCAATACTCAGTTTTATTTTCTCTTGGGAGATAGCTCTGCTTTTGGCAAAAGTGATAGGTTTAAATTTACTTAACAGAGAGGGAGGAGAAAAGGTGGTCACAATATGAGCACTGGCAAGTGGAATACTAGAAGAATAAGTAAGTTTGACTGATAATGAAATGACCACTATGTTTAGGACATATAGGATTGTGATGAGGGGGGCTGTACCTTCACCTTTCCTTGGATTCTATACTAAACAATTGAACCTCTGCAAGTGAGTCTCTTCGTTTAGACTTGAACACCCACTACCACCGGCTAACATATCATACCTTACCACAGGGACACTGATTAATATTTGATTCGAAAGTATGAAGCAAGAGTAACTTGTTTATTGCATATCCCCACCACAAACGGTAATACTCTTGTTCAGTTGCCCTGTTGTGAGACCCAGATCTTAGTTGGTTTTACTCTATTGTTATTGTGATGAATTCTATGTGCCTGGCCACAGAATATTCATATCAAGCCGTCGTGAAAATCGCTTTGTATCTTTTGAATTTTGCAAAGCATTGTGAGAAAATACAATTGCGTTGTGTAGAATCAGTCAATTTGTATGCATACCTTTATTATGTAGAGTTATAGTTAAATGTCATTGGTTGTCATACTTTGAATGATATTAAACTATCATAACCTTGATAATTTTTGCATGTTTGATAGAATGTTAGTTATCGTTGTCTTGCTTGGTTTTGGAACTGAATGTACAATTGAATTGAAAATAAGTTAGTCACTCTTGCTCTGAGAATTGAATTATGTTATAGCGGGTAGAGTAGTTGTGTCTACTACTATGTTAGCCGCACACAAACATTTCTGCTGCTGTTAACATATAGTAGCGCTGTTGTATGTTAAGTCTATACTCCACAATTATACAGCATATTTTTATGGGTAAGAGTCCCCCATGTATGTGAAGCAAATTTGAGAAATATTAAGGAAAATCAAAAATTTGTATTTAAAAATGAAGTCAATAGAGTACCCAAGTATGACAATAATCCTTGTTATGTTGGGGCAATTTTGTGGAATGAGCTACCTCAGGCTGTACAACTTATGATGATATCTATAATTTCAAACTTTATTTGAAGAGTGAAAACAGATGTTGTAATGATTTGATTTGTTACATCGAACTAACATGTATATAATTATTACTTCCCTAGAAGTTAGCTAAGTAAGGATCAGGGCTAAGAGTGTCTCTCTGAGTGCTAGGGTGGAGAGTGTAGAGGCCACATTATCGTCTAGGTAAATAGATGTGCAGTGTACCAGCAGTTCCAGAGTGTAATCGGTAAGCCAAGTAGGTACATCCTCATGAGGTAGGGGGCACTGTGAACTCGGGTTACTGACTGGGCGGGTGAGCGGGGCCAGGCTGGTGGTTTCAGCTCAGGAGTATTGGTTGTATGTGGTTGAGTGGACGAGCCTCTCTGGACTGATAGTTTCAAAAGGAGCACAGTGACACATATTACATCTCTTGGACTTAATAAATACTATCCTTTCACACGAGTGTTCTTTGTCGCCACTGAATGAAGAGCTACATTCTGAGATAGCCTGCAGTCAAGACAGGAAGGGAGACTGCAAAATACACGGACTAGCATACTGGAATAATGAATATGGAATAACAGTAATTGGTATCCTAGCTAATGATTAATCCTAAAGTAAATTCCTATAGTTCATCAGTTCTATTTGACGTACCCTGATGTATTCGATCTCGTCATTCCTGTTATGATAAGTTTAAATCCATTGTTTATGTATTATCAACTGGAAGACCAGATCTAGAGGTCTAGGTGCTCTAATATGAATGACGTTGCCATATAAAACGACCGTTTCTTCAGCTACACTGTTAAAACAAGTGTTTAGAACCTAAACATTTTTCTAAACACTTCAGCGCATCCAGTTTTGGAACACTTTATTTCCCTAAACATGTTTAAATTATTGGTGTTTAGGGTTAAGTGTTTAGAAATTTGTGATGTTTATGTGTTTACCTTGAAGTGTTTAGGCCTTCGATGTGCTTTAGTCTAAATGCTTAGGATTTAATTGATGTTTAGCAAATAACTTTTAGCTTCGAAGTATTTGTACTGCATTGCATTTAGATCGATAAAACCAATTTCTTTGATAATTTTCACTGATGTTATTCTGGATTGTTATGTACAACTCAGAGAGCAAAACATATTTCCTGATCTAGATTGATAAAAAAAAAGTAAACATGAAGCATATATTTGAACCTCCCTCAATATTATGCATGGAAAAATGCAGAATTGACCTCTGAACTGAGGTAGGGCTTAGGTACCTGTAGTGGGTCTCAGAACCTTTAGACCCATACCCTAATCCCTATGTCTGTCTGCATATGGAAAATGTGTCTAAACAAAGTACATTTTCAAAACCTTGAACAAGATAATTTTCCTTAAACTCAAAATACTTCTCATATATTACATACACATTTCTTAAGCACTCTACAGTACCTAGAAAATTATCTTTCTTTTATCATGAATTTATATCAACATCTAGAAGAATTCTCTAAGAACTACAGAGCAATGGCATACAGTGTCACCTGGTGGAGAACAGTTTAACTAGACACACGGTAAATCCAATACATGTTTAGAAGTAGAAAGTGTTTATGATTTAAACACCTGCAATTTTATGTGTTCAGATTCTAAGCATATCTAATCCAATACATGTTTAGGAGTAGCAATAGATTAGGTTTTAAACACCTGCCATTTCATGTGTTTGTATTCTAAACATATCTAATCCATACATGTTTAGGCATTACAAGTGTTTAGCTTTTAAATACATGAGACTTCTTGTGTTTAGATTCTAAACATGTTTAGCCCTTTAACATGTTTAAATTCTAAACATCATTTTTACAGTGTACTACCAGTAACCGGCCGCTTTGGATCGGGATAGTTATGTACATCGAATACCCCCATGGATCTATTATTAATAAAAGTTGTCTTTTGATTATTTTCATTAGGGTGATGAGGCTCCCCGTTTTGAAGAAATATGTGTCATTGCCAGGAATCCGGCCGCCCAAACCTCGCCTTATGTTTACATGCGATCCTTAATTAGCAACAGCTGCGCTAGACGTTAATAAAATCAATAACAAGTAAAGCTATAAACAGCAGTAAAGGTGGGACGGTTGGAGAGTACACTAAGAGCTAAACATAGGTAGCTGAAGCTAGCAGGATTGTAGGTTGGTGCTGGTGGCATTCCTCTGTGACTGTACTTGGAGTACATATAGTTGGACCATATCCGTGCAGAGTTGTCATGAATCTGTTCTGAACCTAGGGATCATGGTTGGTAGGAGAAACTAGGAAGGAATATTACATATGGTCCTGTTGGACGGGGGTTTGTGACTTGAACCAATAAGACCTGGTACTGAAGACAGTCATTTGTTTGTGTTAGCTGTGCACGGATTCTTACCAATAAATAGTTGTACCCCTGCAAACAAGTGTCTTCATTTAGATTTGAACATCCATAGATATAGGAAACCTCCACCTCTTGGCTAGCAAAATATCAACATCATCATAACACGTTGCATAACATAAGACAGACGCAATGAAGCCCTATTCGCCATGGCCTATTTTCCTGTTGCAGAGCCCAGCGAATATTTTATCTCAAGCATTTGCAAATAGTCTCAGGTACAGCCCCATTCAGCCCCATTCGCCATGGTGAATGTGGTTTGTCGTAGCCCTCTGCGACCTGATCTCTTATGAAATTATTCAACATGTTTAATATTTTCGTAGAGATCCTGTGCGATTACATACGAAATTACTTGCAAAAATTGTCGCAAGGGACCCCAATTGTCAGTGTGAATGCTGTACGATTAATTTCTCTAGCCTGCAATCATTTTCCTGCTCATGAGATTATTAACGTAGGCATGAGACATAATTTTTGCTAGGCTGTGCGACAGGATAGTACGCCACGGTGAATGGGGCATTCGTCATGGTCGGAGGTTCTGTCGTAGAGCCATGCGAAAAAATTATCTTAGAGCTTCGTAAATAGTCTCAGGTGTGACAAGATGATCGTATAGCATTCACACTGAGAGGTAGGGCACCTTGCAATCATTTAATTTGCGATCATTTTCGCAAGCAATCTCGTCATAAATAGCACAGGATCTCTATGAAAATATTTAACATGTTGAATAATTTCGCAAGGAATCCCGTCACAGAGGCCTACTACAATATAACGTTTCCAACATTCGCAGATTGCAGAGGTCTATGACAAACCACTTTCACCACGGCCATTGGGGCTGTATGCAAGCTAGAGAAATTAATAGCATAGCAGTCACATGAAGAAGTAACCCAGCCAGAGTGCGATGTAACGGTCACGTTATGCAACCATTCTTTTTTGGTTAGTCTGTTACTTACTAGAATAGCACATAACCATTACCTTATTTTTCTGATGGGTTGAGACCTAACCAAAGAAGAATGTTATCATAATGTTCTAATGAAGTAATGTTAAGACCAAATCCAAACAGAACATTATAGTGATGTTCTGATTAGGTGAGGTTGAAACCTCACTTAAAAAGAACATTATTGTAATTTCCTCACCAGGGAAGGTCCTAACCTAACCTAAACAGAATGTTATTGTGATGTTCTGATTAGGTCAGGTCTTAACCTTACCTAAACAGAATGTAACTGTGACTATCTTATTAGGTCAGGTGTCAACATAACCTAAACAGAATGTTATTGTGACATTCTCTTTTAGTCAGGTCTCCACCACACCTAAACAGAACGTTATTGTGACGTTCTTATCAAGTATCAGCCTTATAAATAATGTTATAAGAATGTTATCAGAACATCACAATGTAACGTCGCAATAGTTGGTGGCAGGGACGTTATTGGGAGTCATCAAAATAACGTTGCTGCAATGTTACAATGTAAAGTAACAAACACCAATCCAGAACGTTGCTGCAACATTATTATAACGTCACACCGCCGGCTGGGAAGCTCCCTTGTGATCATGTTTGCAAGCAATCTCATCTAGAATCGCAGAGGGAGCCTACAAAATTATTCAACATGTTGAATAATTTCACAGTGGACCACGTCCCTGAGAGCTACAACAATCAAACATTCCCACATGGGGCTTCATAAATAGAGGGATAACAAGACCGACCGGGGTTACAATAATGTTCTGTGACGTTTCGATGGCAGATCTTTTTTGGCAAAATTTAGATTTTTTTTAATGTAAAATTCGGCCAAAAAGTAATTGAAGAATTGTGTTCCCATTAGCGCACCCCATCCCCTTTTCAAATTCCTAAATCCTCCACTGCGTTCTGATAATGTTCTAGATCTGTGAAAAGCTACAACCATGTTCTGCGTGTGTGGGTATAGGGCCACTCTAAAGATGGATAAACAAAGATCTGTAACGTAACATTAAGTTGATACAAATAAATTGTTTATTTCTCTTGCAATGATATCATGACGAAGATTTAGTTCATGTTTATACCTTTAATATAATAATTATAGTCATTCCCTACATAATAAGTATGAGGTACCTTCCACCCTCTTTTTCCTGTAATAAGAATAATAATCATAATCATAGCACTGTATCACAATATCTACTTTGACCTATATCGTTCTATTTTTCTGTTTTAGATCGTTATTTGATATCTATACCGATGAGTCAACATGACTTTTACTTGTAGTTGTAAAATGTATGCAGATCACGCAGTCATTGTACCATATTAATACGCGTTTTTACAGCAACTATGAGATAAGCTTTATTTTGTTTTTCTATTTCCAATATAACCTTGGAGCCATGATTATGGATCTTGGGGCCTAAGGTTTTGTTTTTTATATATTTATTAATATATTGTATGAAATTAATTAATTAACCATCAATGTTACGATAAGGAAATGGTTTGGAACTACAGGTAACAAAGTTTCCCATATTATGAAATAACATCATTAAATTTATCATTGGCTATGCAAAGTTTAAACGTGTGCAAGATCCTAATTTCCTGAGTTGATTTAGACCAAAACCTTGACTAAAACGCCATCACTCAATTATGATACAACTCGAGAAATGTAGACTGCTGACTGAATGGTGAGTTTGTGGGTTGAACCACCAGGGGGCGGCAGTGTCGGCCCGCAGTGCTGTGAGCAGACAGTGAACACGCTATGTGGTCGACGGTGGAGTAGTGTTAGGCTGTTATACAATCATGATACCCAGTATATCACTAAGGCCATATTACACAATGCGTCAGGAGAAAGTTCACAATGGGCCCCGTTGGCCAACACGGGTGATTTGTGTTATGTCTTTTAAAAAAACATAACCCAGCGCGACCCAACATGAGCCAACGCAAGCCAATGCATTGCACAAATTTGGGGATTTACCAGGCCTGAACTTTTAGAGTGCATCTCATTAATGGGCATATTTAATTATCATTAACAGACATTTACTTCAACTTGTCCTGAAAATGTAAAGGTCTTAAAGTTGAAATATTACTGATCTTTAAATACTGTTTCAAAGAAGCAATGGCTCTTATTACATAACTTCTAAATGGTGAATGCTCGTTGTTGTTATGATATTATCTAATGATTGTGGAACTGTTCTTATTATATTCGGTCGGATCGTCTTTATCAACTTCTTCTAGAAATGCTAGTCAAGTAGTAGGTAGTTTCATCTTGTTAGTCACCAGATGTCCTTCTATGTATAGCTATTCAAACCCCTTGAATCCTCAAGCCTCGTATTGTCCAAACAGTAACTAATAGTGTTCTCCGATTTAACCATGTGTTCTACTATATATATTTATATATATATATATATATATATATATATCAGTCTGGTTTATTGATTTTACCCGAGCATTGGTACTTGCTATGAGGTGCACTCTGTCTGCTACCGCCACCTACCAGCAGTCCATGCTATATTTACACTATATAATGTAGTATTCACATAATTTTGAAAACTTTATGATATTCTCTCTATAGAACTGGTGACATTTCTTCATTCTATTCCTATACAATTGATTATATGCACAAGGTGTTTTACTAACTACCTTTGTGCAATGGTGAATAAATTCCATTTTCAATTGTTTTGACAACATTTGATAAGATTCACCTATTCAAATTTATTTAAACACTAAAATATAAGAAAGTACCATTCAAAGACTTAAATGTGCTGTGACATTTAAGCACCTTTTAGTATATGTGCATTTTCAGGCAACTTTACTTAGTACCAGGCTAATGTTCTTTGTATTTATCAAATACCTTTAAATATTTTTCTAGCTATAATTTCAGCTTATTCAAGAATATTTACACACAAAAATATTAGCCATTAGTCCTGTTGGATATTGGTCATGCATATCAGAGTTGCATTCCGAAATGCATAGAATGACCTTTGATTATATTTATTCTGTTTTGGAGTAAATACATTTCTCACCACTTAAAAAGATTTTCCGTAAGAGACCGAAAGAACGGTCATCTTTGAGACTGATGAAGTCCCAGTCTTAGTTCATATAGAATAGACTGTCTGGTCTTGTATATGCATTTGGATACAAATGTGGGAGGTCCAAACTTGGAAGGCTATAGTTATCATGAAAGTCAGGAAAGGTGTTTACCCATTGCACAATTTCATTTTGTCAATGATATATAAACTAGGTCTTAAATATATCCTCAAGAGTCATCATCCTAACTCCTCTGACCTCTCACCTGACTCCTCTCACCCCTCAACTCTACAACTGACCCCTCTCACCTCTACACCTGACTCCTCTCACCTCTCTCCTCTACACCTGACTCCTCTCACCTCTACACCTGACCCATCTCATCTCTACACCTGACCCCTCTCACCTCCCTCCTCTACACCTGACTCCTCTCACCTCCCTCCTCTACAACTAACCCCTCTCACCTCCCTCCTCTACACCTGACTCCTCTCACCTCTACACCTGACTCCTCTCACCTCCCTCCTCTACAACTAACCCCTCTCACCTCCCTCCTCTACACCTGACCCCTCTCACCTCTACACCTGACTCCTCTCACCTCTACACCTGACCCATCTCACCTCTACACCTGACCCCTCTCACCTCTACACCTGACTCCTCTCACCTCTACACCTGACTCCTCTCACCTCTCACCTCTACACCTGACTCCTCTCACCTCCCTCCTCTACAACTAACCCCTCTCACCTCCCTCCTCTACACCTGACTCCTCTCACCTCTACACCTGACTCCTCTCACCTCCCTCCTCTACAACTAACCCCTCTCACCTCTCACCTCTACACCTGACCCCTCTCACCTCTCACCTCTACACCTGACCCCTCTCACCTCTCACCTCTACACCTGACCCCTCTCACCTCTACACCTGACTCCTCTCACCTCTCACCTCTACACCTGACCCCTCTCACCTCTCACCTCTACACCTGACCCCTCTCACCTCTACACCTGACTCCTCTCACCTCTACACCTGACACCTCTCACCTCTACACCTGACCCCTCTCACCTCTACACCTGACACCTCTCACCTCTACACCTGACCCCACTTACCTCTACACCTGACTCCTCTCACTTCTACACCTGACCCCTCTCATCTCTCACCTCTACACCTGACCCCTCTCACCTCTACACCTGACCCCTCTCACCTCTACACCTGACACCTCTCACCTCTACACCTGACACCTCTCACCTCCCTCCTCTACACCTGACTCCTCTCACCTCTACACCTGACTCCTCTCACCTCCCTCCTCTACAACTAACCCCTCTCACCTCTACACCTGA
Organism: Lepidonotus clava; assembly: GCA_936440205.1. Classification (NCBI taxonomy): domain Eukaryota; kingdom Metazoa; phylum Annelida; class Polychaeta; order Phyllodocida; family Polynoidae; genus Lepidonotus; species Lepidonotus clava. The sequence continues at coordinate 5,599,354 of OW387138.1, forward strand.
CCCCTCTCACCTCTCACCTCTACACCTTACCCCTCTCACCTCTCACCTCTACACCTGACCCCTCTCACCTCTACACCTGACTCCTCTCACCTCTCACCTCTACACCTGACCCCTCTCACCTCTACACCTGACCCCTCTCACCTCTACACCTGACTCCTCTCACCTCTACACCTGACTCCTCTCACCTCCCTCCTCTACACCTGACTCCTCTCACCTCTACACCTGACCCCTCTCACCTCTACACCTGACCCCTCTCACCTCTCACCTCTACACCTAACCCCTCTCACCTCTACACCTGACTCCTCTCACCTCTACACCTGACACCTCTCACCTCTACACCTGACCCCTCTCACCTCTACACCTGACTCCTCTCACCTCTACACCTGACCCCTCTCATCTCTCACCTCTACACCTGACCCCTCTCACCTCTACACCTGACCCCTCTCACCTCTACACCTGACACCTCTCACCTCTACACCTGACACCTCTCACCTCTACACCTGACTCCTCTCACCTCTACACCTGACACCTCTCACCTCTACACCTGACCCCTCTCACCTCTACACCTGACTCCTCTCACCTCTACACCTGACCCCTCTCACCTCCCTCCTCTACACCTGACTCCTCTCACCTCTACACCTGACCCCTCTCACCTCTACACCTGACCCCTCTCACCTCTACACCTGACTCCTCTCACCTCTACACCTGACCCCTCTCACCTCCCTCCTCTACACCTGACTCCTCTCACCTCTACACCTGACACCTCTCACCTCTACACCTGACCCCTCTCACCTCTCACCTCTACACCTGACCCCTCTCACCTCTACACCTGACCCCTCTCACTTCTCACCTCTACACCTGACCCCTCTCACCTCTCACCTGACCCCTCTCACCTCTTACCACCACACCTGACTAAGGGAAGAGGTACAGCAAAAATCATTTCCAGGTATCGATCCCTTGCTGTTTGCCCGCCCTGTCACTTTCATCTCATAGAAATGATCACCAAAGACAGAATTTGTCCCAACTTATTGTTGCTGTGAAAATTACCCTGGCCGTCGGTACAGTGTAAACCCCCAAGACTCACTCACTCACTCATCACCTGAATTGGGGGTTCCTAACGTTTCATGTCAAATTTTAAAAGCACCAATGTCGCATGTCTATGTCACTTATTTTCCCCCATGTTGCAAGCGGAATATAAGAAATGTCTATGTCACTATGTTTTTAACCCTCCCTGTCATGTCGTTTATGCTACATGTCGCATGTTGATTTGAAGAAACAATCTTGTCGCTGTGTTAAATCTATTGGTCCAGACTCATATGTGTAAACGTTTTGGATTTGACTTGTTTCAAATTAGATATATCTTAATCGTGTACTGATGGAAGCCGATGTACCCTATTTCATGATTTTCATATTTCGTCCATTAAACACAATCTTTGAACACCTTAATGCATTTTATAAGTATGTGTTTTTAACTGCAAACCTTGTGAGACATTATCTATGGCTATTCCTGTGTCACAATTCAAGTATGATATTCCTGTAGTTCCTCCTTACTATACGTGAGAAAGCCCAATGCTGGAGGCCTGGTCAGGCCGAGTGGTTGTACCGCGGGGGGCTGGGGGGGGGGGGGGCAGTGCGACAGGCGGGCGCCGCTCTGCTACACCCCACCACTACTACTACTACCACCTCCCACCCCCACCACCCCCACCACCCCCTCTCCCCGCTACCAGCGAGCTGCTCGCCCGGCCCCAGCAGCACACAGTCGGGAACCAGCATCAGGCGCGGCCGGCGGGCGGCATTGGGAACAGCAGAGGTCACCGGGCACCAGCTACGGCACGACCAGCCGGGTATACAAGGGACATACAGGGGACAGCTGGGAGCAGATTGGTACTGGTCAGTGGTGGGCCACCTCTGGGCCACCTCAGGGGGCGAGCTACACGGTGGGTGGCGGGCAGGGGCTGCACAGGCCGGAAGACCCACAGAGGGGCAGGACACAGCCACCACCCCACTACCCCACACCACCCTCATCACCCCATCCCACACTCCACACCCCACACCCCACACCCTGGTCAAGCCTGTGACAGCGGCAGGGGCGACGTCTACGGAGGGTCACTGTCAATGCCTCAGACCAGAGTTACATCATTAGGATTATATACGACTGACAGCAGCTGGATTTCTGTGACAGCAGTAAAAAGGCCCATCTGAGGCCCTACAGTGTCTGTCTGTGTCCATCTCCTGACGCCCTGGGGGTGGTCGGACCGCCACTGTCACCCCTCTGTTCCTACTGTCAGTAACTGACAGCTAAGGCAGGCATCCACTGACAGCTAAGTGCTAGCATGTTGAAGCTCCTTCTATTTCTGACACCAGCTTGCTATACATCAAAGGCAGTTTACATTTACTGAGACGGAACAGGGAGCTGCATGCGCACGGTCTTCCCCGAATGAAGTTCCAGTATCTTCAGGTAGGTGTCGCCTCTCGGTATATTAAGGTTATGCATATGAATACCAAATTGATAATAACCGAGCATGTTTTGGTGGTACAGTGGTAGGGTGTTTGCTTCGTCATGAAAAAGTTGGTGGTTCAAGTCTTTGTCCTGCTGCTGTGGTGTTAGACATTCTCCCTGTGGTCAACAACAGGCCAGGGATATCAAAGAAGGAAACTCCCAGAAACACTGAGTCTGGTGGTTCAAAAATGATACTATCCAACAGACACTCTTCACATTATGTGTATATATATATATATATATATATATATATATATGAATACTATAGGAAAACACACAGAGGTTGACAATACAACCCTGAACACGAGGTGGGCATGAAACAAGTTTTCATCCCTGTGTTGTCAACCAACTCATCTCAAGCAGTTTACCCTAAACTTCTCTATTTTCCTCTCAAATATAGGTCTCTGTCACTATCTCCATGTTGTCCATGTCATCAGCCCCTACCTGTCAGATGGTTCATACACACAGGGCGTTACCTCCCCTAGCCTGGACCGGTCAACGGTTGGGCAATACACACATCAGCTGGTCACGTCTGTCTTTTTTCTTCTTTCTTGATTAAGTCTATTTGTAATACATATCAGGGTCTCCCCTGATTTACAAAGTATTACAATACTATGGGTTATGTACTTAGATAAATGATACAATAAATTATATAATATAGAACAATAAACATTATTGATCGTATCCAAGGATGGGTTAGTAGTGAGTTTGATTTTGAAACGGTGGCTCACAGGGGTTTCAAACTCCTTTATAGTTTCCGTAAGCACACATGAACTTCTGTGGCTCCTGAGCTTTGTTGTGAGACAGGCGGCTGTAGGGGGTTTGTGCCAGTACAGGGGGCAGTACACAGGTGTGGGGTTACCGGGCCTACCTACCTGTAAACACCAACAGGTTCACCTGACATTCAGGGTACCTGCCCCCCCCCCCCTCCCCCCTTCCTCCTGTAACCTACAAACACCCCCCCCCCCCTCCAGGAGCCCCCCCCCCCCCCCCCGAAGAGGGCCCTCTGACCTACGACGGTCCTGAAGCCAAGCCCCGACTCACAGCTGCGCAGCCTGCAGGTACAGTGTATATAGAGTGTGTATTATAACGATATATCATATACCAATGAATATTGAATATAAAGAATATTAGGGTGAACTTCTCGGGACCCGTCAAAGTGTGTGTATAATCAAGACATTGTGATACTGCCCACTTTGCTCAACTGGCAATTTTCTTTCTATTTTGCTTCTTTCTTACAAAATATTGTATATAATATTAGGAAAACTAATCTTGGTTGAGAGTACGACCCTGTATACTCAGTGGGATGTCAGAAAAATTACAGCCCTCAGCCTAACGGACTTTGGCAGTAATTTTTCAACAGCGACCTAATATTCAGGGTCATATACTGTCAACCTCTATGTTGTTGGGACAAGGGCACTAATGACAGGCTGGCACTATACAAGTATCACATGTCCCCCACCTAGCCGCCCATTTATAAGGGACATGTTATTCTTGTCTCGGTCTGGGTAAAGCGGGGCTTGTAGCTGCCTGGCAGGGGATACGGTGTTTGTAATACACACTGTGCTCTCAGGGTGGTTGTAAGTTATATGTGATTCTCGGCTAGTAGAGGTAGTACTCCAGGGGCTACTTGTACTCCTCCCCAGAAAACAGGGTGTATGGGGCCCACCTGCTGGGCACAAGGTGGATGGGGAGGGAGGTGATGGACGGGGGGACAGGTAGGGGCTGACGGCCGGGGAGAGGGGGGAGGGGGAAGGGGGGAGGGAGAGGGGGAGAGGAAGGAGGGGAGGAGGAGGGGAAGAGGGGCAGGGAAGAAGGAGAGGGGAGAGGGGAGAGGTGGGAGGGGAGAGGGGGAGGGGGAGGGGAGGGGGAGGGGAGGGGGGAGGGGAGACGGGGAGGGGAGAGGGGAGGGAGAGGGGGAGGGGGAGGGGAGGGGGGGAAGGAAGAGGGGGAAGGGGGAGGGGAGAGAGGGAGGGAAGAGGGGAGTGGTGGAGGTGAGAGGGGAGAGGGGGGAGGGGAGAGGTTTGAGGGGAGAGGGGCAGAGGGGCAGAGGGGGCAGAGGGGGAGCGTCCATTTTTCAACTATCACATCTAGGCAAAATGTACACAACAACTGAAGTATGAATAGATTTCCTAGGCTGAAAAGGGCTGAATCTTTTTCACTAATTCTCTACTGCATGGACAGATGATTATATACACCTCAATGATATGAATAGAATATGAATTTATGCCTTATCGTGATCAATTTCTTATAAAAATATATAAATATATATTTTGTGTCATTTGGAATACAACATACCCTTAGTATTCTCTTATACAATGCATAGTTATCAGTTGGTTCCATTAGAATGGGGTTAAATAATAGTGATTTCTAATGGCAAGTAAGAGAGCTTTAATCCTTACTCTATGACTGGGAGATCTATTCATACTTTAATAGTTGTGTACATTTTGCAGTGATGTGACAGTTGATAGTTGGTATGGGATATAATTGTGTTCCAATGGCTTATGGACCTTAAAACACAAGAAACGTGAGTAAATATATATTTTGACGAGAACAGTGCTGCTGCCACCTAGTGAATAAAGATGGCATAATTAGCAAATATGACCTTTACATGATGTAAATACCTTGTAAATTATACATTTCCATGAAATTTACTTTGCTTGTAAAGCTCGTCTTTAAGTATGTAGTTCTAAACTAACCACCAGAGGGGACATGAGTAAATCTTTGTCAGCTACATTGTAACATCATATCCAAAAATGATCTTTCTCTCATGTTTAATCCATGGAAATCAGATAAAATTAAATTACCGCATAAGGGTGACTTTGAGGGGGCCATTCCCGCATTGAAATTACAGAAACTTTATAAGATATAGTCAAAATGCCCAAGATTTGCATAAAATGCCCCCCTATGGAAAAGTAAAATGGGGCTTTTAATACTCAGAATCTTTTTCTAGGGAGAACCCTGTCTTTGATGAAATTTACAATGTACACAAAAGAACAATAAAGGTCAAGTGACGGGACCAAAAAGTACGTTGGGAAAAAGAGCCATTACAAAATTTAAACTTTACTGCTTGTTCAAGGTCATCCCTCATGAGTTGGAAATGCCCTTATATCCAATGGAAATTTAGCCATTTACGTATCTTTCCAAGAGAATTAATTTCTTGTAAATGCCTCTTTTCACGTAGTGTAATGTGCATCAAAGCAAAGCAAATTGCTTCAATGAGCTCTCTGGGACCTGCCTGAGTTCACTTTATTAAACGTTATTCCACTGCAGACCTTTGGACCATTTGGGCACAATTCTGTGCAGGGGTCATCCAAATGTCCCATCTTCCATGCTGCACTCCATGGGACTCAAACCCATGCAGTGCCAATGCCAACGAGTGGTACCAACGCCTCAGCGACGTTGGCCACCCCGACCCCAGCTTAGCAGGGCGGGGACGAATGTAGGGGTCAGTGCTCTAACAGACCTATAGGGCAGGGACTAGTGTAGGGGTCAGTGCCCTAACAGACCTATAGGGCAGGGACTAGTGTAGGGGTCAGTGTTCTAACAGACCTATAGGGCAGGGACTAGTGTAGGGGTCAGTGCCCTAACAGACCTATAGGGCAGGGACTAGTGTAGGGGTCAGTGATCTAACAGACCTATAGGGCAGGGACTAGTGTAGGGGTCAGTGCTCTAACAGACCTATAGGGCAGGGACTAGTGTAGGGGTCAGTGTTCTAACATACCTATAGGGCAGGGACTAGTGTAGGGGTCAGTGCTCTAACAGACCTATAGGGCAGGGACTAGTGTAGGGGTCAGTGCTCTAACAGACCTATAGGGCAGGGACTAGTGTAGGGGTCAGTGCTCTAACAGACCTATAGGGCAGGGACTAGTGTAGGGGTCAGTGCTCTAACAGACCTATAGGGCAGGGACTAGTGTAGGGGTCAGTGCTCTAACAGACCTATAGGGCAGGGACTAGTGTAGGGGTCAGTCCTCTAACAGACCTATAGGGCAGGGACTAGTGTAGGGGTCAGTGCTCTAACAGACCTCCAGGGCCGCCCTTTGTCCTGGATCACCCCCTCCCCCGGCCCGGCCCGTCCCCCAGGGCCACCCTAACCTAATACTACCCCCCCACCCGCCCTAACCCGGTTAGCGGGTTACACCATGAGGGAAGCTGGGGGGGGGGGGGGGGGGGGGGCTGAAGGTCACCTTGTCGGCACTAAACGTCAGGGTGTGTGGGGGAGGGTGATGGTTATACTTATATAGCATGGTGACCACGGTTCACCGGTGGCTGATCACTGCTCAGTTAAGGTAGGTGTGTGTGGGGGGGAGGAGGAGTTGGTATGGTGACCACGGTTCACTAATGGATGATCATGGTTCTGCAACCATACTTTCCGTCTTTTACTTACTAAGATGCCATGTAACAATTTTTTTTTTTTTTTTTTTATTTCAAAGTATTTATACAGCAAAGGGGCTCAGTGTCATACACTGATTTTCAGCCCAACCACTGTGCCAAGTGGCACTTTACATTTGTCAATTTAAACAATGTTGTAACACTTATCAATTCCAAGATATATCATATTTAACACTAGATGAGTGTTTTTTTCCATTTTGGTAATGTAGTGTACAATTTACACAAATCAATGGTATAGGACAGTCATAGCATAGCACATAATTATCATCATAGTAATGAAGGAACTTAAAGGTGACATTAAGAAAGATTGAATACTTTCCTCTTTTTTCTCTTTACAATCAATTAACCAACAAACTAAATATTAAACAACATGAGGAAATAACAATCATAGCACAATTACAGTCATGGTGAGAATCATGTTATATAACGCAATATGTTTTAAGTTAACTTGAGTTGACATTTGACGTTCATCTCAAAAAAATAGCCTGTAGATTTGTCTCAGAGCTAAGGTTGGCACTCATTTTTGTACTATGAGTATATCTTTTAAGGTTCCATCAGCAATATTCTTTTTTGCCTTTCTCTTAAATTGAATAACTGATTCTGAGTTCTGGGTCTGTTGGTCAAGTCTATTCCAGATCGTGCTTCCCAGGAAATAAGGGGCTCTTTGCGTTTTTGTAAGTTTAGGGTTGGGTTTTATTAATTTAAAATTGACTTTGTCTGCTTGTCTTGTCCTCCTTCTATCTGTGTCCAGATTAGCTGGGTCTCTTGATTTCTTGTACATGATGGTTGCTAGCTGTAATATTCTTCTATCATCTAACTTTAAGAGATTTGCTTCTTTATGCATTTCATCCCTACTCATTATTCTTGGGTAAAAAGCAACCCGCAACGAGTTGTTCTGCATTACCTGGAGGTGTGCTCTTTGCTCATCAGTCCACATGTATTGATAAAAACTACAGTAGTCTATTATTGGTAGTATAGTTGTTTTATAAATTAGCAGAACTGTTTTGGTGTCTAGGTACTTTCTTATTTTTTTCAGTGTTGTAACTTTGGAGGTCATTAGTCCAGCAATCTTGTTGTATTGATCGTTGCCAGTTAATTTGTTGTCCAGATTTACCCCTAGATACTTGTACTTTTTTTTCTCCTCAATTGACAACCCATCTATGTTCAGATTTATAGGAATGAGCGTATTTTCTCTATGTTTGGTTGTGAATCTTATATACTGGGTTTTTTCAATATTTAGCGATAGTTCATTCCATCTGCACCAATCGCCTACTTTATCCAGTTCTGCCTGCATTTTTTGAGTCAATGTTGGATTATTTAACCCACTAACGTATATAACAGTATCATCAGCAAAAAGTGTTGCTTTAGCATTAGTGAGGTGACGGGGAAGGTCATTAATGTATACAAGGAATAGAAGTGGCCCAAGACACGATCCCTGCGGAACTCCAGTTTTTATAGATTTACAATTGGAGGAACTTCCAGTTACTGTAGTTATTTGTTTTCTATTTGATAGGTAGTTTTCTAAAAGAGCTAGAGTGGCAGGGCCTAGGCCACTATTGTTAAGCTTTAGAATGAGTTTTTTATGATTAATGGTGTCGAATGCCTTCCTGAAGTCAAGATAGACAGCTAGGTTGGTCTCTCCATTATCCAGTGCTATTAAGGTCTCATCTAAAAATCTAATCAGTGCATCAGATGTTGAGTGTTCTTTACGAAATCCATTTTGTTCTTTGCAGAACCAGTCATTTGTTTCATAATAATTTTCTAGCTGTTTATGTATGAGCTTTTCTGCTATTTTACCAGGTACAGGTAAAAGGGATATTGGTCGTAAGTCATTGGGAGATTTCGCTATTTTTGTTTTTGGTATTGGTGTTACCTGGGCTATTTTCCAGTCATCGGGATAAACTCCTGTTTTGATAATTTTGTTGAACAGATCAGTGAATTGGGTAAGTATAAGTCTAAGATAGTCTTTCATTACTTTTGAACTTATGTTTAATATACCTGATGACTTATGTATAGGCAAGTCCTCTATCTGATCAAGCACTTCATCAGGGGTTACTAAGTCGAGTTCAAAGATTATATTCATTTTAGGGGGTAATGTATCTGTGAATTTATTGATATCAGATTTGCCAAATTTCTTAGCCAATTTTTCACCTATGGATGTGAAGTAATCATTAATTACGTTTGGGACTTCTTCATTTCCATACTGTTTATCAGTAGTTGGATCAATCAACTTAATTTCACCACTTTTTGCATCAGGTAATACGTCCCTAATATTTCTCCAGAATTTCTTGGGGTCTTTGCCATTGACTCTCAGTTCATTTTTAACATAATCAGACTTTGCAGAGGTCACAGCCTTATTTGCTAGTTTTTTAATGTTCTTGGCAACAAACCAGTCTTCTTCCTTCATTGTTCTCCTTGCCTTTTCTAGAAAGTAATCTCTATCTTTTAAAAGCGATATTATGTCATGACTCAGCCATGGTGGTGTATCATTTCTTATTCTAAATTCTCTGATGGGGCATACTTCATCAAGGAAGTCATTAAGAAACTGTTTAATGCTGCTCCAACATTTGTTAGGGCAATTAGAATTTGTAAATGTATTTTTGACCTCATTGGTTAGCCTGTCACTCAACAATTCTTTTGAGTAATTGACATAGCTTCTCCCCTTTATTGAAATTTTTGTATTCAAAGTTCTAGGTTTCTTTTTGAGCAAGAATACTGGTTGATGGTCACTTATATTCCAGTTAACTACTCCTGCTGATGAGTACTCAGCATCTGTGATTATAAGGTCTATGAGTGTTTTTGAGTGTTTTGTACTACGAGTATGGTCTTCAATTAGTTGATTATAGCCATGTTTCCCATACCATCTCTTAAGCTTATTTGATAGTCTGGTTTGTGCTGATGTCGAGGACATGTCTACATTAAAATCACCCAGAAATATTGTCTCGCTGCTTGGATGAGTCTGATTTTTACTAATCTGATCTAATGCACTAATTGCATTCTCTAAATCCCCTGCTGGTTGCCTATATATATTGTGCAGCACCAGGTTTTTCCTAGTGGCACTGACTAGATGTAGGGTTTGTATTTCTATATCAGTACTAGAGAGGCTGTTTTTGAGATCTTCCCTTACCATATAGGGTGAGTCACTTTTTATGTAAATTGCTAATCCACCTCCAGTTTTGATTTGATTGTTATCGGTCCTCTTGACTGTCCTATCATATCGGAAAAGGTCATATCCTTTTATTTGTAAAATATTATTGCTGATGGTGCAATGTAGCCAGGTCTCTGAGATTGTAAATATATCAATATTTGAGCTTTCTAGTTCAAGTCTGAGTTGATCTATATTTTTTAGTAGACTTCTAATATTAAGATGAGCGACTTTGAGACCTTTAAGGCTCTTAAACTCTGAGAGACTAATCATTTGGGTCTGTATTTTGTATTCCTCCTTTCATCTGAGAACAGTTTTTACAAGACATAAAGCTATTCCTATAAAATAATTTAGAGAGATGAGTGCCACCTGTGTTTGGTATAACTAAGTAACAGTTAATAATAAAGAATAAAAGAGTTGAGATAATTGTATGAGGATTCATATGGTAGATTACTAGAAGATTGACGGATAAGGAGCACTGATTACTAATATGGTTTGAACCAAATAGAGACTATGAATTGTATTGTTAATATCAAAATATAAAGACACATATCATGACTATCATGGGGTAGTATCAATGTCGGAAAATAATTCTGTCTAGAATACAGGCTAATTACACAAGAATGACAGGGTGGTGTATCACTTATTTAGTCATTAGTACCTGCGCTTAATTAATGCATACTCTGTAAAGCTAGTTACTCAAGCCAGGCGTTTAAGAACAGTTGGGCCATACATATGTATGTACCTCATGCCTCAACAAAAGTAATCAGGAAAACAGAGTTGTGCATACTGGTTAGTATCTCTTATATCTAAGTAATTTTCTTAAGTAAGAAAGAATGGGCCATACATTTGTATGTACCCTCTTTTACAAATCATTAGATAAAACAATAACTACTTTTCATTGTTATAAAGTGTAGGACATACATTTCTATGAACCCATGCTAACAACGTGACTCTTAATTCTAACTTGTTTTTGGTTTTCTAAGTTATGAGATTGACAGTGCTTACGTTATTGATGGTGAGGTTGAAAGCTCACCAAATCAGAATGTTATTGTAACCAAGTTTTCAGTGAGGTTAGGACAAAACCATAACAGCAGGTTATAAGACCATACTGTTTCAGTTGAAAAATTTAAACAGAATGTTGTAATAATGTCACAGTGCAACATCACAGCATGTTACAGCGACGTGATTGGGAATCATCAAAAGAACATATCAAAAACCAATACAGAACCAAACAGAACTTTGCTGTAATGTTATGATAATGTTGCATCCTTGGCTTGGAGCTTCTTCCTGTCCCAACCTGGGCCTTGTTGACTGCTTAGAGCTGCCAATCTGGAGAACTTCACATAATTGGTGCCTGACCTGGTGTTGTGGTGCGTGGTGGCTGCTATTGACGTATCGGGGCCAGGCTGTATTGACGTATTGGTGTCCTGGCCGCCCGCTATTGACGGATCAGCGCTGCCCTAATCAGGTTATATATCGACCTCCCCCGGGGAGGGGCACTGCGGGGGGGGGGGGGGCAGGGGGAGGTGGGGAAGGCAGGGTAAGTGTGTTTGTGGCCATTCAGGGATTATTACACCGCCCTAGTCATAACCCAGGGGACGGTTACGGGTACCGTTAATCCCATGACACCAGGGTCGTTATTACTGGTCATTAGGGAGGTTAAGCACCTCCTACGTATCCCATAAACGTAAACGTAACGTATCAACTATCTCAACGACATTTATTCCCTTCAGAAATATCATCATTAAATTTCTGTACTTTGGTATATTCTGTTAATATAAATGTGTGAAGTATTATATTTTTTGGCTCGTTTGTCTAGTATATATCTTAGAAGATTTGAGATGCGTTGACGTATTGATATACCTCGAGGTTACTAAAACTGCCTATTGCTGGTCAGTTTATTGTGTTATGATGACGATGATCAGTATAAGGGTATAGGTAGATGGAATTAATTATTGGTTGTTCTGGAAATACCTGTATATCACTATAGTCTGATCTATAGAGTGATACCCTGGGTCGTGAGCAGAGTCAGCTGTGAGCCCGGCCACTAGCAGTAAGCTCAGGTCGGGTACCTCAGCCAGGGACATTAACAGACTGCCGATATTCTAGCACGCCAAGCACCTTACCCCTCCTTCTCCTCCTCCTCACTCTACGCCTTAACGATAGACCCCCCCCCACCTCCCCCCCACCTCCCCCCCACCTCCCCCCCCACCTCCCCCCCACCTCCCGCCCGCCCGCCCCTACACGGCCTCAGATTGGGTATTGACCGCCCTGTCAGAGCCCGTCCTAAATCTCCTCCCTCTTAGCGGGACGTATTGTGGGCCGTATGCCCCGGGCCTTCAATGTAAGGTGCCTTTCCATACATGCGTTGCGGATGCGCTTTTTTCCTTATAGGGTATGCGGTGGCTATATGGAATTCCATATATGGAAAAACGCATAGCCTCTGCATACCTTATATATTATGGAAAAAAAACATATTCGCAATACATGTATGGAAGCTGTCCGGCACCGGACACGGCGCCAGGCGGGCGAGGACAGACAACACTATACCCACCCACATACCTCACCTCACCCCCACTCCCCACTCCCCACACCCCATTCCCATACCCACACCCCACCCCCAATACCCACTGCCCACATCCAACCCCACACCCACACCCACACTCCCCGTTATATATATGCGTCAATTGACCACGGGTAAACAAAGACCTCTGGAGGACTAGTCTTTACTACCACCAGGGACCAGTAACTCAGGATCAGACAATAGGGGTGGGGCATGAAGTACGCAACTCATCCCCCAGTGGGCTATCATACCCCTCCATAGTACATACAAACATATTATAGCTACACGAAGATATGCAAGTCCGACCGTTGCCTACTGGATTTCCGTAATGTCGCCATTACTTGCGCCCCCTATGTGAGTCCTGCAACCAGATACAAATAAAACAGCACTCTGTCTCTTTCTATCATTTTCGAAATGTAAATCAACAGCTATAACATCACCAAAAAAAACCAGAAAACACATTGTAGTGGTTTGCACACATTCTCAAAAGGGCCGCCACTATCAATGACATCACGACATAATGCAGACATTAATCTTTCCTTTGTACTATTGTTGGTATACGTACACCAAGAGTCCCGCAGTAGCCAGAAATTGAGACAGCGTCAAGTCTACCCCAAAAATAGAGGGAGAATGCCTCCTACCAGTTTGGTCACGAAACTGCATAGTAGTACAGATAAAAGGGGCTGTGTCCCAGGGTGCCGCGTGTGTCATTCTGTCTCGTGGGATATGTGGTATTGGTATTTAAAAAAAGGGGCCCTGTCTGTTCTGTCCTGGTGACGTGTGGTATGGGTAGTACAGAACAAAGGGGCCGTGTCCCAGGGTGCCTCGTGTGGACGTTCTGTCCTGGTGACGTGTGGTATGGGTAGTACAGAACAAAGGGGCCGTGTCCCAGGGTGCCTCGTGTGGACGTTCTGTCCTGGTGACGCGTGGTATGGGTAGTACAGAACAAAGGGGCCGTGTCCCAGGGTGCCTCGTGTGGACGTTCTGTCCTGGTGACGTGTGGTATGGGTAGTACAGAACAAAGGGGCCGTGTCCCAGGGTGCCGAGTGTGGACGTTCTGTCCTGGTGACGTGTGGTATGGGTAGTACAGAACAAAGGGGCCGTGTCCCAGGGTGCCTCGTGTGGACGTTCTGTCCTGGTGACGTGTGGTATGGGTAGTACAGAACAAAGGGGCCGTGTCCCAGGGTGCCACGTGTGGACGTTCTGTCCTGGTGACGCGTGGTATGGGTAGTACAGAACAAAGGGGCTGTGTCCCAGGGTGCCTCGTGTGGACGTTCTGTCCTGGTGACGTGTGGTATGGGTAGTACAGAACAAAGGGGCCGTGTCCCAGGGTGCCTCGTGTGGACGTTCTGTCCTGGTGACGCGTGGTATGGGTAGTACAGAACAAAGGGGCTGTGTCCCAGGGTGCCTCGTGTGGACGTTCTGTCCTGGTGACGTGTGGTATGGGTAGTACAGAACAAAGGGGCTGTGTCCCAGGGTGCCTCGTGTGGACGTTCTGTCCTGGTGACGCGTGGTATGGGTAGTACAGAACAAAGGGGCCGTGTCCCAGGGTGCCTCGTGTGGACGTTCTGTCCTGGTGACGTGTGGTATGGGTAGTACAGAACAAAGGGGCTGTGTCCCAGGGTGCCGAGTGTGGACGTTCTGTCCTGGTGACGTGTGGTATGGGTAGTACAGAACAAAGGGGCTGTGTCCCAGGGTGCCGAGTGTGGACGTTCTGTCCTGGTGACGTGTGGTATGGGTAGTACAGAACAAAGCGGCCGTGTCCCAGGGTGCCGAGTGTGGGTGTTCTGTCCTGGTGTGGTATGGTCAGCTAAGTCAAGACGAAGAGAAAAAAAGAAAAGAAAAGAAGTATATATGGGTCTGACGGGTATACCTCGTTTCAGGGTCCATACAACTTTATTGATGATTCTATTGCTGAATTTCAAATGTGCCGGGTGCCAAGTATTAACCCTTGGGCAACTTAAGGTTAGGCTAAGCTAATTAGAGGATGATGTAGTAACATTGTAATTCTCCGAGGGTATTGGTGGGATTCATATGCATACAATATTAAAGGAAAACCATTAATGTTATATAACCATCCTTACATAACTGAGTTACTTTTCTAGATTTCATAAGATAAAGACTCAGACCTAAATGGAAAGTACGACATACAGTCCCATCCTTTTTGATCTGAAGTACACAGTTTGGTACGTTTCCCTTTATTATCAAGGAAGGTATTCCATTTCAAAAGTATTAGATGAAAGCCATTTTTCAACTTCCAAATCAGACCAAATTGATTTCTTTGTATTCATAATAATACTATCTATATCATCATTAAGTCTAATTGTCTATTTAATGAAAAGAATTATATGATGACACATTTAGTGATACAAGATATATCAAACATTGTAGTGAGCTGCAGAATAGCCCTACACTCTATAGTATAACCTCAAGTATTCACATTTTAAGAAGTGAAGTAAGCAGCGTTGAGTAAACTAGCACAGACATTTATTATGCAAACATTCCAAGATGTTTTGACATTGAAAGTAAATGTTAAAGAACAGTAGCACTCATGAGCAAACTTTCAGAAGATCGGGCCTCCTTAAAACGTCACACACTTGACAACGTTTGGCGGTACGCTCGGTTAACCCAAGACCCTCAGAGAGAGAAAATCATGGTGCACTCTTTGAAATCAAATCAGAAATCAATCCCCTGCATGTGAAAGTGTGCTGCCTGCGAGGGTCGGCGCCTACTCACTGTGTGCCGGCCTTCGGAACCACACAGGCCCGTTTCTCGTCTGGACACAAACACCACACAGGCCCTTCTATGGTCTATGGTACGCTCTGCCAACTGAACCTGTGCGGGGCTCCTAGGTATATGGGGTAGATATGGGCTCTAGCCTGGGCAGGGTTGGAAGCAGAGGGGAGGGGATGAGAACGGGGCTGGGCATGCCGTGTGATGTTATGCTGTGCAAAAAAGGGAGGGATTCATTATTCAGTGCGTGTCCAATGTCATTAGCATTCGGTTCCATGTCCAATGCCTTGTGAATCGATTAACCAGTTATGGCTGCCTGGGGGCGGCGGCGTTGGGGGTTGTGGGTTACCCGGGGCCGGGCCACCACATTAAGGGGTACATTGACCCATCAAGGACAGCGGAATTTAGAAAAGATACATTGCTCAAAAACAGGTTGTTTTTCAGGTGGTTATTCAATATAAGCCAAGTCTTCTTTGAGCTGAGTGCCGCATGCCCCACCCTGTGATGACCACTGCTGGTGGGGGAATAACCAGGGGGATATTATAGACGGTGTGCAGATGATGTCACGTCTCTCAAAATGGGCTGGCCATTTTAGAACCCTTAGAAGATCTATTGTAGGAAAATTCACTTAATACAAATTCACCAAATCATAATCAGAAACTTTGATAACTTAGCCTTAAATTATAAATTCCAGTTTATCTATAGCCACATGGTGATCACCAAATCTGATCACGTGACCACATGTGCACAAGGTCTATGCCTCATTATCTTTTACAAATGTCTTTGTTGACAACAAACCATGCCCCATGATTCAGGCTAAAACATGATAAATTCATTGCACTATTGCATACTAAAGGGTGTGTACGGGTCTTAAAAGATGGTCTCCCTTCACCACGTTAGTAGTGAGTTTGCCCCCCACTCCCTCCCCACTCATCTCTTGCTACAAACCCCCTTACGTCTAATGCACCAGCCCCAAATCTCGGCACAGTTAACGGGCCGTGAATCACGTGACGATCACGTGATTAATTCAGCGTCCCTCAGAGAAGAAAGCGGTGTGCTGCACGCCACTGAGTGCGGGCCTCACTGCCTCAATAAACTACCAAGACGCTAGATCGAGTGTGAGAAAAAACGTTTGAACTTAAATCATAATGAAAAGATACTCCAGGCGTGTAGAATTGGTGTATGCGTGTGTGTGTGTGTGTGTGTGTGTGTGTGTGTGTGTATGTGTGTGTGTATGTGTGTGTGTGGTGTGTGTGTGTGTGTGTGTGTGTGTGTGTGTGTGTGTGTGTGTGTGTGTGGTGTGTGTGTGTGTGTGTGTGTGTGTGGTGTGTGTGTGTGTGTGTGTGGTGTGTGTGTGTGTGTGGTGTGTGTGTGTGTGTGTGTGTGTGTGGTGTGTGTGTATGTGTGTGTATGTGTGTGTGTATGTGTGTGTGGTGTGTGTGTGTGGTGTGTGTGTGTGTGAGTGTGTGGTGTGTGTGTGTGTGTGTGGTGTGTGTGTGTGGTGTGTGTGTGTGTGTGTGTGTGGTGTGTGTGTGTGTGTGTGTGTGTGTGGTGTGTGTGTGTGTGGTGTGTGTGTGTGAGTTTGTGGTGTGTGTGTGTGTGTGTGTGTGTGTGGTGTGGTGTGTGTGTGTGTGTGTGTGGTGTGTGTGGTGTGTGTGTGTGAGTTTGTGGTGTGTGTGTGTGTGTGTGTGTGGTGTGGTGTGTGTGTGTGGTGTGTGTGGTGTGTGTGTGTGGTGTGTGTGTGTGGTGTCTGTATCTGTGTCTGTGTGTGTGTGGTGTGTGTGGTGTGTGTTGTGTGTCTGTGTGTGTCTGTGTCTGTGTGTGTCTGTGTGTGTCTGTGTGTGTGTGTGTGGTGTGTGTGGTGTGTGTGTGTGTGTCCACTCACCATGTGCAGTTTGCTTCATGACGAAGTCTCAACGGCAGCAGTGAAATGTCTCAATAGAGGGAAATAAAATCATAATCAATGAGGGCTGGCAGGGGGTAGGAACCAAAGATGGTAGGAAGGGTAGGGGCTGAAAGAATATGGTGTGTTTAATGATATGGGTCGAGGAAGAGCAGGCGGGGCAGGGATAGGGGTCATGCTTCACCAGAGGGCAGGCAGGGGGGACAATGCTTCACCAGAGGGCAGGCAGGGGGGACAATGCTTCACCAGAGGGCAGGCAGGGGGGACAATGCTACACCAGAGGGCAGGCAGGGGGGACAGTGCTACACCAGAGGGCAGGCAGGGGGGACAGTGCTACACCAGAGGGCAGGCAGGGGGGACAATGCTGCACCAGAGGGCAGGCAGGGGGACAATGCTACACCAGAGGGCAGGCAGGGGGACAATGCTTCACCAGACGGCAGGCAGGGGGACAGTGCTTCACCAGAGGGCAGGCAGGGGGACAATGCTACACCAGAGGGCAGGCAGGGGGTCAATGCTTCAACAGAGGGCAGGCAGGGAGGACAATGCTACACCAGAGGGCAGGCAGGGGGACAATGCTTCACCAGAGGGCATGCAGGGGGGACAATGCTTCACCAGAGGGCAGGCAAAGGGGACAATGCTACACCAGATGGCAGGCAGGGGGGACAATGCTTGACCGGAGGGCAGGCAGGGGGGACAATGCTACACCAGAGGGCAGGCAGGGGGGACAATGCTACACCAGAGGGCAGGCAGGGGGGACAATGCTGCACCAGAGGGCAGGCAGGGGGACAGTGCTTCACCAGAGGGCAGGCAAGGGGACAATGCTACACCAGAGGGCAGGCAGGGAGGGCAATGCTTCACCAGACGGGAGGCAGGGGGACAATGCTTCACCAGAGGGCAGGCAGGGGGACAATGCTTCACCAGAGGGCAGGCAGGGGGGACAATGCTACACCAGAGGGCAGGCAGGGGGGACAGTGCTACACCAGAGGGCAGGCAGGGGGGACAATGCTGCACCAGAGGGCAGGCAGGGGGACAGTGCTTCACCAGAGGGCAGGCAAGGGGACAATGCTACACCAGAGGGCAGGCAGGGAGGGCAATGCTTCACCAGACGGGAGGCAGGGGGACAATGCTTCACCAGAGGGCAGGCAGGGGGACAATGCTTCACCAGAGGGAAGGCAGGGGGGACAATGCTACACCAGAGGGCAGGCAGGGGGGACAATGCTTGACCGGAGGGCAGGCAGGGGGACAATGCTTCACCAGAGGGCAGGCAGGGAGGACAATGCTACACCAGAGGGCAGGCCGGGGGACAATGCTTCACCATAGGGCAGGCGGGGGGGGCAATGCTTCACCAGAGGGCAGGCCGGGGTGGGGGGGTGGGGCAATGCTTCACCAGAGGGCAGGGCAGGGGGGGGGGCATGCTTCACCAGAAGGCAGGCAGGGAGGATGATGCTTCCTTTAATAGAGGGCAGGCAGGGGTCAGTGCTTCAGCAGAGGGCAGGCCGGGGGGAAACAATGCTTCAAAAGAGGAGGGCAAGTGATACAATGCTTCACCCAGCAGCAGTAGGCGGACAAAGCGTGTATCTAGTTGCAAAGTACAGTGAAGTAAATAACAGAGCATTACAATTTACTGAGAGGTAAGTATAAAAAGAGTGAAGATGGTCAGTGCCCTGCCTTAAAGCTGGCAGTATCCTAGGAGTCATCCCCTAGGGAAGATGTACACAGACTGAGGGGGAGGTCTGAGGACCAGCCTCACTAAAAACACCGCCGCCAGCCCCTCAGATTACTTCAGATTTCTATTTCCGCATTAACCTCATCTTGTAAGTCTAGACAGGCCTCATTAATTCCCGAGGCAGCTGGAGGTTGTATTACTGTGGGCGGTTTGTCCCAATCATAAAGCATAACCTGGACACTGCAGGAAATGAGCAGAACAATTCATCGTACGGGTCATTTTACTGTCCGATGGAGATTAGTCCTCCTGTTATTGTTCTAATGTGTGTTGGTTCCCTCAGTCAGAACTATACAGATGAGGGAGACAAAACAAAAGATTAGACTGGTAATATAAGAAATTGTTGAATTACATTTTGAAAACTAACATTCTTTACTTCATACTAAAGAGTCTTATGAATATACTAAAGGATAAATAACCAATTACTTATATTCCCTTTGTGGGATTTCCTCATGCTCCTCATTCGAAACGTATACTGAGTCATATATCAAATCGCATACCAAATATGGATTCTATATACCATAGACCCCCCAAGCGCCTACAGCTAGACGACCTTGGACCTTATTCAATAAGCATAACCACCAATATTCCGCTATCTCGCCGACTGCAGCCAGGCCCCATAATGCTCAGACAAACGGGCTTCCAACCGACCCCAGCCGGGGAATGGGCAGACCGCATACACACTGTTATTGGATGCGGGGCAAATTCCAGAACACTATTTATCAAGGTGACATCTAATCACACAGGCACTCCGCATCGATAATGGCTACACAACCTTCCCATCTAGAACATGGTTAGGCTTACAATATCAAGCATTGACATCAAATAATAATTCTATTGGGCTTACTGCATCAATGATGCATCATTTTGCTGTACATCTGTCGTATCATGTAGTTGGTGGTACACTCATACCCCCAGCAGTATCTGTGTGACCAGCGTGGTCGGCCTGTGGTACACTCATACCCCCAACAGTATCTGTCTGACCAGCGTGGTGGGCCTGTGGTACACTCATACCCCCAGCAGTATCTGTCTGACCAGCGTGGTGGGCCTGTGGTACACTCATACCCCCCAGCAGTATCTGTCTGACCAGCGTGGTCAGTCTGTGGTACACTCATACCCCCAGCAGTATCTGTCTGACCAGCGTGGTCAGTCTGTGGTACACTCATACCCCCAGCAGTATCTGTCTGACCAGTGTGGCCGGCCTGTGGTACACTCATACCCCCAGCAGTATCTGTCTGACCAGCGTGGTCAGTCTGTGGTACACTCATTACCCCAGCAGTATCTGTCTGACCAGCGTGGTCGGCCTGTGGTACACTCATACCCCCAGCAGTATCTGTGTGACCAGCGTGGTTGGCCTGTGGTACACTCATACCCCAGCAGTATCTGTCTGACCAGCGTGGTCGGCCTGTAGTACACTCATACCCCCAGCAGTATCTGTCTGACCAGCGTGGTCGGCCTGTGGTACACTCATACCCCCAACAGTATCTGTCTGACCAGCGTGGTCGGCCTGTGGTACACTCATACCCCCAGCAGTATCTGTCTGACCAGCGTGGTCGGCCTGTGGTACACTCATACCCCCAGCAGTATCTGTCTGACCAGCGTGGTCGGCCTGTGGTACACTCATACCCCCAACAGTATCTGTCTGACCAGCGTGGTCGGCCTGTGGTACACTCATACCCCCAACAGTATCTGTCTGACCAGCGTGGTCGGCCTCTGGTACACTCATACCCAGAGCAGTATCTGTCTGACTAGCGTGGTCGGCCTGTGGTACACTCTTACCCCAGCAGAATCTGTCTGTCGTGATATGACTTCAGTCAGTTTGTGAATCTACCTTTCAAGTTGTGACTGTCAGACAGCTGATTCTCAACCTACACTGCTTCCTCAACTATGGACCCACGTGCTATGAAAGTGTGACCTTTTCATACTTAACAGCTATTTATAAAGAATGCATAATAGGAAATATGGATTCACCATTGAATACTTCAGGCTGTAGTTTTATTTGTCATGCAACATGATTTGTAATTTGCCTGTTGCTCATGATAAGACACTCTACAAACGTTTTATATCACGATTTGACAAATTTTACAACTATAGTGAATCCCCATAGGGAATCATGAAAATCATAAACTTTTTAGTTTTTGGTAGTAAACATTATGTTTTCATTCTAAGATTTTTGTGTAAAACCATTCTCAGTTGATTGATCAATTTATTCTCAATCTTACAATGTATAAAATAGTACTGTATCTCATTTATCAGCAATTTTAGGTTGTTTAGAAAATACCTTTTTCCATATCGTTAAAATCATCCTTTCTTGGTGTATGGATATAATGGTTAGTTATAACATCGTTGATTTGGTAAGCTGCATACCTAAGATGAGGGCCATGAATAGAGAGACTCAGTCATTAGTATACTATCATGCTGCACATTTCAACACTTTGTGTTACCCGGAAACGCTGGGGAAAATGACCCATTTTCTTATGGACCTTCCTTGAAAGGGAAATTGAGAGTCTGATATCCCAGTGTGGGCAGCCTTGCCCCAGATTTTCCATAACGCTGATAAAGAATTACCTTTTGGAAAGTCATAATATGAAGTCTAGGAATCCCTGGAATTTAGGCAATATTTTGATATTCACTTTGTTATTGTAAGTCGAAATTAGAACAAAACTGACAGATAAGGCTCGATTATATGGGTAACAATCATGTGGTGCAAAAATATGGCCTTATTAGGTTGACAGCAAGGTCATCCTACATCTTGTCCTTATGGTTCCTTTAATATGATTTCTATCAAGATTTCATTTAACTGTTTTATACACAGTGCCGGGAAGGTAACTTTTCACTCCCGTTCTAAACACCTCAACACGTCCACACTGGCCGTGGTTTACACAAAGGCCGGATCGCCTGCTCCTTACCATTACAGGCCCGCGCCGCCTGCCATCTTGATCCCGCGCCACGAGCCCCTTCACCGGCCACCAAGCCCTTTATTGATCGCTAAATGGGCTCTCTCTCAAACGTTTTATGTCGAGGCGTCATTGAGTGTCATCTGAACGTGACGTCAGTCGGCCATATTAATGTCAGTGGGAGCCGGCCGCAGCAGTACTTGGTGCTTTGACTGCGGCTGATCTCTGAATGCAGGACCTGGCCAGTCAGGACAGGCTGACGGATTTATTATATCAGCAGTGGTACTGGGAGGGAGTAGAATTGAGATATATAGAGCGATGATGACAAGGGATCCTACTTCAGCATTCTATATAAATTGGTTTCATTGGCTTATAGAGGCAAAAATACATTTAGGTCAACAAAATCTTCCTTAATAATGCTCGGGTATGTATGTTGGTTCTCCGTTATTAAATGCATAGTCCTTAAATGCCACCCTCATAATGCTGCAGCTGGTTTCTCCATGGAGTATGATCTCACAGAGCTGATGCCTGGCCTGTCAAGTTTAATTCTGCCACGACTATGCGATGTCGTATATGGAAATATTGTAGTATACTTGGTGCTTAAGCCCAGGCAGGGCCTTCCTCCCCGTCCCTCCCCCATGTTATACTCCCTGGCGACCAGTACCCCGGTGTCAGAGGCAGGGGAGGATACATGGCAGCGTGTTTAAATACACGCCAAGAAGTATCATGTAGGGCGTCCTGGGCCTGCCGACAGTTCGGACACTCTGTAATAGACTATAGCAACAGATGTCACGGGACTGTGGTGCTTTCTATGCCTTTACCTTTTCACCTGGACCCAGTAAGATAACAAACCTCTGTATGTGCGGTGCTTTAGAATTAATCCTGCTTTCACCGTTCGGGCTCATGCATTGTCGATTATTATCCCCAGCTTGTATTCTGGTGCATACCGAATACCACATCCTCATCTATTTTTCCTGTAGTCATCATACCAGAATCAATGTACTGGGAATGCCTCCGAGTATGGCCCCGGGCCCCGCACACACCCCTGTCATACTGGTTTGTGAATAGCACATTTGAATACATTCAGTAGTTAACAAGAATATCTTAACCAATGGTTTATAATAGATAGAGATTACAAAGGCAAGTGGCCCATTTGCAGAGTGGGGCTGGGGGGAGGGTCAGGTCAGTACTCTCTCAAGCGGCAACCATAACGAGATATCAAGGTCGATGTCTGAATGAATAACATACTCATATCACATGATGATGTCAAGGTCTCATGGGTCAGTGATAAGTCATTAACACAGTCATACCACAGCACCCCACGTCCAAGGAGAGTAAAAAGGATGCAGCAAAGAAATCTCTTGCACATGATCTGAAACTGCATATAAAACTTAAAAATGGCTTCAAAGTTTATGTGCACATCAATACGTCTTTATATCGATTACCTAGCCAACCATGGATTTAATTTTCTTAACCAGGACTATATATATATATATATATATATATATATATATATAGATAGATAGATAGATAGATAGATATTCTTTCTGCCTTTGCTTCTGCCATATGACCAACTATAATGGTATACAAGAAGGGTTAACCTGTTAACTGGCAACTCATGTGTGAGAAGTTCTTCTCGTGACTAAAGTGCCATACCCACTAGACGATTTTGACCAAGTCGGCCGACTGGTTGCCCCTAGAATCGGCCGATTCTAGGGGCAGAATCGGCCGATTTTCAGATCAAACATGCATATTTCAATATACTGTACTGACAGGCGATCATAAGAATCGGCCGATCCTCCCTGTTTCCCATCGCCGATCGCCGTGAAAATCGCCTAGTGGGTATGGGGCTTAAGATTGTTGTGCATCCTATCTGGCCAACGCAGTGAGTAGTCCAGTGAGTAGAGTTGGTCTTCAGTGATGTCAGGCCCACCCCTTTGTTATGATGCCGCGGGTCCCTTTGAAGCGGGTCACAGACAGCGAGGCTCCCTTCAGTCTATGTTAGGGTGTTGGTCTCAATAACCAGCCTCAGACAAAAACTGTAATGTACCGCGACATGGAAGCCGCCTGCTGGTGGTTCACAGGCCTGTCACTTTATGTTAAAGGCTGCAGTTGACCAGCAACACACCAGGGCCTGGGTGTGCTGTGAAGGTATTGATTGTTGGACCCAGCGCCACGATCAGAGAGGGAGTCGAGTGTGCCGCAAAGTGTCAGGCAATAGGTGACCTATTGTGTAGGTGGTGGTTCACATGTTTTGAGGCGATGGCCTGTTCAGGCAATGGTTGACCTGTTCTGCAGGCAGTGGTTGAGCTGTTGTGCGGCCAATGGTTGATCTGTTGTACAGAGAATGGTTGACCTGTTGTGCAGGCAATGGCTGACCTGTTGTGTAGCCAATGGTTGATCTGTTGTACAGAGCATGGTTGACCTGTTGTGCAGGCAATGGTTGACCTGTTGTGCAGGCAATGGTTGACCTGTTGTGCAGGCAATGGCTGACCTGTTGTGTAGTCAATGGTTGACCTGTTGTGTGGCCAGTGGTTGACCTGTTGTGTAGGCAATGGTTGACCTGTTGTGTAGGTAATGGTTGACCTGTTGTGTAGGCAATGGTTGACCTGTTGTGCAGGCAATGGTTGACCTGTTGTGCAGGCAATGGTTGACTTGTTGTGCAGACAATGGTTGACCTGTTGTGCAGGCAATGGTTGACCTGTTGTGCAGGCAATGGTTGACTTGTTGTGCAGGCAATGGTTGACCTGTTGTGTAGGCAATGGTTGCCATTTGTAAATGTATGATTATGGTGCATGGGCTGATGTTAATATAACATAACATATGGAATATCCATTAAACAAGTTTGTAACTATCTAAGACCTACTTCCAATGAATATTTGTTTTCTATTTGGAAAGAAATACTGCATCTGTAGATATCTTCTCCTCTTTCAAATCCTTATCTTTGGGTCTCTTGTTTGGTATGAATGCCATGAAACAGACATCGAGACACAATGCGCCCAATGGACAAGACGCAACACTCAATTTGTTGCCCGGGAGGCCTGCTGCAGTGGCCATAGTCTCAACTGGCCTTCTTTGATGTAGTATCCAGGGATCTATTGCATTAGACTTACAGACTTCTGTCTGGGTGCTCCATGATCTGGTGCACTGATGCCACATCTGGGGACCTATAGGATCCAGAGCACTGTACCATCATTGCGTCCTGTGATTTGTAACTTTGATGTACATTGATGTTAGACATAATACTCAGTGTAATTGGTTGACACAGCCACTAGTCACCCCTGTACCAGACTGTTTATGGTTATGTCACATGGTGCTACTGGCTGCTAGTCACCCCTGTACATACTATTTATGTGTATGTCACACAGTAGTACAGGCCGCTAGCTAGTCGTCCCTTTACCATACGATTTATGTGTTTGTCACACAGTGGTACTGTCCCCTACAGTCTGTACTGGGCAGCCGGCCGTCAGTTTCTTGGGAGGCTGAGACTGCCCGCAGGTGGTGTTGCGGGGACAGATCTCAGACCAAACCAATATGGCAGCTCTAGCCCTTTCCCGGTTACCATGGTGACGTAATGATGGCACTCCTACCCTACAGCAGCCTCCAGCCTCCTTACCCCTCCAACCCCCCAACCCCTCCAACCCCCATGTCCCCACCCCCTCACCTGTCTGCATCGCCCCCTCTACCGGCCGCCGGCCACCCTAAGAATTAATCACGTGACCTCTGGCCTCACAGGCATGCGCAGTGTTCGCAGGGCGGATTATCAGTCCGCTGGTACCAGTCAGGCCTGAGCTGGTTACACAGGGGGAACCAGCCGGCTGCAGTGACCATATGGGCCATATGGGCCATACCCAGCCAAGGATGTGACATTATTATAACCCCATCATTATCATAAAAAAAATGAAATAAAAAAAATAATGTTGCAGCAACATTCTGGTTTGTTTTGTATTTGTTTTTTGTTACTTTCTTTTGATGACTCCCAATTACATTGCTGTAACTTACTGCCATGACATTGCACTGTGATGTTATTACAATGTTCTTATAACATTCTCTTTTGGTTTCGTCCTAACCTCACCAAAAATACTATTATAATAACATTCTGATTGGGTGAGGTTTCAGCCTCACCATCAATAACGTAATTGTTACATACCATCTTAGTAAGTAACAAACTGACTAAAAGACTATGGTTGCAGAATGGTTCTGTTACTTCACAAGCTGGCTGGACATGGTGTTTACTCTATACGGAGACACCGCCCCTTTATCACCCACACCACATGACGAGCGGTGCGTATTTGGGGAGGTGGGTATTGAGGGGATGTAGGCACTGCTCCTTATTTTAAGTGTCTCAGCATATTTTCAATATCGTTTGAGTGATAAAATTAGAATGTGTGTATATATATATATATATATATATATATATATATATTTATATATATAACCGTCAGTTGAGTGACCACCCAGCTAATCCTCCTTTGTCTACTTAGGGACTCAGGGTTGGCGGCCCCCTTCCTAATTGGTCCACAAGGGAGGGGGTACTGTAGAGTAGAATGGGAAGAATCTAAATATATATCCCTCTCTTTTGATAGACCTACTTCATCCCTATTCCTGTTTTGGGGCAGAGTACCCCCCCCCCCCCCCCGCCCATTAAACAAGCCGCGGCTTAAACAAACAAGACCCGATGGTCATCCCTCCCTAGGGGTATAAGTCACTGGTCGTACATCTACGTCCCATTCATATATATATATGTGACAGTTTCTGGGATTTCCAGCCTTATGAAAATGCCTATTCATGGCTCTAGAGCCTTTATTTAGCTTAGAAATCATAAAAATCATAAAAATAAGCTAAATTCATGCTATGAATGAAATTTTTTGTAGTTTTCATTACTGGTGAAAAAATTTGGATTTTTTTCATTTTGTTGCCATGGTAACCGGAATGTTGATAGAACGTCCAAACCCGCCGATACTACCGCTATACAAATGAGTGTTTCCATGGTAACCATGGAACAAAAATAAGTTTTCAAAATTTGAAATTCTGAATCAAGGGACTGCTTGGCTATATTCAACAAAAAATAGATTCTTAATATCTTAAATAGAAAGGAAATGGCAGTATATTTCCTGAAATCATATTTGGGCTTTCAATTTTGGCCTTGATTACATAATATAAGTTATATCTATATAAATACCAAAGACTGGTCTATTCTAGCATATTTAGCATATCCGACCTTTGTGTTTTCAAATCAACATAACTTTTTTTCTAATAAGAATATTTACCTAATTTTTTCAGCTTTAGATTCCCAAAGACCCATTCTTAATTTAATATTCAGGCCATAAGACTGCTTTTCGCAGAGGATGTCACATATATATATATATATATATATATATATATATATATATGCACACAATGCATTAAGACTATATCTAAGAATTGAATAGGTAGGAGTCCAAGAGTGCACAGTCAGGCCCTGTTTCCAAGCACTCCTGACATGTCTGGTATGCCCATTGCCTCGCAATACTGAAATGGCTTTTTACCCAACCATGTTTATGCATTACTAACAAGCTTGATGTTACCATATTTATCACCTGCATAGTCAACACGCGGTGCATATATGGGGCAGTGAGTATTGACTGGCTGTAAACACCGCTCATTATTTTCAGCATTTTCATTAACCTTTAAATCTTGTTTTGGTGATAAAATATAGAAGACCCTTAGGGGTTGTCCTCGGGCCTATGGACAACCCTCTGGGCAGCATACTGTCCACAGTCTTTGCCCTTGGGCAGTACGCTGCCCGGCCGGTCGTCCTTCAGCCCTCAGATGACCCCCGGGGGTCTTCCTATATTAATACGTGCACATTTGCCCTGGTTGGTATCCTCATTTTCATGCATTACTGGGACCTGGTAATATTACATTTTCCTGCACTACTAATGGATCTAACACCACCAATCCCCTGCACTACTTACATCCTTCGAGGTACTATCAATGTACTAATAAATTATAAAGAAATGTACCCATTCATAGAAAGATTATACCTCATATTTCTCGAAAAATAAAAGACTAGATTGTAGACCTTTCCCCCCTGCTCCTACCCCTGTGTTCCCCTACCTTCACACCTACCCCAACAACTAGGTGTGAGCTAATGGTGCCCTGTGTGTCAGATGTCACAATGCCACTACGCACTCACTTCCGACGCTTATGGTCATTTAGGTATGAATCCAAAAGATCTATCAGAGGAGAGGGATATATATTTAGTTTCCTCCCCATTAAAACCCATGGTATAGGGACGAGTTAGCCATTTAGGTTGAGGCCTTGCTGTGCTAGATGAATGGCAACTGGGTGAAAAGTAATGTTGTCATAGTCATCAGAGACAGATTAGAGGATGGCCGGCTGTTGGCGGAGCTGTAGAAACCACAGAAATAACAGGATCACATGATATAATGGTTTCCTGTTTCACCCAGAAGAATGACAGCCTAATCTACACCTCAGGAGACGGATTTTGTATGTCTGACTTGCTTTGCACTACAACACAAAGTGTCAGTTACACTTGGAAGTTGCCAACAGCAACCTGCGTGACAACCCTGGTTTGTGTAGCAACCGGGTGGTGACATCATCAGAAATTGATGTGACTCAGGTGATGTTGTGCCTCAGGGGTAAACAATAGTGTTGTGCCTTAGGGGTAAACAATAGATTAAACCTAATCTACACCTCATACAGCCTGACTCCGGTCAGGCCCCATAACGCCCCCTTTATTGACGTGTGGTTACCAATCTACACTTTATATATCCTGACTCTAGTCACAGCACCCCCAGTAACGCCCCCTTTTATTGTGTGTGGTTACCAATCTACACTTTATATATCCTGACTCTAGTCAGAGCTCCCCCAGTAACGCGCCCTTTTATTGTGTGTGGGTACCAATCTATACTTCATACAGCCTGACCCTAGTCAGAGCACCCCCAGTAACGCCCCCTTTTATTGTATGTGGGTACCAATCTATACTTCATACAGCCTGACCCTAGTCAGAGCACCCCCAGTAACGCCCCCTTTTATTGTATGTGGGTACCAATCTATACTTCATACATCCTGACTCTAGTCAGAGCTCCCCCAGTAACGCCCCCTTTTATTGTGTGTGGGTACCAATCTATACTTCATACATCCTGACTCTAGTCAGAGCTCCCCCAGTAACGCCCCCTTTTATTGTGTGTGGGTACCAATCTATACTTCATACATCCTGACTCTAGTCAGAGCTCCCCCAGTAACGCCCCCTTTTATTGTGTGTGGGTACCAATCTATACTTCATACAGCCTGACCCTAGTCAGAGCACCCCCAGTAACGCCCCCTTTTATTGTATGTGGGTACCAATCTATACTTCATACAGCCTGACCCTAGTCAGAGCACCCCCAGTAACGCCCCCTTTTATTGTATGTGGGTACCAATCTATACTTCATACATCCTGACTCTAGTCAGAGCTCCCCCAGTAACGCCCCCTTTTATTGTGTGTGGGTACCAATCTATACTTCATACATCCTGACTCTAGTCAGAGCTCCCCCAGTAACGCCCCCTTTTATTGTGTGTGGGTACCAATCTATACTTCATACATCCTGACTCTAGTCAGAGCTCCCCCAGTAACGCCCCCTTTTATTGTGTGTGGGTACCAATCTATACTTCATACAGCCTGACCCTAGTCAGAGCTCCCGCTGGGTCCAATAATCAATACCCCCAGTAACGCCCCCTGTTGTGCATGTGTGGTAACCAATCAGAAGCTCACACAGCCTACACTTATCTGCATGACAAAGAACAGCACCAACATAAAGGACCAGTAAATAGCAATGAATCGTTGGTGTTTTGTATTTTTTTGTAGTCATAACTGTTAGTTGATTCAGAGAACGAGTCTTTTCAGACCTGGCCTTCTACCACATGCCACAGAGTCTGTGACGAACATTGAACATGCAACTATACCTAGCACATGCTTTGCCTCAACTCATTCATAACCTTATGAATTAATAATGCATAATCGTTCTAGGTATGCACGATTACCAATCTATACTTCATACAGAAAATTTGTAGAAATATACAAATAATTGAAATAATTGTCGTATTTCTAAGTGTAATGAATTAATTTTCAAACCAACCCAAAAAATCATTGACACATGCAAATGACAATTAAAGATATAGTTGATGTTGATGTCTACCATTTTAAACTACAAAGATTGCCAAAATTGATTAAAATTCCTATAATTAATTAAAATTATATACATAAGCTCTGTGACAAGTACCATACAATGCAGCCTGAACCAGAACCTAACTCACCTTAATAGGAATTCTCCCTGTTTCAATGAGCTATTGGTGTCTGAGTGCTAAGAAGAGTCCACAGGGTTTCACAAATAATGATATTAGATCTATTTTTTTCTGAGTGAAAGCACCCAGTCCAGTGAGTTCCTCCAGCAGCCTCCAGGGGGCACCACCAGGCCGCGGGGGTCGGGAGCCCTCATCTAACGGAGTTACTGGAGACTGGAGTATGCTTGAGGGGTATAGGGGGAGGGGAGCTGAGTCCGAGGTGAGTTTACTGTGCGGGGGAGGGGGAGGAGTCATAGGGGGCGGATCAGACCCTTGAGGCCCCCACCAGTGGAGTGGCGGGCAGTGGTTGTTTGCCGACGCCTCTTTAGGCTGGCCACATGAGGGCCTTCTTTAACAGACTCAGGGGTTGGGGCCTGCTCACCGTGAATGGTCAGGGACTATAACAGGCACCACAGGACTTTCGCTGCACGCTATAAAAGCAATGATTATACTATGATATCAAACTTCTGATGACAATGGGATGTACATTGAGGAAACTTGGTTGTGTTTTGCTAGTTCTCGGGGTAGGTATCAGGTTGCTACTCAGGAAATATAAGTATAATTCGAGAGGTACAATCAATTAATGCAAGCTTTATTCCAACGGTTATAGATGTACACAGTAATATTAACTAGCACCAAAACCAAAGGGGCTTAATACATGGCCCCTATGTTGCCCCAGAATGGTAAACTTTCATTAATATTCCTTAGGCAATGGGTGTATGCCATAGAAGGGGAGCTGGCTTAGGCTGTGATAATGTACAAAGGATTTGGCTCCACGTCTATTGCTTCTTGCTTCTTGTTTCTGGCTCCTGGCTCCTGGCTCCTGGCTCCTGGCTCCTGGCTCCTGGCTCCTGGCTTCTGGCTTCTGGCATCAGGCTCCTGGCTTCTGACTTCAGGCTCCTGGCTTCTGGCTTCAGGCTCCTGGCTTCTGGCTTCTTGCATTTGGCTTCTTGCATTTGGCTTCTGGCTTCTGGCTTCTTACTTCAGGCTTCTGGCTTCTGGCTTCTTGCTTCTGCCTTCTGGCTCCTGGCTTCTGGCTTCTTGCATTTGGCTTCTGGCTTCTGGCTTCTTACTTCTGGCTCCTGCTTCAGGCTTCTGGCTTCTAGCTTCTGGCTCCTGGCCTCTGGCTTCTGGCTCCTGTCTTCTGGCTCCAGTCTTCTGGCTTCAGGCTTCTTCCTTCTAGCTCCTGTCTTCTGTCTTCTGGCTTCTGGCTTCTGGCTTCTGGCTTCTGGCTCCTGGCTTCTGGATTCTGGCTTCTGGCTTTTCGCTTCTTTAGTTGTTGTTTGTTGTTTGTTTATTTTTTAGATCAATGTTGTTCAGTATGTATACTTCATTTAAAGGGGGAAATGATTTATGCTGTGTGGGGATTTTATTTGGCCTGTGTACCACCTACAGACAAGATCTAGTACACCGTAGTCCGTTATATCTTTCAGGAAGCTAGATTCCTTGTTTCTCAAAGACTGCATCTTCATAAACTTTATCCTTACCTTGCATGTCTTTTCTTTCTTTATTTGAGTCTGGTCTTCGAGAAGAAAGTTTAAGCATGCACTAATACAAAACATCATTAAATGGTAAAGAAAGTTATTACATGATCAATATCACAAAAGGATCATAGAATGATAATATCACAATGATAGCACCATGACAAAATTGAAAATCAATGCAGTAAGTAGGTATAATGCGTAATGATTAGGAGAGCAATTTCCCCTCCCCAGTAAATTCTGTCTTCATTTGACGGGTGATGGTTATTCATCTTTTTTTCTCATCTCTGCCTAATCAGGATTGATATGGTTTGTAGGAGTAAATGGTGTCTTGGGTAGGCTGTGGTTCTGTGTGGGTACACCCCTCAGCACCCTACCATTCAATATGCAGCTGGTTATTAGGCCCGAATCACCACGCACCGTGCAGTCATTATACTCCCCAACAGCTTGTTAATCCACTCAGTGCAGCAGTAAACACATTACCCGGTGTAACATCGGGGTATATTGTGGGACATTGTGAATAATGAGGTTTTTTATCTACTGTGATGTTTTGATTGTATCATTTTATTAGATGTGTGTATAGTTACAGAGTGCAGAGTTATCAGATACTGTTTTGATATATGGCTTAGGAAGTAGGACACAGCAGCATTGTTATGACCAATGAGTATAATTTTTGTCCCTCACAGCATTATGTATTCTGAGGGGGTTAAGCATTAAATGTATTCTACAAAATAAGAAATACTTTATGTTTTAATACAATTATATTTCATAATGTCGTTATATAGTTAGTGGTTATAACTGTATTTACTTATAACTGGCTATTGTGATGTTTTATGTACTTAAATAGTATGTTGGTTCACCAACCCCCGTTCTATATATAATATGGGACTGCATGAAGTTAACATCGCATTAATGCTAGGCTTATTTTAAACTTAGTAGAAGCATATAAAATTTACTCTCGTTATTCAGACAATTACGTAGACAGTCAATTTGTTATGATCACCTACACAGATATTCAGACTTGGCGACGTTTCAAATATTATTGGTATGACAATAATGATTGTTGTTTGAGTGAGCAGGGAACCTGTTCACACACCTATACATATAAACTGACAATCCTGAATTAACAGGGGAGCTTTTCACTTCCAAAATACCTCAGTGATTGACTCTGTCTTAAACGGTCCTCTCAAAATTACTAAAGTAATGATCCAATGCTGGAGACACCTCCGGCAGGGGACACCGGGTAGGGCCCCTACCCCCATCCCCGTGTATCTGCTGATACCCTGCGTCTCTGCACTGTGGTGCCCTCTAGTGGTTACCTGAGGTGCATGTCATACCTAAAAATGTATGGGGCATATTCATAAATTATTATTTCATAAACCCTCATATGTATTTTCAAGATTATATGATTACAAATCTTCAATTATACACATGCAATTTCTACTTATACACCACTTTACCATTATTACAATATTGTATTGTCATCAAACAATATGTCTTTTTATGCTCCACGTATTATATGTTAAATGCATAATATACCCATACAGCATTCCTGCCGTGAGGCTAAGTTACAGGTAAAACACCAATACTACAGTCCCCATATGGAGCTCCCTTTCTGACCCATAGGGGTCAACAGTCACAATGTTGATAAAAATATTAAGCACAAACCCAACCACTCTCTTGGAGGCTGGAGCTGGGACTGTCAACATCTCGGCCCGTATCCAGGAATTTCTGTGTGTGTGTGGGGGGGGGTGACCACATCCAAAAAATGGACCTTTTTTCAATAACAGAATTCAAAGTGTAGGAAAAGGATATAGGGCCAAACAAATTGATTGTTGCATGTGCCCCTGCACCCCCCCCCCCCCACCACCTCCTCCCTCTTAATCCACCACTGGATGAGGTGCAGGGATGGATTTAGGGGGGGGCAACCCCCTTTTGGGGACCAATTTTCCATTTTGTTAATGTAAGACTGGTGCCCCTTGAGGGGGCGCCGGGACCCTTTTTGATAAATGTGCCCCCACCCCCTTTTCTAGAGTTTCTGGATCTACCACTGAGGTGTAAAATTAAACGGATAATGAAAACCTTTTTTCAGAAAGTGGTCCTAGGCTAGCCAGGGGGGGGGAGAGGGTGACGCATACCTCACGTCACCCCCAACCCCCCTGGATACGGGCTTGCGTTTGAAACAAGAACCTGCATTGGGCCTTTGTAACACTTACAACACTAAAGTAACCATTAAGTGAACAGGGACATCTACTCTGTAACATCACTCAGAAAGTACACCACAAATTAAAGTACTTCATATTCACTGCATGTTAAGTCCCTTACCTCCCTATCACTGTTCGAACAGACCCCCGCCCCGCCCAGGTCGATAACTACTCAGGTCAAATCAATCTCCGCACCTCATCCCCCCAACCCTCCACCCCCCCCCCCCTCACCCCCCCCCCCCCCCCCATCACCCCAGTAAGGTGACCAATCACTGAGGCCGAATCAATCTCCACGCCAACACCCCCCTCCACCCCCAACTCCCCCTCACCCCAGACAGTTGACGAATCACTCATGCCACATCAATCCATACCCCCCCCCCCCCAACCCCAGGACCAATCCCTCACTCCGTCTCACTCCGCAGCTCTCCATCGACGGAGGTACCCATGAAGGTGGTATCTATCACCCTATGCAACTCGGGATGTGGTATCGGTGCGATGTGATGATATTACAGACAATTCGCTGAAAGTAGTGATCTAATTCTTACAGATGGTCAAGCTGAAGTATCTCACATATATTTAACAAAAACTGTATCCCAACTATGTGCTCCTTCTCTGCAGCAGCCTCATATGTCAGCTCTAGCCGCGTATTGCCTGCAGCCCGTCCGGGGACCGAGCCACACGCACAGACCCAACCCGCCTTCTGAGTCGTCTACAGTGTGTGCTTCTTAGGCAAGCCAGCCCTCCCCCCCCCCCTCCCTCGGCAACCCAAGCTGAACACGACAAGCTAATAAAACCTGTTAACACCATCACATTGGAGTGAAAATAGCATGTTTATGTATAGAATGCGTAAAAGCCTAGAAGATATTGAGGCTTGATATGCGTCTGAAGACCATAGCGTTTGGCCAGAGTTGGTTCTTATAGCCCTCTGGAACTTAAGATCCACCATTAGCGTGCAATCAGGCTTTGCCCCTTACGGCCATATTCCACTGTATAGTATTTGCTTGCGGCACCATGACAAGATGCAAGCAAATTCGTTTGTGGTAGGCCATATTCCACTTGCTAGGGGCCACCAGACTTAAGCAAACAGCCGCAAATGAGTTTGTGTTAGGGTGCTGCAAGGTAGAATATAGGTGTTTGCGTCACCTGTTTGTGTCACCTGCTCAGGGATACCAACATGTTGGTATCTGAACCAAAAATTGCTTGCAGCACCCTTAAATAGCGCCCGCAAATGACCCTAACGCAAGGTGGAACATAGCCTTTACTCGCTGCTATTTGGCAGAGACTCTATCAGTATGGGTCTTCCTATCTATAGCGAAAGCCCCGTGTCACTAAATGACAACGAAGCATTCCTAAATACTAGAGATAACATTATGTTATTTCAACATATGGCAGAGGACGTCATCGCTAGGTATGAAGAGGAACTACGAGCAAGAATTGATGAGAAAGCCAATCCTGCAGTCTTTTATGCGGGGGATCTGGCATACGTGTATGTCTATGGTTTATGCGAGTGATTAGTAAAAATATACTGTGAATGTCCCCAAGATAATCGTATTACAAACTCAGTGCTACTCCTCAACAATGTGTTGTGGTTAAAGCAAGATGAAAAGTCAGATTTTACGTAAGGAAATGAATGACAGTTAACTGTAGAATGATAGAATGAGATATCCACAAAACGGCTTGTCCTACGTGCAGGCTGCATACCTAGGCCTGCTTGTCTTTTGTTCAGAAAATTGAAACTTTTAAACAAATTATATTAAACAAGGTTTGCCAGACTACCATACTTTTGATACCACTTGATAAACTTTATCAACTTGATGTGATACTGAGCATGTACATGTATGTGTGGCCATATGGCAATCTTCATATATGTAATGTCCTCTATCTTATTAACCTTTATCTAATCACGTGTTTTGTCTTTCCGCAGGTGACCGCGAGGAGCATCCTGATTGGTCGGGAGTTACCTTCTTCCTGAATGGTCCAAAGCAAGAAGCGTGCCCATTGGTCTGGATTACGGCGGACTGTTATCTTCTCCCTGATTGGCTAACGGAGGGGCGGACCATTGTCTCCGGACCAGCTGAGATTGTAGGATATACCCATACAGCTATGTCTCCAAGGCCGGCCAGTTAAAGTCCACCATACTGACCACTGACTGGCCATGGCCGCGCAGTGACCGCACAGATAGGACGGCCCTCATTGGTCAGCTCTTATCTCGGCGCTAATTGGCCGTCATCAGATGGGCAGTAAGCGGCCCGCTGATTGGCTAAGGGCCGTCGGCGGGCAGTGAGCGGCGCGCTGATTGGCTGGAGGGCGGGCCGACAGGCTTGGTGCGGGCGGCGGGCGGCAGGGGGCGGTAGGGGCGGGTCGTGGCCGCTGTGGGCGCTGTAGCCATGGGGCGGCAGGCCAGCTCGGCGAAGCGCTTGTCGCTGGCGCCCAGTGTGATCATGGCGCCGGGCGGGGAGGAGGGGCCCGGAGGGGGAGGAGAGGCGCGGCCCAACGCACTCAGGGAGTTCTTCGTCAGCCACATCAAGACTATCGTCACGCTCTTCATGATCTTTGGCACTATCGCCGTCATCGTCGTCATCGTTATGGGTGAGTGCTGGGTGTTCAGTTTACCTCTTAACCTGGGGGTCTTTGGTGCCGACCACGTATAGCTACGTATAACTCATACATGTATGTGTGTACACAACATGAACGTGTGTGTGTGTCTGTCTGTGTGTATGTGTGTCTGTGTCTGTGTCTGTGCGTATGTCTGTGTGTGTGTTTGTGTTTGTGTGCGTCTGTATGTCTGTGTGGTGTGTCCATAATATATATGTAACTGTGTGGGTATAGACCCCTAAAATTGACAGGGCAACATGGCTGTTTCTTAAATTCGACAAGGTGTGTCTGTTTGTGTGACAGTCTGTGTGTGTGTGTGTGTGTGTGTGTGTGTGTGTGTGTGTGTGTGTGTGTGTGTGTCTGTCTGTATGTGTGTGTATGTGTGTGTGTGTGTGTGTGTGTGTGTGTGTGTGTGTGTGTGTGTGTGTGTGTGTGTGCATTACATGTAACTGTAGGACGGTCTGCTCATAACATGTTCTGACGTTGATATTTACAGTTCTATCATATCTATGCTGTAGGGTTTTGTCTATTTTGTCAAAGGAAACATCAATGATTCATAAAAGGGAATCATTATCTATAAATTACAGATATATTTAATAGCCATATGGGTGTGGTGAGTACATGGTGATCACCAAAATCTGGTCACATCTGCACAAGGTCTATACATGTAACCTCAGGCACGTGCCACTTGTAGTAACCCTAAGCCACCCCTCCAGAGTGACAGAGTCTGGGAGCTCTGTCCGTACCTAGGTCAGCGTTAGGTACAGCCGCACCTGAGGCCCTCCTGTAGGGGAGCAGGGGCCAATACCGGATTTTGGAAAGGGGTATCCGTTTGTTGGTTAAGTACTAAATCTACGTGTATTCAAATGCACACGTACAACGTTTTTTCTCTTTGGCAAATTTAAGTCTCCAACAAAAGGGGGGGGGGGTCGGGACCCCCAGGACCTCCCCTTCCCCTGGATCCACCCCTGCGAAGAGGGGAAAACTCCGGCATCGGGATGAAGGGAGTAGGATAGTAGGGGAACAAAACACTGTAACAGTCAGACCAGTTTAATCACTCAGAGAATCCAGGGGATGGCTGGCGTGTGGAAGTTATGTGATGTGGAAACTAGGCCCAGGTGTTAGGGGTGGGGCGATCAGGGGGTGAGCAGGAGGAGTGGGGGGGGGGGGGACTCCTGGGTGGGGGGCACTTAGGCTAGAAACGGGTACCAACTGCAGCCAGACCATCAAAGGGCTGTAGCTGTCAATTGCCAATTTGGCTCAAAAAGGGGGGCTGTCAAATCGTCAAGCCACCTTTTAGGATACTAGATTAAAATCAAGTTTAGCTAATCAAGTTCCTTCATAATAGCTTTCAAACAAAATGTCACCCTGTAATATTGTATTGTGACCACACGTTTTGTTAGTTAATGGGGGTATGGATGGGGGGGGGTCCCATGTTGAATTTAAAAAACGGCCATGTCGCCTGTCCATATATCTCAGTTTAGACCCAGGTCCCCTGTCAAATTTTAAAGTTAGCCCTGTCCCCTGTTGAATTTAAGAAAAGAGCAATGTCATTTGTCCCTTAGTTCCCATGTCGCCTGTCAAATTTTAAAAATGGCCATGTCGCCATGTTGAATTTAAGAAATGCCCATGGCGGCCTGTCGATTTTAAGGGTCTACACCCATGTTAATGCTTAAAGGAAAGCTTGCACATAACCACAAGATGGTTATTTTTCAATGAATTGAATTAAGCATGTTATTCACACCTTGCACTATCAATGTAAAAAAAAATGGAAGGAAAATATTTTGTTTGCACACGATTATAGGACATTAAAAAAACTTGTATTTTATCACATTTTCAAGGGAATCCCCCCAATTTATGACGTAGCAAGGGGAGTTCTTGGGGAATTCCATCTTCCCTTAAAAGGGATTCCCAATCCCTGTAGAATTTGTAATAAGATTTATGCTCTTTAACCCAAAATATATATATTTGACCTAATGCAACTCATAATAAATTAAAATATATTTCCGTCTGCAACCACTTATTAATCAGGGATTCCCATAATAACTTTAGAAGGAATTCCCATGGCTGTGACGTAGCAAGGGGAGTACTGAGTAGCCCAACATTCAAGGAATTCCCTAAATTAAATTCCTTTCCTGAATCATTCCCTCAGATCTTGACATTTTCGAGTTTTTACTTGAGAAATATTCAAAGAATACTTAAGTCAAGGTAATTTCACAAAAAATAGCACTTTATGAATTTATGTGCAAGCTTTCCTTTAATTGCAGGGCTGTCAGGTAGGGGCTTTCAGGTATGCTGAAAAAGGGGCTGTCAGAGTATTCCAGTTTTTCTGGGGGCTGTAAATCCCTAAAAGGGGGAGCTGTAGTTTCGCAGTTGGTACCTACCATCATAATTATACCAAGTGCCCCCCCCCCCCCCTCGGGGGTACACCTGGCTCCTCCCGGATGGGATCGGGGGAGGGGTGGTGTAGGGGTGTAAGGGGGTGAGCTGTAGGCCGGCCTCCCCACCACGTGGACTACACACCACCCACTTCCCAGTACTCCGGCTAGGATGTCCCGGTACAGGGCCAAATATATGTCAGCTCTAAACACACATCCCACCCGCCACGTGGCTGACGGTCTCACACTGCTGGGGGATGGACAGGAGCGGATCCAGTGGGGGGGGGGGTCCAGGGGGTCCTGACCCCCCCTCCCTTTTGCTGGACCCCTAAACTGCAAAAAGAGGGTAAAATATTGCACACTTATGTGCAAATGCATGCCCTTTTAGTACTTAACCTTTATGCTGACCCCCTCCCCCCTGTACCCCCTGGACGACCAGAAGGGTTAAGGGCCCTCCTGATCCGGCCCCACCCTCCAGGCCACCCCCAGACACTGCACCCAACGGGACCCGTCAGTTTGATAATTTAACAGTTATTTGCTCTTTAAAACAGGCCGACTTTAGGCCTACCTCCGTATGCTTCCTGCTGGAGTCCAACCTCTCCAGGTGCAGGGCTCTGGTCAGACCCCCTCCGCACCCAGTCCGCCCCTCAGGAGGGGCTTAAACCCGGGCGCCCCATGTGCCATGGCAGCAGCCATAGCTATGGACACAGACAGGGAGCCAAGGTTATTAAATGATACTTATAAAACTCCTTCCTTTTGCACGGTGCAATCTACTGAACTTACTTCAAATCATACCAAGAACCAGCAAAATAGGCTCTTACCAGCCAGTCCATTTGGTTACTGATTTGTTAAAACAGCTTTTTAAAGGACCTGTGGAAACTAGCAAGTTAGGTCATGACCCCATTATTTAGTTCCACTCTTATCCTCTATACAGTGGTAAGAAGCTCTGCCTTCAAAACCCTATGTTGTTGGTTTAAATCCTGAAAGGATTTTGTCTCTGACAGTGCTTTTTGCGCCTGGCGAAGCCACTTGTTTCTGAAATACAATAGGCTACATGAAATACAATAGGCTACATAGAATTAACACAGAATTGACAGTGGCTTTGAAAGATAGGGACAGGGGACATGAGCATTTCCTGAGATACAAATGGATCATAGCAATTCACATATCAGGGGGTAAAATTATGACAACATTTTGCAAATTCAAATAACTATGAATGAACATTCCGAGAGTCTAACTTTTGCCATTGGCACAGTATGAGTCATGATAACTGACTACATCTTTATGTGAATTCCATAAATACTCAACTCATTCATGCCTGTAGACAAACCAATTTTGGTGGGTCACCAAAATTGATCAGGGACAAAGTTTAATGTATTTTGTGTAGTTTAATTTATTATTCACCGTCTTTATTTTACCAAAGGCCTAGGTTATGGCCATGGAATATATTTCAATAGTTAATAGAATTTGCAAATTTTGATCAAACATTGTTTTTGGCTCCCTTTAAACTGGGCAGGGCGACATGAAGCCCCCTCCTCTACACCCCACAGCCCCACACCTGGTGCACCCCCTGCACTGCTAGGTCGGTTCCTTCACTTCTCCAACCCCAGGAAAACATCCTAGGCATATCATGTAAAAAGTAGTGTTCAGCTGAGGCCTGAAGCTAACATGAGCTGAGAGGGACAGTCCTTGCACCCCTGTGGTAATAACTCTGTAATAATAATTCTGTGATGATACCTCTGTATTGATACCTCTGTGCAGATACCTTTGTAGGAATAGCTCTGTTATAATCCCTCCGTGTTGATACCTATGTATTGATACCTTCGTAATGATACTCTGTATTGATACCTCTGTTATGGTACGCTGTCAAGTCATACCTCTGTGGTGATACCTCTGCATTGATACCTCTGGGTCCATATCTTCGTAACTTATTTTTGTGATTAGGCTAATCAGGTGAAATTTGATTAATGTTTCACAATACATGATTCTGTCTTATCACCAAAGGAAGTGGTGTCATTTGAAAATAAAATTGAAAAGAGATTGCTAGGGTTAGTTACTTTGATTTACAAACAGAATAAATATGAACAAGACGCAAATCAAATTTCACCTGAATAGCCTATTCACTGAAACAAGCTACGAAGATTATGGCCCCTGGACAGATACCTTGCAGTGATACGTCTGTATTTGTCCCTGTGTAATGATACCTCTGTGGTGATACTCTCTCAAGTGATACCTTTGTGGTGATACCTCTGTAATGATATCTCTCTAATGATAACTGTATAATGATGGCTCTGCAATGAAACCTCTCTGGTGATACCTCTGTACTAGTACCTCTATAATGATACCTCTGTGGTAATTCTTTTTGTGGTGATATCTCTGTATTTTCCTGTGGTCAACCCTCTCTCATGAGACCTCTGTTTTGAAATTTTGGTGGTGATACCTCTGTAATGATACCCCTATGGTGAGATACCTCTATAGTCATACCTCTGTGCTGATACCTCTGTTATGATACGTCTGTGGTGATATATTATTATGGTACTTCTGTATTGATACCTCTGTAGTGACACCTCTGCATTTATACCTCTGTGCTGATACCTTTGTAGCGATACTAATGATGCCTCTAGAACTGTACTTATACTCCTGGTGTATACCGGTCATTTCTACAATACTATAGGTATACACAAGTTTCCAAAGACCATGAGCCTGCCATGTTTGTATCCAATATGGGAGGCAGGTTACCCACCAATCACTGCCTAGAAGTGTGGCTCTACCCCAGATAAAACCCTGACAATATTATGTTGGCAGTTAGCATCACCCCGACCTGACCCTCCATGCCGGCCCTGGGTAAGCTGGGTGTGGACGTGTAGACGGACCTCTCACCAGTACATGAGAAACACCCTCCACCCTCCCTAGGACTCCCCGGGCCACTAGCCAACTTGTGGTTAAGACTCCAGCATTAAGAGCATAGTACGCCAGACAGCGGTGGCGGCACGTGGTGGGATCTGTCAAT
Source organism: Lepidonotus clava (assembly GCA_936440205.1). Classification (NCBI taxonomy): domain Eukaryota; kingdom Metazoa; phylum Annelida; class Polychaeta; order Phyllodocida; family Polynoidae; genus Lepidonotus; species Lepidonotus clava. Next base: position 5,641,209 of record OW387138.1, read on the forward strand.
ACAGGGTCTGTGTGGAGCCAGGGCTATTAGATAACCCAATTACCGGGGTTTGGGTTGGCAAATAGACAACCTATAATGTCAGAGCTGTCTCGTATAGAGAGGGATGAGGTAGGGATGAGGTAGGGATGAGCAGGGCCGGGCCGGGCACGTGGTGTTTGTGTGGACATGTGGGTGTGTATAACATAAGTTCACACTGACTGTACGGCCGAGGGGAGGACTGTGTGAGAGGTGTGGGAGGTGTAGGAGGAGGAGGAGGAGGAGGTGTGGGAGGCTCTCCCCACCCCCACCCCCCACCCCAGCTGGGGGAGGATCCAAACAGGCCGGCTATTGATAGTTCCCGGCGTGTGCCGCCCTGCTACCTGGCGTACTCCCGTTCTAAATCCGTCTCCTGACTGGCATCAGCAAAATGTCTCTGGTACTGCCTCTCAGAGCAGTCGGAGAAATACGGCCTGTATGTACAATATACATAGACCTAAGGCCGTCAGGGGGTCAGAGAAATACGGCCTGTATGTACAATATACATAGACCTAAGGCCGTCAGGGGGTCAGAGAAATACGGCCTGTGTGTACAATATACAGAGACCTAAGCCTGTCAGGGGGTCAGAGAAATACGGCCTGTATGTACAATATACAGAGACCTAAGGCCGTCAGGGGGTCAGAGAAATACGGCCTGTATGTACAATATACATAGACCTAAGGCCGTCAGGGGGTCAGAGAAATACGGCCTGTGTGTACAATATACAGAGACCTAAGCCTGTCAGGGGGTCAGAGAAATACGGCCTGTATGTACAATATACAGAGACCTAAGGCTGTCAGGGGGTCAGAGAAATACAGTCTGTACGTACAATATACAGAGACCTAAGGCTGTCAGGGGGTCTGATAAATACAGCCTGTATGTACAATATACAGAGACCTAAGGCCGTCAAGGGGTCAGAGAAATATGGCCTGTATGTATAATATACAGAGGCCTAAGACTGTCAGGGGGACAGAGAAATACGGCCTGTTGACCAATGGGAGCAGGGGGAGTGGTAAAAATGGTTCTGCATGTCTATTCATCATTAACTTTATAATCTAGTATGTGCATATCTGGCTATTTTTTTACCATCATTAAGGAAACCATGATAATGATGTATTTCATATGATAGATTTAGTAATTACTTCTAATAGAGAAATAAACCCAAACCCAGGGGGAGGGGCCCGCAGCTGGGAGATGACAGGGGTCTGTTACTACAGAGATAGTGGCAATATCTCTGCATGAGCCTTGAAGAGAGAACACCCCCTGCTAAGCGGATCTATAAGTACAGGGAGAGGGGGAAGCCCTTTTACTTCCTGATTATCTAATTGGCGAGCCCTAGGATCCTCACTATTCATCACTCACTGCCTTATTGCTCTTTGATTATATCCATATCAACCTCCACTGCCCTACCGAGCATCCCAGTCGAGTAGCCAAAAGTATATGAGTTATTGATGCTTGCTGATATAGAAGAGCTTTGCACACTCAGGTTTATTTGAAGGTAATAGATTGAGGCAGTCATCTGAGATATCAAACAATACTTATGCAAGGTCAAAGTAATTTTTTCTGTTGGTTAATAACTTAATCTGTACAGAGCCATGAATTTGATAAACCCACTTAGAAGACTAGCCCCTCTCAGGTGTTGTTAACTTTTTGCTTGAGTTAGATGATACAGAGGTACTTTATATGAGTGCACTGATGTGGTGTCAGTCCTAAGTTGAAGAAACTACATGTGTAAAGCAGTGTTAGACTGAGAATGAATCTCTTCTTGTTGTGCTTGAAGAGTGAAGGCTAGCCAGGGGCCAGAGTAACCACTAGATAGTGGGGCATATAGCGGGCAGTGGACAGAGTGTTTCAGGTTTTCAGTCGAGTCACCTCTATACAGGACTAGGCCAGGGTACTTCACAGGCAGGTTTGACTATGTGACTAGGAGTGTTTGGTTGTGGGCTGAGTGGACTAGCCTAAGGACTGGTGAGTGTCAATGGGAAGTCAGTGACTTATATCATATATGCTTTGGACATTATTAAACAGCATCGTTTCATGCAAGTGTGCGTGTCAGCTCTAGATGATGAACTACGGCTTGAGATGATGAGCAGTCCAATAACAAAAAGACTGTGACTTGGACTGGTTCACAAAACGGAATAATGAGTTGAAGAATAATGCCTAATTACTCCACTATCAATGACAATAAAGTAAACCCACATAGTTCATGAGCATAGAATGTTTATTCCCTCTTATCAGGTCAATACCAGGTGCAGCTGAACGCGACATCTTTAGGTCAGCCATGGTTCTCTACCAGCTGAACATGACATCTTTAGGTTGCCCACAGTGTCAACCAGCTGAACGTGACATCTTTAGGTCGCCCGCTGTCGTTTACCAGCTGAACACAACATCTTTAGGTTGCCCTCAGTCATTTACCAGCTGAACACGACATCTTTAGGTTGGCTGCGGTCCTCTACCAGAACAGTGCAATATGTGTACAAAGTGTGACGTCAAAAAGGTGGGTTAGTTCCGGTATTCCTCACCAGAGGTCTCCGGTATTCCTTGGTCAGGGCACCCTAACCGACCCCCTAATGCCACCCTACCCCTCTAACAACCCCTAACCAACCCCCTACTGCCGCCCTACCCCTCTGACAGCCCCTAACCCAGCCCCTACTGCCACCCTACCCCTCTAACAACCCCTAACCCAGCCCCTACTGCCACCCTACCCCTCTAACAACCCCTAACCAACCCCCTACTGCCGCCCTACCCCTCTGACAGCCCCTAACCCAGCCCCTACTGCCACCCTACCCCTCTAACAACCCCTAACCCAGCCCCTACTGCCACCCTACCCCTCTAACAACCCCTAACCAACCCCCTACTGCCGCCCTACCCCTCTGACAGCCCCTAACCCAGCCCCTACTGCCACCCTACCCCTCTAACAACCCCTAACCAACCCCCTACTGCCGCCCTACCCCTCTAACCACCCCTAACCCAGCCCCTACTGCCACCTTACCCCTCTAACCACCCCATACCCAGCCCCTACTGCCACCCTACCCCTCTAACCACCCCTAACCGACCCCCTAATGCCACCCTACCCCTCTAACAACCCCTAACCAACCCCTACTGCCGCCCTACCCCTCTAACAACCCCTAACCCAGCCCCTAATGCCGCCCTACCCCTCTAACCATCCCTTACCGACCCCCTACTGCCACCCTACCCCTCTAACCATCCCTAACCGACCCCCTACTGCCACCCTACCCCTCTAACCACCCCTAACCCAGCCCCTAATGCCGCCCTACCCCTCTAACCACCCTTAACCCAGCCCCTAATGCCGCCCTACCCCTCTAACCACCCCTAACCCAGCCCCTAATGCCACCCTACCCCTCTAACCACCCCTAACCGACCCCCTTATGCCGCCCTACCCCTCTAACCACCCTTAACCCAGCCCCTAATGCCGCCCTACCTCTCTAACCACCCCTAACCCAGCCCCTAATGCCACCCTACCCCTCTAACCACCCCTAACCGACCCCCTACTGCCACCCTACCCCTCTAACAACCCCTAACCAACCCCTACTGCCGCCCTACCCCTCTAACAACCCCTAACCCAGCCCCTAATGCCCTCCTACCCCTCTAACCATCCCTTACCGACCCCCTACTGCCACCCTACCCCTCTAACCACCCCTAACCGACCCCCTACTGCCACCCTACCCCTCTAACCACCCCTAACCCAGCCCCTAATGCCGCCCTACCCCTCTAACCATCCCTTACCGACCCCCTACTGCCACCCTACCCCTCTAACCACCCCTAACCAACCCCTACTGCCACCCTACCCCTCTAACCACCCCTAACCGACCCCCTTATGCCGCCCTACCCCTCTAACCACCCTTAACCCAGCCCCTAATGCCGCCCTACCTCTCTAACCACCCCTAACCCAGCCCCTAATGCCACCCTACCCCTCTAACCACCCCTAACCGACCCCCTACTGCCACCCTACCCCTCTAACAACCCCTAACCAACCCCTACTGCCGCCCTACCCCTCTAACAACCCCTAACCCAGCCCCTAATGCCGCCCTACCCCTCTAACCATCCCTTACCGACCCCCTACTGCCACCCTACCCCTCTAACCACCCCTAACCAACCCCCTACTGCCACCCTACCCCTCTAACCACCCCTAACCCAGCCCCTAATGCCACCCTACCCCTCTAACCATCCCTTACCGACCCCCTACTGCCACCCTACCCCTCTAACCACCCCTAACCAACCCCTACTGCCACCCTACCCCTCTAACCACCCCTAACCCAGCCCCTAATGCCGCCCTACCCCTCTAACAACCCCTAACCAACCCCCTACTGCCACCCTACCCCTCTAACAACCCCTAACCAACCCCTACTGCCACCCTACCCCTCTAACCACCCCTAACCCAGCCCCTAATGCCACCCTACCCCTCTAACCACCCCTAACCCAGCCCCTACTGCCACCCTACCCCTCTAACCTCCCCTAACCAACCCCCTACTGCCGCCCTACCCCTCTAACCACCCCTAACCCAGCCCCTAATGCCACCCTACCCCTCTAACCACCCCTAACCGACCCCTACTGCCACCCTACCCCTCTAACCACCCCTAACCCAGCCCCTAATGCCACCCTACCCCTCTAACCATCCCTTACCGACCCGCTACTGCCACCCTACCCCTCTAACCATCCCTTACCGACCCGCTACTGCCACCCTACCCCTCTAACCACCTCTAACCCAGCCCCTAATGCCGCCCTACCCCTCTAACCACCCCTAACCAACCCCCTACTGCCACCCTACCCCTATAACCACCCCTAACCGAACCCCTACTGCCGCCCTACCCCTCTAACCATCCCTAACCGACCCCCTAATGCCGCCCTACCCCTCTGACAGCCCCTAACCCAGCCCCTAATGCCGCCCTACCCCTCTAACCGACCCCTACTGCCACCCTACCCCTCTAACCACCCCTAACCCAGCCCCTACTGCCACCCTACCCCTCTAACCACCCCTTACCCACCCCCTACTGCCACCCTACCCCTCTAACCACCCCTAACCCAGCCCCTAATGCCGCCCTACCCCTCTAACCACCCCTAACCGACCCCTACTGCCACCCTACCCCTCTAACCACCCCTAACCTAGCCCCTACTACCACCCTACCCCTCTAACCACCCCTAACCCACCCCCTACTGCCGCCCTACCCCTCTAACCACCCCTAACCCACCCCCTAATGCCGCCCTACCCCTCTAACCACTCCTAACCGACCCCCTAATGCCGCCCTACCCCTCTAACCACTCGTAACCCACCCCCTACTGCCACCCTACCCCTCTAACCACCCCTAACCCAGCCCCTACTGCCACCCTACCCCTCTAACCACCCCTAACCGACCCCCTACTGCCGCCCTACCCCTCTAACCACTCCTAACCGACCCCCTACTGCCGCCCTACCCCTATAACCACCCCTTATCCAGCCCCTACTGCCACCCTACCCCTCTAACCACCCCTAACCGACCCCCTAATGCCGCCCTACCCCTGTAACCACCCCTAACCGACCCCCTACTGCCACCCTACCCCTCTAACCACCCCTAACCCAGCCCCTACTGCCACCCTACCCCTCTAACAAGTCCTAACCCAGCCCCTACTGTCGCCCTACCCCTCTAACCACCCCTTACCAACCCCTAATGCCACCCTACCCCTCTAACAACCCCCAACCCAGCCCCTACTGCCATCCTACCCCTCTGACAGCCCCTTACCGACCCCCTACTGCCACCCTACCCCTCTAACCACCCCTAACCCAGCCCCTACTGCCACCCTACCCCTCTAACCACCCCTAACCCAGCCCCTACTGCCGCCCTACCCCTCTAACCACCCCTAACCAACCCCCTACTGCCGCCCTACCCCTATAACCACCCCTTATCCAGCCCCTACTGCCACCCTACCCCTCTAACCACCCCTAACCGACCCCCTAATGCCGCCCTACCCCTGTAACCACCCCTAACCGACCCCCTACTGCCACCCTACCCCTCTAACCACCCCTAACCCAGCCCCTACTGCCACCCTACCCCTCTAACAAGTCCTAACCCAGCCCCTACTGTCGCCCTACCCCTCTAACCACCCCTTACCAACCCCTAATGCCACCCTACCCCTCTAACCACCCCTAACCCAGCCCCTACTGCCACCCTACCCCTCTGACAGCCCCTTACCGACCCCCTACTGCCACCCTACCCCTCTAACCACCCCTAACCCAGCCCCTACTGCCACCCTACCCCTCTAACAAGCCCTAACCCAGCCCCTACTGCCACCCTACCCCTCTATCCACCCCTAACCAACCCCCTACTGCCACCCTACCCCTATAACCACCCCTAACCGACCCCCTACTGCCGCCCTACCCCTCTGACAGCCCCTTACCGACCCCCTTATGCCGCCCTACCCCTCTAACCACCCTTAACCCAGCCCCTAATGCCGCCCTACCCCTCTACCCACCCCTAACCCAGCCCCTAATGCCGCCCTACCCCTCTAACCACCCCTAACCGACCCCCTACTGCCACCCTACTCCTCTAACCACCCCTAACCAACCCCCTACTGCCACCCTACCCCTCTAACAAGTCCTAACCCAGCCCCTACTGTCGCCCTACCCCTCTAACCACCCCTTACCAACCCCTACTGCCGCCCTACCCCTCTAACCACCCCTAACCCAGCCCCTACTGCCACCCTACCCCTATAACCACCCCTAACCCAGCCCCTACTGCCACCCTACCCCTCTAACCACCCCTAACCGACCCCCTAATGCCGCTGTACCCCTCTAACCACCCTCACCCAGGGGAACGCGAGTTTGAAATCTGACATTTACAACTTCTGTCTCAGGGTTTATGGCAAAAAGGGCACAGAAAAGTCACAAGTCAATTAACCATCACACGCTTTGCACACAGGTATTCGTCAGTGACCAGAGATGTCTGGCCCATCTGCCAAGTATACCTGACCTTTCGTTGGCCTCTACCTTTCCCGGGAGGTACTTCAGGAGCTAGTACCAGTTTACCAATGACTGGCCCTGCTGACATTTGTCAAGTTTTTGTCGATGCTCAGACAGAACCCTTCGACACCCACTCCCCCTACTGGAAACACAAACTCTACTCCCCGACTTCAACCTTCCCTTCCTAGGCTTCAGCCTTCTTTCCACTGTCAGTCGCAAACATCTGACTGAGTACCCCCGAACAACCTTCCCCTCAACCCTCTTCCAGGCCTCAGAGCTATCAGTCAGAAACATCAGACTGAATACACTCCCCCTCCCCTCAAGCCTGACATAATTTTTCCTTTCACTCTGCTTGTTAAATGAAATGTGTTGCATAATATCAATATGACATTTATCGATACCACCTGTCAAACAATTTTCTGATGTTTTATGGTCTGTTTGTTTCTCTTCGTATGGACAAATGGAGAGGACACCTGCTATCTGAGATGTGGTAATGGACAATTGACTGAACAGCCACAATACCCTGGCTAATCTTAGCCATAAGGTTTCATCTATGCTCACCATTCTATCTACTTTAAACCATTGAACTTTATAATGTACCCCAAGAGTCAAATCTACCTTTCACAAAAGGGAGGGGCAGAGGGAGGTGGTTGGGTAAGGGGCAGGGAGGGGCAGAGGGTGGTGGGTGGGTAAGGGGCAGGGAGGGGCAGGGGGTGGTGGTTGGGTAAGGGGCAGGGAGGGGCAGAGGGTGGTGGGTGGGTAAGGGGCAGGGAGGGGCAGGGGGTGGTGGTTGGGTAAGGGGCAGCAGGGGGCTGAGGCAGTGAGGGCGACAGGTTGATCAACACTGCTTGTGCCAGGTTCAGATATCAGTACCAAGTACTGTTATCCCATGGTTTCACCAGGCATTTCTACTCTGTATGTGTAGGGTCGTATGGCAGAGATACTTGTGTTTTCGTTTGTCAGTCATCCAGAAGGCGCAGTCTTCTTGATGTTGAGACTCACAATTATACCAGGGAGGAAAAACACCATAGTTTATAGTCTCCCGCCTACTAATATTACTATACTATTAACATACCGTCTACTCTATAAACATTTTAGGGACGTGTATATCTGACATGGCATTTTCTTGAATTTGACAAGTATTAGAAATCTTGGTGACACAAGGAGGCAACTAACCCAGGCAAGCAGTAACGTAACAAGCACATTCTGCTACCGTACTTTTTTGGTTAGTCTGTAACCTGCCCAATTTGTACGTAATAGTTAAGTTACTTTAGGTGAGACTTACCAAAAAAGAATGTCATAAGAACATGATATTTTAGTGAAGTTGAGACCTTACTAATAAAGAATGTTATAATAACGTTATCGTAATGTGAAAGAAATGTTACAAGAATGTCACAATAATGTTACAGTGCAACGTCACAATGTTAAGTTCTAAAGACGTTTTTGGGTGCCATCAAAAATAACAGAACTTAACAGAATGTTCTTGCAATGTTATAATAACTTCATATTCTTACCTGGGAAATGACATGATAGTGGCCATTTCCTACATTTTTGTAGCACTACTACCACTTGCCATGCAACATTTCAAAGAATTACATTGGTACCCTCCAACCCAGCTCCCCTTGCCATGGGAGTCTTCTTTTCTGTAAAGGCGTACAGACTATTACAACCTTACCCTTTGAGAGCCGAGTGCCCTCTCCCACACCCCCTCCCCCCCAGCCCGCCCATCGATTGTCGCCCCTCCTGGCGGGCGACACGCGATGTGTCATGGCCGCCGTTGTGATTGGTGAATACCCCATGACTTCTCAATCCGCCCAGCGACTTCTGTATTTTGGAAAACATACGCAAGCAAGCAGCAACATAACAGACATGTTTTGCGACCATACTTTTTTGGTCAGTCTGCCGGGTTAGATTAGGACTTACTAAAAAAAGGGTGTTATAATGACATCACATTTTACTGAAGTTGAGACCTTATTCAGAATGTTATAATAATGTTATTTTTACATGAAAGAACATGAAAAGAATGTCACAGTGCAACGTCACAATCTTAGGTTCTAAAGACGTTTTTGGGTACCATCAAAATAAAGTAACAAGAACCAAAGCAGAACTTTACAGAACGTTGCTGCAACATTATAATGACGTCACATTCTTGCTTAGGTAGGGCCTTAGTGACAGTGACAGGAGCCTTGAAAATCGATAGGGACATAGGAAACCTGTGTTATCTAATCTTTATGTGTGGCATTGAAAATGAGAAGTGAGAAAAACAGGGGCGGATCCAGAGGGAGGGGTTCTGGGGGTCCTGACTCCCCGCTTTTGGTGGACCCCTAAACTACAAAAAGAGGGGGAAATGCCATACGTGCATGCACAAATGCACGCTGTTTCAGTACTAAGCTATTATACTGCCCCCCTCCCTTTCAAAAATCCTGTATCAGCCCTTGAACAATGTGCAGTTCTAGTATTTCTTAAATTCGCCATGTGACGTTAGGAGGCCCCATCGTGGGCCCTGGTAAGGGAGTCTTGGGCCGAACAAGGATCGATCAGAAATGGAGTATTTTTTCCACTTTGCCCATCTCAGCCGACCACGTGACGCCTGTGGGAGGTAATTGCGGGAACCAGCCCATAGAGAAAAGAGCCCGTATGTTGGGTACAGTGCGCATGTCAGGCGCTGGGACCCACGAGGGGGTCACACTGTACACCATGTACACAATGTACCGGCGGGCACGGAAAGTGTCGGTGATTCCGTATGTTATCTCCGCCTCTCCATTGGCCAATTCGGTTGTGGAGTTCAGCGCGGTAAAATCGTTACCAGCAGGGGACTGAACCCTTTAAATTGATTCAGTTTATTACACTTATCTTTTGAATAAAACATGCAGGGATTTGTAGAGTTTATTGAAAACAATAGAGAGTATGAACTCTAGTAACATGGGATAGGAGCTTTTCTTAAGAAAACACCCTACAAATCATGATTTAGGACCCCCTCTGTAGCTATAAAAACAGCTATTGGGATGTGATGAGGGCTGAGTTGGAAAGTCTAATTTGCTAATTAAAAGGGATCATGTGAAATGTCTCCTTTTCCCTAATAATCTATATTTGTCTTCCATTCACACAAATCGGATGTTTATATCTACCCGATTGAAAGGCGTTTACATTATGTCTACAGTTTACAATTTGTATTGTTGATCGTGCCTTTTTGTTAACCAGTTACTAGAAGTATGCTACGCGCCCCCATATTTATTGTTCCCCCATCCAAACCCCTCTCACGTGTAAGATCTGAATAAAGGAGAATTGGCTGGGTGCCAGCCTCCCGGGCCTGGAATGTCTACACACACTGAAAGTAGGTCAAGGTGAGCAGGACTGAGTCTCCCACCTGGACGGTGAAGGGTTAACTATCCTCCCACCTGCCCACGTCACCAGGACGGCAGAGGGTAACCTGCTCAATACCTACTTTAGGTTAGTGCAAGCAAGCAGCCATGTCACCCTGATCAAGTAAAGAGTTCAGTTTCAGCTTTGATAAGTGAGAATCTGTTTTAGCAGTTGGATTATTGCCCTCAGCACTCGGATGAATGCATGTGCTTCCAAAATTGTAACATAGATCTATGTATATTTTAAGAGTGAGGCTCCATATACCCTCTCACGTCCACCCGAATGGGGCCATGTCGTCCTAGACGCATATGAAGTGCTCCACCAAAGTCAGTGTCATGCTCTTTTGTAAGGCCGTGCTTGCTCATGGGAACATCCCTGAGTGGGGGGTAGCACCCACCCATAGTGCAAACTATAGGTACTTGATATGATATGGTGCTAAATACACATATCGTATAGCCTCCTCTGCCTGCAGCAACTGTAGCTGGCCGGTGCTAAGAGGTCAAGAGCTATAGATGTTGTGCAGATGACGTCACATACTCTAAAATTGACTGGCTGCAATTGGTGATAATTTTAGATTCATCATCATTTATCATGTTAAGACAAGTACAAGATATAGCAATGCCAAATTCACTGAACAAAATCTTATGAAATCATAATGAACAATTTTGATAATTTAGAAATTATTGATTTCCTATTTTTTTATGACTACGTGGTTATGAGAACCAGGTGGTGATCTTCAAAATCTGGTCACATAACCTCATCTGTACAAGGTCTATAGAAGAGGCGGGCGAAGAGTGCGTACAGATACTCACTGATATCGATCTGTCCCCAGACTTACGCCTGGTCAGGTTTCAAATCCCATGTCCCATGCTTATTAAGTAAGACTTCGTTTCTCAAGAAAGGAAGTTTCAGATTAAAGTTCCCATGGCAACCATTAAAGATGGCGGTGGGTGCGGGAGGCGCCCCCTGGCATCGTGTCGGTTATAACAGACCCCGCCTGCCGGGAGTAAGCCGACCTGGCCATCACCATGGTAACCCATTACAGCCTACAGGAGGCCTAAAGCCCCATACCCACTAAGCAACTTTTACAGAGTCGGCCGAAGGATCGGCACTCAAATCTACCTATTTTATTATCACCAGTTAGTATGGTGCATTAAAATGTGCATGTTTAAACTGAATCGGCATTAAAATTGGCCGATTCTAGGGGTAGAATTCGCTGATTGTAGCACCAATCGGTTGGTCCACTGAGTCAAAATGACCTAGTGGGTATGGGCCTTCATTCAGACAGAGAGGGCCGAGAAGGAGCAGCAGGAACAAAGCCCACATCAGGCCAGACTCAAAAACACGGCTATGAAAACACAGGACTCAGCTGCCCCGAACCTGTAATAAGACGGGCAACAGGGGCCTGGGGAGGGAGGGGGTAAGTGTGTTGACTTGTGGCTTTGATGTGATTAAAAGGGAGCTGAGGGCCATGAGAGGGGTGGTTGAGCGCCATAAGGTAAACAAGGATTGGGGTGGGGCCAAAGGGAAACAGCAATACTGGCCCTTCAGAGATATACAGCATTATTTACCCCTTATATGGATGCAGCATACAGCGTCACTGGAGCCTTCCATGTACTATCCATGTCCCCTGGACACCAGAGGGTAACCTGTTCGCTAGCTACTTTAGAGGTGCAATGAGAGTAGATAGGAATTCTACTCTCATTAATCAAAGAAAGTAGACAGCCACGTTGCCCTGATACAGTAAAGAGATGAGCTTGTCTGGCTTCAACTTTGATCAATGAGAACTTGTTCTAGCAGTTAGCCCTGTATTATTGCCTTCAGCACTCGGATGAATGGACATATTTTTAAAATTGTAACATAGATCTATGCATAGTTTAAAAGTGAGGATACATAGTCTTCCACATCCACTCTAATTGGGCCATGTGGTCCTAGAAGCATCAAGAGCTCTACCAAAGTCATAGTATTTTACTCTTTTGTAAGGTCATGTTCATGGGAACGTCCAGGGTTGAGTGGGGGCGGGGGGCTGCACCCCACCATCCCCCGCCGTTAGTGCAAAATATAGGTCCATCATTTTGTGATATGGTCCTAAATAAACATACCTTATAGCCTCCTCTGCATGCAGAAACCATAGCAGGGCGGTGTTAGAAGGTCGAGAGCTATAGACGTTGTGCATATGACATTACCTCCTTTAAAATTGACAAGCGGCCATGTTGGTGATCATTTTGGAATTATTACTATTTATAATTTTAAGACACTTACAAGATATAGTATTGCCAAATTCACTTAAAGACAATAGCGCCATTTGTTACTGCACACTATGGCACGCAGCCTGCAGGTATGTATGTGCAGTGGAGCGTGACCATCACTGCCCTCTGCATGGTGCCTGTGGAAGGTGGGGAGGAGCAGTGCATTTATGGTTATAACTTTGTTAATATTTATCCAATCATCACACAGTTAGCACTAACATAATCCTTATGATGTGGGGAACAATTTTGGAATATAATATCTCAGGATATTTTCTATTTTGATAGATTTAGGGACCATTAAAACAAATAGACCTAGTGGGTTAATTCCAGACTTACAGGTAGATAATCAATTTTTCTGGCTAAATTCATGCGGTGACCCCATGTTTTCTTTGTTGAAAATGAAAGCCAACAGTCCAACACACATTATGTGTCACTTTTATTGATTTTTCAACTTTGACTTTTTGTGTGTGGACTTTCTTGTCAGAAATTTGATTTTTTTAAGAAATAGATTTTTAAGGAAAATAGACTGAAATGCAGTGAAAACAACACATTTTTCTCTAGGCCATGCATAAAGTCTGTGAACATGTGTCTTAGCTTTAGATTTGAGTGATTAGTTTGTTTAGTTGAGGATTAGTATGAAAGTATTCACAAAAATTGTACCCGTGAATATTGCTCTACAAAACCTTAGTTTTGAGGGAATTATGCACATATTATTCCTCCTGTAGATAAAAAGTTAGCACGGTGACCCCCTAATTTTTTTCCATTTTTTGATTCTAAACATATTTATCTAGCAATTCTCTGAGTTTCAACAAAATCTCAACTTTAGATCTATAATGGTGCCATTGCCCTTAACAAAATCTTATGGAATCATAATCAACAATTTTGTTAATTTGTCTGCACAAGATCTATATAGGAGAGGCGGGCGAAGAGTGCATACAGAGGCCAGCTCACTGGTATCGATCTGTCCCCAGACTTACGCCTGGTCAGGTTTCAAATCCCATGTCCCATGCTTATTAAGTAAGACTTCATTTCTCAAGAAGGGAAGTTTCAGATTAAAATTCCCATGGCAACCATTAAAGATGGCGGCGGGTGCGGGCTGCGGGAGGCGCCCCCTGGCATCACATCAGTAATAACAGACCCTGCCTGATGGGAGAAAGCTGACCTGGTCATCACCATGGTAACTCATTACACTCTACAGGAGGACTAAAGGCCACATTACACTATGCATCAGTCCACGATTCGCATCGGGTCATATTGCCCGACGCAAACGATTCGCGTTATACTACAGACATATTTGTAAAAACCGATGTTAGCTAATTGCCCAACGTGACCCCAACGTGACCCAAACTGCATAGTGTAATATATTTCGCGTTGGGTCTGACATGTAGTGTACTATAGCCTGAATGTGAATCAGATGCATTGGACACTGGGACCAAACATGGACAGATACCCAACGCATGGTGTAATTAGGGCTTAACTCAGACAGAGAGGGCCGAGAAGGAGCAGCAGGAACAAAGCCCGCATCAGGCCAGACTAAAAAAACAGGCTATGAAAACACAGGACTGGGCCACGCAAAACCTGTAATAAGATGGGCAACAGGGGCCTGGGGAGGGAGGGGGTAAGTGAGTTGACTTGTGGCTTTGATGTGATTAAAAGGGAGCTAAGGGCCATGAGAGGGGCCGCCCAGTGCCATAAGGTAAACAAGGATTGGGGTGGGGCCAAAGGGAAACAGCAATACTGGCCCTTCAGAGATATACAGCATGATTTACCCCCTCATAGGGATACAGCATACAGTGCTACTATAGATCTGGGAAGCAAGATCCTGAATCCGCCAGTGCTCATAGGGATGCAACAAACAGTGTACCGTCCTTTACCAACACACACAGGCTTACACAATGAACGTTACACGTCCCATTGTCAAAACAATATTAATGTAACCTCAAATAAACATCCATGAGAAATGGAATAGGCCTGACCCCTGCCACAATGATCTCATAGTCTGGTCTCTTTTGTGACCTCACTTCATGGGTACAAAACGTATTTGGCAGTTACCCCTTTGGGTCATCCAATAAGTACCTAGACTCTCCAAATCCCATTAATCCAGGCTAAAAAAAGATCCGTTTCCGGTGGACTGACTGGCTTTTTAAAGGGCCAGTCGGGCGGTCGGGATTTCTTTTTTTTTTTTTTAATATATTTTTTCATATAGAGAATGTACTAAAAATTTTCAGGAAAAAAAAATTCTGAAGATTTTTCAGAAAAAAAGTCTCCCAGTCAGGGGTATTACACCCAGTCGGGCGGTCGACCGGAAACAGAAATGGGACTGTATCTCCCATTTCTTCAGAAACTGTTATATGGACACATCAGTTCTGTCGACTGTGCTACTGCCAGGTTGGTCGAACCACATACCAGTGTTCTCTCTTAGGTTGAGCCAAATCATATGGTTTTAAAACCAGACAAATGGTCCAAACTCTTTTTGACTATCCAATATTATAACCATGATGCCAGAAAGCTGATAACGACATTTTTTTATCAAAACCAAAAGAAAAAGATATGACCATGGTTAATGCAGTTACGAAGCCAGGGAGGTTCCTAGATGTCTGGAATCCCAAAATATAGATAAAATGTAAGAAATGTCAAGAAATGTAGGTTGGAACCCGTTAAATTTACCTGGAACCCCTTCGACTTTAGGGCTGGCTACGCCCCTGATTAATAGGTAAAGAGAGGCTTGTCCTTTGTCTTAGTGTTTAGGATAAGGCCATTATTATACGTACGCGTCAGTGCATGTATCCCACGCATTGATGCGTGTATACCATGTTTTTGGTATACGCAAGAATACTCAACGGCCTACTGGGGCTGCTCCTTAACTCCGGTTAGTATTTCTAGCAGCGTGCGGTACGCATGAATACTAACCGCTGCTTAGATATCTGTCTTCGGGCTCGTGCAGGATAAATTTTTATCCCCAGCTCGTATCCTGCCTTATCCCACCTCCTCATGCAGTTTTCCTATACTGCCACTGCGGAGTTGACCTAGGTAACTCTTCTACATACGCAGGTAACACTGGAGTGAATGTTGATTGTCTGTTGATGTGCTAAAGGCGGCCCAGGGTGGACTCGGCCTGACGATGGTTGGTCTGTCAATTTAATCAGGGTAACGGACGGAGAGGGGGCCGAGTTAGACGCGGTGCGGGTTGGGTTCAGTCGGGTGTTGGGTCAGGGTTTCACATATTTCACCTATTTTCCTCGCTTCACATTCGATAAAAATGTTGATATAGCTTGAGGTTGATATCTTGTTGATGATGCCAATTTTTTGTAGCAAAAAGAGATAAATATAAACCCAAAATAATGCACAACTCTTCACACTATTTGTCATTTGCATTCACTTCCTGGGCTGGTCAAACGTCGACCACTGTCAAACCACCCAGCATGGTGCTGTGTTTGTTTCATAGTTACAAATCTTAAAGTTTCCTGTTCGCCCGATAATAAGTTTACCTTTGTCTCCTTATTTGATCAATCTATCTAATATCATACATAGAAAATAAGAGCGTATAAGCCGGAGGTTTTGGTTCCTAACCATACACAAATCTATAAGGTCCAGCTGCTACCTTATTTAGGGGTGTCATTTACCTATAACTATATAAGCTCAATCATGTCTAACATTTCGCTCCGATGATCACCTTCAAATAGTGCACTATTCATGAACCTCTACCGGGTTGTTTTCACCGACACAGCTGTGGTTACTGGAGCCCACCTCAGGGTAGGGAGGGCCCCGTGCCTGAGGCTCCTCCACAAAACAAACAAACACACCCTTCTCTGACGAACACCCGATACCCACTAACACTGGTTATGCGGGGGGTGTATGACGAACCACCCCTCATACCGCAGGCTGTGCTAACCAAGTATCTGAAATTATCTTATAAAAAGAAGTATCGCGGGGGCCCTCCGAGGGTAGCTCTACAACCCATAAGGGATCGTCACGTACTGAGGGCAAAGCCCGAGGTTCGTACGATCCCCATGGGTTGTACAGCCACCCAAGGACGACCCCAAAAGTGCTTCTTTATTTTACCACCCAAACAATGCTGAAATTTTTTAATAAATGCTGGAAAAATGCTGAGAATATGAAGCATATGACCTGTCAATGCGCCCTGTGCACAATACGCACTGCTCGCTGGCCGTGCGGGTGATAAATCCACATCAGGCGTCCTTCAGTATGCTCGGTCTTATCATATACAGGGAGGATGAGTCCCCTTAGTCAACCATTATATCTATGTGATATTCCACAGTACTCAGCTACTTGCTGTTTACGTAGTTCTACATTGACAACAGTTCACAACAGCTTACATATATGCAGTTCTTAGGCATTGCCCTATAAGATGCCGACAAAATCACAAAATTCATTTTAGAAACCGGATTCCAACACCTGTCATGCGATTCTAATTATAAATGTATGATTGTATGTTGATGTATTAGAGTTGTCAGTGTAACCCTTGTTTGTTAAGGACTTTTTTAAGTTCACAAAGTATTATTCTAAAGTTACTCATTGCCTACAAACAAAGTAGTCAAATTGATTTATCTATGTCCTTGTAACAATAATGTGTTTCAATTGAACGTTTTTCCAGTTCACAAGGTCAAGCTGGCCGAGCAGCATGACGAGCATGAACGAGGTAGGTCACGTGATGATGATGACGTCATGTGTTGTGTGGCCCGGATGTAACCCTCCTTTACTTGTCCTTGCAGCTCATAATATAAAATGGCACGGGCAAGAACTTGAGCGGGAAGAAGGTACGACCGGCCGTGGCAAGGCTGCCAGACACGGGGAGGCTTAACAAATTAATCTTTTGTTTATTTTTGCTTTCTCTGTTTTTCCCTACTTATCTGGGACACCTTTCTCATAAAGCTTATGACAAAAGCTGATTTATTTTCAATACCAAATTGGCAATCTATCTTCTTTAATCATTTTTTCTTTCAAAGGTTCTAAAAGTTTGGATGCACTTTTGTTCCAAGTTGAGTCTGGTTCAGCCTTGCCTGTTAAGGCCTTCTCCTAGATGATATAGACAATTTTCACTCATTTTGACTCTCAGTAGGATGAGAATTAAGCCTGCCATCACTTAGTGGAAGGACGCTCCCGTGACCACCCTGACTGTGACAGTTGGCCAGCACTGTCAGCCCTGACCCTGAAGGTCGGCCATCACTGTCAGCCTTGACCTTGACAGTTGGCTGGCATTGTCAGCCCTGACCTTGACAGTCGGCCATCACTGTCAGCCTTGACCTTGACAGTTGGCTGGCATTGTCAGCCCTGACCTTGACAGTCGGCCATCACTGTCAGCCCTGACCTTAGCATTTGGCTGGCACTGTTGGCCTTGACCTTGATGGTTAGCCGGCACTGTTGGCCTTGACCTTGATGGTCCCATGACTACCCTGACCGTGACAGTTGGCTGGCACTGTCAGCCTGACCTTGACAGTTGGTCATCACTCTCAGCCCTGACCTTGAGAGCCAGGGCTGACAGTGATGGCCAACTGCAACGTGTTGGCCCTGACCTTGACAGTTGGCCATCACTGTCAGCCCTGACCTTGACAGTTGGCCGGCCCTGTCAGCCTTGACCTTGAGAGTTGGTTGGCACTGTCAGACTTGACCTTGATGGTCGGCCAGCACTGTCAGCCCTGACCTTGACAGTTGACCATCACTGTTGGCCTTGACCTTGAAGGTCGGCCATCACTGTCAGCCCTGACCTTGATGGTCAGCCGGCAGTATCTTCCCAGTGACCATGACGGTGACCTTGATGGTTATCAGGCAGTGTCAGCATGACCACAGTCCCTTTATTTAGTCAGATCTTACACCATTTTCTCACATATTTCTAAGCAAATTTATATTTCTCTTTTTGTTTCTCTTTTGCACTCTTCCAAAAACGTTACCCATTTCGGAATTTAGCAAATTAACTTGGACAAGTAAATGAAAATCTGTACGTGCCATTTGCCGAGACAAGTCATCTTTACTAATGACATACTAACCAACTGTGTTTTCCTTCAAACCGTCATACCTATACCTCAAGGAGAGACAGCAGTCGTTATAGCAACCATGACCTAGCCCTACATTTGTTAAGTTCCGCTATTTCATTGCATGCAACACCTCGCCAGAAAAATTATGTATTCAAATAGCTAACTAAGATGAATTCTAACTACCTTTAGTATTCAGTGATTAATTAGTGTTCACCTAATCAAACTGAAAACATTGGATTTTGTTTCCTGCTGTCATATATGAGTGAATGTGAGTTATGCCAATGATTAGAGAAAGAAGTGACATGGTTGCTCTATGGTGTGTAGAAAAAGGGTACCTACTATGGGATTAGATAATTCGACATCTTCCTATCCAATTTGGGTTGCTTGGGAATTTAAGAACATCAATAATTTTTGTTTGACTTGGGGGGTGTATTCTTCACAGCGCTGAAACGTGGTTGCTACCACTATCATGTTCATTGATTGAATAACAACTATCCAGCGGCCTGTGGTTATGGCGGGTATATCTCAACTTTAATAGTGTTTGTAGATCACATTCTTCATATCCCCCGTTGGGGTACCGGGGTGGGGCTTCTGCTCCTGGGAAGAATATATATAGGGCCCCAGTAGCCCCTGCTGAACTATAAGGTGACGATAAGGGGGACCCAGCACAGACCAAGACTTAGTGGTTCATTGGGTTTGATTCCCAATTGGTGTCTAGGTTCACTAAGGGATGAGGTACAGCAAAAATGATTTCCAGGTTTTGATCCACTGCTGTTTGCCCGCCCTGTCACCTTCATCTCATAGATAAAATCACCAAAGACAGAATTCATCCCAACTTGCAATTGTTTTTGGTATGAAAATTACCCTGGCTGTCAGTACGGCGTAAAACCTCCATCACTCTCTAACTCACTCATTCCTCAGTTTGATTGGTTTGAAATGTATGGTATTCCTGACATTTGAAGCCATTGATAGGTTTGATCACAAAGTAGGTACTCCCCTTTATCCAACTTTGCTCCATAAACTTGACCCCCCCCCCCTCCTCCCCCTGACTGCTGTCTCTCCTTCAAACCTCATACATCATCACATATAAATGAGTACGACAAATTTGAGCGTTATGGGTAAATCTGTTGATTGTACCTGTTGGCATGTCACCGTAGGTGGACTAAGGCGAATCACTAACTGCATGTTTCACTGCTGCATGCTGCACTTTAATTTGTGATGCTTATCTGTGTGGGCAATTAACCAGATCAATGTTCCATGTCACAGCGTACTCCAGATACTCTCCTAAACTATACTGATTTAATCGCTAGTGTTAAATAAGTGTCTAGAGTGAAAGTCTCATTTTTGGACATTTTTATGAAATTATATTTCAATAAATGCATAATTAATAAGACATATATTACATTAAATCATTAAGGTTGTATAGTTGTCTCTTTAATTCTACTACTCTTTAATTTAATTAACTAGGCTGTATTTCTGCTTAATCTAGTAAATAACGTTTTATAACTGATTTTAAGTCTTGTCTAGTTTCATTTAAAATGAAAAGCCTTTGCATTAAAAACACCAGAACCCTATTTATGGATCATACTAAAGAGACAATGTGTGTTCTATGGCATGGGTAAGATATAAGACATTCTCTAAACTGAACTTGGTAATAAACATAAAATTATATTCAAATAGGTCATTTTAAACAAGGATATTGGACGTTAATGTGAAATAGTACATGAACTGTCAAACATACGAATGTTATGTTGTTAACATTGTTTAATATAAATACCTCACAATCAAAAGCAAATATTTCCAACTAGATATGTCTCTTCAAAACATTGCTCTGGAGGCAACCGTGATTTCTCTTGTAGGGTTTGACTCATTTGTCATATTTTGTAAGAATACTTTTGAATTATGAGACACAGTTCCCTTGAAACGAATATTCATGACCTGCCTTTCACGTTTCAAAATGGATACTTATTGTTTACCTAAATAGGGATTTTTAAAGATAAAAGTATACAAGAAATCTGTTTTTGTAAATCACATTTGCCCAGACAGAGATCAAACATTTTCATCTGATTTAACACATGTTGAAGACTTACAGTTGGTCACCAGCCCTACAAGCCTGGGACAGAAGGAAACAAACGTGAAGACAGATAATTCATTACTTGGCCTACAGATTACCTTAACATTACCTTAAAGCATTATGAATTGTGAATGTGTCTGCTGTATCCACTCAAGCCTCAATCGATAATATTTAAGCCAGTCAAACTATGCACTGGAAAAGAATGATTTTAAAAGTATTTTGGATAAGCACTAACTTCTTTATCATAACTTGTTATTAATGGGGTCAAGGGTTATTGTTTTAATTACCGAGTGCATCATTTCATGTCGCTGTCTATTTTTTGCTCTTGTTGATTTGCTAAGATCAGCGAGCATGAGTGGCCATGGTTTAGTGGGCCATGGCTTGTCACCCCATGTCTGCCGGTCGTTGGGCGTGTGGCCGTGGCTTAGCGGCTGTGGGGCGTGTGGCCATGGCTTGTCAGGACACTGCTTGACGCCCCAGGTCTGCCGGTCATGGGGCGTGTGGCCGTGGCTTAGCAGCCGTGGGGTGTGTGGCCGTGGCTTTGCAGGACAATGCTTGACGCCCCAGGTCTGCCGGTCAAGGGGCATGTGGCCGTGCCTTAGCAGGGCACTGCTCAATGCCCCAGGCCTGCGGGCCATGGGGCATGTGGCCGTGGCTTAGCAGAGCACTGCTTGATGCCCCAGGTCTGCCGGTCATGGGGCGTGTGGCCATGGCTAAGCGGCCGTGGGGTGTATGGCCATGGCTTAGCGGTCGTGGGGTATATGGCCATGGCTTAGCGGCTGTGTGGCCATGGCTTGTCAGAGCACTGCTTGACGCCCCAGGTCTGCCGGTCATGGGGCGTGTGGCCATAGCTGAGTGGCCGTGGGGCGTGTGGCCATAGCTTAGAGGCTCTGGGGACTGCTTGACACCCAAGGTCGGTCAGCCGTGGGGTGTGTGGCCATGATTTGGCAGGGCACTGCTTGACGCCCCAGGTCTGGCGGCTGTGGGGCATGTGGTGTGTGGCCGTGGCTTAGCGGCCGTGGGGCATATGGCCATGGCTTGGCCGGAAACTGCCCAACACCCCAGGTCTACTGAGCACTGTACCTGTTCTGCACAAGAAGGTGAGGTTGAGATCTGTTTAGCAAGAACGACCAATTCCTCCCATGGTTATTCAATTCTTATGCAGAGATTTCCCAGTGTGAGAGGCAATGTTGCTAGAAAGGATAATTTGGCTTTTAACTTATCACCAGAAATTGAGAGTTGCAATTCACTTGTAGGTCCTCTAAAGAACTTTCATGCTAGTTCATACTATAGATTCAATTGCAAAACGGTTGTTCTATACAAGTCTTTATAAAAGGACCTATAGTAGTATCATTTTCAAAAAGCAGGGATTAACTATACATCAAAGTAAATAGAAATATGACATGACATCTTTCACCTTTCTTCCTTCTTCCAATCCACCTCTAGACATTTTGACAGAAGACGAACATGCTTCAGCATAAAAGCCCCTTGACCCCATGGTAGTAAAGTGGTGACTTGAGGAATGGGACATCTGCACCCTCACCATTCACATTGTGTAAGAACAGGTACATATATAGGTAGACCGGGCACGGGCCACTGCTGGTCGCCTTGTCGTGCAGTGGTCACTGCGCGCCCCGGCCACTCACCGCATGCAGGTCTGCGCCCTGTGGCCAGGTCCAGGCCGCTTTCTGCTCCTTCTTTTCTAAGCTGCACCTTTACATTCTTTTACACTAGTGTAGTTAACAATTTCTTACCATCTAGCACTATTTCACAATTCTAATTCAATACTTCCGAGTACTGGATATAGGTACTGGATCTAGTGACCTTTATTACTCAATATCTCCTCTACTATTGACCTTCTCACCCCGTAACCTGGTTATGTAAATGGTGAGGGACTGGGCCCTGGGAGACAGGTAGATCCATCAAAGGCTTTAGCATTACCTAGACCAAAAGAACAGTTAAACTTGACTGGTAAAGTCTTAGCTGTATTGTAGGGCAGTTCTCAACCCCATCTCTTTTTGGAAGAATTAGCTAATCTGCAGCATATCCTAGACTTCCATTTGACCACATGTGCAAAACTTTGAACGTAAAAAGCTGACATCGCTTTTAATCATATCATGTGAAATTTAGGGTTATATTTTAATAAATGTCAATGGGGGCAACAGACAACGTAATCAGAGGGTGAGTGGTATAGTGGACACGCTGTAGAGAGGGTGTCTGGGGTCCCCGAGTAGGGCGGGTCAGGGGCCACCAGGGGCCACCCCTCCCCCCTCCCCGCCCGTGAGCGGCCAGTCGCCAACCCCCTGTCTCTGTGTCTCCCCGCAGCCTGCCTGGACGTGGCCATAGTGGGCGCCGGCCTGTCTGGCACCTACGCCGCCTGGCGCCTCAGGAACGCCGGGCTCAAGGTGAGCGTCTACGAGGTGTCGGCCCGCCTCGGGGGGCGCCTGCACACCCGCCACCTGGCGGGGCTGGGAGACGTGAACGCTGAACTGGGTGCCCTGTATTATCTTCCCCAGCACCACCGCCTGGTGAACAGGACAATCCGTGCGCTGGACCTCAGCCCAAGGCCGCTGCGCCCACCGAGCCCCGCCCAACCTACGTACTATTTGCGGGGGGTCCACCTGCGGGAGGCCGAGCTGACGTCCGATAGGCTGCCCTACAACCTGCCCGAGGGGGAGCGGCACCTACCGCCTGACGAGCTTCTGAGGTAAGGACCACCTATTTACTGTATGACCTACCCTACAACCTGCCCTTCAACCTGCCAGAAGGGGAGAGGCACCTACCGCCTGACGAGCTTCTGAGGTAAGGAACAACTACTTACTGTAACCTGCCCTGTAACCTACCCTACAACCTACCCTACAACCAAACCCTACAACCTGGCCTACAAGCTGCCAGAAGGGGAGAGGCACCTACCTCCTGACAAGCTTCTCAGGTAAGGAACAACTACTTAATGTAACCTACCCTTAACTTGTATGACCTGCCCTACAACCTGCCGGAGGGGGAACGGCACCTACCGCCTGATGAACTTCTGAGGTAAGGACCACCTTCTTAATGTAACCTCCCCTTACTTGTCTTATGACCTGCCATACAACCTGCCTGAAGGGGAGAGGCACCTACCGCCAGACGAGCTGCTCAGGTCAATACCGCCTACTTAATGTAATCTGCCCTACAACCTGCCCTACAACCTACCCTATAACCTACCCTACAACCTGCCCTACAACCTGCCCTACAACCTGCTCCACAACCTACCCCACAACCTGCTCTACAACCTCCCCTACTTCCTACCCTACAACCTACCCTACAACCTACCCTACAACCTACCCTACAACCTACCCTACAACCTACCCTACAACCTACCCTACAACCTACCCTAAAACTGGTCCCACAACCTACCCTACAGCCTCTCCTGCAACCTGCCCTGCAACCTGCCCTGCAACCTGCCCTGCAACCTGGCCTACAGCCTACCCTACAACCTTCCCTACAACCTACAATACAACCTACCCTTCAACCTGCCCTTCAACCTGTCCTACAACCTATAGCCTACATCCTGCCCTACAACCTAACCTGAAACTGGCCCCCATAACCTGCCCTACAACCTACCCTACAACCTACCCTACAACCTGCCCACAACCCACCCTATAACCTGCCCTACAACCTGCCCTACAACCTGCCTTACAACCTACCCTACATCAAGCCCTACAATCTGCCCACAACCTACCCTACAACCTGCCCTACAACCTGCCCAACAATCCACCCTACAACCTGCCCCACAACCTGCCCCACAACCTGCCCCACAACCTACCCTACAACCTGCCCAACAATCCACCCTACAACCTGCCCCACAACTTGCCCTACAACCTGCCCCACACCCTGCCCCACAACCTACCCTACAACCTGCCCAACAATCCACCCTACAACCTGCCCTACAACCTGCCCCACAACCTACCCCACAGCCTACCCTACAACCTGCCCAACAATCCACCCTACAACCTGCCCCACAACCTGCCCTACAACCTGCCCCACAACCTGCCCCACAACCTGCCCTACAACCTGCCCAACAATCCACCCTATGACCTGCCCCACAACCTGCCCTTCAACCTGCCCCACAACCTGCCCCACAACCTGCCCCACAACCTACCCTACAAACTACCCTACTAACTACCCCACAACCTGCCTGAAGGGAAGCAGTACCTTCTGCCTGATGAACTTCTCAAGTTGGTATCACCTACTAAATGTAAACTACCCTACATCAAGCCCTACAACTTGCCCTGAAACCTACCCTACAACCTACAACCTACCCTACAACCTATAACCTGCCCTACAACCTGTGGAGTGCAATCCAGTGCCTCAGGTAAGGACTATCTACCAACAACCTGCCCTACCACTCACCCTATAGCTTCCTACTATATTCTACCCTACAACTCGCCCCACGGCCTACCGACTACCTGTTGTTCAACCTGTTCTAAAGCATGCCCTACATCCTCTGATACAAGTTCCCTTACAACAGGCCATCAACCTGTCCTTGTGTGTTAATTGAATACTTTAGCAGGTATTAAACATAAGAAGTAAATACTGTAATAAACCTGCTTCGCGTGTGTGCATGTGTGTTAAATATCATGCAGGGGTGGACACAAACTGTGGGTGCTGACAGATAACCACCCATTACTGTTTGATGACCTGACCAAGGCCTAGGTCTAGAACTAACCATCGGGAGGGTCGCATACCCAACCCTCTCAACAATGACATCGTCACACAAGGACGTCACTGTTGCAATGGGTCCCGCTATTGAATGGTGGCTGTTCTACAGGCCAATTTTGATTATGGAAACGGTTTTGAAAAATACATACTTAGGTCTAAAAGTGCTGAAATTTTCAGCCCAGAAAAATTATCATTAGTGGGTGAAAATTGATGCTGGATTTTGGCACAACAGCGAGAGTTTGACATTTCCCAACAAAACCCTCACTGTTTTTATTATGCGACAGACCACTGGTGACCAGACATGATGTGGCTCACACGCCTGCCTCAAACAGTACACTGTGCTCGTGTATCTGACAATTAAGGCCTGTTGTGTGCATGCCACACGTTTAACTGCTCACACATTACGGCCAGTGGTGTTTAAAACTTGGCTGATTGATCTGGTCACGTGACCAGCGTGTTGGAATGCAAGCTGTCGGGCTGTCAGGGAGCAGTTGTGACATCATCAATTTGTGATGCGAGTCCAAACTGCCCCAGCATCAAATTCATCCTTAATCTTCATTGCAAAGACACTGCATGATGACTTATAGATTTCATTAAGACAGCTGAAGCATGGAAAACATCCCCTTAAAATCTTGATGTCACTCGTTGGAACAAATCACAAAGAAAATCCCCTCACCTCCCCTAAAAGAAAAGGCCCCCTCTCCTCCCCTGTAAAATATAAGGCCCCTCACCTCCCCTAAAAGAAAAGCCCCCCTCACCTCCCTGTAAAAGAAAAGGCCCCTCCCCTCGCCTTAAAAGAAAAGGCCCCTCACCTCCCTTTAAAAGAAAGGCCCCTCACCTCCGCCCCCCCCCCCCCCCCACACACACACACTTTAGTACTCCATACACCCTAACCTAGTCTCCCCTCTCAGCCTCAGCCCCTCTCGGCCTCAGGACCGGAACCAGTGCCCCGCCCGCCTAGTTCATCATTGTCTCCCCAGGGGGCACAAGTCGATTGAAAACGAGGCTCGCCCAGTGCCTGGTCTATCCCAGAATGCAGTTGGGTCAAAGTGGGAAGTGGTCCGGGTCGATCAATGACAGTGACGGGGGGAGGGGAGCTACAAGTCAGGGGCAGTGGGGTAGAAGGGAAACCAAAGTGGGGGAGGAGTAACTGCTGATATCGATTTGAGAGCGCCGCCCTGAGACCCTGAGGCCGCGTACTATCTACTAGAATCAGGGTACTATAGATCCACGCAACGAGTAAAAGATATGGGAAAAGGCAATCTCTGAACAACCAAAACTTTGCAGATTAATAGGTTATGGATCATAAGATTTAGAAAAAAAAATGAATACAAAGAAATCATAGAACAAAAGTTTTGGCAGGCTGTCAGACTGTCATATTTTCAGATCGGCTTTGCTTACCAATTATTTCATTAGCTGAACACAACAGTTACTGAGAATTGACTTGAGATAAACGTTAGAAGATGCAAACAACTAAATGAACATATAACATGCATTTAAGGATAGACAACAGGTGATAAGGGGTGTTTTGCTATCATCGCAGTAATCTTATTACTGTTTCTGTATTCCTAATATCTTATACTTATATCATATAGCATCAAAAAGCCAATAATGTACCCTATCTGTTGATATAAGTTATAATAGTATAGCCCAATGGCCATCTGTGTACCAGTCCCGAAAAGTTGAAAAATCTATTTTCTACAACATTTTTTTGAACAGAGATATCTCACTTAATATTTAATCTATAGATTTGACATTTTTAACACATGTACACAATAACCATATGGAGGGAAGCGTGTCTCAGTTTTTTAATTTAGGTCCTAGTTTTTGTTTTATGAAATCTAGAAAATTAAGTTTTAAAAAATTACAAAAAGTTTCCCGTTTTTTGTAATAAAATAAAAACTAGGGCCTAAATAAAAAATCTGAGACACACTTCCCTGCATTAGAACCTTATAAGGGGGCATTCACAGTTTGAAATGTATAACTTTAATATTAAAGAAGAAATTCATGTTCAAAAAATAAAAGTCAAGAAATTGGTTTTAAAATGACTATGTCGGAATTATTCATCTAACTACAACTTCTCTTACATCATTAGATAGATAAGATTGTTACCTTTCATTTGATATATAAAATGACACTGTATCTTGGAAATTAGGGAAATGAGAAGAGAAGGCGCAAATAACCCCCTGCCTACTGTTGTTTATCCTTAAGAACCCTTATATTTGTCTTGCAGGATGTATCTCAACAAGGCAGTCTCCAACGAAAGTGACCTGACATTGAATCCATTAAGAGCCACAACGAAGGACGGACGGCATCTCTACAAACATGGGTATGTATTAGGAATACTGTACCACCCATCACTTTATTTCTACAAGCATGGGTAGGTATGGGAAATGCTGTAGCACCAATTCCTGTACGTACACCCTTCCCACAAACCTGTCCCTCTTTGTCTAACATTCGGGATTTTTTATAAGTGGGTCACTTCACCTCATAATTGTTAACTATAGTAAAACTCCCCAAAAGTTCTAGTTACCTGTAAAGGACCTATTATGGATGTTGGTATTCTCAGAGCAGCTAAAATGTTATCTGTAAGGCTGAAATTCCGATGGTTTGCACATAAACATAGCAGAGGCATAGGCCTATACAAACGCAAATAAGAAAACATTTCAAGAAATTGTAAAGGCAATACCTAATCCTAGTCTGTCACAAACTAAATTAATATGACACTCCATGGGAAATACAAGCTTGTCTATACCTACAATAAGTTTGGATTTCCCATGGACCGTCACTTTAATAAATTGTGAAACTCTCCCTAACTTGTGAGACCGTCTCCTGCCCTAGGTTGTGGAACCTGCTGGGGCGGGTGGGCAGCCGCGAGGGCTACAGCTACCTGTACGACACGGCCGAGTGGAGGAGCTTCCTGAGTAACGAGAACGCCGCCGTGCTGGGCGCGGGGCCCATGCAGCAGGCCGACCGCCCCACCACCGTCAGGGAGGGCATGGACGAGATCCCCAAACGGATGGCCCGCCAGTTCCTCAACGCCAGCTACAAGTCAGTATAATGGTGTGTCTGTGTGTGTGTGTGTGTGTGTCTGTGTGTCTGTGTGTGTGTGACTGCCCCACCACCGTCAGGGAGGGCATGGACGAGATCCCCAAACGGATGGCCCGCCAGTTCCTCAACGCCAGCTACAAGTCAGTACACGGCATTTACCATGTGACTGTGTCTTTGTCTATGTGTGTCTGTCTGTGTGTGTATCTGTTTCTGTGACCGCCCCACCACCGTCAGGGAGGGCATGGACGAGATCCCCAAACGGATGGCCCGCCAGTTCCTCAACGCCAGCTACAAGTCAGTATAATGGTGTGTCTGTGTGTATGTGTCTGTGTGTGTGTTTCTGTGTGTGTCTGTGCATTATGTGTCAGGATGTCTGGAAATGTGTCTGTTTGCCTGTTTAAGTGATTCAATTTGTGCGCGTGGGTGTCCAGTTTGTGTGAGTGTGAGATGGAGGATGGGGGAACTGGCTCTGTGTGTGTGTGTGTGTGTGTGTGTGTGTGTGTGTGTGTGTGTGTGTGTGTGTGTGTCTTATCCGTGCCAACGATAAATTGGGTCATCCTTAAAAGCACCATAACTATTCTTCACTTTCTTGTAACTTTATCTAAGAATAGCAATTGGGAAATCAGAGTTTGTTTTTTTCATCCATCAACTCGCTATTTACAGGCCCCATACACCCTTCTTATGACCCTGCGCAGAGGGGACTTACTGGCCACCAGATCAAGGTGGCAGGAGCCCACCACTCTGCAGTCACTGCACTTCATATAGACTAACAGTGGGAGCATTTTGAAGTTTTTTTCTAAATATCATCAATACACTCAACAGAAAGTAAAAGTGTCATTTTTAGCACTCATATTGGTATGTAAAAACATTTTTTCTTAGCTACAAATAACATAGTTTCATGATAAAAGATTTAGTTTAGATACATTAAGGAATTTTTCAGCCTAACTTGACATTTATGTTGAAAGGAGGTCAACTCTTAGCACAACTCAATTACAGGTACTCACCAGGGATTGTTTTGCACCTGAGCTTGAGTGGGTGTTTAGGGGTCCTGGGCTGTGGAACTGAACTGGTGTGAACAACCACAACTAACCCCTCTCACACCCCTCCCCCACACATACATTCTAACAAGTACAGGCCCCTGACTATCTAAATAGGCACCAATCCTCAATCAACTCTGCTCCGAGCCAAGTGACCACTGCTGCAGACTGCACTCCCCTCACTAGGGTTCACATTTCTGCCAAGAGGCGGTGCCACCTTTAAAAAGAAGGGTGTATAGAACTCGCCGTGTAAACCTGACCTTGTGAGCCTGCTGGTCTTAACATGTGCTCCAACATGCCGGTATGTAGTGGTCGGGTGTGAGTAGTGTAGGCAATTGGTGGTATCGCCTTGAGTACCAGGCTGCTGAACGACGCCGGGCCCAAGAACTGTCGCTTAGAGGTGACAACTAGGTCTGCTGACCAAGAAAGGACAGACAAACTTAAAACTTAAAATGTGTTCTGCCCTATGATAAGCTGATTGCAATGTCATAATTATGTTTCTGTGAATATCTAATCTATATATGAGAATGTCAAACATACTTTCCTTGTTTTGTCCTCATGGTATATTTAAGCACTCAAAGTGTTATAACCAGATCCCTTTGATTCGTTGTAAAATAAAGTCACATAAACAATATCCATCCTTTCTTAACCAGCAAACCTTATAGTTAGGACATAACTTTAATCATGTTTACTAGGCTGAGTATGTTGATCCTGTCCTGACCTTCCCTTTCGTATTTCATCGTATTTCAGTCATGACGTGCTGACCAACTGGAGATTATCCTGCATCAAAAAGCGTGAATTCAAACCCGGCTACAACCTCATCTTTATAAAGACCATCACCCACGGCGACACAACCAAGGACCTCTATGTGAGTAGAGGGTATATGTACAGAGGGTCTGAGCCAAGGATTCTTTTTTTTGTTAAGTATGCCTATGTAGGCAGTCACTTCAAACTATAGAAGGGCACCAGCGGTTTAATGTAAGGACTTATGAGTAGCGGCT
Organism: Lepidonotus clava; assembly: GCA_936440205.1. Taxonomy (NCBI): domain Eukaryota; kingdom Metazoa; phylum Annelida; class Polychaeta; order Phyllodocida; family Polynoidae; genus Lepidonotus; species Lepidonotus clava. The sequence continues at coordinate 5,671,645 of OW387138.1, forward strand.
ATATGTATGAACATATCGGTAGATGTAATTCATACATATATACATATATATATATATATTTATATATATATATATATATATATATATATTATGTGGTTATATCTGTATTATCTAACCACACACCAATATTTTGCAATATCAAAAAAGTGATAACTTACAGGTTTCGATGAGTTGACCGGGCAAATGTCTCAGCTCACCTGTCAACTGTTTCACCAGTACAGCTGTCATTGATATTATTTGGTGTATATGTTAAACGCCATGTTGTGCCCCTCCCCTTTCTGTGTGTCTGTGGCCTACAGTACTATAATAAGAAGCACCGCGGGGGGGCATCTGAGGGTGGCCATATGACCCATATCACATACCGAGGGCAAAGCCAAAGGTTTGTCCAATCCCCATGGGTTGTACGGCCATCCGAGGACGCCCTCTAAGGTGCTTCTTTATTTTATCACCCAAACAAAATAAAAAATTGGTGAAAATGCCTGAAAACAAGGAGTTCACAGTGAGTGGTGTGTACGGCCTGTCAATACACAATAGGGAGTTTCAGATCCTCCAAGACATGACGTAACGCAAACGTAGCGTATCTTTCATCTCAGCTTTTACAATGCATTTGCAGAATATTTCAGGATGAGTGTATTAGTGTGCCTTTATCTTACATTACCATTTTAATTATGATTACCAAATTCTCCAGCTTTAGCATTAAATGTGGCTGAGTAGAGTTACGATACGTTGACGTATTGAGATACATTTTGGGATCTAAAACTCCCTGATACGCACCACTCGCCGTGTGGGTGATAAAGATGTGTGGTCCCCCCGGCCTGCCCCTGTCCCTGCTTGCCCCACTAAGCCGTGTTCTGTCTCTCCCTCTGCCCGCAGATGAACCACAAGCTGGTAAGACCACCGCCCTAGGCATGCCTCCACTTTACTACTTTTTCTTCATATTCTTATACATTTGTAGATAATAGATAGTTGTTTCTTATACTCCCTTGGGGTAACATCCCTCAGACATATTTCACAATACTTGAAGAAGTCACAACAAATAGTGATCAATATTCCTGAGCAAATGGTTGACTACCAAAAGTCTCAATTTAAAGACAGACGTCAATGTTTTACCCCTTTCCCATGAACCTGCGCAGTGAACCCTCCCATAGAAGGCCTGTACGCAATGATTTCCATTGAATCCCATACCTCAATGGACTGTTCAGGTCTATTCCGCTAGCAGGGTGCCACTCTATTGAGATAGGTCTAAGGGCTATTCTGTGCATCCTTGGGGGATACTTTGTGAGGTAGTTCACAATCTATTAAGTGTTCCCTCTCCGGTAACCCACGAGGTGGCGCCGACTGGCGGCGTACGGGGGAACCTTCCCGTAGAGTCGTGACCGGAAGACTCTATGTACACGAGGATTTTCACGATACACGAGGATTTTCACGATACACGAGGATAGAGAACCACCTCGTGCATATAAAAGACCATTATATGCACGAGGTGGTTATTTTGGGCAACTCCATACACGAGATAAGAGATTGACCTCGTGCATTATCCACACAAAAAAAAGTCAGTATGCACGAGGCAGGCTTACTCTGTCTCATACCACCTTCCCCTGTTTTATACCGCCTCCCCCTGTCCCCTACCACCTCCCCCTGTTTTAAACCACCTCCCCCTGTCTCATAATACCTCCCCCTGTCTCATACAGCCTCCCCCTGTCTCATACTACCTCCACCTGCTTCATACCGCCTCCCACTGTCTCATACCGCCTCCCCCTGCCTCATACCACCTCATAGATACTGCCCCCCCCATCTCATACCGCCTCCCCCTGCCTCATACCACCTCATACTGCATCATACCAACCTCCCCCTGTATCATACCACCTCCCCCTGCATCATACCACCTCCCCCTGTCTCATACCGCCTCCCCCTGTATCATACAACCTCCCGCTGCATCATACCACCTCCCCCTGCATCATACCAACCTCCCCCTGCATCATACCACCTCCCCCTGCATCATACCACCTCCCCCTTCATCATGCCACCTCCCCCTGCATCATACCAACCTCCCCTTGTCTCTTACCGCCTCCCCCTACATTATACCACCTCCCCCTGCATCATACCACCTCTCGCTGCATCATACCACCTCCCCCTGCATCATACCAACCTCCCCCTGCATAATACCACCTCCCCCTGCATCATACCACCTCCCCCTTTCTCATGCCAACCTCCCCCTGCATCATACCAACCTCCCCCTGTCTCATATCGCCTCCCCCTGCATCATACAACCTCCCCCTGCATCATACCAACCTCCCCCTGCATCATTCAACCGTCCTTTGCACTATACAACCTTCCCCTGCATCATACCAACCTCCCCCTGCATCATACCACCTCCCCCTGCATCATACCACCTCCCCCTCCATCATACCACCTCCCCCTTCATCATGCCACCTCCCCCTGCATCATACCAACCTCCCCCTGTCTCATACCCCCTCCCCCTGCATTATACCACCTCCCCCTGCATCATACCACCTCTCGCTGCATCATACCAACCTCCCCCTGTCTCATACCGCCTCCCCCTGCATTATACCACCTCCCCCTGCATCATACCACCTCTCGCTGCATCATAACACCTCCCCCTGCATCATACCAACCTCCCCCTGCATCATACCACCTCCCCCTGCATCATACCACCTCCCCCTGCATCATACCACCTCCCCCTTTCTCATATCGCCTCCCCCTGCATCATACCAACCTCCCCCTGCATCATTCAACCTTCCCTTGCATTATACCACCTCCCCCTGCATCATACCAACCTCCCCCTGCATCATACCACCTCCCCCTGCATCATACCACCTCCCCCTGCATCATACCACCTCCCCCTGCATCATACCACCTCCCCCTGCATCATACTTACCTCCCCTTGCATCATACCAACCTCCCCCTGCATCATACTGCTCTCTCCCTGTCTCATACTGCCTCCCCCTGCCTGATACCACCCCTCCTGACTCATACCACTCTTCTCTCATCTCATACCAACCATGTACATCCCAACACAGGGTGGGTCAAGGAAGGAGGTGCATGGTTGATCACAGGGTGGGACAGTGAGGGAGGTACATGGTTAGTCAGAGGGTGGGACAGTGAGGGAGGTGCATGGTTGGTCACAGTGTGGGACAGTGAAGGAGGTACATGGTTGGTCACACTATCGGAAAGTGAGGGAGGTACATGGTTGGTCACAGGGTGGAACAGTGAGGGAGGTACATGGTTGGTCACAGGGTGGGACAGTGAGAGAGACGCATGGTTGGTCACAGTGTGGGACAGTGAGAGAGGCGCATGGTTGGTCACAGTGTGGGACAGTGAGGGAGGTGCATGGTTCGGCACAGGGTGGGACAATGAGGGAGGTACATGGTTGGGCACAGGGTGGGACAGTGAGGAAGGTAAATGGTTGGGCACAGGGTGGGAGAGTGAGGGAGGTACATGGTAGAACACAGGATGGGAGAGTGAGGGAGGTATATGGTAGATCACTGGGTGGGACAGTGAGGGAGGTACATGGTTGGTCACCGGGTGGTACAGTGAGGGAGTTATGCGATTGGTCACAGGTTGGAAAAGTGGGGAGGTACATGGTTGGTCACGGGGTGGGTGAGTGAGGGAGGTACATGATAGATCATTGGGTGGGACAGTGAGGGGGGTATATGGTTGGTCACAGGGTGGGAAAGTGGGGAGGTACATGGTTGGTCACAGGGTGGGTCAAGAAGGAAGGCATATCCATGACCAACCATGCGCCTCTCTCACTGTCCCACCCTGTGACCAACCATGCGCCTCTCTCACTGTCCCACCCTGTGACCAACCATGCGCCTCTCTCACTGTCCCACCCTGTGACCAACCATGCATCTCTCTCACTGTCCCACCCTGTGACCAACCATGTACCTCCCTCACTTTCCGATCATGTGACCAACCATGTACCTCCTTCATTATCCCATCCTGTGACCAACCATGTACCTCCCTCACTGTCCCACCCTGTGACCAACCATGCACCTCCCTCACTTTCCCACCCTGTGACCAACCATGTACCTCCCTCACTGTTCCACCCTGTGACCAACCATGTACCTCCCTCACTTTCCGATCATGTGACCAACCATGTACCTCCTTCATTATCCCATCCTGTGACCAACCATGCGCCTCTCTCACTGTCCCACCCTGTGACCAACCATGCGCCTCTCTCACTCTCCCACCCTGTGACCAACCATGCGTCTCTCTCACTGTCCCACCCTCTGACCAACCATGCGTCTCTCTCACTGTCCCACCCTGTGACCAACTATGTACCTCCCTCACTGTTCCACCCTGTGATCAACCATGTACCTGCCACACTTTCCGATTGTGTGACCAACCATGTACCTCCTTCATTATCCCATCCTGTGACCAACCATGTACCTCCCTCACTGTCCCACCCTGTGACCAACCATGCACCTCCCTCACTGTTCCACCCTGTGACCAACCATGTACCTCCCTCCCTTTCCGATCATGTGACTAACCATGTACCTCCTTCATTATCCCATCCTGTGACCAACCATGCACCTCCCTCACTGTCCCACCCTGTGACCAACCATGCACCTCCCTCACTTTCCCACCCTGTGACCAACCATGTACCTCCTTCTTTATCCCATCCTGTGACCAACCATGCACCTCCCTCACTGTCCCACCCTGTGACCAACCATGCGTCTCTCTCACTGTCCCACCCTGTGACCAACCATGTACCTCCCTCACTGTTCCACCCTGTGACCAACCATGTACCTGCCTCACTTTCCGATTGTGTGACCAACCATGTACCTCCTTCATTATCCCATCCTGTGACCAACCATGTACCTCCCTCACTGTCCCAGCTTGTGACCAACCATACACCTCCCTCACTGTCCCACCCTTTGACCAACCATGCACCTCCCTCACTGTCCCACCCTGTAACCAACCATGCACCTCCCTCACTGTCCCACCCTGTGACCAACCATGTACCTCCTTCTTTATCCCATCCTGTGACCAACCATGCACCTCCCTCACTGTCCCACCCTTTGACCAACCATGCACCTCCCTCACTGTCCCTCCCTGTAACCAACCATCCCCCCCCTCACTGTCCCACCCAGTGACCAACCATATACCTCCCTCACTTTCCGATCATGTGACTAACCATGTACCTCCTTCATTATCCCATCCTGTGACCAACCATGTACCTCCCTCACTGTCCCATCCTATGACCAACCATGTACCTCCCTCCTTGACCCACCCTGTGACCAACCATGCACCTCCCTCCTTGACCCACCCTGTATTTGGAGGTACATGGTTGGTATGAGACAGGGGAAGAGTGGTATGAGGCAGGGGGAGGCAGTATGATGCAGGGGGAGGCAGTATGATGCAGGGGGAGGTAGTATGAGACAGAGGGAGAGTGGTATGATACAGGGGGAGGGTGTATGATGCAGGGGGAGGTTGGTATGATGCAGGGGGAGGGTGGTATGATGCAGGGGCAGGTTGTATGATGCAGGGGGAGGTGGTATGATGCAGGGGGAGGTTGTATGATGCATGGGGAGGTGGTATGAGGCAGGGGAAGGTTGTATGATGCAGGGGGAGGTTGTATGACGCAGGGGCAGGCGGTATGATGCAGGGGCAGGTCGGTATGATGTAGTTGGGAGCTTGTATGATGCAGGGGAAGGTTGAATGATGCAGGGGAAGGTTGAATGATGCAGGGGGAGGTTGGTATGATGCAGGGGGAGGTGGTATGATGCTGGGGAAGGTTGTATGATGCAGGGGGATGTGGTATGATGCAGGGGGAGGTTGTATGATGCAGGGGCAGGCGGTATGATGCAGGGGCAGGTTGGTATGATGTAGTTGGGAGCTTGTATGATGCAGGGGAAGGTTGGATGATGCAGGGGAAGGTTGTTATGATGTAGGGGGAGGTTGTATGATGCAGGGGAAGGTTGTATAATGCAGGGGGAGGTTGTATGATGCAGGGGGAGGGTGGTATGATGCAGGGGAGGCGGTATGATGCAGGGGGAGGTTGGTATGATGCAGTTGGGAGGTTGTATGATGCACGGGCCGTGAGATGGGACAGGAGAGTGCCAGGAGATTTGGCAGGAGAGGGCCGGGAGATGGGGCAGGAGAGGGTCGGGAGATGGGACAGGAGAGGGTCGGGAGATTTGGCAGGAGAGGGCCTGGAGATTTGGCAGGAGATGGCCGGGAGATGGGGCAGGAGAGGGTCGGGAGATGGGACAGGAGAGGGTCGGGAGATTTGGCAGGAGAGGGCCAGGAGATTTGGCAGGAGAGGGTCGGGAGATGGGGCAGGAGAGGGTCGGGAGATGGGACAGGAGAGGGTCGGGAGATTTGGCAGGAGAGGGCCAGGAGATTTGGCAGGAGAGGGTCGGGAGATGGGGCAGGAGAGGGCCAGGAGATTTGGCAGGAGAGGGCCGGGAGATGGGACAGGAGAGGGCCTGGAGATGGGGCAGGAGAGCGCCGGGAGATGGGGCAGGAGATGGGGCAGGATAGGGTAGGGAGATGGGAGAGGAGAGGGTGGAGAGTTGGGGCAGGAGAAGGCCGGGAGATGGGGCAGGAAAGGGCCATGAGATGGGGCAGGAGAGGGGCCGTGAGATGGGGCTGGATAGGGCAGGGAGATGGGAGAGGAGAGGGTGGGGAGATGAGGCAGGAGAAGGCCAGTAGAAAACGACCTCGTGCATATAACACCCAATCAGATCTATATGCACGAGGTCCCTCTCAGCATCAATCTCTCAATCTCTCAAAAATGTATGCACGAGGGCTGAGAGTGACCTCGTGCATATAGTAGGGTGTTATATGCACGAGGTCGTTTTCTACCTCGTGTGTATAGACGGTAGCGTCGTGACCCCTGAACCCCTCGTCCTGGGCGGGGGGCAGGATCCAACCCGGAACAGGCTACTCACAAGAGGCCACATAAGATAGGAACAAGAATCTGACCACCTGGACGAGTTGAATTAAAGAACGCTGTGGTGAAAGATCATTACTGCTCCTAACTGAAAGGACTGCTTATAACCTAATTCCTTTTCAACAGTCTATGGTTGAGTTAACAACCATTCTTTCTCGACCACTTTAAGCCGATGTTCGTTATCCTTCCATCATTATATATTTTCACCTATTTCTTTAGTTTTTTGTCTTCTTTCTTTCCATCTTCCTCACTTTTTGAAAAGCATTACCATGGAATGGAATACTTTGTTTAATAAAAAAATAACATACTCTGTTTTTATACTCCTACGTAGTTAGTTTTCCTAAAGGTTAGGTGGTTGTGGTTGGTGTTAGACTTTAATAATTTACGGGCACTGACTCATTAGTTTTCTAAATTTCCTTAATCTTTTTCCTTAGCTTACATAACTATATAATTGTTCTTATCTTATTTTACCTCTGAAAATCATATAGTAGAAGGAGGGCATACTGCGAATCTCAACCCAACCACAGCTACCTACCATTACACTAGTCATCTCCCAGAATGTGTGGTGGTTGTTTTAATCATGTCAATTTTACACACGATACTGTACTTGCGCCATATTTATAACGTTGCTCTGTTTTGATTGGTCAGACGCGGACGGAGGTGTGCGCGCGCAGAGTGGTGCTGGCCCTTCCGCCGGCGGCCATCCGGGACCTGAACTGGCGGCCGGTGCAGGACAAGTGGCAGCTCAAGGTAAAGGGGGGTCGTGTAGGACATTTTACTTAGGTTTTAAAGGAGTTATTAAGTAATACTCGTCAAGATTGCCCTTGGTTTTGTACTACATATGTACTACATTGTTGAATGTGGCTATATATACCTTTACTTGTACTTATGCATAATAAGCAACGGTACCCTTATACTGCTATATTTGTTTTTATATCCAAACCATTTTCATTCCAATAATCACTGGTACCGATAACGGATTATTACATTGAAACAAAATATATGATGAATAATATGTTTAATCAAAACGACCTTCGATCCATATGTCTATAACTAAACTGCTAAAAGGTTCTGCATAGTAATGTAAAAAAGAACTAAACGTATTCACTACCGAATATTTGTGCTTGCAATGTTACATAAAAGTGAGCTTGAATAGTTAGTATTTACCTACTATGCTGTTCCCGCCGGCAGGAGGACCTGGACAGCGTGGAGCCGGTGCCCGCCCTCCGCGTCCTCTTCATGTTCGACCGGAAATTGGTGGGTTCTCACCGAAAGGGCACACACAGCGTGACGACGGACCTGCCAATCAGACACGCCGCCTACCTCGGGGGGCGGGGCCCCGGCCGCAGACATGCCCCATACACGGCCGCTGACCACGCCCCTTTCCACAGTAACCATGCCCACCACCTGCACCCACACCGTAAGAGGCGGGGCAAGAAGGCAGGGCAGCAAGACACAGGGGGCGGGGCCAAGTACGCGGCACGCCAGGCAGGGGAGAAGCACCTGTACATGGTGGCCAGCGTTGACTCGTCCGACACGCGTTACTTCGCTGACATGCTGAGTCAGGTGAAGCAGGAGACGCACTGTAACCGCTCTGATGACATTGTCAAGCACGTGACACGCCAGCTGGCCATGGCCTACGACATCCCGGAGGACCAGGTGCCCACCCCCAGTGGCGTGGTGGTCAAGGACTGGGCCCGGTCACCGGCGGGTTGTGGCTGGCACATCTGGAAGAAGGGGGTGCGGGTGGACGAGGTGATGAACAGGATGATAAAACCGCTGCGGCGGGAGAATGTGTATGTGGTGGGCAGTGCCTTCTGCGGTGGGGATTGTCAGCTGTGGATGGAGGGTGCCCTCAAGACGGTGGACCTGCTGCTGCAGTGGTACTTCAACGTCAGGTGATCCCCTCCCTTAGCAGGGGGCAGCACCGCAGGAAATCACAGATAGGGGATGGGGGGCCTGCACCAACAGGGGAATCGATGAGATTAGCGTATGCCGTCATCTTGTCATTGAGGGAGTCAGGACCCTCAATATATGGCCCGTGCAGCAGTGATATAAGGTTGTGGAGTGGGCGTTCAACTTAACCTGAGGTTGGGGAGACCCAGCAGTGGTCAGACCCTACTCTACCCGCCAACCTCTGGGGCACAGCTTCAGGCAGACGGAACGGCAGCATGACATCACTACTGCCACATGTGAGGTCACAACCTAGGGTCAGGTGCATCCCTCATCTAGGAACCCACAATGGCAGGTGTGGCTACCAGGCAGTAGTGGGGGCATCACAGTCCTGGACACTCACCATGAGAGTTGGTGACAACATAGGCAAGGCTCCTTGGCCTTGTCAAACACCTGTCTACGCATGCACATGTGTTCATTTAAAGGGATTAATACAGTTTGACCAAAGGTCAGGCCTCAAGGTTACACAGTGAGCAGATCAATTTATCATTTATAATATTGCTATTGTTATGAATCCTTGTATTATGAATCCCGCGGTTATACTGTTGGATGGGGTGTGCGGTGAAGGTGAGAGGGGGCTGGATGTGGGCCCACAGTGTGAGAGGGCGGGTTTCTGTGGTTGGTCATCAGAGGCACAGCTATAGACATTGTGCACATGACGTCACACCTCCAAAATGGGGATGGGCACCATATTGGTGATCAATTTAAGTTCATCATTATTCCCAGTGCTAAAGCATCTATGGTGCAGGTTTTTTTTTCTCTTATCAAAAAAAACTCTTGAAATCATAATGAAAAATTATTTTCTATAAATTGTATATTTTGTCCATAGCTATGTGGGTATGGTGACTACGTGGTGACCACCATAATCTGGTCATGTGACGCTGTCTGCACAAGGTCTATGCACAGGACGAGATCAACAGTGAAGCTGTTTTCTTACTTTTCCACTTCGCTTTCATCACGTGACTACAGGGGACCAATCCCTGCACTGCTTCCCTGCCCGGATGTACATCAGTGAGACAAACAACCCACTAATGGGAAAATGGTTAAAATGTCATATTCAATATACCCAAGGTACCCTAGCTGGCAGTTGTAGTGCTATGTGATACTTCTGATGCTTATACATCATATACCCGCAATAAGAACTCTTGGGCTGGAAAATAAGGAACAAATATTAATCATAAAGATATGTACCAATCTGTATACTATTATAGAAACACCCATCAGGGGCAATTCAAGAAGTGACATTCCCCATGAAGCCTCAGGAAGCCCGCAGTCTTAGGCAAAGGCCGTCCTGTGGATTCCTGGGGAATATTCGTATTTCTTCACTTTTACATGAAAATTGTTTATTGAAATAAATTTTGTAGTTTAAAACCAGCAGGAAATATATGTATCTTTATATTGCCTGCTTGTTATGAGATTACTATAAACCATAACCTCCCGCTACCAGCCCCATACTCGCCCTCTGGTGTTTAAGTGGGGAGATACTCAATAACTGTTAGCTCTTCCTGCTATCTTTAATGCGCCGTTCACAGCACTAAATGTCTTTTTAAAGTAGTGCACTATTGTAAGCCAATATACGTCTTCTACATCTGAACTTTGAATGTTATCATGATTATTAATAGGTAGCAATATCTAAATATCCTGAGAGGCTCCTGATTTTTATATCGGGGCCATGTTGAATGTGTATCATGAATTATGTTTCATAATGCAGTGATTTTGTTGTAGGATCATAACGTTTAGGGAAGTATTGGGACAATGGATAAGCTATCATTACACAATCTGAAGGCATTTGCTGGTCTTGAGGTAGAGGACAGAGGTATTTTTACCGAAGCACATATCCTGAAAAGTCTGTACAACATTGTTAAGTCTGCTTGCGCATAAGTAACCTTTAAAGGGTGTTTGCTCCTTATTACTGAAGTTTTGCCATATTTCAAATAATGTGAAGTATTGACGTCAGAAATCTTTTTTATTCTTTAATAGTGTGCAAAGTATTATTCATCCACAACAGCTAGTAATCTGAGATAATATGACTTTATCTTAAACACTTATATATAACATAAACTTTAAGCAAAATACTGTAGACTAGACATTTAATCTTGATGATCTCTAATATTAAATTTTATAACTTTACTTGAGATCTTGTACTCATAGAATTTAGTGATGACCTTGCACTGTTTGCCTATAACTTGAATGACGGTGTAAGGTGAGGGGAGCAGAGTACTACCACTGCAGTAACAGTGTGGTCCCCTCCACCTCTGTCTGGGTGTACAGAGTACAACCACTGAACCGACAGCAGTGACAGTACGGTCTGTATACAGTGTCAACAAAAACTATGTAGCCGCAGACCAAAGAAGCAACATTACATGCTTAAGACAAATTTTCGGATTTAGTTGTTAGTTATGGGTGTTGATAAGCTACTAGGCGCACGTTACTTACCTGCAGGCCCATATACAGATTCTGCAGTGGGGGTGGGGGGGTGGCAAGGTTTCCTAAGTGGAACCTTAGCTATTGTTTTTAATAACTTGATCTTAGAAAGGGAGGTAATGAGCAGCAATAGGTGGAACTTTTTCAATAATTAACTCATGAGTTTTTACAATTGATCTTGGAAGGAAAGGTGGACCTTTTTGAAAACATTTCCTTTGTGGGGGGTGGCCCTGTGTATGGGTCCAACCTGTACAATGTGTCACATGAACAATTTGATGAAGAGCAGTAAGACAAACATTTTCATCAATGTATTAAACAAACTCCTATGAAGTAAATTTGATAAATTTGGTGACACAGAAAATAGGGGTGAAGGGGATATTAGGACAAGCTTACACACCATGTACAAAGGACAGCTGTTTATGTTATTACATTTTCAGTGATCTGGTGTCTTCCTCTGTGAGGCTGTGGGTAGTTAGGTACATGCAAACTGTAACATGCTAACCTGTTTATGGGCAATCCCATCACCCGGTGTGGGGTTAGACCTCACTTTTACAAATTCAATGTAAGAAGCTGCAGTATAAGTGCCCCTTGTGGGGGCTGGCTAGACGGGTCTGCAACTTACCCAACTAGTAGTATCATATAAGCAAATTACATGTCAATAAAAGGCACAGTATTGTAGGTGATATCAAAATTCTTAAAGCCAAGTAGATAGAAACTGGTTACGAAACAAGTTGCTCTTCTTACAGTATACCTTCACAGAGATGGATGGATATTCTTTTCAGTATGCCAAGCTGCTTATACATCAAGTATTTCCAAATGCAGAAATGATACCTCACCAATTAACCCAACGTTTACTAGTTTTGGATATGGGCAGAGAAATTATGCTTTTGACCTTCCCAATGTGATATTGCATGGCTGAAGCAGTAGGGCGGTTCATGTGAGTTCCTTGTAAGCTTGGCCTTTACCAAGAGGTGGCTGAAAATGTTGAAAAAGGCAATGACTGTTTGAAAAAAAGTGCCTAAAGAAATTGAGCGATGATTAGAAAAATCTTGAACTTTGAGATTAGTGATCTTACCTAGAACAGTGTTAATGCTTAAGTCAACTATGATTTGCCGGATTCTTCTGGTTGATCTGAAACTTGAATAAGACAATCAAAAAATGAAAATGCCGGTTAGCATTTATTTTGTAAGATTGGATACCTTGATAAATCTGTGATTTTGCTCTGTGTACACATTTACATTGAAGTCAGTGTGAAGCCAGTGGAGGGTGACAGGTAGACGGGTGGAGAACCCAGATTGTTTCTGGTGGCCTGAGAAGAAGGCGTTCTTCTATAACATGGTATCTTGTCAGTTGTTCATATCTTGTGTGGGTACCCTTTTCTAGATATATTAGGTGGATTCTATATAGCTTTACATCTTCTTATACTTAAAGTTGTTTTTCCCTTCTCATAATCAAAATATTTCCCATTCATTGTGTGAATTCATTTGTCATCACTGTACATATGTTCACGATCTCACATGCCTGTCAACAGACTTGCAAAATAAATGTTTCACTTGTATTTTGATCAATGTTACAGTCATGAATACATTGGCGTTCTCAACTTGGTGTATTGAAGTGTCATTTTGCATGTACTACATAGGTGAGTAGTCTTGGTTCTTCTTGTCCATCCTTCGTTGACCATGTTAGTCAGTTCCCTTGGGTCAGTAGATGTAGGCTATTACTGACTACTTGATCGTACCTGGGTGCTGTTGGCCTGGTCACAGAGTGGTTACCTGACCCAGGTACAAAGGCATCGACTTGATCCAAAATTTCAGTTGTTAATTGACTTTGTGTGACCCAATGACCCAATGACCCAAGGGAACAGGGAACATCAGACTACAAGTATGGCAGTAAAAGTCAAGATATGGGGCCAGCTGTAAAACTTCCGAAAATATTCGCATTTATTGACTTACCTCTTGGTAAAGCACTTAAAAGTCAAAACCACTCACTCACAATTCAAAAGTCCTTTCCATCCCTAATGCTGGTTCTTTTTCAAGTAGGATACATAAAAACCTTTTGAAAAACTTAAGGTAAATTAATGCGCAAAGTTGTCTGTAAGTCTCTTTTCCAATTAGAGATTGTGTGATGGTATGCCTGGTTCACTCTGACCCTGTGGAGGAATGCAGAGGTTCCCATTACAAGGGGGCAACTGCTTGTGGTGCATTTTGAAGGTATACACCTTTCTCATTAAGAGTGTGGTGCATAACCCAACCCTCGCAACAAGGACATCCTTGTACAAGGTCGTCGCTGTTGCAATAGGTCTGGCTGTTGAATTGTGGCTGTTCTAATAAGCTGATTTTAATTCTGTAAACAGTTTTGAAAAATATAGATTTAGATCTTATAACCCTGAAATTTTCAATCCGGGGAAAATTAGTACAGGTGGGGGAAAATCTAGGCTAAATTTGGGCAAAACAGCAAGACTTTACTATTTGCCAACCCTCGCAACAGCGAGGGGATTATGCAATGGACCACTGGTGAATTAAATTGAAACAGTGTTTAGGTCTTTTCCTATAGTTAACCTATATGCTTCACTTCAACTGTGTATGTTAACTTTAGGCAAAGACCTAAAAATGTGGTTCAATTTAATTTACCAGGGGGTACCACACTTTATTGAGTAAGGAGTATGCCTGGTACACAGGGATGGCTGACCACATGGTGCAAGGGATACTCATTACAATGCAAAACAGTACGAAGGTACAGCTGGCAAAGGGACAACTGGCCTCATAGTGCATTTGGAAGGTATTTCCGGCACTTCAGAAAAGGTGGTCTACGCTGCAGTATGTAAAATCTGTAAAGACATAGAGGTAACTTTTGTCATTTCACATTTTCTCTTTGCTGCACATGAATGATCCATGTTATTTGTCAGAATGAAACCAAATAAAAACTTGATTCACCATTTGCCTATTTTCTCTTTTTCTAAGATCTGTGTGTTGAATTTGGTCAATGAACCTGATTGCTTCTTGTATCTGGAGTTAGGATTTATTCTCAGAAGGCTAGGGTACTACAACCATACAGCAGTATTAGTCCCCCTTATGGTGACAAGTCATCACATTAGGGGTGGGGGGGGCTGATACTACATTCATACAACAAAATATATAATGAATAATGCGTTTGGTGAAAATGATATCCTTTATCTCCAATTAAACTGCTAAATGGCAAAAGGTTTTTGGTAAGTACCAGGTGCCCACCCAAAGGAGTGTGGTGGTCAAGGACTGGGAGTGATCACCATCTGGCTATGGCTGGCACATCAGGAAGAAGGGGTTGCGGGTACAAGGGGTGATGAACTGAATGATCAAACCGCTGCGGTGGGAGAATTGTATATGGTCGACAGTGCTTTCTGTTATGGGGACTGCCAGCTGTGGATGAAGGCTGCCCTCAAGACGGTGGACCTGCTGCTGCAGTGTTACTTCAACATCAGGTGATCCCCTCCCTTAGCAGTGGGCAGCACCGCAGGAAATCACAGATAGGGGATGGGGGGGGCTGCACCAACGGGGGAAACGGTGAGATTAGTGTATGCCTTTATCTTGTCATTGAGGGAGTCAGGACCTTTGGCATGCAGCCCATGCATCATTGATATATGGTTGTGAAGAGGGTGTTGAACTTAACCTGAGGTTGGGGAGACCCGCCAGTGGTCAGACCCTACTCTACCAGCCCACCTCCGGAGCACAGCTTCAGGCAGACAGGACACCAGCTTGACATCACTGCACCACCACCTGTGACATCACGACCTAGGGTCATGTGCATCCCTCATCTGGCACCCCACGATGGTGGGTGTGGCCACCTGGTGGTAGTGGGGTGCATCACGGTCCTGGACACTCACCATGAGGGTTGGTGACAACACGGGCATGTAGAACTGACGTCAAGGCAAGGCTCCCCAGCCTTGTCAAACACCTGTCTATGCATGTGTTCATTTAAGTGGTTTAATATAATATGACCAATTAAATATTTATAATATTGCTATCATTATGAATCCTTTTATGAATCAGCCAGTTGTATTGTTGGATGGCGTGCACCATGAAGTTGAGAGGGGGCTGGATGAGGACCCACAGTGCGGAGTTCTGTGGAAGGTCATTGGAGTCACAGCAATGAGATCAGCAGTGAAGCTGTCTTCTCACTTTGCCGCTTCACTCTCATCATGTGACTACAGGGGACCAATTCTTGCACCGCTTCCCTGCCCAGATGTACATCACAGAGACAAGCCAACTGCCAATGGGAAAATGTTTAACATGTCATATTCAATATAACAAAGGTACCCTGAAGTAAGGCAGCAGACCCATAGCCAGCTTTTCTCAAAGGGGGGGGGGGTGTTTTTTGACTAATACTTTAAGCTCATTAAGCAGTTAATATAATTTATATATCTCCCGTTTCCAGCCCCATACTTTAGTGTTTCAGTGGTGACATAAGTAACTGTTAGCTCCTCCTGTCAAGTTCCCTGACCAGTAACCTAATATACATATTCCACTTCTGAGCTTTTATAGTTATAAGAATTAATAAGTTACAACAATATCTATATATTTTGAAAAGCTCCTGATTTTTATATCAGGGCCATGTTGAATATGTATCATGAATTCTGTTTTGTATTGCGATGCTTTTGTCAGTATGATCATGCACTTTAGGGAAGTCTTAGGACACTGGATAAGATATCATTATACAATCTAAAGGCATTTTCCTGGGCTCAAGGTAGAAGGCAGAGGTACCTTTAGCAAAGCACATATCCTGAAGAGTCTGCCCAACATAAGTCTGCTTGCACATATTAAGGGTGTTGGCCCCTTATTGCTTAACTCTTGCCATAGTTCAAATAATGTGAAGTGTTGGCGACAGTTATCTTTTTTATATGTTAATAGTGTGCAAAGTATTAGTCATACCTGACAGCTAACAACTTGAGATAATATGACTTTATGTTAAACACTCATATGTAACATTACCTTTAAAGAGAAGAGTCAGTGAAAATTCAATTATGGCTATTTTACACTATTATTTTGGATGAAATGATAATTTAGAAGTCTGCCAAGTTTCAATACCACTGGTTGAATTCTTCACATAAAAAAAGAAAGACGTCTGATTCCTCTCATCCTAAGGACAACCACTAATCTGTGTGTGAGGTCACATAAAAGAGACATTATTTTTAAATTTGAAATCATAACTTTTCAAAAAGATTCTTTGATTGCCAATTTTTTGCCACAAATTGGTTTATTTCAGGAGGTAAACATCAAAGAATTTTGAATATTCTATTTCTGAATTTCTTAAATTTCATCTAATCTGTTTGTGACGTCACACACAGACAAATGCAGCAGGCAAGGTGCTCCAGGTGTAGGCAGGAACCGGTCTTTAAGGTTTAAAAAGAATATACATAAAAAGAGAAAGTATTGGAGGTATGGTCATAAAAATAAACAGGACAATGAGGATCACGACTATGTATTGTTTTATATTTACTGGCCCCTCCCTTTAAGCAAAATATTATGGAATAGACTTTTCATCTCAATGATCACTAAGATTAGATTTTATTACTTACCTTGTGACGCATTTAATCGTGCACCTCTCGTAGAACTTAGTGATGAGACCTTTGCAGTTTTTGCCTGTGACCTGATGGAACGACTGTGTGAGGTAAGGGAAGCATGTCCCCTCCACCTCCGTTTGTGTATACAGAGTATAACCACTTTGCTGACAGCAGTGACAGTGTGGTCCATATACTAAGGAAAGTTGTTGATTATTGCACAGTCTCAGTGATCATGTGTCCTCCTCTGTGAGGCTGTGGGTAGTTGGGTACATGCAAACTGGAGATGCTAACCTGGCTCCCCAAACCCTGTTTATGGGCAATCCGACCACCCGGTATGGAGTCAGACCTCACTTGTTGATGCTACTTTATTTCATATCAAATACTAAGTGCCCAAAAGATTAACACTGGTCATAAATATTTTCATCTGAGTGGAATATTTTATTAAATATTCAACTCGTATACTGTATACATCCCTCTTGAGTGGACTGGCCAGATGGGTCTGCAACTTACCCAACTAAAGGCATACTAAAGATGGGCTACTGCATGTAGCATCGTATATGCTGCTCACATGCCAATGATAGGCACAATATTGTATGCGATATCAAAGTTCTTAAAGCCAAATTGACAGAACTTGGTCACAAAACAATTTGCTCCTCTTATAGTGTACCTTCATAGAGATGGATGGATATTCTACTCAGTATGCCAAGCTGCTTATACATCAAGTATTTCCAAATGCAGAAATGATACCTCACCAATTAACCTGATGTTTACTTGTTTTGGATATGGGCACAGAATTCATGCTTTACAAATTCTGATATTCCATAGCTAAAGAAGTAGGGGGGTTCATGGGAGTTACTTCTAAGCTTTGCCTTTACCAAGAGATAGCTAAAAACGTTGAAAAGGGCAATAACTGTTTGAAAACAAAGTGCTTGATGAAATTGAGTGGAGATTAGAAAATTCTTGAATGTTGATATTAGTGATCTCATTTAATGTTAATGTTTAAGTCAACTATGAGTTGCCTGATTTTTCTGGTTGATCTGAAACTTGAAAAAGATAATCAAAACATGAAAATGCCGGTTTTTATTTATTTTATAAGATTGGATACCTTGATCTGTGATTTTGCTCTGTGTACACATTTATATTGAAGTCAGTGTGGAGCCAGCGGAGGGTGTAAGGTAACCTTGTGAAGAACCCAGATTGTTTCTGGCGGCCTGGGAAGGTCAATTTGTCAGTTTTTAATTATGTGTGTGGGTACCCTTTTTTAGATGTCTTAGGTGGATTCTATATACCTTTACATCTTATACATAAAGTTGTTTCTCGCTTCTGATAATGAAAATACTTCCTGTTCATGGTGTGTATACATTTGTTATTGCTGTACATAGGTTCACAATCTCACATGCCTGTCAACAGACTTGCAAAATAAATATTTCACATGTTTTTGGTCAATGTTACAGTCTAAATGCATTGCAATTGGTGTTCTTAACTTGTTATATTGAAGTGTCATTTTGCATGGATTACGTAGGTGAGTAGTCTTGGTTCTTCTTCACCATCCTATTTTGACCATGTTAATCAGTTTCCTAAAGTCAGTGGGTGTAGGCCGTTACTGACTAACAGATTAGACCTGGGCACTATCTAAAGTGGTCACCTACCCATTGATACAAGGACCAGAATTGTAAGGGTAGGTGTAAACCATTAACTTGATCTAACAATTGAATTTAATAATTAAATTTGTATGACCCAAATACCCAAGGGAACAGGGAACCTCATACTGACAGTATGGTAACAAAAGCCAAGATATGGGGTCAGCTGTAAAACTTCCAAGTGTACTCGCATTAATTGACTTACCTCTTGATAAATCACTAAAAAGTCCAAAGCACTCACTCACAATCCAAAAAGCCCTTTTCATCCTAATACTGGTTCTTTTTCAAGAGGGATATTTAAAGGCAAAGAATTAAAGTAAATTAATGTACCAAGTTGTCTGTAAGGCTCTTTTCCATTAATGTGAAATATATTGATCCTACATACAGAGATCATATGCCTGGTTCACTGGGACAATCTACCCTGTGGTGAAGTGTGGAGGTTGTCCATTTACATGTGGTGCAGTGTAATGTATACCTGGTATACAGGAATGGCTCACTCCATAGCTACACTATAGGGTAATACAGTACATCTGGCTCGTACTACACCCATACAGCAGTACTAGTCCCCTAATGATGACACCACACCAGGGGTAGGGGGGGCTCATACTACACCCACACAGCAGTATTAGTCCCCTAATGATGACACCACACCAGGGGTAGGGGGGGCTCATACTACACCCATACAGCAGTACTAGTCCCCTAATGGTGGCACCACACCAGGGGTAGGGGGGGGGGCCGTCGTACTACACCCATACAGCAGTACTAGTCCCCTAATGGTGGCACCACACCAGGGGTAGGGGGGAGGCTCATACTACACCCATACAGCAGTACTAGTCCCCTAATGGTGGCACCACACCAGGGGTAGGGGGGGGGGCCTCATACTACACCCATACAGCAGTACTAGTCCCCTAATGGTGGCACCACACCAGGGGTAGGGGGGGGCTCATACTACACCCATACAGCAGTACTAGTCCCCTAATGGTGGCACCATACCAGGGGTAGGGGGGGGGGGGGTCATACTACACCCATACAGCAGTATTAGTCCCTTAATGGTGGCACCACACCAGGGGTAGGGGGGGGGCTCATACTACACCCATACAGCAGTACTAGTCCCCTAATGGTGGCACCACACCAGGGGTAGGGGGGGGGGGCCTCATACTACACCCATACAGCAGTACTAGTCCCCTAATGGTGGCACCACACCAGGGGTAGGGGGGGGGGCTCATACTACACCCATACAGCAGTACTAGTCCCCTAATGGTGGCACCACACCAGGGGTAGGGGGGGGGGGCCTCATACTACACCCATACAGCAGTACTAGTCCCCTAATGGTGGCACCACACCAGGGGTAGGGGGGGGCTCATACTACACCCATACAGCAGTATTAGTCCCTTAATGGTGGCACCACACCAGGGGTAGGGGGGGGGGGCTCATACTACACCCATACAGCAGTACTAGTCCCCTAATGGTGGCACCACACCAGGGGTAGGGGGGGGGGCTCATACTACACCCATACAGCAGTACTAGTCCCCTAATGGTGGCACCACACCAGGGGTAGGGGGGGGCTCATACTACACCCATACAGCAGTACTAGTCCCCTAATGGTGGCACCACACCAGGGGTAGGGGGGGGGTGCTCATACTACACCCATACAGCAGTACTAGTCCCCTAATGGTGGCACCACACCAGGGGTAGGGGGGGCTCGTACTACACCCATACAGCAGTATTAGTCCCCCAATGGTGACACCACACCAGGGGTAGGGGGGCTAATTTTACACCCATAAGGTAGAAATTTGCTGTGACTTTCAGCCAAGTATTTCGATGTCTTTCTTTATGCTGACAAATAATTGCACCATTGAGGTTGATACGACAAAATGTTCCAACTTTGTCAGTTTTCTGTGTGAAGAGTTCATGTTTTTTCAACATGGTGGTTTTCTGTCTTTCATCACCCGAACAAAATACAAGGCATTGTTGAAAACCATGATACTTAGAATTGGTAAGTGCATCCTGTCAGTCCCTGTCTGCACTGCTCTACGGCCATGTGGGTGATCAACCTTTTTCACACTAACCATTTTGATCACAATTTCTACAATTTCAATTTCTACAACCATTGAACATTTTATTCTAATGTCAAAATAAGGGTGTTTTCTTCACATTAGATGTTAAAATATATACAAGACAGTCCTACTATACTAAGTTAGAAGGTATGGGAAAGTGATAGCAAACATATAGTTAAAGATATGGCTGATGAGTCTGGAGTAGACTCCCACCCTCATGGTTACAACTTACACGGCTCTGAGGCGGATGATGCACGAGACAGACAGAAATAGGACAGACAGTGGACCGGTTTCAATATCGGTCCAGAATCGGTCCACTGTTGGTCCTCCTTGTTTCTTGGGAATTAGCTCATGGACCATACCAACAGATTTTTTCAAACCGATTTCAGAGCCGACAGGTGAAATAGAAAATGGTTCTAAATGACAATCCACAAACGAAATTGTTAATCATGTTGAATATTTTTCTTAGCCAATTCTGGAATGATTCTGGAACGATTACTTTAAGATTATGCATTTCCAATGTTATTTCATCCATTTCTGGGTCCATTAGATTGAAAATTTTACCGCAATGTTTTACAATAAATGTGCTTTGATATAATGAAATTGTTCATGCTTTCTGACAGATATTTATTGTTTTCCCATATTTTAGTTTGTATCCACTAAATACATTATATTTCTGGATGTACTAAATAGAAGTACACAAGAAATATAAAAAATATTTGCAAACTAGTGGGAAAAAAGCCAACTAATGTGTTTCCATTATTTTCCTATTAGTATGTACTCTAAAACAGAAGGAAAATCGTTTTTTCTAACTTCACCGTGGATCATGGGTTCAAGACCAAATTTGGACAAATTTTAGGACTTATAGGTTTAATTGCCAAACTGATTCAGGACCGACAGAAGAACCGTCGGTCCAGAATCGGCTTGCTTCTCATCTTTTCATCGCATTGTCAAATGTCGCCTCGTGTATGACCAGCTTTATGACCCCCCCACCCACCCACTCCCGCTGACAGTACTCTCACCGTGATCCTTGGCTTCTTGGACTGACACAGGTATCCGTCAATGGCCAAACGATGTTTTCCTCTAGGACCTACAGCTACACTACGGTTCTCACAATACCAACCGGCATGCACTAAAGACTCAAACATCGACAACTCGGTAGCTACTCCAAATCCTTGTAGAACTCTTCAGACCCTAACGTGACCATTATGTTTAATGGTGTTTATGATTGTTGACACAAAACATAGATATAGTACATGCATGCATGTACTCAACACTACTACTAGGTATGGGATATGTACCGGGGATATGTAGCATAAGCAGTGTTGACACAACTGCGGCCATGGAAAAGACTCTTAATCAAGGGAACACACCCCTATACACCGACGTGCTGTCTATCCCAAAGGTGGACAGTGATGAACGAGACTTCAAATCACCCTACCACAGATAGCCAATTTTCTGTATTTTACCTGCAGGTTAGCCTAGATCAAGATGCATGCTGGGTACTATGTCGACAAATCACAAGGCTTAAGCATAGGCATTTTCTTTAATTTTCGCATTATTTGTAACTGAACATGATGGAAAAGTAGCATTCAGTATTTTTCAATTTATATATATATATATATATATATATATACATATATTAATATTTTCTAAGCTGGTTTGAAAATATATTAATTACAGATTAATATAGAGCAAATATTTGTATATTTCCTTTAGTTTTTGTTGTGTTTTTGGCGACAGAATTAGTGTAAATTAGCCTGCAGGTGCAGAAAATATTATAAGATATTGGTGGTCGGGAGAATTAGCTGTAGGGGTAGGAGGAGCCCAGACCCAGACAGCGGGCCCAGGAGGGGGGGGGGGACGGTGATGGGGGAGTAGTCAGGGGTCGTGACGTCACCACCGGCTGGCACGTGCCGGCTGTGACGTCACGTGCGGGCGTCCTGTCCCCCGGCCGGCCCTTTAGGTGTCCCACACCCCTACCCACACCCCTGCCCGCCCCCTCCTTCACCGTCCACCGGCCAGACCTCCCCTTGTCAGTCCGTGGTTCAGGGGCCCACGGCCGGTCAACACGGTACACACTGACTGGACGCACGTGGCGATTGTCGACGATGTGGCCCGTGGGATAAGAAAGGTGGCAGGTAGGTAGGACGGACTCCTATTTGTACAGGTACTGATATAAATATAAATGTAAATATGTAAAACCCGTCTTAGTTTGAATTGAGGGGGGTTCTTGCTAAAGTCCGGGAGATCTCCGGACAATTTGTTGAGATTGATCAATCTCAGCAAATTTGCTGATAGATATTTTTATAGAACTATCTTCAAATCCTTCCAGTCTGTGCGATTTATTTTCACTAGCAATCATAGAAATCTTGTCATATTACAAAAGGTATGGAATATTCATGGACTTAAAATCGTTGATTGTGTTTCCCGTATTTGTGTTGGTTTTGTTTATAAAAAAACAATTGATGCTTGATTTTAAAGTGCACTTTCAGTAATTACTTTCTTCTAAGAAAGGTCAATCTCTAATCATATACGTTCGGTGCCCCGTCGCATAACGGGTCTCGCTGTAGCGAACATTGGCACATTTCAAAAGACCTCTCCCTGTTCAACAGGGAGCGAATCCACCTTTCATCCTTACAGGGATGGTTTGACCACCCCTTTTCTGTCATGTCCCGGGAGGACATTTTGGGGTGTTAATTTTAATATTCTGTTTTCAGCAAATAATAGCAGTGTCCCTCATCTTATAAAATATATAGGAGGTAAGTGGCGGAAATGTATTTATCAATCAATTAAATTAACTTCAAAGTGTGTGCAAAACCATCGCAACAGGGACAATTGGCACATTCCAAAAACAAGGAGAAAAAAACAGCGAGAAAAAAACAAATCCATCCTTAATCGCTCCCTCTTGTGAGACTTTGGTTATGCGACGGGCCACGGGAGATGCCCAATGCTGTAACTTACATAAACATTTCTGAAACTGTCTTACCAGATGCCAGGTGGGCCATCACAATAATGACACATATAACAGCGAATAATGGTTTTGTTAAATGCTGTGCTAAAATCAAGTAATACATCTTATCCACTAATATTATTTTTTCTACTTTGGCAATTTCAAGTTTGTTTTTTTAGAAAATGTGAACTTTAGAACTTTTTACAGAACTAAAATCGGCCCAGTAGAATAGCCATAATTCAACAGCGGGACCTATAGCAACAAGGGAAACAAGGACGTCCTTGTTGTGAGATATTGGACTTTCATCATTTCATTATGCATGGTGTATGGCGGCCCGTGGCCCGTGGCCCATTGCAGAGCATATCTAATCATAACAATGTAATGAACTTTACGTTGAGAAAGTTTTAAGAAAGTGACGTCAGAGAAGCAATGGTACTCTTACGAAAGCTTTCTTAAAGCTATTCTTCAGTGGCCCGTTGCACAATAGAATTTCGTTGTTAGGATGAAACAACGAAAGCACGACGAACTTTTGCTTAACAACGAAATGTTTTGTTGTTATGAAAATATTCCACTCTTACTTAAAGAGTAAATATCTCAGCTGCTAATGGATGGAATTGAATTCTGTAAATTGATATAAAAAGACAAGACATTAGAGAAAAAACAGTAAAAGTTACAACTCTTTGGGGGTATTCTAAATATAGAAAAAAATTGTTAACAAAAGTTTCGTTGTTACGAAAATAACTGCAAATAATTTATTAAGCAACAAGGGACTTATTCGCTATTTACAATATTTTCGTTGTTACGAAACCCATTGTGCAACGGGCCACAGTACCCTGTCGCATAACGGAAGGAGCGATATCGCTCTTTAAAACAGCGGGGGTTTGGTAAAGTCTCGCTGTTATACGTGAAATTCGCCAGCGATTTTCACCCATTTCTGATAATTTCTCCAGGCTGAAAATGTCAGCGATTTTAGATCTAAATGTCTTATTTTCAGAATTGTTTACAGAATTAAAATTGGTTGAGCAGAACAGCCGCAAATCAACAGGGGGAATCATCGCAACAGGGAAATGTCTCGCAACAGGGAGAGGGTGCAAACCATCGCTGTTGCCAAACCCGTTATGCAACAGAGCACTGGAGATCATTGAATGATATGAACGATCATTGTAGAATTATAGGACAGTTTACATTTATGGAATTCTCTGCTCAGAAAACCATTTCAAATACATAATTATTATTTCAAAAATCGCCCAACAGGTACTATTATCTCTTTTTTTCAGAACCCTATCGTTGTTATGATTGGGATTGTGTTGTGGCCAACTGTGGCTCTTTGCAAAATAACCAATCATAACATCTATAGCGATGACAAGCTTAAGATAATCCTAATCATATGTTCCTGTGAAGAAATGGCGTAACAATGATCACTTTGGACTACAAAAGGTTTCGCTGTTTAGCGACCACTCATTGTTAGGGTGAGTATTATGTAACGGACCACCGAGCTCCTCAGCCCGTGTTTCCCAGAAGGGAAGGGGGTACTTGAACTCCACGAACGTCTCCAGCAGTCCTTTTTCATAGGCTCAATATGATGCTTTAAAAACGAGAAAAGTTGTTAATTGATGTATCTTCATGTCCACTCTTCTAGGTCACCCGACATCTCAACACCTCTGCGGCACCCCCTCCTGCTACCTAGGGAACAGGAAACAACCACCTCAGAGAGCCTCCAAGTAGTTCCCTCCGACGGGACAACAGAAATAACCAACATGGCTCCCCCTCCGAACTATGCGGTGGCTTCCATTGACCAGAAAACAGAAAATATTCACATTGTTCCCAATGGTAGGACATCACAGAATCATCAAGTTGCTACCTCTGACGGGGCCTCAGAGAATTACATAGTGGCTCCCCCTGGGGCCTCTGGAGAGAACTATACAGTGGCTCCCCCTGACATGCCCTCAGAGAACTATAAAGTGGCTCCCCCTGGTGGATCCTCAGAGAACCACCCCGTGGCTCCCCCTGACGGCGGCTGGGGTTGGCTCATCGTGGCCGCCATTGCCCTGCAGTGGTTCTTCCAGGGCGGGATGATACGAGCCTTCTCCCTGGTCTTCCAGCAGATGCGCCAGCGATACGATGCCACAGCGGCTGAGGCAGCGGTGGTGTACTCCATCAACATCTCCCTCACCTTGATGGCATGTGAGTACAGAGTAATACATGTCTGTAATAAATCTCAGTGTGCAAAACATGAGGTGAAAAACTTAATCAAAGGTTCCAAGAACAAGAAGTAACTCTTCAGTGCATAAGCCTCCCTTAAGGAAGCCAAACTCTATTAAATGAACTACTTAATTCTTTTTTGCTGACCAAACATTTTACATTTACCAGCAAAGTGGTCAAAGTCAAGTACCCTTTCCAACATAGAGAGTTGCTGTTTGATATCAACATTAACCAACTCCCCCCAACCTCTTTCAGCCCCGGTGGCAGCGGCCCTGAGTGCCCGGATGTCAGCACGTCGGATCGTTGCAGCAGGTACCCTGCTGACATTCAGCGGGATGCTGTTTACTGGGTTCGCCCCATCCATGGTGTGGATCTACTTCTCCTATGGAGTCGTTTCAGGTGAGTTCACTGAGCACCAAGTGCCAGCATCAGGTGATCCCAGCACAGTACAACCAAAAACTTACCTTGTGCCAAACTCTTTTTATGAGCTGGAAACTTACCTGACTTCACCTCTTAACCATCTCCTTCATTCTGCACCTGACCCTCAACAAGCCTCACCCTAGTATGTAATGTCTGACTCACACATACCCTGACTCTGGTAGTTTACATCTGACTCTCAGCACTTGACACCTGCCCCATATTGGCCTGGCCCTAGAACTTTACAGCTATATAAAAAAAAAACTGATCCTAATCTAGTAAGTTATAGGTAATATCTGAATGTTAACTACTCTGATAATAGAACATCATGAGTGACACTCTCCTACCCTCACCCTAACTTGAGACACCTGCCTATCAGTTGGCCTGACCCTAACACATATCACCCTCATCCACTCTTGTACATCACACTTGAATTTAAACATCATCTTACCCTAGTTAATAACACTTGACCCTGACCTAACCCATAGTGCATGATATGTGACCCTTACTAGATTCAGAAACAACTACTTGATGAATGACCCCTAAATAAGTGATCATCCCCACAGCTGTGAGCCTACCTGCTGCTGTCAGACACATGGCACTGCCCATCGTCTTCTAAATCCTTGACAAACAAAAGGCTTATACAAATTATGTGTAATGTCATACACATATGTAATCAAACCCTCTCATAATGTTGTACCTTCATCTCTGTGTATTTTGACAGGTGTGGGCAGTGGTTTGGTCAGTACAATGAGGTACATCGTGCTGCGGCACTGGTTCCGGGAGAAGTTGGGGCGTGCCCTGGCCATGTCCCTGATGACCGATGGCCTGGGCACAATGGCCATATCACCCTTCATAGAGTTCTCCTTTCGCCACTATGGGTACACCGGTACGATGATGCTGGTAGCTGCCTTCAGTCTCCACGGCCTGGTAATTGCCACCGCCATGGTCCCCCCACCCACCAGGGCTGGAAGGGGCCAGAAACAGGACCTGCAAGACTCAAGTCATGCCCTTAAACAACTCTCAGAGGGTGATAATGAGGCTACTTCTAGAGGACATGAAGTTGTCAGGTTAAGAACAAAGAGTCAGGACAGTTTAGAGGACTGGGACATGTGTTTGGAAAGTGAAATAAGACCAGATGAAAATTACCAGAAGGCAGACGATCAGTTAAGTATATTGAAAGGAACTGGAGTTGAACTTAGAGGGTCAGCCAGAAAGCTAAACGTCAACGAGCCATCAAGTGCGACATACGTTGACTATAAGTTTTCCCATAGGTCTTTAGACCTGCCTTCAGCCTTTGACACTCCCTCTTACACTCCCACCAGTACACCACTGGACACGTCCATAGATACACCCCTAGAGGCTTCTTTAGAGGTTGCCTCAGAGACAACCTTGGCTGTGGTCTCACAGTCATTTCAGAATACTCCATCAGACAGTGCTTTAGGTAAGCCCTGTGGTACATCAAGTCCCACATTCTCCCCCCTGCCCCCTGCTCACTCCTCCCCCCTGCCCCCTGCAGGCCCTGCCCCCCGCCCCGCCCGTTGTGCCCGGCTTGGGGCTGCCCTCCTGCAGGTGGTCAACGTGCCCCTGCTGCGCGGGTCGCGGTACCTGTGCTACTCAGTTCTGATGACCTGCAGCTCGCTGGCCTCCTCCATGAGCAACACCCACCTGGCCGGCATGGCTGCCGAGCGCGCCATCACCGCCCGCCAGGTGGCACTGCTGCTCGCCGTCATCGGGGCAGTCGCCATCGTCACCAAAGTGCTGGCAGGTAGGTTGAACCAGTTTGAGTTATTGTCGGCAGGTAGGTTGAACCAGTTATTGTTAGCAGGTAGGCTGAACCAGTTAGAGTTATTGTTGGCAGGTAGGGTGAACCAGTTTGAGTTATTGTCGGCAGGTAGGTTGACCCAGTTTGAGTTATTGTTGGCAGGTAGGTTGAACCAGCTATTGTTGGCAGGTAGGGTGAACCAGTTTGAGTTATTGTTGGCAGGTAGGCTGAACCAGTTAGAGCTATTGTTGGCAGGTAGGGTGGACCAGTTTGAGTTATTGTTGGCAGGTAGGTTGAACCAGTTAGAGCTATTGTTGGTAGGTAGGGTGAACCAGTTTGAGTTATTGTTGGCAGGTAGGCTGAACCAGTTAGAGCTATTGTTGGCAGGTAGGTTGAACCAGTTTGAGTTATTGTTGGCAGGTAGGTTGAACCAGTTATTGTTGGCAGGTAGGCTGAACCAGTTATTGTTGGCAGGTAGGTGGAACCAGTGCACTGTAGTAGTGCAATAATATTAGTTATATTGTAATGAGTGTGTGTAAAGGTTTTCTACGTAATATGTGGAATGGTTAGATAGAATTAATGGGAAAGTTGTTTGTGCCGGGACTGGGGTATCAGAATACCCATTAACCGCCTGGATGCCATTAGTCTCCCGCTCATGCGGTAACCTGAGCTGCCTGTATCTGGGCCGAGCCGCTATGCCTTCCGATCTAGACTGCCTGTTCTCTGGATCGATTCACATACAACTATAGATGGCTTCCATTCGTCAGGCCTGCAGCCCTAAACACACATAGTGAAACACTCACATAAAGATGGCTGCAGGTGTACAGACAACCATTGGAAAACTAGCGCTTGTCAGGGTGCGAGTCGGTTGGGCTGTCTGGAATGACGAATGGACTTGTTTGCGCAAAATTGCGTGATATAAAGGATGCTAGCACGTCCGCCAGCCAGAGAGACAGAATGAGGCGCTAGGGAACGGTATGTCGCTTCGACATTCGTGGTGACATTTGGGTGACTGTGGCAGATGGGTGTGAGGGATTTGGATCTCCTCGTCTCGGGGCAGACACTGGACACTTTTAGGGACATTCGGCTAGATAGGGATTTTAACATAGTAATCTGGACCTAGTTTGGATAATGGAAATCCCTGGGATGGATTCTCAAACCATAAGTAGAACTGATGTGTGGAGCATGCACAGAGCATGGGTCTTAACACCTTTCTATCGGTGGGGACTCGTGTAATGTGTATGCAAAGCACTCAGTATTTTAACATCTGTGTAACCACCGATCAGAGCAGAGGCTGACTAATGTGCCCGCCCCGCCACGGAGCCTTCACGGCGAAGTGGTGGCCTCACACTGTGCTGCTAAAGAGTGAGAGTTGCTGCATGTATGTTTCCATCAGATCTAATGTATTAAACAATAGCTTAAGGGCCATACCCACTAGGCGATTTCGGGTCGGCCGACGGTAATCAGCGTCGGCGTACTCGTCGGCGTACTCGTCGGCGTACTCGTCGGTGTAAAATTATCAAACACGCTTGATGTGGATCGGCGGTGCCGTCGGCGCCGACGGCCATGCCGACGGCCGACGCCGACGCCGAC
This sequence comes from Lepidonotus clava, assembly GCA_936440205.1. NCBI lineage: Eukaryota > Metazoa > Annelida > Polychaeta > Phyllodocida > Polynoidae > Lepidonotus > Lepidonotus clava. The sequence goes on from OW387138.1 coordinate 5,701,107, forward strand.
GGCAGCGCCGATTGTGTGTGGGTATAGGCACCAGAGTAGGCCGACGCCGACGCCGACGCCGACGGCAGCACCGACGCCGACGGCGATTCAGCAAAACGTCGCCTAGTGGGTATGGGGCTTTACCCTCAGCCAAGCAAAGTCTGTGTTTTGGATTGAGCGCGCCAATTCATGGACTTTCTCTACCACTTTAACATTACATTCAAAGCAAAATAAGTTCCCCATATTAACATATACATATTATCAATAAGTTCCCCATTCATTAACCTCTATTAAGTAATAACACCTATAAACAACACTATATATAAATAAGACCACACTACATTCACCAGTTTGAGTTATTGTTGGCAGGTAGGTTGAACCAGTTATTGTTGGCAGGTAGGTTGAATCAGATTGAGTTATTGTTGGCAGGTAGGTTGAACCAGTTATTGTTGGCAGGTAGGTGGAACCAGTTTGAGTTATTGTTGGCAGGTAGGTTGAACCAGTTATTGTTGGCAGGTAGGCTGGACCAGTTTGAGTTATTGTTGGCAGGTAGAGTGAACCAGTTAGAGTTATTGTTGGAAGGTAGGGGGAACCAGTTAGAGTTATTGTTGGCAGGTAGGTTGAACCAGTTATTGTTGGTAGGTAGGTGGAACCAGTTAGAGTTATTGTTGGCAGGTAGGGGGAACCAGTTAGAGCTATTGTTGGCAGGTAGGGTGAACCAGCTATTGTTGGCAGGTAGGTGGAACCAGTTAGAGTTATTGTTGGCAGGTAGGGGGAACCAGTTAGAGCTATTGTTGGCAGGTAGGGTGAACCAGCTATTGTTGGCAGGTAGGGTGGACCAGTTTGAGTTATTATTGGCAGGTAGGTTGAACCAGTTATTGTTGGCAGGTAGGTGGAACCAGTTTGAGTTATTGTTGGCAAGTAGGTTGAACCAGTTATTGTTGGCAGGTAGGTTGAATCAGATTCAGTTGTTGTTGGTATAACCCATTCGGGAGTCCTGATCTGCACATGCGCACACCTCTGACCCAGTTTCCTATGGGTGGACAAACATGACTTTCAGCCAATCAGGTCTCTCTATTGTTCAATATGGCGGTGCCCACTGGGGCCTCTCCCTACCGTGGTATATGATTTGGCTACAAAACTTATATAATTATGCACAAACTAGATCAACAAGTGTTTATATGTACATATGCCTGTTTTTAAATGCATTGGCTTACTTATGCCAGGCACTCATATCATGTATTTCAATAGAACTACACTGCTGATAAGAGTGAAGCAAATATTAAAAGCCTTTATGTTACCTGCCATGACACTTATACTATCTTACCGGCTATGACACTACCACACCATGTTACTTACTATAACACTCACACGCTATGTCATCTGCTATGACACTCGCACACCATATTACCTGCCATGACACAAACACACCATGTTATTTAACATGACACTCATGCACCACGTTACATACCATAACACTCACATGCTATGTTATCTGCTATGACACTCACACACCATGTTACCTGCCATGAAACTCCCATGCCATGTTACTTACCATGATGTGCTCACACCATGTTATTTGCTATACCAGGCAAGCAGTTACGTAACAAGCATGTTCTGTGACCATACTTTTTGGTTAGTCTATAACCTGCCCAATTTTCACGTAACAGTTACGTTACTTTAGGTAAAGTTAAAACTTACTAAAAAAGAATGTTATAATAACATTATATTTAGTGAAGTTGATACCTTACTCTTAAAGAACATTATAATAACATTATTACAATGTGAAAGATTGTTACCAGAATGTCACAATAACCTCACACTGCGATGTCGCAATGTTAGGTTCTAAAGACATTTTTGGGTGCCATCAAGATAGCATAACAAGAACCAAAGCAGAACTAAATACAACAGTATAATAACGTTATAATAACGTCATATTCTTGCTTCGGGTGCCACTCACACTGCATTTTACCTGCCATGACACTCACACACCATTTAACCTGCTGTGACACTCACACGCCATCTTACCTGCAATGACATTCACCCATCAATGTATCTGCTCAAACCCGACACACCATGTTACCTGCCATGACCATGACACACAATTCTAACTTCCATTCCAGGTGTGGTGTTCGACCTGCGAGCCTTCCGCCCTGCACGAATCCCTGTGTTTGCGATATTCGGCATGGCGGGAGGGTTGGCGCTGACCACCCTGCCCCTCACCTCTGGGGTGGCCATCTTCTACACATACTGGGTGGTGCACGCCGTCATCGTCTCTGTTGTCAACACCCAGGAGTCGCTGGTCCTCAACGAGATTGTGGCCCAGGACAGCTATCCCAGCGCCATCGGACTGTCTCGCTTCTGTCGGGGTGTTGGCGTGCTTGTTGGACCCACTGTTGGTGGTATGTACATACTATATAGTCATAACAAGTGGATGCAATTAATCCACAGATAACGATTCAAATAAGTTGTGTTTTCTTACTACAATCATATTATTCATTTTTTATATTCAAACAAATACTCATTGAATAAAAATCATTAAATATTTAGGTTTACAATGAAAATTGCCTTATAAAATCTTTGAAGTGCTTTAGCAATATTTAACATTAAGATAAACTAGCTATTCTTTTATAGAGTTACAGTTGTCAGAGTCTTAATGAAAATTGTCACAAATTCTCCCAAGTTCCATGCCTAACCTTGGGTGCACACGTTTGCAGGCCTGCTACAGGACACAACTGGCAGCTACACCTCAACCTTCTACTTCGGTGGGCTGCTGCTGTTCTCCTCCTCAGCTCTGTTTGAAGCCAACTTACTGAGGAGGCGATGTCTGAAGCCAACAAAAGCCAGCAACTCACACATCCCTGCTGCCGAGGTCCTCTCTGCACCCAGATAGGGCCAACAACTCCCTCCAACCTGCCGGGGAGTTCCTCCCTGCACCCAGCTAGGGCCGACAACTCCCACCAACCTGCCAGGGAGGTCCTCCCTGCAGCCAGCTAGGGCCGACAACTCCCACCAACCTGCCGGGGAGGTCCTCCCTGCACCCAGCTAGGACCGACAACTCCCACCAACCTGCCAGGGAGGCCCTCTCTGCACCCAGCTAGGGCCAACAACTCCCACCAACCTGCCGGGGAGGCCCTCCCTGCACCCAGCTAGGGCCAACAACTCCCACCAACCTGCCGGGGAGGCCCTCCCTGCACCCAGCTAGGGCCAACAACTCCCACCAACCTGCCGGGGAGGCCCTCCCTGCACCCAGCTAGGGCCGACAACTCCCACCAACCTGCCGGGGAGGCCCTCTCTGCACCCAGCTAAGACCAACAACTCCCACCAACCTGCCGGGGAGTTCCTCCCTGCACCCAGCTAGGGCCGACAACTCCCACCAACCTGCCGGGGAGGCCCTCTCTGCACCCAGCTAAGACCAACAACTCCCACCAACCTGCCGGGGAGTTCCTCCCTGCACCCAGCTAGGACCAACAACCCCCACCAACCTGCCGGGGAGGCCCTCCCTGCACCCAGCTAGGGCCGACAACTCCCACCAACCTGCCAGGGAGGCCCTCCCTGCACCCAGCTAGGGCAGACAACTCCCACCAACCTGCCGGGGAGGCCCTCTCTGCACCCAGCTAAGACCAACAACTCCCACCAACCTACCGGGGAGTTCCTCCCTGCACCCAGCTAGGGCCGACAACTCCCACCAACCTGCCGGGGAGGCCCTCTCTGCACCCAGCTAAGACCAACAATTCCCACCAACCTGCCGGGGAGGTCCTCCCTGCACCCAGCTAGGGCCGACAACTCCCACCAACCTGCCGGGGAGGCCCTCTCTGCACCCAGCTAGGGCCAACAACTCCCACCAACCTGCCAGGGAGGCCCTCCCTGCACCCAGCTAGGGCCGACAACTCCCACCAACCTGCCGGGGAGGCCCTTCCTGCACCCAGCTAGGGCCGACAACTCCCACCAACCTGCCGGGGAGGCCCTCCCTGCACCCAGCTAAGACCAACAACTCCCACCAACCTGCCGGGGAGGCCCTCTCTGCACCCAGCTAGGGCCAACAACTCCCTCCAACCTGCCGGAGAGGTCCTCCCTGCACCCAGCTAAGACCGACAACTCCCACCAACCTGCCGGGGAGGCCCTCCCTGCACCCAGCTAAGACCGACAACTCCCACCAACCTGCCGGGGAGGCCCTCTCTGCACCCAGCTAAGACCAACAACTCCCACCAACCTGCCGGGGAGCCCCTCCCTGCACCCAGCTAAGACCGACAACTCCCTCCAACCTGCCGGGGAGGCCCTCCCTGCACCCAGCTAGGGCCAACAACCCCCACCAACCTGCCGGGGAGGCCCTCCCTGCACCCAGCTATGGAAGACAACTCCCACCAACCTGCCGGGGAGGCCCTCCCTGCACCCAGCTAAGACCAACAACTCCCACCAACCTGCAAGGGGAGGTCCTCCCTGCACCCAGCTAGGGCCAACAACTCCCACCAACCTCCCGGGGAGGCCCTCTCTGCACCCAGCTAGGGCCAACAACTCCCACCAACCTGCCGGGGAGGTCCTCTCTGCACCCAGCTAGGACCGACAACTCCCACCAACCTACTGGGGAGGCCCTCCCTGCACCCAGCTAGGACAGACAACTCCCACCAACCTGCCGGGGAGGCCCTCCCTGCACCCAGCTAGGGAAGAAAACTCCCACCAACCTGCCGGGGAGGTCCTCCCTGCACCCAGCTAGGGCCGACAACTCCCACCAACCTGCCAGGGAGGTCCTCCCTGCACCCAGCTAGGGCCGACAACTCCCACCAACCTGCCGGGGAGGCCCTCCCTGCACCCAGCTAGGACCGACTACTCCCACCAACCTGCCGGGGAGGCCCTCTCTGCACCCAGCTAAGACCGACAACTCCCACCAACCTGCCGGGGAGGCCCTCCCTGCACCCAGCTAGGGCCGACAACTCCCGCCAACCTGCCGGGGAGGTCCTCCCTGCAGCCAGCTAGGACCAACAACTCCCACCAACCTGCCGGGGAGGCCCTCCCTGCACCCAGCTAGGGCCAACAACTCCCACCAACCTGCCGGGGAGGCCCTCCCTGCACCCAGCTAGGGCCAACAACTCCCACCAACCTGCCGGGGAGGCCCTCTCTGCACCCAGCTAGGGCCGACAACTCCCACCAACCTGCCGGAGAGGCCATCTGTGCACCCAGCTAGGGCCAACAACTCCCACCAACCTGCCGGGGAGTTCCTCCCCGCACCCAGCTAGGGCCGACAACTCCCACCAACCTGCCGGGGAGGCCCTCCCTGCACCCAGCTAGGGCCGACAACTCCCACCAACCTGCCGGGGAGTTCCTCCCCGCACCCAGCTAGGGCCGACAACTCCCATCAACCTGCCGGGGAGGCCCTCCCTGCACCCAGCTAAGACCAACAACTCCCTCCAACCTGCCGGGGAGGCCCTCCCTGCACCCAGCTAGGGCCGACAACTCCCACCAACCTGCCGGGGAGGCCCTCTCTGCACCCAGCTAAGACCAACAACTCCCACCAACCTGCCGGGGAGGCCCTCCCTGCACCCAGCTAGGGCCGACAACTCCCACCAACCTGCCGGGGAGGCCCTCCCTGCACCCAGCTAGGGAAGACAACTCCCACCAACCTGCCGGGGAGGACCTCCCTGCAGCCATGGAAGGCTGAGGACTCACACTAAGCAACTGAGGAGGCAATATTTGTAACCAGCTAGGTCCAAGGCTGAGGATCAAAGCCTACTACTCTCCCCATCCTCTGGGAAACCTTAGGTCTTACAACCATAGCAGTAGCAACATCTAAACAGAGTGACTTGGTGTTTGGTATTGAAGGGCATATTGTTTGATTCCATTGTTGTCCGCTCAAGAGGTCAAAGTCAGATATCAAGATGAGAAACGTTTCAAAACTTAGATAACTTCTCAAAATGTTCCATTCATGCTTTTCCATCAGTAAAAACCTCAAGCGATTAAAGAATGTTCAAGTATTGTTTGTGGGAACATACTTTCATGCCTGTGTGACAAGCCTGCAGATAGAAGGAAATAGCATTACCAATTCCACCATCATGGACAAGGGGGGACAAAATAGTCAGAATTATTTCAATTATAGATTAAATAAAATAGCATATACATAATTGAATTAACAAGTAGTAGTTTAATACACGTATAATTTAGGAACAAATCAATAGCCCAAATCTATCCCCCAAAACACGCAATGCTGTTTATAATGGCCAGCATGGAAGTAGCCAGACCCAGTCCAATATAGCTGTTGTATCCGAGTCAACTCTAATTTACAACACTAATCGAGGTACCCTGGAGGACTAATGTGCTATAATGTCCTAGAACACTTCATATTTTTCAACCAGAAGATAGCAAAGAATCTGCTGTATGAAGAACAATTACCAAGTTTGGATTTGGCAGCAAGCCCCATCTGATTGGCTATACAAAATAATCTGGACATGGTGCTTTTTTTAATCCGCAGAAAGTACATTGGACATCTTTGTATCCAAAGGTCTGAACAATTTAACAAAACAAGTTTACACAAGTTTTGGACAGCCACCGTTAAAAGTGTGGTTTTAAGATACGGTAGGTAAGTGTCAAGTAAAATGTGAAAAGAGAAAAAAAGGCTAAAAATAAATACATATCATAAATAGCTCCAGGATTGTATTGGTGTCACTTTTCGTTCCTTGCAAATAAACAATAAAGTTTTGTGTTCGTGCCTTGGAAGGCTCATGGGGGGGAGGGGGGGAGGAGGCGGGGGCGGGCTTGGAAGGTCTTTAGCACCGGCAGCCGGGGTTTTGATGCCAATGGTGGAGCTCACTTGGCCATTGAAAATTAGACCATCAATCAACATAGTAACAAAGGTCTTGTCAGGCAATGCAGTATCTTAAATGTTGTACCTTTCTCAGACTTCCCCTTCTCTGATCCTGATCTCCGTCCCTGCTTGGTTCTCTCTGCTGATGCTAATAAAGCAGAATTGATCCTCAGAATCACACTTCAATATTCCCTCAGTATCCTGCCGCCTAAATCCCCATTCCACTTCGGACTTACAGTCTACTGAGTTTATTGAACAGAACCTGCTGTTAATCAATATGAACAGTACCGCATGCCTCTCCGACACCCGCTCGGCCAATGTGTGGGGTATCATTGGGAGGAGGGGGGAGGGGGGTATTCACCATAGTTACCCACCAAAAGTAACGGCACTGTCTTCAAGGGATATTCTGAGCAAGCAGTAACATCCATTAAGATATCCAAGGTCACAGCAAGGCATATTTAAGAATCAAGCATATACTCTTGTATTGATAATTAAACTTAAGTTTCTATTTCCTAACAGATTAAAACAATATAGCTCTTGGTAAAGGCCGAGGTAGCCGAGCCAGCCAGAAACTGAATGACAGCGTTTTTCACTTATATCTCTATACAATGTTTTTCCAAATTTGGACAGGCTCAATGAGCCCAACGGAATTCACATAAGAAATCACCATGCAGACATAGACCCACACCCTTTAATTCTTTCAAACCACATCCCAACCACATTTACACTGTGGTCAGGTCTATCAATAAACCATAATGTTTATATTATGACCATGATGTCACACTTAACACCTAGCAAAAACAAGGGTATCTTAACCATAGATCACTTGGTATAAAGCCCCATATTATACCCATTAGGTGATTTAACCAGTAATGGGTTACGAGTGACTGGGAGAATCGTCATTGTCACCAGGTGACTGCAATATCAAGAAAGTTTGATATTCTAAGGGCGATTTTACCAGCGATCCTGCTCTATGTCACCCGTTACCAAGAAAGGACACTTTACCAATGGGACGTCACCTATGATAATCCAGTCGGCCAGCAATTACTCTGGCAACTTTCTCAGTCACCCGTCACCGCTAAAATTGCTTAGTGGGTGTGGGGCTTTAAAACCCAATACAATCTAAATCTAATATTCACCTGACAAGACCTAAACCCCAAGTTAAGGATAGACACCAGTGGTCAGCGGCCACTGCAGGAAAATCACAGTTCAATCCTTAATTTTGATCTGATCCTTACATGCCATACGTCATTTAAAAGCTAATATATTGGTGTTTATATAATTACAATGAAATTAGAAACGACAATTTTATATATTTTAATTTGATTTTTTGACTTTTATTTTTTGAAAAAAAAACTCAGTTAATATTCAACTTACATGAATGAGCTTTTACACACACCTTCATAACAACCATATGCAGGGAAGCTTGTCTCATAATTTTAATTAAGGTCCTAGATATTATTTTATAATGAACAAAAGGCAAAACATGGGAAACGTTTTGGTTTTTGTTTTTTTTTTGCAACATTCGGAGCCCACCGACTAAATAATGAAGAACCCACTGATCCTCAGCAGGTGGGGTCAAAGGGAGAATCGGTACCCAGGCAAGCAGCATCATAATGGGCATGTTATAAGACCATACTTTTTTATTCAGTCTGTTACCTGTTAAATTTTATGTAACTGTTATGTCATTTTAGGCTGAGACTTACTAAAAAAGGGTGTTATATTAAAATTATATCTAGTAAAGTTGATACCTTAATAATAGAGAATGTCATTATAATGCTATTTAACGTGAAAGAACATAGGACTATCACAATAATGTTACAAGTTAATGTTAATGTTAGGTTCTAAAGAAGTTCTCTGGTGTGATAAAAATAATGTTACAAGAACTAAAGCATAACTAAACATAACGTCGTTGCAAAGTTATAAAAACGTTGTATTCTCATTTGGGTAGAGTCAGTAACCCCTGACCATCATTTGGTAGGGTTAGTAGGCCCCTGACCTACCCAATGAGGGTCAGCAACTGACCCTACTCTGCCGACCAAGCTCTCTTCTGCCCAGAGACCCAGGAAGCCAAAGTGCTCATCGCGTATTGCCTTTCCAGAGAGGCCGAGGGTACACATGCAGACCTCTGCAAGCTGACTTTGTCCAGTAATTGATAGCTTCAAAAAAGAACATCGATTAAAAGTTCCATGCATGATTAGAGAAAACCTCCAACTTCAGGTATCTTTGTTTTAGCATTAATTAAGCCCTGAGTACAAGGTTCATGCTGCAGCAGCAGGGCACGCCCTATGCTGCGATCTTCGTGTGCTTGGCCCATCGGAAAAGCCCCATTCGCCGTGGTGGCAGTGGTTTATCGTAGGCCTCTGCGACATGAGAAAGTTGGACACGTTGCAATATCATAGCCCTCTACAACCTGAATCCTTGCCAAATTATCTAACATGTCCAATATTTTCGTAGAGAAACTGATCGATTATGGGTGAGATTGGGTGAAAATGGCCGCAAGATGGATTTCTTTTCAGTGTGAATGCTCTGCGACCAATTTCTCTAGCTTGCGATCATTTTGTCCCACCTGAAGTTGTTTTCGAATCCTTAAGATACATTTTTGTGGATCTCTGCGACAGAAAGATCGACCAGTGTGAATGGGGCTGAAGACGGCGCCTGTTTATGGCCTGCAGCCCCTGAATCAGCGCCCACCTTCTTACCTTAGACTAAGTGAATCAATACATCATCCCACCAACCAGAGGCCAGGTCCCGAAGCCACCCTCCCCTGAGGCCAGCAGAATCTCCGCTCGTACCACTATTACCCGGGGACCGGGCGGCTTAAATGTCAACTCTACACGGACAGATAATAGACCTGGGCTGAGGCGACAAAGGGACAGGGACCCGCTGCGCTGGTGACTTCCTGGGTTAGTTTGTCACGCTGTGGGCACGTGTGACTTGTGCCTTAAGGTTTGTGGTGGCTGAAGGCTGGGTCTACTGAGGCATACCCACACTGAAACACTGAAGTCAAGGGAGATTCTTCATAACTGAGGCAATCATGTCTTTACTGGACATCTTGTCACCCAGATATATGTGCTACTAACAACATCTTGTCACACAGAGATGAGTGCTACTAAGGACATCTTGTCACCCAGAGATGTGCACTACTAACAACATCTTGTCACACAGAGATGAGGCTTCTAATTACATCCTGTCACCAACGGATGTGTGCTATCAATGCCACCTTGTCACATGTGCAAGTGAGAAGGTGACCAGTTATTGAGAGAGAAGTGGAGAAGTCTCTGACTGAGGGATCGTGGTGTTAAACAGTCATCATGAATTGGGTTAAATGTAACTGGAGTATCACAGACCCCGCCAAGGTGGTAAGTCCTCGTACCTCACCCTTAGTATATCCCTCACATGTCATGATCAGACTAGTGAAGTGTCGAACCTGTCTTGTCAAACCACAAGACAATGGTTATCGGGATCATGAAATTATGTCCCATTAGAATTTTCAGAATACGGATGGAATATTTCAAAGGCATATATCTTTGTATAATGGAGTACTCTTTGTTCAGAGTGTAACATTTAAAATGAGAAACCATTTTGTTTTGTCAGACTTCATACTTTTTAGGTTTCCAATGCCCTTACATGCCCTTTATACCATTAGACAGATAATACATTGACTTTAAGGGGTACATATAGTATGTCTAATTCGAAAAAGAAACCATTTGAGAATAACATGCACATAAGCACGACGAAACGTATCCATACCTTCTATGTCTATCCTTTCCAAAAGCATAGACATAAAACAGTATTTCTGTAACCCCTGTTTTACGGAAAGTTTTATTTAGTATAACCAAAGGACATTATATATATAGAAATCACGTTGTTAAGGAAATAATGTCAGCAAGGAGCAATAGATTAATGGATTTGTAATAAGGGGACTTTTACATATTCCTCTGAGGTAAAGATCAGTACTCCTCACTCCTCACCCCCCCCCCCCCCACCCACCCTCTCTGGCCCCACACACGGCGGGTCTAACACCTGTAATGGGCTGCAGGCTTTGATATCACCCCGACTACTGACCGCCCACTGGGGGTGGGGGGTGGGGGGGTAACCATGGAAACTACCTCTGAGACTGAGACCAAAGGACGTACTGTGACATACGCCCACACCTATGGCCGACGTGAAGGGGCAATAGGTGACCCGCACCAAACAGAGGGCCCTTAGCTGGGTGTACCTCAAGATTATGCCAATTAACCAGTTTTTCTTGTCACCCCATACGTTTACCTCCTCTGCTTGTTTTAATGTGCACTCTTCAGTCTACTGTCTACATTGATTTGTATCCTACAAAAGGCCCAGGCGCAGGACCGAGGCTTCTTATAGGGTCTCCACCTAGCATTATTGGGGGTAATGCTAAGGGGTCGTCCAGTAAGTACAGACTATCAAGGGGCGAGGGGTCTGAATTTTGTTAAATGTATGTAAGTTCCTGAACAGATCCAATGCGTATTTTGCCCAAGGAGGGTGGGAAGGGTCTGAGAAAATATATGCGTAAGGAAGACCCCTAAATAGGGGGCCTTCCTGGAGGCGTAGCCAGGGTAGGGGGTTCCGGGTGTCTGGAACTCCCTTTGATTTCCAAAAATATAAGGAAAAATGAGAAATCTTTTTTAAAATGTAGGTTGGAACCCTCTTACATTTACCGGGAACCCCCTTGGCCTTAGAGCCGGCTACGCTCCTGCTTCCATAAAGTATGTACGCACAAACATTTCAGACCCCCCCACCCCCACCCCAAACCCTTGGGATAAAGTATTTATTAGATTTGTATAGGAATGTACGCATATTTTTAAAAGAAATCCCAGACACCCACACCCCTTGGTGCGTACATGTATACTTAATGGAAGGCCTCAAGTGGTTTTGAACATATATGACGCTTAATGGATTTAGATGGAAGCAGGCTAAAAACGTCGGCCTCAAACATAGTGTATAATTAAGAGCCTCCGCTGCTCAGGCTCGTGGAGAAGGTGTATACCAGCAGGAGTTCACCTCGTGCATCTTAACGGGATACAGCCTTGGTCTCGGCTATACAACACTCCGCAGGTATCATATAACCAGCTACTCATATCAGACTACGGGCTGGGGGTATCACAGACCCTCTACACACATCACCTAACCCTCCACACATATCTAGTGACCTCCACACGTTCATGACCCTCCACACATACCTCACGGTGATAGGACGTTCATTGTTTTAGCCCTATCACCGCACTAAAACAATGAACGCCCCAACACCGTGCTAAAACAATGAACGCCCCATCATCATATTAAAACAATGAACGCCCCAACACCGTATCAAAACAATGCCTCTTATACCCGCCTTATAATGGGAAACAACGCCCCTATACTCCGCCCAACCTAATACAACCATCGACCCCCACAGGCTCCAACAATAGGCCAGTTTCTGCACCACGCCCCCTGCTGGTACCAGACCGGACTAGACGACATCCCGTCACTCTGCGCCAGAACGACACCTGTGAGGTGATAACTTTCGGTAAAAAGTGTCCCGGCGGCAGAGTGGTCATCCCGTCAACACCGATCTCCGTGGTTGACGGCAGGGGGCGCCACCACCGACACCCCTTAAGACTCACCCCTGACCAGGGGCGGAGCCAGAGATCTTCAAAGGGGGGGGGGGGGTCCTATTGTACAAATTTCTGCCGGACCCTCCAGTTCCGGACACTCCAGCTCCGAAAAGTTCATATTTGGCCCAAACTTGGGGCCACGCGCCCCCTGCGCCCTCGCTAAATCCGCCCCTGCTTATGACCGATGAACCACAGCTTTCTGTATTAAGACTACTGAATAGATCCCCTCCCACAGCCCATTCCGGGTCTCGGGAATGGGCTAATGGGGAATTTCTAAGCCTTTTATTTGTGAAGCTCAATTTGAGTCCCCAAGTAAAGCTCTCAAACTGTGAATTGTCCCTAAACTTGTCACTGTGTGTTTGCCGAATTACCCATTTATTTATTTTCTCAGACCGTGACTATTTCACACCTCTCACACTCTTCACACCTGTCAAGACGCCCTCCTCTTCGGTGTGATTATTGCCCGCATAGCCCCCCCCCCCCCCCCCCCACACACACATCCCGGAGGGGGTAGGGGGCATTCACTATTTGAAGGTTACTACCTACTGCCAAACTACCGCCCCTCCTTTTCATGACTAACTGCTCCTGATTTTTGGTTGACTGCCCCTTAATTTAGATAGATGAAATAAATAAACATGATATAAAATTCATAGAAATCAACAAAACTGTTCAGGAAAAAATCTGATATAATTATATTGGTTCTTTGTGGTGAAATAAAGTAGCAATAACACTATTTCTTTAAATTATTGCCCCTATATTGTACTTTGGATGTAGTTCACCACCCTCATTTTTGACCTGAAAGATAGTTGACTGCCTTTCTATTTTGATGTGTACCTCCCCCGCTTCACAGGTCCGTTTGGCAGGGGGTACCTTTCCAAGCCCAAGTACCCCCCCCCCCCGTCCACACCCATTTACCCCCCCCCCCCCCCACCCCCCACCCCCACCCCCCCACAGACCCCCCCCCCCCCCCCCCATACCGCTGTATGTATGCGCCCTGACCACGGCGGTATTTTCCATGTCCGTAAATGCACCTCCACCTCCCATATCAAACACGCCCGCTTGTGCCGGCCCTGTTAACAGGCAGTGTACACATACCGCCCGTCACCAGCGGCGTATCGACCAGTGACACGGCCGCCATGTTTGACTTGTAGCCGGCCTATAAATACCCCGGGTAGGGGGGGGCGCCGGGCACCAGCTGAGGGAGGGGGGCATCTCCACTGTGTAGTGAAGGCATCAATGTGACAGAATATGTGGGTGTGCTGTGCCTAAATTTAAAACAGAATCTTCTCTACCAGGTCTTCAATTAAGGCAAGATGACTGACAACAAGGAACGGTTGTTTTAAGGAAGCATATATATGGGGCCGTCTATAAAATTAATGATGTCACACATTTTTAGGGTATTTTTAGGACCCCCACCCCCCCTGTCACACTAAACTTTCAGATTTAAACATGAAAATAGGCCCACTTTCAGGCAGTCTCACAATGTTTAAACCACCCAATCACCCCCTTTTGTGTGACATCATTAAATTTTATGGACGGCCCCTATGTATCAAGGAGGTTAGAGAGACGAGAGGTGCATCAGTAGAAACATCTTAAGGTGGGTATTTCAATGAACAGGGATGTATCAAAGAGAGTAGAGATATATATAAGTGGGTAGAGGCATGGGGAGCTGAGAGTGGGGTGGGTGGGGCTCTCGGCAGGTGAGGCAGCATTGAGCGGCAGAGAGGAAGGACCAACATCAAGCTGTTTGATGTGAAAGGAGTATCCGAACTGAGCCTTACGTCATGCCGTGCACATGGCCTGTCCACCTCCCTGACCTGAGCCTTATACCGTGCACATGGCGTGTCCACCTCCCTGACCTGAGCCTCATACCGTGCACATGGCGTGTACACCTCCCTGAGCATCATACCGTGCACATGGCGTGTCCACCTCCCTGAGCCTCATACCGTGCACATGGCCTGTCCACCTCCCTGAGCCTCATACTGTGCACATGGCGCATCCACCTCCCTGACCTGAGCCTCATACTGTGCACATGGCGTGTCCACCTGCCTGACATGAACCTCATACCGTGCACATGGCGTGTCCTCCTCCCTGACCTGAGCCTCATACCGTGCACATGGCCTGTCCACCTCCCTGAGCATCATACCGTGCACATGGCGTGTACACCTCCCTGACCTGAGCCTCATACCGTGCACATGACGTGTCCACCTCCCTGAGCCTCATACCGTGCACATGGTGTGTACACCTCCCTGAGCATCATACCGTGCACATGGCGTGACCACCTCCCTGACCTGAGCCTCATACCGTGCACATGGCGTGTCCACCTCCCTGACCCGAGCCTCATACCGTGCACATGGCCTGACCACCTCCCTGACCTGAGCCTCATACCGTGCACATGGTGTGTCCACCTCCCTGACCCGAGCCTCATACCGTGCACATGACGTGTCCACCTCCCTGACCTGAGCCTCATACCCTGCACATGGCATCTACACCTCTCTAACAACCCTCACTTCCTGTAGAGAGGGCACTATCGGAAAGCATGCGGATAGGGAAGCTGACTGCTTTGCTCACCCTACACACACGCCCTTGACATAGATACTGTTCTTCCATCCACTTCACAGCACCACTCTCCAAGACATCAGCTCAATGTACCAGTGTACAATGACTGTTTCTCTATACTACTTACGACCCACTACTGTCCGTCATAGTGATACAGCTCAATGTACCAGGGTACAATGACTGTTTCTCTATACCTCCTACGACCCACTACTGTCCGTGATACCTATACAGTGCCCGACACACTGCCCGTTCTCCCCAGCAGTTGTAACTTGTTCACTCTTTACGGTTCAAAACAGCCCATCAAAACATCAAGAACTAAACGCCTAAACAACAGCTGAATCATGTTTGCTAATACATGTACATACAACATTTAGGTACAGCACGCTTCGGTGGGTCGAGCAACACAATGTAACATTGATGTGACAAAGCCCCCGTCCACACCCACACATTCCACCATTCCATCTCCAGGCCAACACCCGTACGACAGACACAAACCCCGCTGTGAGACCAGCAGTCTGGTCCTCACACCTGGCCTGTACTCTACACAGAGAGGTTACCTTACAACCGTCAGTCTACTCCTACCACTCACGTGAGGCCACACGGCAGTGGCTGCTGGACACCTATCACCACACCTTAGACCCCACAGACCTGGTAACCCGCCCCCCGCCCCCCGCCCCCACCTGCCACCACCACCACACCATCACCAGCCGTCAGGTAGTCAGTCACCAGGCACCGCCGAGACAGCTACAGCTCGCCACCACCACTACCACCACCCGTCACCACCCCACGCCCGGCCCCCTGTCGCCGGTCCTCCGGGGGGTCCTCGCCAGTCTGCGGCGAGATGCCCTCCGCGCCGGGAGAATAGCCTACTGTCGTACGGAGGGGGCGAAGTGGCAGAGTGATCATTCAGGATGCAGTAGGAGGAGCGCCCTAATCTCAGGGGGTGGGCCCCCCCGACCCCCCGGACCGGCACCATGCAGAACCCAGCGCGATATGTAAGTATTAAGGCCGTATTCCACTCCGCGGCAGACAAAACTGCCTAAGATCCTGAGGTTTTAGGGCTAAAGATCGCGAGTGTGTCGATTTCAGGTAGGAAAGATCATGAGTAGGTGCTCTCGATAGTTATGAACATGTTGGTAACTATTGGTAGGGATACTCCCGATCTTTGGCTCCCAATCTTTGTGATACCAAAGATCAGGAGCATTTGAAGGTATATTCCACCTCACGTTGTTTGGCACTTGCCAAGCAATGTGACTGACTCCCAATATTTGGCAAGATCTGCAGGATTTCCACAAATATTGTGCCAAATATCGTATAGTAGAATACGGCCTTAAGCCTCAACCCCCGTTAGACCACGAGTTAGGGGTGGAAGGGATACGAACTATTGCCATTTGGGGATAAGCTACACTTCCCTATCTAGATCAACTCAGCCCCAGACTTGGTCTTAACTTTCCTTTCTTTGTCTTCCAACCCCCTCCCCACCTTCACTCCTCACCCAGCGTACCACACTGCTTTCCTCAATTGCAACTGGCCAACCCACCTCACGGTCACCCCTCACCCCTCCCAACCCCCACCTCCCATGCCAGGACCAATCCCCCTCCCACCACCCCTGCCACCTGCCGCCGATACCTTTTCTGGCACGGATCCTTTACGTTCTTACTCGACTAAAAAAAACACAAACCTTCCTCTTCATGAATAGTACTTGTGATCCACCTATGATCCACATGTTCTAGTTATGTTTCATTGATGATGATGAAGATGTTTTGAAGTTTAAGTTCTATTCAGCAATTTTTGCAGCTTTATCAAGACCACTGTTTCATTGATAATTATCAAGCTTTCACTTCTTTTAGGCATTGTTAACGCTGTGGCAGAGGCCAACACCTATCGCTCCTACCCTGAACCCTGTTACTACGCGTGTCTCCCCTCACCTGCCCCCCCCCCACCCCTGCCCCCCCCCCCCCCCACCCCTGCCCCCCCCCCCCCCCCCCACGTATCGATCCCCTCTGGTGGCCAACGCGCGCTGTTCAGAGGAATGTGACAGGAAAGAAAGTAGCTCGGGGATAGACCGGTATTTTTATTGATCCGGGGAGAAGGCGGTCTGCCCGGTCTGCCCCATTACAGCGGGGTTTGTGCGGGGCCGCCCCCACTCTACTCTGCCTAGTCCAGTCTACCCTAATCAACCACAGGTTGCCCTAGTCACCCCCCCCCCCCGTCCCCCCACACCCACACCCAAATATTATAGGAAAACATACAGAGGTTGACAGTACAACCCTGAATGCGAGGTGGGTGTCAAAATATTACTGCCCGAGGCCGTTAGGCTGAGGGCTGCAATTTTTCTGACATCCCAGCGAGTACTATCACTATCACTATCTCCATCTAATCAGACTGTATTATTTTACCTGACATTAAAAACATAATCATGAAAATCCATTCAGAATTCACAAAATAAAGAGAAAAACATTTTACACCATAAAGCAAGGTGGGCAGTATACACAAATACTGCCCACTGTGCCAATCCAGAAAAAATACTGACTGGCAGTGTCCAGTTAGTATTCATAACTTATCCTGGCATGGGTATATAATATTATGTGAACCTTGCCTCTTTGGCTACAGGTTCCCCCAACATGCTTACATGAACATATATAGCATACAGACGTACATATGCACAAAGACATAGATATTTACAGACAAACATTAATGCAAATATATATGTGTAAACCCATACACCTAGCCAAACATGTGATGTTGCTATAAACTTGCAGCATCATTCTATATTGGTTCTTGTTATGTTATTTTAATGGTTCCCAATAACATTGCTGCAGCATACTACTGTGATGTTGCACTGTGACATTATTATAACATTCTGGTTATGTTCTTCAACCTAAACAGAATGTTCTTATCATGTACTGTTTTGGTTTCATTATAACCTAACCAAAATATAAGGTTATAATAACATTCTTATTTGGTGAGGTTTAAAACTCTGACTAAAAAAGCATGGTTGCAGAACGTTTCTGTTATGTTGCAAGTTGGCTGGGTATATACATTCATACATATATATACCTATGTTTATGCCCTCATGACTATTCATACTTAGGTACATATATGTACAGACATCAGTGAACACATGCAGACAGGGACAGATGTAGAGACATACAGACTTTATAGGGGCCGACACTATAAGGGTCCTCACAGAACCCCCAGTAGGGGAGGTAGGGGTGTCACAGCCCTCAGAGGTCACAGCTCTAATGAGGTCACCCAGTGCACACTGACGGTCCATACAAGGGGGAGAGGGGGGGCAGTTAAGCCTCAAGGGGGATAGCCGCAACAGCAACTTATAGATGATAAGAACCCTCTGGTGTGGATGGGTATCAGGAGACCTTAAGGAGGTGATATGATGTCTATCATCCTATAGGCGTTGTGCAAATGTGCTGGCCGCCTTATTGGTGATCAATTTATAGACTGCATTATTCACCAATATGTAGAACATAAACAACTGATATTCATGTTCTATTTACTTAACATAATATCCCTGGGTCATAATCAACAATCACATTTACATAGCATGATGAATGTTATATATAATCTGATGAAGGATGTAACTATCCGAAACATGTAAATTGACTAACTTTGAATGTCTACAATAAATTTCAAAGTCTACAACAAGTTATCACATGACTACAACTGCACAGGATCTATACATATATATGTGAACACGTACTTCCATGTTATGCAGATCAGGGCATTGGTATAGCCCTGGTCAAGCTATATCCATGTCAGTACATTGTGTGCAAAACGGTTCACTAGGTCTTGCATTCCATAAATAGAACAGGGAAAACAAAGGGGGAGTACCATACAAATATGTATAAACCCAGCCAACCTGTGACATAACAGAAACATTCTGCAACCATACTTTTTCAGTTGGTTTGTCACTTACTAAGATGACATGTGACAATTACACTATTGATGGTGTACATGCCAAAATCAGAATGTTATTGCAACATTAGTTTTTGGTGAGGCTAGGACAAAACCAAAACAGAATAATATGCAAACAGGGTTTAGGCTGGAGAACCAAACCAGAATGTTATATTAACATTAATTATAGTATGTCGCAACAATGTTAATGGGACCATGAAAATAACATAACTAGAATGAATCCAGAGCCAAACAAAATGTTGCTGCCACGTTATAATAACGTCACATGGGGAATCTTCTCCCATGCTGGTTATGATTGATATGTGCTCACGTGTTTCTCAGTGGAATATCCCAAAGAATGGTCCTATGAATCTTTAATGTCCCAGCGGCCGCCGGGTCTTAATCTTAGGTTAAAATAGGCCCATTGATCCGGTATCAACCCACTTAATACCAATCAATATACTTGATCCACGCTCAGGACCGGTGGGAGCAACCGGCTACGACTTGATGGTGAATATTTGCTGGGGTGTGTGAATGAATACTTACCAATAACACCCACCCCCCCAGGGCACCTGGGGCTAGTTGTCTACAGAGGTGAGAGTAAAGGCTATAATCCACTTTGCGGTTTTAGCATTTGCGGCAGCTTCAGCAAGGTACTGCAAGGTATTTGCGTTTTTGATACAAACATGTTGGTATCTGGTACCGCAAGCAGTCTATAGAAAGACAGTGTAAAATGGCAAGTATCGCAAGCAAATGCAGCAAGCAAGTGCCGCAAGTACATATATTCCACCTTGCGGTACCCTACCGCAAGCAAGTTTGCGACACTAAGCTTGCGTCTCTCCATGGTGCCGTAAACAAATACTGTAAAGTGGAATATAGCTTTAACTTTCTCACCACCCAGGGTACTGACCTGAGACCATACTCTCTGATTTAGAACCAGCACGTGTATGCAATACGGTATTTACAGCAGAGGAGTGTTAAGACACTAAGTCGCATAATGACCCTCAACCACAGACCTTTGTGATTTAGTAAGGGTCTAGATGGGTGGTCCCCATGTCGCCTGTTGAATTTAAGAATTAGCTCTTTCGCATGTCATTATAATTCTAAAAGCCCTGTTGTTTGTCACTATTGGCTATGATGCCTATTGATTTTAAGAATTAGCTATGTCGCTGTGTCAAATTTAAGAATGGGTTTTGTTGCATGTCCCTTAGCCCAAAAATGGTCAAGTCGCTGCGTCAAATTAAGGGGTCTAGACCCATTTTAGTGCCCTAACTACGGTCTTAACGACCAATGTTCTCTTCATTCCATAACATTAACGTATCCCTGGTCCTACTAAGGTGTGTACTTGTCACTGACCCCTGTTCTCTGGTCCTGTTAAGGCGTATACTTGTCACTGACCCCTGCTCCCTGGTCCCACTAAGGCGTGTTCTTGTCACTGACCCCTGCTCCCTGGTCCTACTAAGGCATGTACTTGTCACTGACCCCTGCTCCCTGGTCCAGCTAAGGCGTATACTTGTCACTGACCCCTACTCCCTGGTCCTACTAAGGCGTGTACTTGTCACTGATCCCTGCTCCCTGGTCCTACTAAGGCATGTACTTGTCACTGACCCCTCCACCCTGGTCCTACTAAGGCATGTACTTGTCACTGACCCCTCCACCCTGGTCCTACTAAGGCTTGTACTTGTCACTGACCCCTCCACCCTGGTCCTACTAAGGCATGTACTTGTCACTGACCCCTCCACCCTGGTCCTACTAAGGCATGTACTTGTCACTGACCCCTCCACCCTGGTCCTACTAAGGCATGTACTTGTCACTGACCCCTCCACCCTGGTCCTACTAAGGCATGAACTTGTCACTGACCCCTGCTCCTTGGTCCTGCTAAAGTGTGTACTTGTGATACTGATTCTGCCCACTAATATAGTTTAAGTGTCTACCTTTCACTGACCCTGTGTGTCTGGTCCTGTTTCAGGTGGAGCAGTTGACGGATGAGGAGATCGCAGGTAGGTCAGACTTATGTGGCTTCGTAGTTGTAATATATGGGAGAGCTGGGAACCTGGCACCACTTTTTAAACCACCCTATGAGATACATAAAACAGAATTTCAGAGAGATCAGAAATGTTGTGTACATGATATACTCGGACCCAAACCTTTTTACTTTTTTTTATTGGCATTGCTAGGAAAAGTA
This sequence comes from Lepidonotus clava, assembly GCA_936440205.1. Taxonomy (NCBI): domain Eukaryota; kingdom Metazoa; phylum Annelida; class Polychaeta; order Phyllodocida; family Polynoidae; genus Lepidonotus; species Lepidonotus clava. Next base: position 5,722,156 of record OW387138.1, read on the forward strand.
TCTTTAAAATGTCTTGATATTATTTTGTAAGAGGATTCTAAATTTCATAGAAAAACAGAATCCAACCATTGGTGTATCATAATTAGTAGCTAATGGGAAAAGCCTGATAAAAGAATCCACCTTGATCCACCAGTCAACTTTAGCCAGGTACTTTGGCCACATGAGATGGTCTTGAAGTAGTACATTAACTGAATCATGTGGTGACAGGACACTTGTCCCCTGGATACTAACCCCCTGGACACTTAACCCCTGGACACTTATCCCCAAGACACTCACCCCCTGGACACTTACCCCCTGGGACAATTACCCCCTGGACACTTACCCCCTAGGACACTTACCCCCCAACCTTGGTAGATATATAGAATATTAATGACTTAACTTGCAGATGCTATCTTGATGAGAAGTAGATAGGCAGGGTTACCTTAGGAAAGAGCAATGGCTAGGGGAAGAGAAGAGAGAGAAGTGTTGGGTGGAGAGGGGGAGAAGGAATGGATGGGAAGGCAGATAGGAAAGGGGGTAGGGTGATAGATGAGGGTAGTAACTCAGAACTCAGTCCACTGGAGAACTCGGTCCAATGATGTTTTGACACTTCCCCATCCACAAACTGTTGAGTAGGGATGAGTTAGTCTTTTAGGTATGAATCCAAGACATCTATTAGAAGAGAGGGATATTTATTTAGATTGCTTTCAATTAGAAAGACTGTTCCAGCCTCAGTAGACTGAGTTCTCCTGCAGACTAAGTTCTTACCACATAATGTTCTCTACATTATAAGCCAAGGGGGTTGGGTTTAAGATTCCTAGGTGGTAAGTGTCCTCGGGAGGTAAGTGTCCCGGGAGTAAGTGTCCAGGTGGTAAGTGTCGCAGGAGGTAAGTGTCCCAGGGGGTAAGTGTCCTAGAGGGTAAGTGTCCTGGGGATAACTATCTAGGGGGTAAGTGTCAGAGGGGGGGGTAAGTGTCTTGGGGGTAACTGTCCAGGGGGTGAGTGTCCGGGGGGTGAGTGCCCAAGGGTACATGTCCTAGAACCGAATCATACATTACTTATTTCAATACAATTCTTTCACTTTCTATTTCCCTTTCAAATATTGCAAATTTGGTCATGATTGAAGTGCCCTCAGATTTGTAAGGATGTTGGTTTACTCTGGTCTCATTTCCCACAGCTGGGCACAGGTTTCGATTATAAAGTGTCCTATCTTAATATCAAGTCCCCCTTGAAGCATGTCTTGTTTAGTTGGGTTGTATTGCTGGTATGAAATATTAACCCTCACCCACCCGGTGATGGCGGGTGGCCCCCAGCGGGCAGCTGGCAGGGGGCGGTGATGGCGGGTGGCCCCCAGTGGGCGGCTGGCAGGGGGCCACCGTGGCCTCATTCAGCATCCAGCAACTGACGGCTGTAAAGGGGGCTACACTACCTTCAGCTGGGTAACAGCTCTTATACCAATAACTGATGCCATCCTTAACCTCTCATAATTATACAGATGAGTGTATCCTGGGAAATGTCTGATTTCATAAAAGATTTCTGTCAGATGAGATCTAGAATAAGTACTAAAAATAATAGTCACTGAGACTATTGTTAAGGAAAAGACCTTGAGTTTAGCTTGGAGCGCTCAAACCTTACAAGACCTCAGCAGCAGCAGTCAGCACAGGATTTAGAAAGGGCTCTGTTGAACAGCAGACCATAGTATAGAAAAGTACTGCTGTGCACATGGCAGCACAGCGCTAACCCCCACCCTGCTGAGAGCAGCCCGGATTAGACCCCCTGCTCGCACCCTCCATTATTGATGACCCTGCGCTGCAGGATGCACGCATCAATGGGCATGGAATTTAAATGTTTCATTCTGTGAACCCGATGAGGCATGACAGGCAGTGGGCCGGTGTTGCCTGGTGGAGGCAGGTCAACCATGACCGCCCTAGTGAAGAGAGTCATAATGTCAGGCATGGAAGGATTCCAATGGTTTTGTATAATTAACCCCAGACAGCAATTGCAATTTCTCTGGATCAAATCCATGATTATTTTCAGTAGTGTATATACATGCATGTAAATGTAAACCAGAAAGTATTTGGGATATTTACATGTGTTATCATATAAAGTTCTTTTATAGTAAAAAGAGTGACAACAGCATAAAAGATTGAAAATGTTTTTAATGATTTTAAGAGAAAAATTTATTGATATTAAAGGTATATTTCTTTAAAAAGAAAACTGGTATCTGGTATGGTTGGTCTTTCCAAGGTTCACTGCAAACTGGTCCAGGAGGGATAAATCAGCCAAGTTTATGCTGAAAAAATAAAGGAATAATATTAGTAAAATGAAACAACTCTCAGCTTTGGTACTGAGAAAAGAACTACTATTTTATAACAATCTATACCTCAGTTTTATGTATCAAGGAAGACTGAACATAAAGTTATCCAAAACTATCCCTTTACTATCCCACTTATACCAAAGAAAAACTGGCTAAGTTTATACCTTCAGCAAAATGGTGCTTAGGCAGTGGAACTCTGTAGCCCTGTAGGAGGTGGAGGTGGTGCCCTGGTGTGGTCTGGAGTAGAGCCTCCGGCGCCCGGTGTGGGTCTGGAGCAGAGCCTCCGGCAGAGAGGGTACCTGTGAGCTGTAGTCCTCTCCTACACACCTCACAGGGAGAATGAATTCTGACTGGAGCCTCCCACAGCCGGCCTTTTATACCCAGCCAGCCCCTGGGGTCGTTGAGGGTGGTCGTTGAGGGTGACCTAAAGGAGTCCACTCAAGTGAGGTGAAGTGGTTGAGGTGTTAGTGCAGTTTCAATTGGTAAGGTCAAGGTCCTTTGAGGTGGCAAAGAGTACATATGCACCTGAGAGCTTTAGGTCTCACTCAACCAAATAATTCTCTAGTACAGTGAAAAAGCAAGAAATATGAATCAGATACTTTATCAGACTATGAAACATAAATCTGAGGTGTAAATTAGGCACCAATATGTGCTGGATATAATAATGTTTGAAAAAAAAAACCAGTTTCTATACCTTTTCAGACCAACCATATAATATTAATATGGAAATCATTTTATTCAAATATAATATGAACAAATTTCTGGGATCTGTAACACCCCCTTCCTTTAAGAGAAGAAAATTTATGTAATTCTTCTAGAAACAATAAATTTTCTGATCACATGATTATAACTATATACAAAGGTAAATGAACAAATTATACTTTATACCCGTGAGAGGGAGTCGGCGTTGGTGTTCTTATTTCCAGAGCGATGGACAACCTCGAAGTCGTAGGCCTGGAGAGTCAAACTCCAATTAAAGAGCTTCCGGTTCTTATCTTTAACTTGGTTCAACCAAACTAGTGAGTTGTGATCTGTCTGGTTCAGTACACACGTTGACAGGCCTTCAGCAGTGGAAGGATCATCTTCACACAACTGATCAACATATAGAACTACCTCCTCCCTATTCTTCCACCTTTTCATTAGATTTACGTGATAAACACACAACTTCTTTCTTGTCCGACTGACATCTAATTCGTAGTTCAAGTTTGACACCTTTCTGACAACTCTGTACGGCCCCTGCCATTTAGCTTCTAGGGACTTGTTAGAAGTGGGTAGGAGTAATAAGACCTCTTCCCCAACTTCAAAGTTCTGGTCTCTGGCTTTCTGGTCATACCAGGCTTTTGTCTCAGCCTAAGAGTCAAGTAAATTCTGCTGAGCCATTTCAACCGATTTAAACAACCAGGATCTACTCTGGACAACATAGTCAATCAGGTTTCCAGGATCATCCCTGTCCACCCATGCTTCCTTTACCACAGAAAGGGGGCCTCTAACGGGCCAACCATACACAAGCTCAAAGGGTGAGAACCCTGTACTTGCTTCTGGTACTTCTCGGTATGCAAACAAGACATAAGGCAGAAGTCTGTCCCAACTATTGGGATCGTCATGAGTCATGCGTCGAAGCATGTTCTTCATGGTTTGGTTCCATCTCTCTACTAGACCATTTGCTGCTTGGTGGTAGGGAGTGGTCGAGACCTGTTCAATTTGTAACTGTTTACAAAGCTCCTTTACTAATTGCGACATAAAGTTGGTACCCTGATCACTTGAGATCTCTTGGGGAATACCTACTCTTGCAAAAATAGACACCAGAGCATCAGCAACTGTCTCAGCACTCTGATTTCTAAGGGGTACTGCTTCTGGATACCTAGTATCTAAGTCAACAACAGATAATATATATTTGTACCCTTCTTTGGTTCTAGGCAATGGACCTACAATGTCCATGAAAATCTTCCGAAATGGAAGTCCCATTGGGGGAATTGGCTGCAACTTAGCCGGAGGATCTGACACACGACCGGTTGCTTTCTGGCAGTCAGGACAAGTTTCACAAAAATGTTGAACATCTTTATAAATACCTGGCCAAAAGAAATGAGCCAACAACCGTTCCTGTGTCTTCTCCACTCTGAGGTGGCCTGCCAACGGAATTGAATGAGCCATAATCAAGAGATCTTTCCGACAAGATTCGGGGACAACTAACTGATCTATTTCGCGATCTCCTTGATCTTTACAAATCCACTTCCTGTGAATTAATCCATTTTTGAGAAAGAAACTCCCGTCTCCTTGACTATTCTGAGTCACTTTCTTCTACTTTTGGACTTTCATAATCCTTGATAAGTTCTCTCAACTCATCTCGAGTTTTATCTGTGGGATCAATATCCCTTGAGAGACATTCTTCTCTCAAAGTCTCCACATTCATTTGCCAGAAACCCTTTGGCAAAGCCATCTTTCCTAACAATTCCTATGTCACAATGTATAATAGGGCTGACAAAATAGTCTCTGACACCTATCCAAGTACACCTGTGACAGTCAAATAGTCAACAACCTCCATAACTATCTACCTAAACCTGACTGTATACATTAAACTCATTTCTACCCCCACTGTCAAGCACTGTCACACACCTAATGTCTACCTGACACCTGTGACTAAATTAACATTCTAACTTAGATTCTTTCCTAAGTCTGAGGTATGAGTTACAATTCAAGGTCAAGTAAGAAAGCAGGATCAAATCTCACCAAACTCTCCAAGTCCTACTTCTGGGCTGCACCACCACTCTGAAACAGTGAAAAACACAGAAAATGTAAGTTACAAATCAAATACAAAAAAAACAGTTGTTGTCACAGAATTACTACCCTGCCGACTGCGCCATGTTATCATATAAAGTTCTTTTATAGTAAAAAGAGTGACAACAGCATAAAAGATTGAAAATGTTTTTAATGATTTTAAGAGAAAAATTTATTGATATTAAAGGTATATTTCTTTAAAAAGAAAACTGGTATCTGGTATGGTTGGTCTTTCCAAGGTTCACTGCAAACTGGTCCAGGAGGGATAAATCAGCCAAGTTTATGCTGAAAAAATAAAGGAATAATATTAGTAAAATGAAACAACTCTCAGCTTTGGTACTGAGAAAAGAACTACTATTTTATAACAATCTATACCTCAGTTTTATGTATCAAGGAAGACTGAACATAAAGTTATCCAAAACTATCCCTTTACTATCCCACTTATACCAAAGAAAAACTGGCTAAGTTTATACCTTCAGCAAAATGGTGCTCAGGCAGTGGAACTCTGTAGCCCTGTAGGAGGTGGAGGTGGTGCCCTGGTGTGGTCTGGAGTAGAGCCTCCGGCGCCCGGTGTGGGTCTGGAGCAGAGCCTCCGGCAGAGAGGGTACCTGTGAGCTGTAGTCCTCTCCTACACACCTCACAGGGAGAATGAATTCTGACTGGAGCCTGTTGTTGTTGTTGTTGTTGTTTGAGTACTTAGCAAGTACTCTGGTGCATTGGGGGCTACCCTTGCACTCCAAAAGTTGGTTGGGTATCTCCTGAATGAGATAGGGATATTACTATCCAATTATAAGGGCTAGTTGAGAACCATTTGAGCGTAAATTAGGATCTCATTAACTTAGCATGGTTTTCCATCATGGTGGTGTTACTGCTACCATGAGTGGAAGAAGTTCTTTATAATTTCTTTTTGCTTGAGTCTCTAGAATGCTTAACGCTATCCTTTCTGGGCTAGACCAATCTTTAATTGCTATGTGTTGCAAAAGTTTCTGATGGTATGTTCGTAAGGGGGAGCAGTAGACAAGATAATGGATTGTCTCATCTTCAACTGGATGATTACATATACGACAAAAAGGTGTGCCTGTAATGCCCTCAAGAGAAGGAACATGTAATCTTAGAAGGGAAATACACCTCCTTAAAGGACGATGCCAAGGAAGCCCAAGAGTAGATTTGCGAGAAGGAACAGAGAGTTGTGAGAGCCATTTAAATGATCTAGTAGATCTAGCTGTATACATTGTTTCAGCAACATCATTGATTGTATGAACATATGTAGTTTTAATCTGACTAAAACTTCGAATGACATGGAAATCAATATCTTTTCTGTTAGTTGCTCTGTTTGCTGCAACATCAACTTGTTCATTGCCTTCAATTCCAACATGTCCAGGGACCCAAATTAAAAGAGGCCTATACAAAGAATCTTGTACAATGTTGAGAATCTCTAGTACCAATTCAGGATTGTCTACATATGCAGGGTTTGTGAGGACTTGTATAGCCCCCATGGAATCAGTATGTATTACAGGTCTTCCTGAACCATTTTCAATTGCATCTCTTAGTGCCATCAAAATACCAACAAGTTCTGTCTGAAGAGATGATGCACCATCTGAAATTCTTACTAAACCAGTTTTGTCTGGACCAGTGAAAGCCCCACCAGCTTTCTCATCCTTGACTGATCCATCTGTGTAATAGACCAGATCTCCAGATCTGGAAACCCTTTCTATATTGCTTTCAGCATGTCTCTTTGCTTCTTGGCATGAGACCAATTTTTTGGAGTCATAAGGCTTGTCAATAACATAATCAAAACAAGATCCTAACCATGGTGCCATTCCCTTCACCACTGGCCTCACTTGTGGAAAATGTCCAGGAGGACCAAACGACTTAAAAATATCTGTAGTTGCCAAACCCCAGGTTTTGGGGAAAACCCGACGATCTTTAATATAATCCTGGCCCAGACTAAAATTAAGAGGATGACTTCCATTAGTCAAAACCTTATATACAAAGGAACATTGTAGTATACGAAATCTAGACACCATAGGCGAGATGCCTAGCTCCTTCTCCATACTATCAATAGCTGTCCATGGTGGACATCCCAAGACAGCTCGCATCATTGCGTTTTGTATTCTTTGTACTTTTAAAAACTGTGTTTTTGACAAACTAGCCAATACCTGTGCCCCATACTCGATAATTGGGCGTACTGTGGCCACATACAATTTCTTTAGAATGAGTACTGTCACACTTGTAAATGAAGAAAAAACCTTGATAAAGTTAAGTCTTTTCCTTGCCCTAGCTACAACATAATCAACGTGTGGACCAAAAGTAAGATTCTTGTCCAAAATGACACCAAGGTACCTTTGCTTTGGTACCCATTCAATTTCTATTCCATGAAGGTTAATTTTCTGTACAGGGATTATGTTGTGAAAAGACATGGCATACGTTTTTGTGGGTGAGAACTTAAGTCCTAGTTCCATTGATGTATCTACCAAAATGTCTATTGCCATTTGGAGAGCAGGTATGGGATTTTTACTGCTGGTATGGTACACAACTAGATCGTCTGCATATGCCAGAATCTTAACTCCCTTTGGAAGTTGAGCTTTAAGTAGTTCATGAATAAGCTGATTAAATAAAGTTGGACTGAGACTGCTGCCCTGTGGGGTTCCATTAGGAAAATCAAATTCTGAAGACTTAACACCTTGAAAAGAAAGCCTAGCTGTTCGACCTATCAGGAAATCCTCTAACCAGGCTAGAATGTTCCCCTTTAAGCCAGCTCTTACAAAAGCATCCAGGACTACTATGGGGTTTGCAAGCTCAAAGGCTTTTTCAACATCCAAAAATATGGCAGCAGGTCTTCTACCACATTTCTTGGCCTCCGAGACCTCTCTAACCAGCGTGGCCACGGCATCTATTGTGCCAGTTCCACGTCTGAAGCCAAGAATGTGTTGGTGTGGAGGTGTGGCAGCCCATTTTATCCTTTCAAGAACCATTTTTTCCATAAGCTTAGAAATACATTGAAGGAGAGATATTGGACGAAAAACTCCTGGTTGACTGGGCTTTGGAATTGGAATAAGGTTGGCTTCTTTCCAAGTATTTGGCAGTCTGCCTCCATTAAGAGATCTATTATAAAGGTCTAACAAAACAAGATAAAATTCCTTTGGAGCATGAAGGAAAAAGCTATATGGGACGGAATCACTCCCAGTTGCCGTGTCCCTCAGCCCTCTTAAAACCTTAGAAAGTTCCTTCATAGTGAATGGATAGTCAGTGTCTGCCCCTTGAGTTGCTGCTTCCATAAAATTGCCCCTTCTAATGTCATATCGATCTTCAAGGATTTTCCTAGTTGCCTCAGGTAAGTTGTTTACAGAACATCTATTAGCAAAACCTTGGCAAAGCTCATTTGCTTTAGAAACAGGATTAGGATGAACCTCAGGCCTTTCAGGTAAGCCTCTGGCTCTTTTAACTCTATTCCACATGCTTCTTACAGAAGTATCTTTATTGAGCTTAGAAACCCAGTTATCCCATGCCTGTGCTCTAGCATAGTCTGATGCAATTCTATAATCACGGGATGCTTCCTTAAGTTTAGCCTTATTAAAATCTGTTTTATTCCGACGGTAAGCCCTAAGTCGGTTATTCACCACTCTTTTTGCTTCGCGAACAAGATCAGTGTGAAACCAATGGTTTTTACGCCAATTACACGGACGAGAAAAAGGGACCGATTCTTTAGCTGCATTTACTAGAATTTCAATGACCTGTTCGGCTTCATCATCTAAAGAGTCCTTAGGAACATGAGTAGAAACAGACCTTTTAACCAGCTTCCGAAACTTATCCCAATCTGCCCTTGAAATGACCCATCGTGGAATATGAGTTGAAGTAACAGAGGAACCTTTGGCAAACAGTTCAATCTGAATAGCAAAATGATCACTAACCAATGAAGAATGTATAGACCATGTAGCAGCAGCAGCCAAACTATTGTGCATAATAGATAAATCAATGGCAGTGTCATAAGTTGTGGTAGGAACCTTTTCATTCAATAGTACATATTCTGATAAATCTTGTAGTTGGCTAGCCATATTTTTCCCAATGCGGTCTTCCAGTCTACACCACTGAAGATCATGAGCATTAAAATCGCCAATTAAAATAGAGGGGGGTCCATTAATTAAAGGGCTTACTATGTCAATTTCGCCATGTGTTCTATATATATTATGAATCAAAATTGGACCATTGGAAAGCATCACCTGGACACTAAGACACTCCGTGCCATCACCAAAAAAAGGAGGGTTAGAGACTAAAGTAGCAGGAATATTTCTCCTAATTAAAGTAGCCAAACCATGAGTACCATTGGCCATAGGAATGTGGAATACTGAAAAACCAGGAACTTTGATAGGGGGACTACCATCTTGTTTAACTTTAAACCGAGTGTCTTGTATTGCCAATACATCAATATTATCATGAAGAATAGAGTGTTGTATCATAGGAACCTTATTGTTTGCACCTTGTGCATTCCAGTGAACTATTTTTATTGATTTATTTTGTTTACTATTTTGATGGCAAGATCCATCAGTGCCAACAGTTCTGGAATTATGTTCTGACATGCTTTCCCTGCTTTGGCGATCATTTCTCTCACCATTGTTAGGACATCTTGGACTGTTAGGTCCTCTGAACTCTGAATTGACTGTTTCTGTTGCCTTGGAAGAGCATTGGATTTCTTTCCCCAAGGATTTTCTTGTGGAGGTTTGGAAATGGGTACTGGAGTTACTAGGGGTTCTGGTGGGTTTTGGGGGATATCCTGAGATTTGGGGGGTCCTTGAGGTTTTTGGGGAATGATCTGGGATTTGTGAGGTACTTGTTTGACTTTGTGAGCAGGTGTTTTTGCAATTATTACTTTCTCTTTGGAATTCGCATTGACCAACGGTGGAAACTCTTTCTCCCCTAGTTCTATAACTTTTGTTGTGGGCTTGGTTTTCTGGGAAAATTTCTCTTTCATTGCTGATTGTATTTTTGCTTGGACCTTTTTCCTTATCGGACATGAGTAGGCTGATGCAGCATGGGGCCCCTGACAATTTGCACACTTTAGAACAACTTCTTCCTTTTCCATTTTTGCTGAACAGATTTGCGTCGAGTGTCTCTCCCCGCACAGAGCACACCGAGCAGTGAGTGCACCACAACTCCTGGCCATGTGACCAAACTTCTGGCACTTGTAGCACCTTGTGGCCTCTGGCACATAGGGACGGACTGGGAAAGTTCCCAGGAAGCCCATTCTCAGTGTTTTTGGAAGTTCGTTCCCTTCCCAAATTATCTTCATTGCTCTTGTGGGGACCCTCACCTTTGTTTCCCTGTCGTATCTGAACAACCTCTCTGCCGTTACTATCTGTGAATGGCTTTCTTGGAAGTAAATTTCGGAAAGGGCGTACGGAACTCTGGTTACCACACCCGAGATTGTTCTCTTCCCCGTGCCATCCATTTGGATGAAATTGATCGTCTGCCCCCCTAAGGTCTTGACAGATCTCAAAACTTTTTCTGCTTGAGCAGTTTTTGGAAACAAAAGATTTTGACCCCTCTGTGACCTTCTCCGTTCTATTGCAAGATCTGGATATTTTGAATTCAACATCACAAGGACCTCCATTTCGGAGTTCCACTCTTCCGCAAGATCTATCAGAAAAGGCGGACGTTTGTCTTCAAGTAAATTCTCCAACATTTCCACCTCATCGTCAATTTCTCCTTCAGACATAAGAGACTGTACATCTGATCTAGACCTTGATCTATCTCCCTCAGATTCATCCCTCTCATTACCAGAATGGTTCTTCCTAGATTTCCTAATGGGGGATCTAGACCGTGATCTATCTTTCTCAGACTCATCCCTCCCATTACCGGAGCCACTCTGCCCTTTGGCAGCAGCCTTTCTAGCCCTTTTTTCCTCCTTTTTCTCTTTCTTTTTCAACTTTCTTTTCCTACTCTTTGAGATTTCCCAGTCCTGATCTGAATCAGACATATTGTCTTGATTTCCAGAACCACAAACGTTTTGGAATGGGATTTGTACAAAGACTGGGGGTTTATTAGCCGAAAGTGCACTACTTTTGATTATCTGATTCTTATTAATTGTATCATGTACTGGAGACAATAAAGGCTGAATGTCATTTGATAAGATATCCCCTAAAGAAGGGATATTCTTTTCTGGACCACTTGGGAGACCCCTAACAAATGTGGTGTCTGTGGGCATAATACCCACAAGGATACACCAAAAAAACCCAATGGGGAAAACCAAAAACCTTAACACTATATTTACAAAATAAAAACAAAAAGAATCCTGGTCACAACCAAAAAATGCCCGCATGGGCTTTGTCAAAAGACCAGATTGCCTTAAATCAAAAAGAAATCCTATATACTACCAAGACAAAGTGCTTTGGTGTCTCCACAGCTCTTTGTATTAGCCCTGTCAGTGAGACCTCCACCACCACTGATTGCTCTCTGATCACTTGTGTCTGACTGGAGCCTCCCACAGCCGGCCTTTTATACCCAGCCAGCCCCTGGGGTCGTTGAGGGTGGTCGTTGAGGGTGACCTAAAGGAGTCCACTCAAGTGAGGTGAAGTGGTTGAGGTGTTAGTGCAGTTTCAATTGGTAAGGTCAAGGTCCTTTGAGGTGGCAAAGAGTACATATGCACCTGAGAGCTTTAGGTCTCACTCAACCAAATAATTCTCTAGTACAGTGAAAAAGCAAGAAATATGAATCAGATACTTTATCAGACTATGAAACATAAATCTGAGGTGTAAATTAGGCACCAATATGTGCTGGATATAATAATGTTTGAAAAAAAAAACCAGTTTCTATACCTTTTCAGACCAACCATATAATATTAATATGGAAATCATTTTATTCAAATATAATATGAACAAATTTCTGGGATCTGTAACAACATGTGAATAGTGTGAGGGATGGTCAATATTCACATGCACTCTATACATGGTGCCTGCTATTCCACGACCCTCACTTTCTCCGACGCTCAATGTGCATTTACATATTCAGTTTTCTATATGTTAGATGACAGATGTTAAACCAAACATCACAAAATAAAACATAATTTCCCAGCCTCATGTACACCCCATTACATACAGAGGGACCCCTTGCTGCCCTATACACAAATACTGCACCCCCCATGTACACCCCTCACTGACGACACACAGAGAGACCCCAGGCTGGACACAAATACTGCACCCCCCATGTACACCCCTCACTGACAGAGGGACCCCAGGCTGGACACAAATACTGCACCCCCCATGTACACCCCTCACTGACAGAGGGACCCCAGGCTGTACACAAATACTGCACCCCCCATGTACACCCCTCACTGACAGAGGGACCCCAGGCTGTACACAAATACTGCACCCCCCATGTATACCCCTCACACACAGAGGGACCCCAGGCTGTACACAAATACTGCACCCCCCATGTACACCCCTCACTGACAGAGGGACCCCAGGCTGTACACAAATACTGTACCCCCCAATGTACCTCCCTCACTGACAGAGGGACCCCAGGCTGTACACAAATACTGCACCCCCCATGTACACCCCTCAGTGACAGAGGGACCCCAGGCTGTACACAAATACTGCACCCCCATGTACACCCCTCACTGACAGAGGGACCCCAGGCTGGACACAAATACTGCACCCCCCATGTACACCCCTCACTGACAGAGGGACCCCAGGCTGTACACAAATACTGCACCCCCCATGTACACCCCTCACTGACAGAGGGACCCCAGGCTGGACACAAATACTGCACCACCCATATACACCTCTCATTGACAGAGGGACCCCAGGCTGTACACAAATACTGCACCCCCAATGTACACCCTTCACTGACAGAGGGACCCCAGGCTGTACACAAATACTGCACCCCCCATGTATGCCCCTCACTGACAGAGAGACCCTGTGCTGCTCTGCACACAAGTATTGCACCCCCCTCACCCCAACACACATAAATACAGAACACAGCAGTACAGAGGCAGTTCTGGCCGGCTGTAACCTTGGCTTACTTTCTGCGACATCAGTCAGGGCCACGACCAGTGAGATATCAAAGGACGGAGGACAGCTCAGAATAGGTTGGCTCTCCTATCATTAGCCTTAATGAGATATAGCTCTCCAACACTATTGATATAGACACGTGCAGTCTATATTGAGCTATCTATATGTATGATATCAGAAGTAGTACATCTGAGGGGGATATAGTCATCTTGTAATAATTACTACATAGCTGTAGGCTATTATAAGGTTACTGGCATTGTTAAGCACTTTTTCTAATAGACCTATACCTAATTAGATACCATGTCATACATTCTTAAAGAATTATTGACAAAATATGAAATAAGGATGTAAGGCAAGTCAAACACAATTTGTGATCATTATGAACGCAGCAGCATCATGATAATGCGATAGATACACGAGGCATACCATGTCAATTACAGCTGATATTTGGGGAATGGCATCATTTGAAATTCAGTAAAAACGTGTTCGTATATTCCTGGCACATCGCCTACTGCTGTCACATACAGTATTATGTGATGGCTAGCGGGAGCAGCGGTGCTTATTGGGCTGTTCGAACGAAATTACACCCCAGAGCGCCCGAGGTAAAAATCTCCCGTTTATACTAACCTCTAGAATTGTGCTTGGAGAATTCACGCCATGTCACCACCGTTTCCATGGTATTGGCCAATCAGTGTCGAGAATTACATAAACAAACAAGATGTTGACATCGCCGTTGGGACTACGATATCGCCGTCTGGACTATAAATTTACCTTTTTTCTCTCAATAAATTGTTTTTTCAATTGTTTAGCAATCACATAAAATAAAGAAGACACACTTATGTTGTATATCGGTGAGATATATTTACCCCGGGGCCGACCAAACCTTGGCCTGATGGCCGCGGTCCCGTCGGCCCCGGGGTAAATATATCTCACTCATACTCCATAAGAGTGTCTTACTATTATAATATTAGGCTACTTTATGTTCAGAGTTTGAGCAGATGGAAGCTAAGAATTTACTCTGCTCAGTAGATAGTCATATGACATATCATAAGACAGAACAGGACATATCATAAGACAGAATAGGACATATCATAAGACAGAATAGGACATATCATAAGACAAATACCTCTTGATTACAAGACAGAGTTTTATATCTGGCTCACAATGCTCGCCCTGCTATTTCTTCTCACTTCATGTAGTTTTAGGTGTCCAAGAAGTAGCAATGGTACCGTTTGATACACAGGTGGACCATAACATTGATACCCTGACCAATGACCGTGAGGCACCAGGGTTTTATCAGTAACTACTCCAGGTCCACGTCAGTATCATTTCCCCTGGAGGCCTTAGAGGGTAACCTTCAGTTTTTGTCTCATATATATGCAGGGGCAGATGCGGGGGGCTGGGGATTCTAGGGGGTCCTGACCCCCCTACCCCTTTTAGTGGGGACCCAAACTTGCCAGAGAGGAAAACAAACGTCATGTACATAGTGCAAATACACACCGTTTTAGTACATAGCCTATATGTGGAACCCCCCCCCCCCCCTTTCAAAATCCCTTTTCGGCCTCGGCATAATATGTACCCCACAGGTAATATGGCAATGCATTGTGGTACCTGTGAAGAGGTTACCCCTGTAGAATTTGTGAAAACCTTTGAACACATTTTGCCCCAGCCAGGATTAGATATATAGACCACAATACGCTTCCACCAAAGAGACATACAAATCAGAAGGGTTTTCCTTCTACGCTTTGTTTTGATAGTATTTTTTTTTTTTTGGTACTTTTTTATTCGGGTATGGGGGTTCACCATGGGTGATCTTCCTTCCCCTCCCCTAAACAAGTAAATTCTGTAAAAGTATGGTATTGGCCAATCAGTGTCGAGAGTAAAAGTATAAGTGTTGCTCTTTCAAAAAAATCCATTGTTCTCAGAAATCTATCTAGTAGTATATGAAAAGAGGCCTTTGTGACTGGGCGCACATAGCCCTGCCTTGTTTGACGACTCCAATTGACGGTCATACATCTTTATCTAAGCGTACTAAATATAATGTGTTTTGTGTTGGTTGTATTGAATTCTTTATGTTATTTGACAATAGTTTCATTGAATTAAACTAAAAAGTCATAATAAAGCTGAAAGTTAATTTAGTGTTGATTGTGTGTGTGGGGGGGGGGGGGGGGGATGGGGGGTGTCGATGACGGTGTCGGTGTCTGTGGAAGGGTGTGTCGGTGTCGGTGTCGGTGTCGGTGTGTGGGTATGAGTGTAGGTGTGTGTGTATGTAGGTTTGTGCATGTTGTGTGGGTGGGTGGGTGTGTGGGTGTGTATGTGTGTGTGTTTGTGTGTGTGTGTGTGTGTGGCAGGGTGTGTGGATGAGTGTGCGTGTAGTGTGTGTGTGGGTGCCAGGGTGTGTGTGACTGTGTGACTGTGAGCGTGTTCTGTGTGTGTTGTCAATCCATACCTATCAGGACTCAGTCCCGCCCTGTGTGGGCCCACCCCGTGTGTGTTCAGCCGAGTGGTGGCTTACAAAAGGCCATTAGGTGGGGCGGTGTTTGCCCTGTGTAGGTACAAACACACCCTGTAAACACACACTGTGCCCCCCCCCTCCCCCCTACAGGGGCCCTGCCTCTCATTAGACACAGCGTGGTAACCGCCATAATGGTCGGGCGTCTTTGAATTCTCAGGGGTTCGAGTGGATGAACATTTCAAGCAGCTTTTATCACAGCTTTTGGCCAACTATTGTCAAGGCTATATTTACACCTTACATTACATGAGGTCCCTCTCCACAGTCACCAGCTGCAGACAGTGCCCATCGTCATCATGTTCTAGTAATCATCCCAGTAAGGAGCAGACGGGGACAACCACAAGGTCCCTATGTCAGATTTTAACAGATCAGTAAGGGGCTGATGTGAAGAAACCGAACGGTTACCATCAGACAATCTATAGTTTGCTGACCTTTTACCCTTTGTGGCCTATTATTGCCTTCAATTGCTTCTCATATCATGGTTTTTGCCATTTTCTATCAAAGTACATGTGTTCTGAATTTTATGGTAAAAACATATCCCAGCATGCCTTATATGTCATCTGTCTAGGTAGCCTTTATGCCTTGCTGGATCCCCCCTCAAAGTATGATTTACCAACAATACCTAACTGTTTGTCCCCTCACAGCAGAGGCGTAGCCAGCCCTGACGTCAAAGGGGGTTCCATGTAAATCTAAGGGGATTCCAACCTACACTTCTGACAAGATTTCTTATATTTTCCCTTTATTTTGGGAAATCAAAGGGGAGTTCCAGACACCCAGGAACTCCTTCCCCAACCCCGGCTATACGACTGCAGAGTATGATTTTCCCTAAATGCCTTGCTCTTTGGCTTCTCGCAGTATGAATACAGTCTGTACTTTCCGTTTACCCCCTCAGGGTAGGATTTTCCATTAATGTCTTTCTGTTTGCTCAGAGTACAAGGAGGCGTTCGCCCTGTTCGACACTGACGGGGACGGGTCCATCACGACCAAGGAGCTGGGCATCGTGATGAGGTCCCTGGGCCAGAACCCGACGGAGCAGGAGCTGCAGGAGATCATCAACGAGGTCGACGCCGACGGTAATCTCTACTTCATCATAACCATGAGGGGGTGGGAGAGGAATCAAAGAAACCTAAAATGAAAATTATTAAAAATATATAAACTACAATTAGATGTAATATAATTATAACGTTGTCATTCTAGTAAGGCTACTAAGACTCCTTTTCCAATGGTTCTTCCGTTGTCCATAATGAAATGCACCAACGTGCTTCAAATTGATAAAGTTTCGAAATACCCACGTTAGAATGATGCACATGGGAAACGAGATATTTTCATAAAGCTCACTTTCATACTGCTAGTATAAAAAAAGCTTTGTAATACACATGATTTCCAAATATCAAATCTAAAGCTAATTCACCCTACCACGGATAGCTGATTTAGATTATTTTAAGCACCTGCAGGTTAGTTCTGACCAATTTTGTTGACAAAATCAATGGGAAAAATATAGGAAATTAATGAATAATTGTGATACCACCTAAAATGATTGAATTTTCAGACAGCTCGTAAAATATGAATGTATATGTATTCAAATTTAATGTCCTCTACTTTTTCTTCATGTCAAAGTAGAAATTGTGACATGATTAATGAAAATTCCTATGCCAAAGCCTTGTAACTTGTCGACATGTTTCCCAGCATGCACCCTGATTAAAGCTAACCTGCAGGTAAAAGTCAAGACATTGGCTCTCTGTGGTAGGGCTTATTGTGTTGCCTGTATGTGAGAGGTCAGACTGATCTGTCCCCTGCCTGGTGCTGCCCCCTGCAGGTAACGGGACGATCGACTTTAACGAGTTCGTGGTGATGATGGCGAAGCAGCAGTGCCTGGGTCCTGAGGAGCTGGACCAGGCCTTCCGCATGTTCGACAACAACGGGGATGGCTACATCGACGCCCGCGAGCTGCGCCACCTGCTGACCAACCTGGGCGAGAAGCTGACGGACACCGAGGTGGACGAGATGATCGCCGAGGTCGACATCGACGGCGACGGCAAGGTCGACTACAGAGGTACTCTTATCTTTTTTTATTTTTTAAACATTTATTGTCGACTTGACAGGTTACATGTGTAGTTTTCCAGTTTATCAGGTGATAAATTGAGAGTGTAATTATGATTGGATGATGCCATTGGGCTGAGGCCACAGGGTTGTTGTGATACACGTCCCTAAACCAGACAGGCCGATAGGTTAAGTAGGCTCTTAACTTTTAAGTGGGGCACATGGTTAGTCGCACATTCTATGTTTGTAATTTTATTCATATCTTATGGAATATACATTCTAAAAAAAACAAGCACCTTATACAGAATAAAACTTCAGGTGTCTGTTGAATTAAGTTTCATTATATCTACTGCAATATAGTACTTGTAATGAAACAGTAACAATAATAGTCCCGGGTAAGAAAGACCCATGCTGTGCACGTTGTGGGAACGGGATGCAGGAGGCTAAACTCGTGTTTTAAACTCGAGTAGTACTCAAGATTCTGTGGGCCACATTTCTGGTGTTCCCAGGGGCTTGAACCAGGGACCTCTCACACATGTTGCCAGCACTCTGCCACTGACCTTTTGAGGAATTAGTTAAAGAAAGGGGTAAAAAAGTTGTATTTGAAACGTATAGAACTTTGATATCTAGTGCAAACTAATAAGTCTCTATCCACATGTTGCGTCATAATTTCATACATATCATATATAGTATATTTGACTCATTATCTCTCAAAAGCATACAAGCCAACACTTTAATCTGAGTTTAACATGTATAAAGCTTGTACAAATTTGTGTTTTCCTCATGGTTATCAGATAGATTGACACATCATAACTAAGGAAAAACTCCTGAAGATGTTGTGAAAATGTCATGTTTTTTACTGTTATTACACATGTCCTAAACTAGTGTCACAGAGAGGGGATTTTCTGAGAGAATTCACAGGGTTTTTAAACAAAACCAGAATAACATGGAAATAACACATTATAAAAACTCATGGCAAATACATGTTTTACATGGGGTTTAGCATTACACCGAAATGTCAGTAAAATAACACTAGAAGGTCAAGTTTTAGTAATATGTAATTAGATGTAGCACAATCAATTAAACCATATGATATAAACATTGAGTGATGTGTAAAAGAAAATAGTACAGATGCATTACTATGTCAAAACTGGTAGGACAACCTAGTTAACTTCCATCATTACTCCGAGTTTCCAACAACATCACTATTATACTAGTTTAACACAATGCGCCTAAGATTACAGTTTTCCCTGTACTGTACCTTGTTTCTATCCTGTCTCTTCGCGCTGATGATGCAGTGCATGATGGGCCCGTTCGACCCCCTCTCTCCCTGTACTGTATCTATATCTTGTTTCTATCCCGCAGAGTTCGTGCTGATGATGCAGTGCATGATGGGCCCGTTTGACCCCACCATGACTGAGCCCCCACCGCCTCAACCTCCACAGCCTGTAAAGAAGGCCAAGGTCAAGGCCAAGTCAACCAACGGACAGCCACCACGCACCGCCTCTGCCTCCTCCACCTCCTCCAGACCAGGCAGTGCCAAGGACAGAGACAAGGACAAGGTCAAGGACAAGGACAAGGACAAGGACAAGGTCAAGGACAAGGTCAAGGACAAAGACAAGGGCAAGGGAAAAGACAGGAGCAAGGACAAGGAGAAGGGTAAGGAGAAGGATAAACTGAAGGGTCAGAATGGGCGGCCGACGTCCAGCGGTAAGAAGGGGCTGTCGGAAGGGTCCAAGGACAAGCAAGGGCAGGAAAAGGAGAACAGGACCGGCGAGAAGACAAAGGAACCGGCTAATGATAAGAGGAACAATGGCGTCGTGCAAGATGGAAAGGGGAAGAGGAACGTCGAGCAAATGGCAGTAGGTGAGGAGAGGGAAAAACAGACAAAAGGGAAGGGGCAGCTGGAGAATGTAAGGGCACATAATTACTGTGATGATGAGCAGCCGCAAATAGGGGAGAGACCAAAGTCAGCGATGTCCAACGGGCGGATACGGTCCTCGGCATCTGACAGGCCTGTCCAGGTGGTACAGGACAAAAGGAAACCGGGGTCTGAAAGTAGAGGACAAGAAAGGCACCAGTCTAGGTCTGAAGGTAAAGGCCACCCAAAGGCTGATTGTAGAGGGAGTCCAAGGCTTAATGAAAGTGACAAATCAAGACTGGAAAATAGGCAACAAATAATGCTTGAGGACAGGGGTCATTCTAATGCTGGAAATAAGGGCCAATCAAGGCCTGAGGACTGGATACAATCAGTTCCTGCAGACACAGGACGATCTAGGCCAAGAGAACCTAGACCTCAGGATAAGGCAAAGCCTATGGAACAATTCATGTCTACAAACAGGGGACAACCTAAGCCACAAGAGAGGGGAAAGCCATGGCCTGTGGACAGGGGAATGGATAGGCCACAGGACAGGGGAATGGATAGGCCACAGGACAGGGGAATGGATAGGCCACAGGACAGAGAACAGCCTTGGCCTGTGGACAGGGGGCAAACCAGGCCAGAGGACAGGCCTAGGGGACAGTATTGGCCTGTAGATAGTGGAAGAACTAGGACAGAGGACAGGGGACAACCCTTGGCTGTGAATAGTGGTAGAGCTAGGCCAGAGGACAGGCGACAGCCCTGGCCTGTAGACAAGGGAAAGGATGGGTCACAGGACAGGCCTAGGGGACAACCTTGGCCTGTAGACAGTGGAAAAGCTAGGCCAGATGACAAAGAACATCATAGATCTGAGGTAAAACTGCATAGGAAGGATTTTAGAGAACAACCTAGGCCTGAGCCTAGAGGTCACCACCAACTAGACGACAGAGGACATGCTGCACCTCAGGACAGAGTGTATGTCAGGCCTGAAGGTAAGGGCAGTCTTAGGCCTGAGTACAGAGGGAGGCCTACCCCAGATGTCAGAGCAGAGCACCATGGAATGTTACGGTCTGACACCAGAGGGCACCATACTCCCCAGGACTCGGACAGAGGGCATTCAAGGTCAGATGTTGTAGGTCATTCACAAAGATCACCGCAGGACTGCCGAAGGTCATATGATCAAGGTCATCAAAGATCCCCCACACAACCCCGCCCACCACCTCCGACTGGGGATAGGGGGCAGCACCAGTATGGACACCCAGGCCACGTGGTCAGAGAGGGAAGTCACATGATCAGGGAGGGAGGTCATGTGGCCAGAGCAGGCAGTGATATGGTCAGACATGCAGAATACCAGAGAGAGGCTGATTACCAGAGAGAGGCTGATTACCAGAGAGAGGCTGATTACCAGAGAGAGGCTGGCCGTGAGAGACTGTTGTCGCCCCGGGACCGTGGCAGTCAGACACACAGACAGACCGCTCTTCTCGGCTCTCAACCCCAGCTCCAATAGGGTGTGTGGGGGCCACCCACAGAAATAGGATGTGTGTGGGCTGACAGCTAGAATAGGATGTGTGAGTGGGCCATGAGCAAAAGTGATGATGAAGATGATTGTTAGAGTTTAAGGTCAGCAGTATTTCAGCTATATCTGTGTGGGGGCCACCCACAGAAGTACAATGTGTGTGGGCCAACAGCTACAATGTAATGTGTGCGGGCCACCCGCAGACGTATGATGTGCATTGGCCGACAGATATGATAGGGTGTGTTGGGGCCACCAGCAGAACCCAGCCGAGGATATGATGTTCTAATAACGTTGCAGCAAAAGATTTTATAGTCAGTCTCGGGCGCTGGTAGGAGAATGAAGTGTGTGTGTCCAATGCGTCCTGTCCAGTACCACTGGAGGCGCCCCCTGTTGTAACTAAGTATATTCTCCTACCGCCAATCTATAGATCAATTATAGTAAGATACACATTGAGTCCATGAAATGGTCACTGTAACATTCTGTTTAGGTAAGGTTAAGACCTGACGTTATCAGAACATCACAATAACATTCTGTTTAAGTCAGGTCTAGACCTCACCTAATCAGAATGTCACGATGACATTCTATTTTAATTTGATCTTGACCTAACCTCACCAGAACATTATTATAACATTCTGTTTTCGCTAGGTCTCAACGTCACAGAAAAATCATGTAACAGTCACGTGACATTTTAGTAAGTAACAGACAAACCAAAAAAGTATGGTTGCATAACGTGACCGTTACGTCACACCTTGGCTGGGAAGTATGTTTGTGGGCCGATGGCTACAATAGGGTGTGGGGGCCACCAGCAGAAGTACAATGTTTTTGTGTGAGTTAGCGGGGTCACTGTTTGACTGCGAGGTGCCCCACTGTCCTTGTTTGCAAAGATTCTCCTGCAACTCACAGCACCCTTGTAGCACAGTAATCAGTGCGTAAGATTAGGCTAGAGTTGTCCCCTACCTATGAAACTATCTTCTAGGAAATGTTAACACAATATTCCTAGATATAAGCAATATCAAATGAGATTTAACATTCAATTTGAAATCTGCTCCTAGGTCTGGGTCTGCTGAGGGCACTTTCTGCCCGTTCCTTAAAATGTATATATATTCCAATACGCTGAAGACGTGTGCATCCTCAAAGGCCCCCTGCCCTAGGCCGGGCCATAATGATCTTCCTGCAACATTTATCTTCAACTCAGGATGGTCAAATGTTAACAATACAACCCCAACATTCAACCGACCAGTAAGGAAACAAAACTCTGGGTTTGATCCATAGAAAATGCTGAAAGCAATGGTGAAATAGCACTATTTTCAATATCTCATATTACTGTACATATTGCTTGAGTATAGATTGGCTTTAAACGTTTTAAAAGAGGATTTTACAAATTGTACACTGCACCTTTCACAACTATATGTAGATCTATGTGTAGATGAATGCATTTGGGACATTCAATTACTTCAATCATGCAGTGATAATTATTGATACTTATGCTATCAGTTTAAAGGATATGACATGCCAAAAACATAGTGTTTCTAACAATTTGATAATTGAAAAGAATAGTTTCCTGCCAAAAACTACAATCAAAATTATTTCTCTCCCCGCAGACAACCATTAGATTTTTTGTACTTTAAACAATTTTTGTCTAAAATGTCTACATAATCAGAACATGAAAGGCCATTGAGAATGGATACCAATGCCGTTTTAGGGATGGAGACCTGTGTGCCTTGGCATAGAACATCCGTGTGATAATCACTACACTAAAGAGACAGGTGGTCATCGTTATGAATGTTAGAAAGGCTCTGGACAAACTTTACCACACTGGCCAGGGTATCAGTCCGCAAGAAGTAGTTCAAAAGAATTGATGGCTTGTTTTTCATCAAACAGAATTGTGTAATATTCTGTTATATTTCACTTAATGCGAAAATTACAGCTTATGAGCAGTACTATAAATAGTGTTTTTGTGTGTGAAAAATGACCTAACAATGATCAAAGTGGACAAGGAACGCTTTCATTGTTATGAGCATGTTTACTATTATGAAATTCATTGTGCAACAGGCTACAGGCAGACTTCCTAATGTTCGACTGACAGACCTGCATGGGACCTGCAGTTACTACTGAAAACCTGCTTATGTGATGCCCCTAACACAATGCACGTAGTGCCTGATTTGATGCACATTTTGAGATTAGTCTGTAAAGGATGTCAGTTCTAACAACCACCTTGAGATTTACATTACAAAAGCCTAGACGTCTGTAATTGTGAAACAGCCGTCGAAGTGTCTTAGACATTAGAAGTCACGTGTGTCTTTGTATGTTACGGCGACACTGATTGGCTCCTTACACTGTGTGATATCTGAAGAGGGGTATTATAGATGGGGGCATCCTAAGCCCCCTCCCTACCCCGATCCCTCCGACAAGACGTGTATACAGTATGCATTTGCATATGGTTGCCCATATGTTATAGAAAAACGCGTTTTTTAAAAATTCTGGACCCGCACCAGACCCTGAAGTTGCCTTTGCGGTTGGCCCGGGGCTGTCCACGTGAACCTACGCGTGGTGAAGTGGCCAGCTCAGCCTCTCCAAAGACCTAAGCCAGCTCTAAAGGCAGAGGGACCGTGCAGGTACGTGGGAAAGTCCAGTATAACTACAACGCATGTCAGTCATATGACTTAATGAAGTAGTGTTCGTACGTTAAAGTTTCACATGACACTATACCATTAGTATACATAGATTCCCTAAGTCATGTATCATAGACAATATTATGTGCAATCAGTGATTAACATTGAATAGGAAGGTGCATACGTACCATATAAATCACAATACTATAACACTGTCAGGGGTTGTTCACACTAAAATTGGAGAGGTTGAGATTTTGCCCAACGTCTACACCAGAATGGAATGTAGGTCAATTTAGTAAGAATTGATAGAAACAGATGACACCATAATTATGTCACATTAACATGGACGCAAAATATAAACCTCTCTTAGAAAGTAAACAGTATTATTCAAAGTGTAGCCATGAGTAAGTCACGATTCCAATGAATATT
Source organism: Lepidonotus clava (assembly GCA_936440205.1). NCBI lineage: Eukaryota > Metazoa > Annelida > Polychaeta > Phyllodocida > Polynoidae > Lepidonotus > Lepidonotus clava. Next base: position 5,746,200 of record OW387138.1, read on the forward strand.
TGACATACATTGAATGAAATGAGATTCCCTGAATAACGGTGAATAAATAGATACATCAAACATTGTAAAACAAAGGAAAATAAAATAAAATGGAATGTCAAGAACTACACAATTGCTGCTACGACATAATACCAGTTCATTTAAGAATAAGTCAGGCTTTTCTTTCTTTTTTTTCAAAAATGAGAAAGTCCTATCAGGATTGAAATTATATGTTGCTTTTAGGAAAATGTGACCAAGTTTACAAACAAACCAATCCACATGAATTCATAATGTGAAAATTCTGGACCCGCACCAGACCCTGAAGTTGCCTTTGCGGTTGGCCCGGGGCTGTCCACGTGAGCCCCTCAAGGGGGTATTCTACTACACGACTTGGGCTGTGATATGATGATGTCACAAGGAAATTGCACATTATTACTGATAAAATCCTATGTTACACATATGACACGTGCTCCAAATTGCTATTTTTAAACCATCATGATTATCTTGTATGCAAATTTTTCATATCATCATAATTATTCTGCTGATATCGTAGCCTATGTCGTGTAGTGGAATACCCCCTTCAGACTGCAACTACTGCAAAAGACATAAACCAGCGGCACAATTCTAACTGTTTGTTACATGTGATTTGAATGTCCATTGTTATTGGTAGACTAGACAAACAGAGGTTACACCCTAAACATATCAGACATCAGCACAAACTGTGTGTCCTCTTATTATCTATGTTGGCATTCTGTGACCGACTTTTATGATGATATATTCTTGTGAATCTTTTAGCCTGAATGGGAACATCCTTGATTGTTACATCAAAGAATAAAATTTTTAAGAAATGGATATTTGCCTTTTGAATCATCATCATGAATACATAAACAAATAATGAAAAAATGAACTATAGGGTTTTAATTTACTGTTAATCATGGGGGTGCCTTTTTAATCATTATGTTTTGTTAGTTATTCCAGTACGCTAGCTCCCGTTGACAATCACTAAGATTTACTAATGGACTGACACCCGCATCAGTACAAATATATAAATATGAACCATCCCTAAATAGCCTGGTACATCTAGTAGTTACTAATGAGAAAAGTCTTTGTTAAGCAAATCCCAACAGTATTTTATTGCTCATACTAGACATTGTAACTAAGGGACAGTAAATTAAAATTAAAAATCAAATGTTAAGTTATTGAGTCTGGACTGAGAGGTCCCTCCCCTGAGTGAACTGACCAGTGTACACACAGTGGTCACCCTTGGCAACCAGTTACCACAGTTACCTCTAGAGGGAAGCACTGCTACCTGGTGGCTTACCCAGGCAAACAGCCATGTTACGGACACAGTCTGTGACCATACTGTTTTGGTTAGTCTGTTACTATCAGGGTATAAGGCTGGACTTCTCCTAAAACTACTTGATTGTCTTGATAAAATAACGCTCTGCTCCTTCAACAACATTTATTATAAAGTTGACTACAAAGAACATGAACCAAAAGATAACCCAGCAAACATTGCACAAATTTCTACAATTACCTTTTTACAAAAAGTTCACAACCTAGATTTAACATGGTTTTAGAATTTTCCTATTCATAATTTCTGTATTCGCAACTAGACACAAACCTCTGGCTTGTTTATTTCACAGTATGTTAGGGTGATAAGCCATTTCATTGATCTGAGAGCCTTAGATTGAAAAACGCTTCTAAAACCTTTTACCTTTTAAACAGTGCTGCCACCTATATGTGGTTTATATCTGGTTATACAACATTGTTAGAATGTGGCTCAATAACATTGTGACAAGGTCGTAGAATGAGGTTGTTGCAACGTTGTGAAAATTATGTTGTAATATATACAGCGTAATATTAAACATTGGGAACTCATTGGGAACACAATATCTTGGTTATAGCAATGTTGCAAGCATGTTATTTTTGCAATTTTATATACAATACAAAATTCACAGTGCTGGATTTACCTAGAGTGTTTGCTGGGAAGGCAACAGAAAAACACAACTGCACTACTACCACGGAACTGAGAAGAAGCATAACAAACAAACAAGTTTAACAATCTTATTGTGTTTTCGTGTTATTCTTTGAACAGTTTTTCAACAGTCTCCAAATTGAACTCTCAGGGAAAAGTAATTTGTCGTGTAAGTATGTACACGCTAGAGGAGAATCTATTCCTACAATAAGAAACTGACTTTCCCCATCCTATTAATAGAACTGAGTATACAAAATGTAGTACATGTAGTGAAACCACCAAATAGAAATAGATAAACAAGTCATTTAGCAAGAGTTTGAAAGAGTGTCAGCAAGCGGAGGAACCGTTTGAATCGACATTATCATAGAAAGAAAATGGGAAGGGAAAGTACCAAGAACGTTTATAACAGCTATATCCCTTTCCTTCGGTACTTCCATTCTATGAACTCGGAAAGGAATTAAAGTTTATATAATTCTTATTTGCAGTGAATATTTCATTCTTGAACAACAGATAGACTATACGCTTATTATAACAGTATCTGTATTACATAGTAATATTACAGTGGAAACTCCCCTACCCCTTCGCCCCACCCCCTAGGAGGGTGTCCGAGCCATCTGGTGAGTCCCTGTCACAGAGGCAAGATGTGCGGTATCACAAGTGCTTCAAGTTTATCTCATTAAGGGCTCTGGGCCCTTCTCTCCCCTCTAAGCCTGCCCTAAACCCTTCACATAACATTCAACAATAATCAGGGTATAACAAATCTCCAGATCAGACCCACAGAGAGTACCATGTGTATCCCACTCTGGGAACAGTTCTAGGCTATGGGTACTAATATAAGACCTGTGGGGTGTCCGAGGGTGTCTGTACAACCCAGAGGGGTTCGTCACATACCAAGGGCAAAGCCCGAGGTACATACGATCCCAATGGGTCGTACAGGCACCCAAGGATGACCCAAAGGGTTTTCTATATTTTATCACCCAAGCAAAATACCAAAAAAAATGTTGAAAACCATGGATGTAAAGAGCGGTACATACAGCCTGTAACTACGCACTGCCCCTTATACATACCACTCATCGGCTGTGCGGGTGATAAATGGGTTTATTATACCTTAGGGTGATACAAGTTTAGTAGTTAAGAGTTTAACACATACAAACCTGGGTGATAACCAGCCTTGTATCGCACTGCAGTGTGATACAGAAACTTTTTATTTTTCTAAAATTCATGAAAAAATGAAATAATTAAGAAATAAAAAATCTAACATATGCATTATCTGAAAAACGTTTCTAGCTACATTTTACTGCTTACTATTTGTGGATTTGATGGATATCGAAAGAGTTATATGAAAAAATATAAAAACAAATGTGCAGCATCACAGTCCCACCATCACTGATTGCTGTGCATCCTTCCTTGGGAGCTCAAAACTAACAGAAAAGGTATAATAAATCCATAACCAACCGCGAAGGGAGTACTCGGGCGGTTATCACCCCTTGCCGGGACCCCAATATCAGCCCTTCGCCGGCCCTTCTGGCCCTGGCCTCGGGCTGATATCGGGGTCCCGGCTCGGGGTGATAACCACCCTCGTACTCCCTTCTTGGTTGGTTATATGTATTGACTCTGGGACCACCTTTTGACAACTTATTCATGGATGTACTCACAGTTTGGTGCTACAATGCAGTAAAGGTAAACAGGCTACAAACATTATAATATTATGTTACTTTCATGGTGAAACTATATATAAAATTGTTACCATAAACTGTTTACACTAGTATAAAAGAGAGCTCATATTATATACATGCTCTAGCATTAACTGTCTATGTAGTTTGTCATAAATTTACATTCTCTTAGGCTCTCATAACATAGATTTAGAAAATACATATGATTATAAACATATAAACACTGAGCTTGCCCAGGGTAGAAGATACACACTTATTAATATCAAATAAAGCATCAACAGAATTGATCACATAAAATACTCACATGAAATATTGCGTATTGAAAATGTATCACTTTTATAAAATAAGTACAAAAACATTTAACCAAAGTTAATACATATTTACACAAGACTAAATATCAGGACAGTACTGAAGTACCAAAGGAGGTAGGCAGAAACTTCAAAGCATTTGGTCAAATTGGTTATTGGTGCTCAGTGTGATATTCATATAAAGAAGAAATAGGCAGAAACCAGCCTCGACATTTTCAAGTAGGTAGCTATTCAAAGATTCAAGTATACAATTGGTCCTATCTGACCACTGGTCATGTCTGCCTAATACACAATCCTAATCACCCACTTTAAGGATAGACAACTGTTGATAAGGGCTGTTTTGCAATTGCAGTGGTATTCTGTTCACTATCCCTGTGAACTTTAATACCTTTACCTATATTATATATTATGAGATAGCTAAAAGAAAACTCTATCTATGGATATGAATCATATGGATATGCATGGACTTTGAAAAAAACGTGATTGACAGCTATTTTTTTAACAAGGATTCCTCATTTAATAGTTCATACAGATCCTTGAAATTTTTGAATTATGTCTTAGTTTTTGTTTTATAAAGTCTAGAAAATTAAGTTGAAAAAATGACAAAATTCTACCCGTTTTTTGACATAAAATTAAATCTTAGGCCTAAATCAAAAATCTGAGACACGGTTCCCTCCATTAGAATGTCCTGATCATGTACATACAATCAGCTTTGATATTAATGGAGATATCAATGTTCGATAAAAAAAAATTATTTCGCCATACTTTTTCATCCAAGATACCAAGTAATTTGTGATTTGCAGTACTGGATCTCAAACAGGCCTCTCTAAACCTACGCGTGGTGAAGTGGCCAGCTCAGCCTCTCCAAAGACCTAAGCCAGCTCTAAAGGCAGAGGGACCGTGCAGGTACGTGGGAAAGTCCAGTATAACTACAACGCATGTCAGTCATATGACTTAATGAAGTAGTGTTCGTACGTTAAAGTTTCACATGACACTATACCATTAGTATACATAGATTCCCTAAGTCATGTATCATAGACAATATTATGTGCAATCAGTGATTAACATTGAATAGGAAGGTGCATACGTACCATATAAATCACAATACTATAACACTGTCAGGGGTTGTTCACACTAAAATTGGAGAGGTTGAGATTTTGCCCAACGTCTACACCAGAATGGAATGTAGGTCAATTTAGTAAGAATTGATAGAAACAGATGACACCATAATTATGTCACATTAACATGGACGCAAAATATAAACCTCTCTTAGAAAGTAAACAGTATTATTCAAAGTGTAGCCATGAGTAAGTCACGATTCCAATGAATATTTGACATACATTGAATGAAATGAGATTCCCTGAATAACGGTGAATAAATAGATACATCAAACATTGTAAAACAAAGGAAAATAAAATAAAATGGAATGTCAAGAACTACACAATTGCTGCTACGACATAATACCAGTTCATTTAAGAATAAGTCAGGCTTTTCTTTCTTTTTTTTCAAAAATGAGAAAGTCCTATCAGGATTGAAATTATATGTTGCTTTTAGGAAAATGTGACCAAGTTTACAAACAAACCAATCCACATGAATTCATAATGTGAATCACAAAAACATAAAGTGTGAAAACTGGCCGAAGGCGGCCCATCTTGCTCTAGATATCACTGATGTAGACACCTCCGCTCCCCGAGTAGTGGTCAGGGTAATGACTACAGTCAGTCGTATAAATAGCTAATGAGAAAGTTGTCTAGGTATGTAGAATATCATTGTAATAAACATCAAATCAGTGGTCAACTAAAAGGCTCAAGTAAACGTGACATCAATAAAATAATCATGCCATATGCTGCACTGAGTTAGACATCATTCAATTTGAGGACCAATCAGATGGTGGTCAGGGCAACGGTCATATCAAGTACGATGTCCTTAACGTGAGTGAAGGTTGCAGAAAGTACGACGTCATCTATGTAAAGGACCAATGAGATGTTGGCATTGATAACGGTTTTAGAAAGTACGACGTCATCTGTGTAAAGGACCAATGGGACGTTGGCATTGATAATGGTCCTAGAAAGTACGCCATCTATGTAAATTACCAATGAGACATTGACATTGATAATGGTCCTAGAAAGTATGTCATCTATATAAATTACCAATGAGACATTGACATTGATAATGGTCCTAGAAAGTATGTCATCTATATAAATTACCAATGAGACATTGACATTGATAATGGTCCTAGAAAGTATGTCATCTATATAAATTACCAATGAGACATTGACATTGATAATGGTCCTAGAAAGTATGTCATCTATATAAATTACGAATAAGACGTTGGCATTGATGATAGTCCTAGAAAGTACGAAATCATCTATGTAAAGTACCAATGAGACGTTGGCATTGATAAGGATCCCAGAAAGTATGACGTCATCTATGTAAAGTACCAATGAGATGTTGGCATTGATGATGGTCCTAGAGAGTACGTCATCTATATAAAGTACCAATGAGACATTAGCATTGTTAATGGTCCTAGGAAGTATAACATCATCTATGTAAAGTACCAGTGAGACGTTGGCATTGATGATTGTCCTAGAAAGTACATCTGTGTAAAGGACCAATAGCATTGGTGATGGTCCTAGAAAGTATGACGTCATCTATATAAGTACCAATGAGACATTAGCATTGTTAATGGTCCTAGGAAGCATAACATCATCTATGTAAAGTACCAGTGAGACGTTGACATTGATGATGGTCCTAGAAAGTATGACATCATCTACGTAAAGGACCAATGAGACGATGATCAGGGTGAAGGCACAGAGAGTGTCTCTTTCATGTAAAGTACGTCTCAGACAGTGGTCAGAGTGATGACCCCAGATGGTATAGCTTCACCTGTGTAAAGGACCAATCAATATGGTGGTTGTGGTGAAGGTCCCAAAACATATGGCATCATCCAGGTAAAGTACCCACCAGATGGTGGTCATGTTTAAAGCGCACGAAGTATGACGTCATCCACACTAAGGACCAATCAGACGTTGGTATTGATGGAGGTCCCAGAAAGTATTACATTATCCCGTTAAGTACCAATCATTAAGTGGTCATGGTGAAGGCACAGAAAGTATAACGCCATCCATGTAAAGGACTGATCAGTTGGTGGTCAGGACAAACACGCGGAAAGTATCACTTCCACGTGAAGTACCAATGAGACGGTGGTCACGGTGAAGATGTAGAGAGTATGACATCATCCACAGTGAGTACCAACCAGAAAGTTATCATGAGTTAGGATGCAGAAAGTATCATGTCAACTTCGTAAAGAACCAATCAAATAGTACTTGTGGTGAAGGCTGCGGAACGTACGACGTCATCTATTTAAAAGACCAATCACTGGTCATAGCAAAGGCGTAGAAGTATGACGTCATCCATTTATAGTGCCGATCAGAGGGTGGTGAAGCTGACGACACAGAAGTATAACGTCTTCCACACATAGTGCCAATCAGAGGGTGTAGAAAGTATGATGTCATCGACATAAGGCTCCGATCAGAGGGTGGTCATGGCGAAGGCCTCGGTGGTGGCGTCGGAGACGAGCGTGCGGAGGACGTCGCTGGAGACGTTGACCATACACTCACACTTAGTGGGCTCACCCAGGGGGTTCTTAAACTGCACCAGCAGGAAGAAGTAGGTGAGCACCATGCCGACCACCTGAGGGAACAGGGGACAGGCGTGTTATTAGTAGGTGTTTACGTGAAGGTAAACCGCCGCAGAGGCGGAGGTTATGCTATATAACCTCCGAGGCGTCAGCCGAGGAGGTTATATAGCATAACCTCCGCCTGTAAGGCGGTTTACAAGCTTATACTACGTCCCAAAACCATGAGAAGCATGTTTTGTTACTCTTGTGATTCCCAAAATATGAATTATAAAAACATATGTATATATATCATGCTGTATATGTATATGTACATCCGTGCACGCTAACTAATAAGCTGATTTCAACCAAGGCCTTGCTGCAGGTGGTCAGTTTAGTGTAGCGGTTAGCATGCTGCCTTTCTGTGCATGGGATCCTGGGTTCGAAACTCAGCCAGAACTGTGTGTGTGCTATTAATCTTTCTTCCCAAAAAAAAAGTGTTTGTTCATTTTTTCCTTTGGTATTTCCTTTTTAATTTTATTTTCTATTCTATGTAGAAAATTATGAAACGTTTATTAACATTTAAATGACATTTTTACATCAAAAAACCAAAACATTTCGATAAAACATAGGCTTCATCAATTTCCCAATACCTGCCTCAATAGGGTAGTGGATATGGTCTTGGCCAGTAAATCCAAAGTTCCATAGTTCGAATCTGGACTACAATAGACTCATGCTGAAACTTTTCACAAATTCTAAGTTCTACAGATGAATTGATATGCTTCTGGTTAGGTCATTTCTCAAATAACCTCCTCCGGAGGTTTATTGAATAAACCTCCGCCGGAGGTTTATCAAATAAACCTCCGCCGGAGGTTTACCTGGTCAGACACCGGAGATTACGATCAGAAACCTCCTGAGAACACAATAGAAGTGTGGGCCGGGAGTAGTATAAATCCTCACAATCACTGTGAGATGTGCCACATGTTTAGTTTTTTGGGTTTTTTTTTTTTTTTTTTTTTTTTATTGAACAAAACTATCTCGCGATACAAGGACGTTTTACAGATAATTAGTGATTATTACATTTAGCCATTATTTTGGCCATATCTTCCTTAATAAGCAAGTTGCAATTCCCATCTAAAACAAAGCATTCATAGAATTCTATAGTATGGTAGATTGAAATTGGTTGCCTTGGTTACCTGGTTGCCTTGGTAACCAAAATTATCATAAAAATTGACCATGAATGCTATTTTTCTTTTTATTTGTTACTATAGCAACCACATTTCAAAGGTGTTACAACATGCAGCCTGTTTTATCTTAAGAAGGTACACCTTTAATTATCCAAATGAGGAGGCCTGGTAAAAGAATGGACCAGGAACATAGTAAAAAGCTGGTTTCCATGGAAACCAAACAAAATTATGGCATTCTGAAAAAGTATTGGACACATCTCTTTGCAAGATAGAAAGCCAAATGCCACCTCAGTTTAAAGGCTTTCTAAAGTTCTATTGTATGGTTTATTGATATTGGTTGTCTTTGCTGCTTGGTTGCTTGGTAACCAAATGATCTTTTTAACGATATAACTCTAGCTCATGAAATGAAGTGTCATACTTAATGATATGGTCTATGGAACATAACAAATATGAGAAACCAACTGAAAATTGGGGTTTTGAGAACATTGCCCCCCTCCCCTTTCTTTTTTTCCAAATGCTGGACCAGCCTGTGCTTGGGTTGCCCCTACTCACGGTGAGGACGGTGGGCTTGTTGATGACGAACATGTCCCAGGCCGTCATGCCGATCTGTGTACCCGTTAGCTTGTTCAGGAACATGTTGACCTGCAGGAGAGAGAAGACGTGCAGTTCAACACGGGCCTATAGGTCTGCTGACCAAGAAAGGACCGAAAAACTTAAAACGTTTAATGTGTTATGCCTGATAAAAACAGGTAATTGCAATCTCATTATGTTTTTATGAATATCTAATCTATAGCCTATATGAGAATTTATAAACACATTCTTCTTGTGATTTTTTTACCTCATGGCATATTTAAGCAATTATAGTGCCATGATCAAATCCTCTTTATTCTTCATAAAACAAAGTCACACGGACAAAATTGGTCCTTTCTTAACCAGCAAATATATAGGACCCTTAGAGTTAGTCAGGGACCAAGTATGTGTTTGGAACACCCTGGAAGATCTTTAACATTTGGGCACAATACTTAGAATGTAGCAAATCTGTTTACAATTGCCAATTGATGATCTATTGGGAACCCCCCTAGATTCGCCAGGACCCCTCCGGTTTGTGCGGCCTGGTTTGGCCGTGCTAGTCGACCAGAGGCAGGCAGGACGTCAGTCAGCACGTCTGCCAATCCTAGACGCCTGAAAATCGGCACACCCCTATATTTTCCCCAAAATAACCTATGCGTGTCCTAGATTCATAGTTTTGGACTTACTAAACAATTAATATGAACAACCGAAAGAAAAAAAGGAAATCAAAGTTAATGTAAAACCAAAATGATTTTGGGACATTTGGTCCTTGAGGTCCTTCCCCAGATTATTGTTGCGATTGTTGTTGTCAAAAAGAGGCTATTATGAGCAAAACTATTCAAGTTTTTCAGTCATTATTAGATCGTTATTACTTCATGAAAATCGGGACATTCAATATATCAGGACGCCCGGGACAAGGTCTAAATTTCGGGACTGTCCCAAGTAACTCGGGACAAGTGGCAGCCCAACGCAGGGTGGTGGAGGGCAGGTGTGATTATGTCATACCTTTATTTAGGCATGGCATATCCTTCCTCTAATAATTAGAAGTATTTACTAGATTCATTATTGCAAATATATTAATATCATAATTTCCTAACAATAATTAAAGATATACGTATATAAGGTTCTACATCATAGAGTTTATGGTAATCAGTTAGCACTCCCCCTGCTCCTATAGGTGAGTTGTAATTAGGTCACTGACCAGAGGTGAGTTTGGGAAGTGCACCCCTGCTGTAGACACTCTGGGTCCAGCAGCAGAAAGGACAACACACCATGTAACCACTTAGCAACAATAGGCATTTTGGCCTACACTCCTGGTTCTATAGAGAATATATATGACATCATAAGAACTCCCGCCTTCAAGTCTTCTCTTCATTTAATCTACACTACACAAGTCTCACAGTGTCAAACTGCCCTCACCTCCAGCTGGCGCTCCGTGGTGGCCGCCTGCACCTTGATGCTGTAGATGTCTCCCAGGGGGGCGTGCGCCTGGAGCAACAAGGTCAAGGTCACAGCAGGGTCAAGGTCACGGCAAGGTCAAGGTCACGGCAAGGTCAAGTTCAAAAGGTCAAAGCAGCGTCCTAGTGTAGTACATTTACTAAATAGAACTGATTAAAATCGGTAACGTGGACGTGATAGTTGTTTTGGGGTTGTTTTCTTTTTTATTCACAGCCCGTTTCGCTACAATGTGAGTCTCTTCAGACAACGATGTGTAAGTAGTGTACTTGTTGGTTAACAATTAACGTCAGTATAGATGTGATAAAAGTTCCCGGTTGTTTTTATCAGTTGGTACTTTCAAAGGAATGAGGTGTCATGTCGACATGTACCCACCTTGGACCTACCTGAAAATAACTTTGGAAAGAACGCTATGATTAATGAAAGCATTATATGAAAAATATCCCCAGAAGTGCATATTTAAGTGCAGTATCTTCCATACAGCTTCTAGTAAAAGAAAAACCTAAATTCTTCCAAATTGGTATGGCCCAAACACCTGGCATGCGGTCTTCTCTATACACCGCAATTTGAACTCGATCTCGGCCTGAAGGCAGTTTATGTTGATAACCCCCCCCCCCCCCCCCCCCCCCCCGGCCGGCCGAGTGTTTCCTGTCCTACCGCCCAGCACACGTCCCCTTCCTGGTGCCAACAACACTCCTCCCGTGTCTTACACCACACGTCCTAGTCGGCCCGCCTCCCCCGGCCAGCCGGAGATGCCCGATGTTTACCGGAGTGGGGCCGATCAAAGTGGCCTTAAGTGGCCTGTAAACAATGACTGTTGATACCCCCCTCCCCCAACCCAAGACACACACACCCATCTCAACCTATCACCCCCACACTCTCCCCTATTCACTCCGAAATGTCTGGGCATTATGAATGTATTGAGCTCATAATGCTTCGGTCAAATTCATATTTTCAATAGTTATGCTGAATGATTTGAACAAATTTATGAGGTCTGATTCTGGACGGATTGATAGAGGCTAAGGTAATCGATTTTGCTATTATGCTGCAGTTCCCTTGAACATTTGGAGGCCGTTATTTCTCAAGGCCCTCTGGAAATGTACTGCAATTCATTCTCTCCTTCATTATGGAATGGATGTATCAAGATTCTGCAATTCTCCCTAAAATATTGCCCAGATATTAATACAAAAATATAGATGAAGAAATATGTATGCATTAGCATGGTTATGAAGATCTACTTGTCAAGAATTATTTCACACATCTGTCCCCCCCCTTACCTGGTTGTTAATCATGGTACCACAGAGACGCCCCACATCTATTCCCCCTTACCTGGTTGTCACGGTACCACAGAGACAGCACAGGTCTGTCCCCCCTTACCTGGTTGTTTATCATGGTACCACAGAGACGCCCCACATCTGTCCCCCCTTACCTGGTTGTCACGGTACCACAGAGACAGCACACGTCTGTCCCCCCTTACCTGGTTGTTTATCATGGTACCACAGAGACGCCCCACATCTGTCCCCCCTTACCTGGTTGTCACGGTACCACAGAGACAGCACACGTCTGTCCCCCCCTTACCTGGTTGTCAATCATGGTACCACAGAGACGCCCCACATCTGTCCCCCCTTACCTGGTTGTCACGGTACCACAGAGACAGCCCACTTCTGTCCCCCCTTACCTGGTTGTTAATCATGGAACCACAGAGACGGCCCATGTCTGTCCCCCCCCCCTTACCTGGTTGTCATGGTACCACAGAGATGGCCCACTTCTGTCCCCCCCTTACCTGGTTGTCACGGTACCACAGAGACAGCACAGGTCTGTCCCCCCTTACCTGGTTGTTTATCATGGTACCACAGAGACGCCCCACATCTGTCCCCCCTTACCTGGTTGTCACGGTACCACAGAGACAGCACACGTCTGTCCCCCCCTTACCTGGTTGTCAATCATGGTACCACAGAGACGCCCCACATCTGTCCCCCCTTACCTGGTTGTCATGGTACCACAGAGACGGCCCATGTCTGTCCCCCCCTTACCTGGTTGTACCACAGAGACGGCCCACGTCTGTCCCCCCTTACCTGGTTGTACCACAGAGACAGCCCACGTCTGTCCCCCCCTTACCTGGTTGTCATGGTACCACAGAGACGGCCCATGTCTGTCCCCCCCTTACCTGGTTGTACCACAGAGACGGCCCACGTCTGTCCCCCCTTACCTGGTTGTACCACAGAGACGGCCCACGTCTGTCCCCCCCTTACCTGGTTGTCATGGTACCACAGAGACGGCCCACTTCTGTCCCCCCCTCACCTGGTTGTTAATCATGGTACCACAGAGACGGCACACGTCTGTTCCCCCCCCTTACCTGGTTGTCATGGTACCACAGAGACGGCCCACGTCTGTCCCCCCTTACCTGGTTGTACCACAGAGACGGCCCACGTCTGTCCCCCCCTTACCTGGTTGTCATGGTACCACAGAGACGGCCCACTTCTGTCCCCCCCTCACCTGGTGGTTAATCATGGTACCACAGAGACGGCACACGTCTGTTCCCCCCCCTTACCTGGTTGTCATGGTACCACAGAGACAGCCCACGTCTGTCCCTCCCTTACCTGGTTGTACCACAGAGACGGCCCATGTCTGTCCCCCCTTACCTGGTTGTACCACAGAGACGGCCCACGTCTGTCCCCCCTTACCTGGTTGTACCACAGAGACGGCCCACGTCTGTCCCCCCTTACCTGGTTGTACCACAGAGACGGCCCACGTCTGTCCCCCCTTACCTGGTTGTTAATCATGGTACCACAGAGACGGCACACGTCTGTTCCCCCCCCTTACCTGGTTGACATGGTACCACAGAGACAGCCCACGTCTGTCCCCCCCTTACCTGGTTGTACCACAGAGACGGCCCACGTCTGTCCCCCCTTACCTGGTTGTACCACAGAGACGGCACACGTCTGTTCCCCCACCTTACCTGGTTGTCATGGTACCACAGAGACTGCCCACGTCTGTCCCCCCCTTACCTGGTTGTACCACAGAGACGGCCCATGTCTGTCCCCCCTTACCTGGTTGTACCACAGAGACGGCCCACGTCTGTCCCCCCTTACCTGGTTGTACCACAGAGACGGCCCACGTCTGTCCCCCCTTACCTGGTTGTTAATCATGGTACCACAGAGACGGCACACGTCTGTTCCCCCCCCTTACCTGGTTGTCATGGTACCACAGAGACAGCCCACATCTGTCCCCCCCTTACCTGGTTGTACCACAGAGACGGCCCACGTCTGTCCCCCCTTACCTGGTTGTTAATCATGGTACCACAGAGACGGCCCATGTCTGTCCCCCCTTACCTGGTTGTACCACAGAGACGGCCCACGTCTGTCCCCCCTTACCTGGTTGTACCACAGAGACGGCCCACGTCTGTCCCCCCTTACCTGGTTGTCATGGTACCACAGAGATGGCCCACGTCTGTCCCCCCTTACCTGGTTGTACCACAGAGAGAGCCCACGTCTGTCCCCCCTTACCTGGTTGTACCACAGAGACAGCCCACGTCTGTCCCCCCTTACCTGGTTGTACCACAGAGATGGCCCACTTCTGTCCCCCCTTACCTGGTTGTACCACAGAGACAGCCCACGTCTGTCCCCCTTTAACTGGTTGTCCAGTTAATCTAAACTGCCATAAATTGACCCAAACTCACATAAGCAAAAACAAATCTCCCGTAGCTATGGCACACGAAAAGGTGATCGTAACTTTATGAAATGCAAAACTCACATAGCGGTACAGAGTTTTGTTATGAAGCAGGCCCCTGTTCCCCCCTTTACCTGGTTGTTGATCATGGTTGCGGCCACAGAGACAGCACACATCTGAACGAGGACGTAGAAAAGCCTGAAGGCGTTGATGATCGTGTAGGAGATGTCGTCCTCGGAGTACACGATGATGTAGAGCAGTACACACAGTAGGGGCACATTGGTCATGTAGGTGTTGGCGATGTAGTACTTGAACATGGAGTCAGCGTCCTCCACCAGCTTACACCGCTTCTGGTGTGTGATCCGGAACTTCTCCAGGTCGTCCGTGAACGACCCGTCATCGCGGATCTAGATAGATTACAAATCACCTTGTGATTATATAATTAAATAACAAAGGCTTTTATTTCAAAACCTAGACAATGAGCAATGATTTTGGTCCTCACCTGCAAAATAGATCTTTCTTCTCAAATCACTTTATTGTTGACAACCTGACAAAATTCAAATTGCAACATGTGTCTATACCACTGGAGACTCTAGGTATAAGGTTTGTATTTGGATCAGATGAATCTGGCTATGTATTGCAGTTTTAAAAATAACTGACAATTGTACTAAGAAATGATTTCAAAAAACACAAAAAGTATAGCTTATGTTGGAAAATGAGGTAAATACAAGTTAAATAAGGGGGCAGTGGGGTAGCTTTATCTGTGGGGTATCTTGCTCTGGGTGTGTTGTTTATAAATATACATGTGTTAGCACCAACCCACCTTCATGATGAAGGTCCGACACAGGTACTCGAACTCCTTGTAGAGGATGTAGCAGATGAGTGTGAAGAAGGAGAGGCTGAGCATGGCGACCAGGCCGTTAAACAGCACGAGCACCAGGATGAACACCTTCCACACCTCCACCACTGCAGCAGGAGGGCACAGGCAGTCAGTAGGGACAGGGGAACAGACAGGGGCATGGACAGGGGTATGGACAGGGGCATGGACAGGGACATGGACAGAGGCTGAGCATGGCGACCAGGCCGTTAAACAGCACAAGCACCAGGATGAACACCTTCCACACCTCCACCACTGCAGCAGGAGGGCACAGGCAGTCAGTAGGGACAGGGGAAAGACAGGGGCATGGACAGGGACATGGACAGAGGCTGAGCATGGCGACCAGGCCGTTAAACAGCATGAGCACCAGGATGAACACCTTCCACACCTCCACCACTGCAGCAGGAGGGCACAGGCAGTCAGTAGGGACAGGGGAAAGACAGGGGAATAGACAGGGGCATGGACAGGGACATGGACAGAGGCTGAGCATGGCGACCAGGCCGTTAAACAGCACGAGCACCAGGATGAACACCTTTCACACCTCCACCACTGCAGCAGGAGGGCACAGGCAGTCAGTAGGGACAGGGGAAAGACAGGGGCACGGACAGGGGCACGGACAGGGACATGGACAGAGGCTGAGCATGGCGACCAGGCCGTTAAACAGCATGAGCACCAGGATGAACACCTTCCACACCTCCACCACTGCAGCAGGAGGGCACAGGCAGTCAGTACAGACAGGGGAACAGACAGGGGCACGGACAGGGGCACAGACAGGGTCCGGGGCACAGACAGGGGCACAAACGTTAGAAGAATGTAGCCCTTTACTGTTTAGTATAGAACATGTTTATGGTACTTTTTCCAATCGAAAATCCGACTTTGGCACATTATTGTGAGTTTTAAAAGTGATTCTTGGAAAACTGAAGATGAACTATTATAAAAAAAAAAAAAATCCCGTAGGTACCCATCAACATAATTATTTGAGAAAAAATCAACACATACATTTTCTGAGTAGATTTAGTGAACTACGCTGCTGGTACCCATCATTACACTTACACAATAGAAAAACACCAGAAACCAGCAGCAGACAGAAGTGACTAACAGGAGGCGTTGGGAGTGCCCGCCTCCCAGCTACCTCCTATATATATGTATAATTCAGAGGACGCCTTACGTGGTGCCTGTGGGGAGATGGGGATGAGGTAGGAGTCGAACTGGTTGGACGCCGTCCCGAACATGCCGTACGCGTTACTGCCCATGTTACACAGACTGACCTGTAAAACAGAGACAGGAGGGTATTAACAAGTTAGAAGAAACTGATGAATCTTTAAAATATTCTTAAAAGTAAAGAAAAATATGAAATTTCATTGATACTTTCTTTTAAAAAAGTCGTCTTGAACTTTTGTCATTCTTGTGACATTATGGCTCCTAGATACTTGGAGGTGATTTCAGAATGAATCTTATATCAAGAAATCTGTGTTCTTGTCTCATTGTTCAATTTCCTTGGTGAAAGAATTTCTTAGTAAAAGCTTCAAGAATTCTTTGTAGAACCCTTCCATATAGGCTCATTGCTCTGTATCTATTTAGGATCCCTGGTACTGACCAGGATGCTGATGACGATGGCGGCCTTCATGACGTTCACTATCTACATGGGGTAGTCCCACTGGGAGGCGTTACTCCCTGCAGGAGGAGAGGGCTATACTATAGGAGGACTCACCAGGATGCTGATGACGATGGCCGCCTTCATGACGTTCACTATCTACATGGGGTTGTCCCACTGGGAGGCGTTACTCCCTGCAGGAGGAGAGGGCTATACTATAGGAGGACTCACCAGGATGCTGATGACGATGGCGGCCTTCATGACGTTCACTATCTACATGGGGTTGTCCCACTGGGAGGCGTTACTCCCTGCAGGAGGAGAGGGCTATACTATAGGAGGACTCACCAGGATGCTGATGACGATGGCGGCCTTCATGACGTTCACTATCTACATGGGGTAGTCCCACTGGGAGGCATTACTCCCTGCAGGAGGAGAGGGCTATAGTATAGGAGGACTCACCAGGATGCTGATGACGATGGCCGCCTTCATGACGTTCACTATCTACATGGGGTTGTCCCACTGGGAGGCGTTACTCCCTGCAGGAGGAGAGGGCTATACTATAGGAGGACTCACCAGGATGCTGATGACGATGGCCGCCTTCATGACGTTCACTATCTACATGGGGTTGTCCCACTGGGAGGCGTTACTCCCTGCAGGAGGAGAGGGCTATACTATAGGAGGACTCACCAGGATGCTGATGACGATGGCGGCCTTCATGACGTTCACTATCTACATGGGGTTGTCCCACTGGGAGGCGTTACTCCCTGCAGGAGGAGAGGGCTATACTATAGGAGGACTCACCAGGATGCTGATGACGATGGCGGCCTTCATGACGTTCACTATCTACATGGGGTTGTCCCACTGGGAGGCGTTACTCCCTGCAGGAGGAGAGGGCTATACTATAGGAGGACTCACCAGGATGCTGATGACGATGGCGGCCTTCATGACGTTCACTATCTACATGGGGTTGTCCCACTGGGAGGCGTTGCTCCCTGCAGGAGGAGAGGGCTATACTATAGGAGGACTCACCAGGATGCTGATGACGATGGCGGCCTTCATGACGTTCACTATCTACATGGGGTTGTCCCACTGGGAGGCGTTACTCCCTGCAGGAGGAGAGGGCTATACTATAGGAGGACTCACCAGGATGCTGATGACGATGGCGGCCTTAATGACGTTCACTATCTACATGGGGTTGTCCCACTGGGAGGCGTTACTCCCTGCAGGAGGAGAGGGCTATACTATAGGAGGACTCACCAGGATGCTGATGACGATGGCGGCCTTCATGACGTTCACTATCTACATGGGGTTGTCCCACTGGGAGGCGTTACTCCCTGCAGGAGGAGAGGGCTATACTATAGGAGGACTCACCAGGATGCTGATGACGATGGCCGCCTTCATGACGTTCACTATCTACATGGGGTTGTCCCACTGGGAGGCGTTACTCCCTGCAGGAGGAGAGGGCTATACTATAGGAGGACTCACCAGGATGCTGATGACGATGGCGGCCTTCATGACGTTCACTATCTACATGGGGTTGTCCCACTGGGAGGCGTTACTCCCTGCAGGAGGAGAGGGCTATACTATAGGAGGACTCACCAGGATGCTGATGACGATGGCCGCCTTCATGACGTTCACTATCTACATGGGCTAGTCCCACTGGGAGGCGTTACTCCCTGCAGGAGGAGAGGGCTATACTATAGGAGGACTCACCAGGATGCTGATGACGATGGCGGCCTTCATGACGTTCACTATCTACATGGGGTTGTCCCACTGGGAGGCGTTACTCCCTGCAGGAGGAGAGGGCTATACTATAGGAGGACTCACCAGGATGCTGATGACGATGGCGGCCTTCATGACGTTCACTATCTACATGGGGTTGTCCCACTGGGAGGCGTTACTCCCTGCAGGAGGAGAGGGCTATACTATAGGAGGACTCACCAGGATGCTGATGACGATGGCCGCCTTCATGACGTTCACTATCTACATGGGGTAGTCCCACTGGGAGGCGTTACTCCCTGCAGGAGGAGAGGGCTATACTATAGGAGGACTCACCAGGATGCTGATGACGATGGCGGCCTTCATGACGTTCACTGTCTACATGGGGTTGTCCCACTGGGAGGCGTTACTCCCTGCAGGAGGAGAGGGCTATACTATAGGAGGACTCACCAGGATGCTGATGACGATGGCGGCCTTCATGACGTTCTTGAGGTCCTGCTCGTAGGGGATGATGGAGTCGGAGTAACAGATCTTCTCCACGGTCAGGAAGAACTCCTGCAGCCCCTTCTTCTTACGGTAGGCGTGCCAGTAGGCCAGGGCCGCGCGGGACGACTGCAGGGGGCGGTTACAAGAAGGTCGGGAAGCGTTTGGAGATGGGGGAAGGACACGATATTAAAAGAAGATCGAAAGGTCATAAACCCCTAAGATACGGGGAATGCAATATCAAAGTAAGCTTTATATGTATACATATATATATGTATATTTTATATATATATATATATATATATATATACAAACAAGACATTATACATATGCATAATGATATATACATAATATTATGATACTTTATATAACTTAATATTGAAATATTATATATAACACAATATCATAATATCATTTATAACATAATATTATACATATATGTGTTGTTATTATTAAATACATCATTGAAATTCAATGTTATGAAGGCTTGTCTATGGAGTTGGTGAAAACTCTGTATACTCAAGTGGGACCTACCGATTCGTACATGAAGATGGCGGTGAGGAACTTGAGGAAGAACTTGTTGGTGAAGCCGTCGTTGGGGTCGAAGGCGAACATGGAGCGGAGGAAGTTGAGGAAGAGGAGGAAGCACATGGCGAGGCAGTAAATCTGTAGCGGCGTACAGCTGCGGGCCACCTCCCGGATACTCTTACCGAACTGCCCCTTCTTACGGACGAAGAAGATGCCGGTGAACTTCATGAAGACGAGGCAGGGCCGCAGGGTCTGGTACAGCATCGACTCGCTGATGGTCTTGGAGTCTTCCAGGTTGGCGAAGGCCCGCTTCGACTTCTGCATGTGCAGCAGGTTCTTGCGCGTGCTGCGTCTACTGGGGGGTTCGCCCCCTCCCCCTAAATCATCCCCCGGGGGCCGGCGTCCCCCCGGGGCCCCCCCGCCGCCCCCTGACAGGGCCGACACCATGGAGCTCGACGAGTTGACCTTACTGAAGGTGCGCATGGCCGGAAGTGGGGAGCCCGCGTCCTCGTCGCCAGGGGGCGCCACGCCCTTCTCCAGGTCGCGGGGGGCGGGGGGCACCCCCTGGACCCCCTGAGGCACCCCGCCGTTAGCCACAGCGGGGGTCGCGACCCCCTTCATCAGGGAGGTCGCCACGCTCTGCACCAACGTCTCGTTCTGCAGCGTCACCTCGGCTGTTCCCGTCTGCGGCCCCACCCCCTCTGTACCTAGGGCTGTCCCCGTCTGCGGCCCCACCCCCTCGGTGCCTGAGGCTGTTCCCGTCTCTGGCTTCACCCCCTCGGTACCTGGAGGTGTGTCCCCCTGTTTGTCTGTACCTGTAGAAGGGTCTTTGGGGGTGTCCTTGGTGGTGTCCTTGGGGGTGTCCTTGGCGGTGTCCTTGGGAGTACCCTCAGCGGGCCCTGTCCCCCCGTCAGCCCCCTGTTTCTCTGCGGGGGGCGGGGCGCCCTCCCTGTCCCGGGGCACCTCCCCGTTGGGGTTGGGTACATCCTGTTCCACTGGGGTCAGGTCCTCCTTGGCCGGGGCACCCTTGGCCAGGTCTCCGGCCCCCTGCTGCGAGCCCTGCGCGTTCTTCTCGTTGTTCCTCTGTACGTCGTTCCCGCCCTCTATGGCCTTGCCGCCCGTGGGCCGCTTCCCTCCCGGGCCTGCCTTCTTGGGGTCCTTGCCCACCCCGATGATCTCGGCCGGCCCCACGCTGTTCTTGGGCTTCATCTTCTTGAGGGGTGAGGTGATGTCGGCTAAGGTCTGGGTGACGTGGGGTGGGGGCCCCTTACCGGGGGAGCGGGGCGCGGCCACCACCGACGACTTGGTCACCTCCTCCACGTTCTCCGCCTGCACAGGGCACACAGAGGACAACATCAGTCACACAGGGGCTATAATGGTGTAATCATAGCTTTCTCCTTTCTACGTCAATACTTTTTTCAACATAGGTAGATTAAATCAAGTAGAACCATATGGTTACCAAATTACTAATATATGACAGGTAGGGCATGTAAATGACGCGTGATACTCCCCGTCGCTTCAGATGTACAAAGTAATCATGATTACGGTGGAACCTGAAGCGACGGTGGAGATTGGTATTAAAATGACGTAAATTATTATTAGAAAACCACCAGGTCTAGGAGTCATATATTGTACAAAAACATACAGGGGCCTAATCATGACATAGAATTGGGAAGTATGAACCTCTATAATGGATGTAGACCCTTAAAACCGAAAGGGTGGCATGGCAATTCCTTAAATTCGACATGCGACATGGGCTTTCTAAAGTCCCTTTAATACGCCTACCTCCTACCCCCATCCCCGTCATTTTGGGCAAAACCAATTTTGTAATGCAAAATTCGCAGATGTCTGGTGGAATATTTCATAATAGGGCGTCCCCCGCCCTTTCTTTTTGTTTCTTCTCTAATCTGTGGATGCCCCCTACCTACCTCAAAGGAGGTGTAGGTGGAGTTCCTCCGCTCCGTGTGGTCGGAGATCTCCTCCACGTACAGCACGCGCGTCGTGTGGCGCGTGGTCGTCACCGAGTCGTGCTGCTCCATCCCTCCGGTAGGCGGCGCCACCTCCTTCTGCAGGCATCCAGCGGGTCGCGGGGTCAAGGTCAGGGTCACGGGGTCAAGGTCACGGGGTCAAGGTCAGGGTCAGGGTCCAAGGTCACGGGGTCAAGGTCAAGGTCACGGGTCGGTGAGTCAATGTTGGAGGTAAGGTCAAGGTAAATGTCAAAGTTAATGTCAAGGTGAGCGTTGGTCAAGGTGGGTGGTGCGAGGTGGTTGTCTGCTCCGGAAACAGATAATCAAAAGAACACTTCAATATCAATACACACTTCAGTAAGATTTATATAACAACTATGGCGTTCTGATGATGGGAATTCGCAGACAGGGAATTGTTAATAAGAGCCATTTCTGTGCATTAACGTGAAGGGGCCATCCATAAATGATGCTACACCTGTTCAGAGTACTTTTAAACCCTTCCCTCATCCCTGTCGCACAGAGTTTTCTGTTTAACATTAAAATAGGCCCATTTTCAGACTGTGTCACACTGTTCAACCTACCAACCCATCCCCTTGTGTGTGACATAATTTATGGACGGCCCCGAGGACACACAGCAATGCTTTTCTCTTTATTTTGTAAGTATACATGTACACCTATAATTGTTGATAATAAGTTAATTTCTCATTTGTTGATTCTACCAGCCATCCTTAGCAATAAATCGTAGTTCAATGCAGAGACACAGCATTATATCATAACGATTTCCCTAAATTCTCTGATATAGGGAAATCGTTTAATGTTGCATGTGCACATGATAAACGTTACAGACAAACAACTGTTACTCATCAGGTCATGTGGAGGGGTTGGTGTCTCCTGTTAATATTGATTTATATTCAATTATGTTTTGCAAGATATAGTTCACAGAATATAAATGAGGAGGCTATCTGAATTTCCTCTGAAATTATCTGAATTTCATTTCATCAATTAACGAATGAAATACGGTGTTTCTTTGGATGTTCAATATCCAGTGATTGTAATGAAATCAAGTATGATTCATTGTTTACTCTAATAGCTATGACGTATGGTCTGTGTCAGTGAGTGTGTGATGTCACGCGCGTGTGTGTTTGTGTGTGTGCGCGCGTGTGTGTGCGTGTGTCTGTCTGTTTGCATGTCTGTCTGTCTGTCTGCGTGTATGTGTGTTTGCGCTTGTTTGTGAGCGTGTATTTTACCTTTAATGAAACAATGGGCAGTGTGGTGCGCAATAAGAGGGATAGGGGTTATTAACACGTTGTAAGATTGTGTAGACGTTCTCCATAAGTTTATGTTTTACACAAATCAAATTGAGTTAGAATGATCATGATACATTAGAAAGGCTTAAACAATTCCGTCCGGCGGGGTGCGGGCCTCTACCTGTACGTGATGGTGATGGGGTGACAGGTGAGTGGGCCAGGTGGGCCCGGCATGTCCACTCCCACGGCCTGCAGTGGGGTGTGTGTGTGTGGGGGGGGGGGGGGGGGGGGTAGGAGCTTAGCTGTCTCTATCACTATGTGCCACGGCCTCACCTGACAGCCATTCGTGTCTTATCCAAACTAAATTATATACTACCTTCAGGACCATCCTCACAAACCAACTTTATTTAATGGTTGCCTGACCTCCCCCCCCCCCCCCGAGCCGCCACCCTCTCAGGCCTAACGCCTGTTGGTTCAAGGCGCCGACGGTATTTACCCATAATCCACAGCGTATCTGATTATTCCATTTGAGGGTAAGCCGGATGTTACGTTGTGCGATTCACAAATCATTTACCTAAATACTGGTAGCAAAGAAAAGGTTTACCCTGTGTATATTTTAACATGGCTATACATCGCATGTTCTTTTAAGTAATATCTGAGTAGATCTACAGGTTGTATTGGTAATAACAATATCTAACCTGAAGCGCTTATTGCCGTGCAGAACCGAGTCACTGTACAGCCTGTAGAGCCAGAACTCATCCCCCTGTCTCTTGCCTTTCTTTAATGATGAGAACTGAAATTCCTTCTGTAACTGTTCTGTGTTGAAATCCCTCTTCAGATGTTGGTGGCTTAAGCGATTTTTTTTTCATTCAGGTTTGAAATTCATCCTTCGGCTCATCTAGAGACAGTCTTGCAATGGGTATAGACGAAAGTTCATATTCATACCTCTATGTGTTATAGCACCTTAACTCTAACTGGCCGGGAACTTCTGTCTATTTCGTATGACGTCATTTATGTCCTGTATAATGCATACAATAGATAAATACGCTTTGAGGAGGGTTGGTGTTGCATGGTTGATTATCGATAACATGTACTGTAGGTATAGAGAAAGGACATTCAAACTATTCAGGACGGTGCTGAATGAACTTGCCTTAAAATCAGACATAGAGAGGATGCCACAACTGAATATTTATACTTGAAAATATTTTGAGCAAGTTTCGACCAAAGATGTTTGGTGAAATCGTCTGATATCGTGTACTTGTGATATCAGTTAGGCTTAATAGACGTTATACTAGGCAGCAGTTGAAAAACAATTGTAGGCCTATTACCTAATTCACATAAAACTATCAAAAGAGCAATCCAAGCAATATCGGCCAGTGGGTGCGGGGCTTAAGACTGTACCCTTGTGTTCTCGGGTGGAAACAGTTTGCACAATACCTGTTGCTTCCACTCTCTGACCTCCCAGAGTAAGACGTAACCACACGTCATTCTGTGTGTGGATGCACGGCTTACACTATTATCTGGATATCGACTTCCCGGAGGTACATAACAGAGTGTTCTTTGAGCGCCGACCGCTTGACTTGTGTGCTTTCTGGAGAGGAAACACTGACCTTCCTGAATACACGCACAAAGAGCTTCCTTCCGCCGGACGTGACGTCATGGTTACTTCCGGTGTCCTGCCGGCCGCCCGCGCTGGGCATTGAGACGTCAGGGAGCGGGCACAAAGACGGCCCGTCACCCGGGACCCACGGGTCAACACGGCCCTCCCCCCGCCCTACGGCCAGTCTGGTAGTAGCCCCACCACCCAGCCCCCCTCTGGCCCCCCTCCCACCTCGACACAGCCCCCTCTGGGATCCCTCTGGCCGCTGTTGACCGCCCCTTTCAGCCCTGGTGTGTAGGGGCGTAGCCAGCCCTAATATCAAAGACTGTTCCAAGTAAGAGTGAGGGGATTCCTGGTAAATTCAAGGGGTTTCCAACTTATACTTTTCACCAAATTTCTTATGTTTTACTTATATTTTGGGAAATTAAAGAGTGTTCCACACACCCAGGAACCCCCCTGGCTACGCCACTGACAAGGCCCGTCAAGGCGCGTCCCCCAGAGGTATCCAGAGGTGTCCCGAGGTGTGGGGCTCACTCCCCTTGTAGTTTGGTATCAGGCCGTGCTGGATGATTTCACCTACATCACCGTGGTCACTCTCATTCCCAAGGCCCTTTGCTCAAACCATCAGCAGGAATTAAAACTGTCCCTGTCTAGGCGGCCTTCCCATATGTAACCTTGGCAATGTTAAGCACTAGTGGGGTCTGTTAATAAAAAATGTCCTTACAGAGCGGATTGAAGCACCAAATATAGTATGAGGCATATGAGATATAATTATCAAATCTGATTTTCCCTACTACTTACAGAGGAAATATCTCCTCATGCTTTTTACAAAGGAGAATTTCCCCCTATACTAAAAAAAAGCACCTTTCCCCATACTACTTACAGAGTCCACTTTCCCCATACCACTCACAGAGACACCTTTCCCTATACTACTTACAGAGACACCTTTCCCCATACTACACAGAGAGACACCTTTCCCCATACTACTCACAGAGACACCTTTCTCCATACTACACACAGAGACACCTTTCCCCATACTACTCACAGACACCTTTCCCCATACTACTCACACAGACCCCTTTCCCCATACTACTCACAGAGACGCCTTTCCCCATAATACTCACAGAGACGCCTTTCCCCATACTACTCACAGAGACACCTTTCCCCATACTACTTACGGAGAACCCTTTCCCCATACTACTTACAGAGACCCCTTTCCCCATACTACTCACAGAGACACCTTTCCCCATACTACTTACAGAGACCCCTTTCCCCATACTACTCACAGAGACACCTTTCCTCATACTACTTATGGAGAACCCTTTCCCCATACTACTAACAGAGACACCTTTCCCCATACTACTCACAGACACCTTTCCCCATACTACTAACAGAGACACCTTTCCCCATACTACTCACAGAGACACCTAGCCCCATACTACTCACAGACACCTTTCCCCATACTACTAACAGAGACCCCTTTCCCCATAATACTTACAGAGACACCTTTCCCCATACTACTCACAGAGACACCTTTCCCCATACTACTTACAGAGACCCCTTTCCCCATACTACTTACGGAGAACCCTTTCGCCATAATACTCACAGAGACGCCTTTCCCCATACTACTCACAGACACCTTTCCCCATACTACTAACAGAGACACCTTTCCCCATACTACTTACAGAGACCCCTTTCCCCATACTACTTACAGAGACACCTTTCCCCACACTATTTACACAGACCCCTTTACCCATACTACTTACAGAGACACCTTTACCCATACTACTTACAGAGACACCTTTCCCCATACTACTTACAGAGACACCTTTCCCCATACTACTTACAGAGACACCTTTCCCCATACTACTTACAGAGACACCTTTCCCTATACTACTCACAGAGACACCTTTCCCCATACTACTCACAGAGGGCACCTTTCCCCATACTACTCACAGAGACACCTAGCCCCATACTACTCACAGACACCTTTCCCCATACTACTCACAGAGACACCTTTCCCTATACTACTCACAGAGACACCTTTCCCCATACTACTCACAGAGGGCACCTTTCCCCATACTACTCACAGAGACACCTTTCCCCATACTACTCACAGAGGGCACCTTTCCCCATACTACTCACAGAGACACCTTTCTCCATACTACTTACAGAGGACACCTTTCCCCATACTACTTACAGAGACACCTTTCCCTATACTACTCACAGGGACACCTTTCCCCATACTACTCACAGAGACACCTTCCCCATACTACTCACAGACACCTTTCCCCATACTACTCACAGAGACACCTTTCCCCATACTACTCACAGAGACACCTTTCCCCATACTACTTACAGAGACACCTTTCCCCATACTACTCACAGACACCTTTCCCCATACTACTAACAGAGACCCCTTTCCCCATAATACTTACAGAGACACCTTTCCCCATACTACTTACAGAGACCCCTTTCCCCATACTACTCACAGAGACACCTTTCCCCATACTACTTACAGAGACACCTTTCCCCATACTACTTACAGAGACACCTTTCCCCATACTACTCACAGAGACACCTTTCTCCATACTACTCACAGAGACACCTTTCCCCATACTACTTACAGAGACACCTTTGTGTGCATTGACAGGCCGTATATACCTCTCCCTGTTTCAGTATTTTCAACAGTTTTTTTTCTGTTGTTTAGGTGATGAACTGTAGAAAAACGCCTTGATGCAAGACGCCTTTACATGCGTCACTATAGGCTATATTCCACGATGTGTTCATGCACTTGCGTTCATCATTTTACTTGCATTGATATTTCCATTGATACTTGCGTTCTTGGATTGCAAGTATCAACCCAAGTATGAAGGCTAAATTTCAGATGCGTTCAGTGATGCTTGCATTCCTTTAATCACAGAAACGCAAGTGTACTTGCTTTCAGATATCAACATGTTTATAAAGGCTATATTCCACGGTGCGGTGGGGGGTACTTGCGTTCCTTTGATTATGGAAACGCAAGTTTGCTTGCATTCAGATACCAACATGTTGTTAACTGGAACGCAAACTACTTGCATTTCTGTAATTAACAGAACGCAAGTACTCCCAAACGAACCGTTGAATATAGCCTTATGTATGCGACAAAATCGCATGCACGAATAAGGTGTGTTGTATACGCAACAACTTATGATTGCACGAGTAGTATGTGTAAATGGGAAATTGATGCTTGTCCCTCATATTTTACACGATGTACAAACGCCGTTGTTCAAATGGCATGAACTATATTAGCAATATCATGTAGGGCCCAGTAATCATTCAATGTCGCCAAGATATTAGTGATTGTATGCATGACGATAACTGTTTCTGGCATAATGCTGACCCTGAATGATTTTCGTACTTATAACATTTCATACTGAATTGAAAAATGTAAGATTAAAATTCAGAAAGATTGACATAAGAACCAGGATCTAAATATCGTTATTAACAGCATGTGTTGTGCGCAAATTTTACAAAAGGAAAATCTAAACTTGACAACCTCCCCCCCCCCCCCCCGAAAAAAAAAAAGGGGGGGGGGGGGGCTGGTGCCCCATGTGCCCCCTATAAATCCGTCCCTGCTACTGACCAGTAGGACTAAGGAGACTCGTCCTCATTGGGCCCCCAATAAGCAGTCTCTGACAACGGACACTTGATAGAATTGCCGAGTTCGTACAATTTACAATCAATTAAAAGAGGCCATCATCACCACACTCGGTCCACATGTTAACCTGATTACATATGTAAACCGACTTTGGACTTAGAAGTTTTCTTACACGGTCAAGAGCCGAATTGTTGAGTCAATTTTGAAATGACAAGTTATTTAGCATGTTGAATATCTTTTGACCAATTGAGGACTGATTTGATTACGTCTGTACATTTTCAATGTCACTTCATCAATTTTAGGGTCGATTGGATTGCTTGCATGAAATATTTCACTTAATGCTTCCCGATGGATATTTGTTGTTCGCATATTTCCGGCGGCACAAATCCAATCACAGTGCTCAATGAAAAGGTATCTGTTGGATTATGATAAATAATCATACAATATTTTGACTTCAGAACCGACCACTTTCTTCCCTTACCAATTCCACACCCACAAAAAGTATCGATTCTGACATCTGTAAGCTTTTCCTTTTTTGTTGTTTGGGAAAATCGCGGAGCAGTAGCTTAACCGGTGTAAAAAAAAGTAATGATGTCCCCTAAAACCGTGTGCGACACGGCACAGAGCTTGTCACTTTGGACATAACGTCCACGAGCTCTGAGCTAGTTTTTACAACACAAGTTGAATTCATGGCCCAGCTTGCCCCCAAATTGACTGCGCTTACTAGGGGCTCTTTGAGTGTACCTAATAGTACTTTTAGGCATATTTTACAATAGAACTTTGTAATATTTTAAGATTTAAGTGTATGCACTTGCGTATATATGTATATATGTGTTAATGTAGCTCTGAGACCCCCCACCTCTTCCCCCACCGTGCTCAGGACCGGTGGCAACAACTAAAGGCCATATTACACTATGCGTTTTTTTATTCGCATTTGGGGCTTTTCACTCGCGTTTTTGACAACACGAATTACAAACGCGATTCAGGACACCAAACTCAATAGTGTTATACTGTAAAATACCCCAAAACGCATAGTATACTATACTTTGCGTTGGGTCCAACGCGTATTGTAATATAGCTCCAACCCTGAATACGAGGTAGGCATCGAAAAGATACTGCCCGAGGCTGTTAGGCTGAGGGCTGTAATGTTTCTGATGTCCCACTGAGTATTCAGGGTCATACTTTTGATCAAGGATTTTTTCCCCCCATATTACATACCATATTTTGTTGATTATAAGGAAATAAGAAAGGAAATTACCTGTGGAGCAAAGTGGACAGTATCCAAATGTATTGACAATGCTCTCAAGCAGTTTACCCTATAATATGAGATTTTCTCTCAAATATAGGGCTCTACCAAAATCTCCAGTAAATCAGATTGCATTATTTTACCTAACATCAAGAAAATAACCATGCAAATCCGTTCAGAATTTTTAAGATAATTGGGCAGTATGCACAAATACTGTCCACTGTGCCAATACACCAGAAATACTAAATAGCAGTGTCAAGTTATATTTCATAACTTATCCCGACATTGGTTTGTAATATAGAGGTATACTGAACAATTCATTGATGATGAATAATCAGAATTGGCGTACCGTTTTAGAGAGGACATATAGGCCTAGTTTAGGTGACGGGGGGTCTCACTTACCTGCCAAGCTGTTCCGTTGTCTTCAGTTGTGATCACTCTAATTGGGTGATTTACTCCATGTACTGTAAGTCACGATGTCAACCAAAATGTGCTAGGACCGCCTGGTTGCTGTTCAGGTCGCCCTGTACTTAGTGCCTCTGGTAGGAGCTGCTGGTCCCCGGCGGTGGCTGCGGGTTGTGACGTCTCCCGCCGGTCAGCACTGCGCATGCCCGGCCGGGAGCGCCTGCGCGGTGGGTGTTGACAGGGGGGAGTGTGGAGAGGGTCCAGTATAGGTGTATAGTATACCGTCTGTATTTAATCAGGGGGTCAGCCTAAGGCCTCAGTCAATTAATTCCTCCTCATGGTGCCTTATTTATACATGGAGGGGTTTATAGTCCATGCCAAGTATAATAACGGAATTGCTTGATTGGGCAATTGTTCAGGCTGAAAACTTTAGGTAGAGACATTTGGGCGAGAGTCGGGGTTTCGGATGAATCGGACTGTATCAATAACCATCACACACACACACACACACACACACACACACACACACACACACCACACACACACACACCACACACCACACACACATACACATACACATACACACACACACACATACACATAGACACACACATACACACACACACACACATACACATAGACACACACACACACATAGACACACACACACACACACACACATAGACACACACACACACACACACATAGACACACACACACACACATACACATAGACACACACACACACATAGACACACAGAGACACACACGCGCGCGCACACACACACAGACACACACACACACACACACACACACACACACACGAAGAACATACAAATAGATAAAAGTGAATAGATTTATAATAGACCGTTATCTCGCAGAAACTTCCATAGGTGACGAAGATGCATCTCCAAAAAGTAAGTTTGTCAATAACATTGGTCATTCTGCCCCTATTATCATAAACTGGATCCGAGATGTGATAATCGATCATAACACACTCATTTTTAAAGTTTACGTTAGCCCTGATATGATAAAGGGTGTTGTTGAGTAGACATTCTGTCTGAGGGGCATTCCACCTGTCCCCCCTCACCTCACCTGTCTACGCCCCCCCTCCCCATCTTACCTAACCCATACCCCCCTCCCCGCCTTACCCATACTCCTCCCCCCTCACACCACCTGACGGGTCTCACGCCTCCAGAGCCTCCCCCGACCCCCGTCCCTCCCCCGACCCCCACCCCCTTACCCCTAACAGACGGCCGCCTCTATGGCCGGGGTAGCGGAGAGGAGGAAATTCTAATCATGCGTAACACGTATCTGTTTGAAATACAGCCAAACAACAAATAACGACAGGAGCCTGACAGCAAGGTGTAAACGTTTATTGCACAACTTCTCAGAGAAGTAATACACTAGAAATGTGTGAGGTCAAGGAAAGAAACAGTGGATTCAGGTAACACCCGTAACATAATTACAGTTGGTCGGCCAGTTGTGATTCTTAATTTTCTGTGAAACATGACTATATGATACAAGTGCATTGAAAATGGATTTCAGATTTCTTTTGCCAATGGCTCAAAAATGGCTGAATATTACAACAGCCTATTTAGGTTTTGGTTGGACACTGTACAAGTAGCTCACTCTACTTTTCAAGGTATGAGGTTTTTATATTAAGTTCAATAATAACATTATCCATTATTACTGTTCTCACAAGCTATAAGTAGTCTCAGGGGCCTGTTGCATAACCAATCACTGTTGGCTAAAAGCGTACGAGCAAACGTGTGCTTTTCTAAAAAGTATGCAGAATTTGTATTGCCAAAAAAACGCTTATTTCTTGCCGATATTCCTACATGTCATACAGTTGGAACGTTGTTGATTCTTAATAGCATACAACAAAAATGGAGTAGAACATCTATCAATTCTCCAAGCCATGCTTTTTTCATATATATATATATATATATATATATATATATGCTGTTGGTGATTACCAAAAAATATATGTTCAATAAAAAGCCTCAAACTCTATAAGCTACAGTAATACTTCATATACCATAGGATTCAGAATGAATTGAACAATCCATCCGAACTTGTTTTGTAAAACATATCATAGAATGAAAACGTTCTATTTAGAGCCAAAATCGGAAAAATGAAAAAGATGGTTACTATTAAGTCAGACAATCTGATTTTAGGCTCTATAGAAAGAATGTAATGTTTGTGATATGTGAAAATAAATTGATTAGGCATATCTGTCTTAATTTAAGATTACAATGATGTATAATGTTAGTGACTGTTTAGTATATTCATAATTTTACAGCTAAATCTTTAAAAATTCAAAATGACCAAAAACTGCAAAAATTGATGATTTCAGAGATTCTCTATGGGGATTTACTATATGATTTGGTTGTAAATGTGAAAATTCATGATATGAAAGGTCTTTTGCACATCAAATCATAAAACAATTGTACCAGAATGTTGTATAACCACTTTAAGAAAGAACAATAATGTCTTCTACATCCTCAGGTATCTGATAAATGAATCTAAAGTTCCTATGGTGTGGTTTATATGCTTCATAACTGGCTGTAAAAGGATGCAAAAGTCAACCTTTCTTAGAGCATGGGTAGATGGTTATGTACAGTTTGTCGTTTCTGCCTATTGTTGGCCATAATAGACTGGTAGATATCCATTATATAGTTACAAGGAAATGATATTCTTTTATAGGTTTCATAATTAAACATGAAAACAACCTTGTTTTCAATGAATAGAGAAAATTATTGATTTAACTGTGTAGTGCATGATAGGATCAGACCCTTTGTAGAGTAGATGTTGAAGTTCAGGCTGCCAATCACAACCGTCTAACCTCAGCCTACAGTACTACATCTGTATGTACACAGGTGGTCCTGTACTCTATTTTACCAAGTGAAATAAATAACTGGTCAAAAAACAGAAAAATTATTTCATACTCACCAATTTGATATTTCTTTTCATTTTTAAAGAAGATTCAGCTTTAAGAGAAATGTTTTGGTTGAAGATGATATGTAAGAATATTTTCTATTTTGGTTTCATGTTCATAAACGCGGTGTGAATATAAAGATTTTCATGTTTCTTTGAACAATTAAAAATTGAATTTGGTAGCATCTGCCTAGCTCCTACCCTTATGTATAATGGGTTGTCACCCTCTGACTCATTGCGTGTCCTTAAACCCTTGGTGTTGGTCTAGGTGTGATGTATACATGTGACAACAGCGATAGACCTAAGGGTGAGACTTGCAGGAAAACCGCCAGATCCTGGAACCTCTGGTTACTAGATCGGAGCAGCAAAATGGGACCTTTTGACTAGCCACCTTCAATGCCATCTTTCATCAAATTAATACATATTTTCTTAAAACAAACAGTTTTCAAAAGTAAATCATGATCCTTATATTTGATACCAAACAGTTAAAAGCTGAATCAATTTTCTTTTTTTGATCAAATTATCAGTAGATCTATGATAGCAAATGTCCCTTTCTAAAGCCCAAAAGGTTGGTCCTTTCCAACACAATAATATGATAAAGGTCATATAAATCTGTTGGACACATTCCATAAACATTGTCCAGGACTCTTTACTAATAATCATAGGTCTTGTAAATGATAGCATATCTTTAGGAACAGTTTCAGTAAAACATTTGAATTAATAAAAATACAAAAAGATAAATTTAATTACATGTTCAAGCCATTAGCCTCACCCTTCAAGGTCATGACCCAGATCTGATCCCTTGACCTTGATCCCATTCTTAATTCTAACCTTAAAACATGATAATAAACACATCAACATAACAACACATCATGACATCAAATATTTTCTTTGGACTTGCAAACATGTTTGTAGGTGACACATCTGCTTTATGTTGCTTTATCTAGTTAATAGATTCTCAAATTACTCATGAAATACATGGGTATACTGTAGCTTTTATTAATGATGTTGGTGTCAAAATGTATCTAAGTGGCAACGTTTCAGGTAAATGTGACATAGCTTAAGCTTCTCTCCCCGGACCATGTCGGCCTCTGTAGTTTATTGTATACTAAGTGCATTCAGTATTCTGCTTTTGTGAGGTGAGGTGAACATCTAATGGATACATAAGTATATTATTTCCTTCAGGGCAGATAGAAAGCTATTACAATTCACTCGGCCTTACTCGGATTCCAAAGTATAATAACAAGCATTATAGTCCATTTCACTAGATCTGCTGGTCTTTGCCCTCAGGTGTCAGGTGGGATACCATATGTAAGATCTCTATCTTTATCACCTGCTTGTGAAAAGCGGTGCATAAAAAAGGCGGTGTGTATTGACAGGCCTTATCACCCGCATGGCCAAGCAGCGGAACGTATATGGGGAGGGGAGTACTGACAGGCTGTGCGTACCAGTACGCACCTCATTTCCAGGATTTTCAACCCATTTAGAATTACGTTTGGGTGATAAAATATAGAAGACCCTTAGGGGTCATCCTCAGGCCTATGGACGACCCTCTGGCCAGCGTACAGCCTGCAGGCTTCGCCCTTTGGCCGTATGCTGGCTGTCGGGTTGTCCGTAGGCCCTGTGACGACCCCTGCGGGTCTTCTTAAATTAGTAAAAACTGCTCCTGATTTGCACTGTCAATTGATCAAAAATGTTTTAGACATAGTTTGAATTTTGTTTGGGTAATCAAATAAAGAACCTTTAGGGTCGTCCTTGGGTGGCCGTATGACCCATGGGTTTTGTACGACCTTGGGCTTCGCCCTTGGCCTGTGACGACCCCCTCTGGGTCGTACGGCTACACTCAGATGCCCCTCTTCTTATATAAATATGTTGAGTCGTTGTGTTCATGTGGACAGGTCCATGACGAAGTCGTGCTGCTGGATGAAGACGGCGTCGAGGGACAGGAAGCGGCAGAGGCACTTCACCTCGCCCAGCACGGGCGTCTTGAGCTGGACCATCAGGAAGAAGTAGGTCAGGATGAACCCTCCCACCTGTAGGGGGAAAGGATGGAGATATGTATATCATGGTACATATTTGAATGCAAATGTAAAGGTATCTAGGGCCATATTTCCGAACTGATTTCAGTGATTTGACTAATCAGGTGAATTTTGATTAGTGTCTCATTCATGTCTTTTCTGTCTGTAAATCACAGTAGCTAACCTAACAATACATTTTCATTGTTATTTTGAAATGATATCCCTACATTTGGCAACAGACAGAATCAGGCAAAATGAGACACTAATCAAATTTCAGCTGATTAGCCTAAGCACGGAATTCAGTTACAAAGATATGAGCCCTGGTCAAAATTATCATATGCTGGGAGAGTCCCTCAAACTAAAGGTAAGCATGCTTTACTAGAAAACCCTTCCATCTACATTATTAGTTTGCAATACTATAATGTTACACGTCGATTAATATGGGAAATCTGGAACGAAAATCTACCATATCATGAGTACATTGTACCTCCATGTAATGGTATCGGTTTGTTCTAAGATCTGGCAGGTTGAGTTATATTCATTCAGTAATATATCTGATGCAGACTTGATGGTCACTGCTATGTTTTGTGTACATGACACAACTGTGACAAAGCTGTCCGACCAATAGCAAATATGAATTATTTTCACTGACGGCTGACGCCCATGGAATTGGTCTTCACTAATGCCCATGAGATCACTATTAACTAATGCTCGCAGAAAAACATTCCACCACCCACACACAATCACTCCCAAAGAATCTATTAAACCGCCATTAACAAATACCCATTGGACCACTGTTCACTAACATTAAAGGGACTGTCTAATCCGTGGGTTGTTATGCTTACGTACACCGACGTTAGCCTGACGACGCCGTCACTGGGGGCATTTTTTACCATTTCAGAACGTAATAACGCGACGTCATTGGTCACGTCGTGAATTTGGCGCAGTGTTAGGTTGGTTACAACTTATCAAATTACGAGAACGTCCCTTTAAGGGAATCACATTACTCCATTGTCAACCCTCATCACATTCCACTAAAACCCTTGGAAAAACTAGTCATTAACACAAGAGCAATGACAATAAAGACAGGCCCATGGAATCACTCTCATTCAATGTTCGCTATTCCCTAACCAACGGAATGTTGATCACTATCCACTATGGAATTAAATTTCACTAACACCAATGGAAATATTTTCATGTGCAGTCATGAAAATTCTCTTCACTACCACCCAACGACTCTATATCTACCCACTGACACTCAGGGAATAACTAACTATTAGAACCAATGGAATCTCACTATCCAATAACACCCATGAAACTACTATCCACTAAAGCTCCTGAAATAACATTCCACCAACAACTGCGGCCTATCGCATAAACAATGAGTGAAAATAGCCCTTTGAGTACAAATCATTGTCTTTTTCTCCTAACATGCAAGCTGTTAGGAGAAAAAAGCTTTAACACGATCATAAGTGGAACATTGTTGCTAGATCAATGTATACCTTTTAGTTGTGTAGTCCTAAAATGTCTATGCTGTTGTAGTAAATAAGTTGTATCTGCTGGATCCAGCTTTTCACTCTTTGTTTATTCAATAGACCCCAGGCTATAACTATTTTCTTAAAAACGATATAAATACTACTCACGTCCATGGAACTTCCCGTCACTAACACACAGACATAATAACTAGTTACTATAGGTCTGCAGGGCAAGAAAGGACTGAAAAACTTGAAATATCTGGTCCTTCTAACTGTCTTAAAAATGTAGCGCTGTCAATAACATTATGATAAAAATAAAAGTGGCATATTAAGATTCAGTATATTTTTTTCTAGCATTCAATACCAAAAATGTTTGTCAGGCACAATTATCTTAATAAAGAAATGGGAGTAGAACCTGACAAATATTTTCAAAATATGAGCATCCTCCCATTTGACATTGCTAATGAATATAATAATGAATGGGAACAAGGGGATAAAATATAAAATATGTTCAGATGATAAATGGCCACATATGATGCAAAATATGTTTAGAAAATTCAAGAAGTCATCAATAATGTACTCCACCACTAGTAAACTTATGTGATTGGTATAAAAAAATCACTACAAATCTTTGGAAAGTAGAACTCAAAATAGAACTGAAAAACAAAACTAGTCCTTTCTTGCCATGTAGACGACTAACTACCTGCAAGGTGTCGTCAAACATTTGTCAAAAATCTGCCTGCAGCCTTTAACTACCTGCAAGGCGTCATCAAACATACATCAAAAATCTACCTGTGGCATCTAACTACCTCCAGGGTGTTGTCAAACATACGTCTAAAGTCTACCTGCGCCATCTAACTACCTGCAAGGTGTCACAAAACATACATATCAAATACGGTGGCATTTAACAACCTCTAAAATGTCATCAAACATACGTCCATCATCTACCTGCGGTATTTAACTACCTGCAAGGTGTCGTCAAACATACGTCCAAAGTCTACCTGTGACATTTAACTACCTGCAGGGTGTCGTCAGAGATAAGTCCAAAATCTACCTGTGGCATCTAACTACCTGCAGGGTGTCGTCAGAGATAAGTCCAAAATCTACCTGTGGCCTTAGTGGTGCTACCCGCTGACGTCCATGACGTAGCTGTGCTCCTGGCGGTACACGTTGGCCATGGTAAAGAAGCGACAGATACACTTGACCTCCCCCAGGACGGGCACGGTGAGCTGCACCATCAGGAAGAAGTAGGTCAGGATGAACCCTCCCACCTACAACAGACAGCAACAACACACCCGTCAGAACCACGCACCACCTTAAGGAATCACAACAGTCGTCTACGACGCTTTGAGCTAGCCAAGTCCTCAACTTCTCTATCCTGCATGGGGGTACCTTATGACTGCAGATTGAATAGTTTATTAGAATAGTATCATTTGGTCAAACGTTTAGCACTGTCAGTGTTCTGATCCCCACCTGCTGAAAGTATCTAGCACATAAGTGGGCATTATCATTTTTTAATAGAGTTCATGTGATGCATTTGTAATGTCAGACTGCAGTCATCAGCAACTCATATGACAAAGTTGGAATATGCCTCATGCTGTTTTACATGAATCTGAATTATTTATATGGAACCTATCTTTAAACTAATCTGAATTATCTATGTCAAACTAATTTTTGCCACTTTTTTAAAAAAAATTGTATCTTAATCTTATACTGAGGAATATCAGACTTGGTATAACTGTCGAAAGAATTGAGTTGGAGGGGACAGACTGTTTGAGACTTTATCAAGGTTCAAGTCTTGATTTGTGAAATTGGAAAGCACTCTTTGATTTCTATTTCTAGATTTGATGAATAAAAACTATAACAGATATCAGGAAATCCTCAAAATACACTTATATTCTGGTACTTATGGTACAATAATTTAAATTATGGGAGAGTTGGCGGAATGAAATGTCTGCCCTACCTGCTGCTACCTCTTTACAATAACCATGCCGCCCTCACTACTCCCCTCACCAACCATAAGTTCCTCCCTACCTTTCCCAGGGACATCACCCCCTACCATAATCTCCCTACCTTTGCCTACAGATTGGCGGGACATTCTTAGTTCTATTCATATCTAAAGTTAATGAAAATGAAAGGATAAGCAAAGAAAAATGATAAGATGGAAAATTCAAGTTCAATATGTAGGACGAAGACCAAAATGAAAAAGGTGGACACCTAAAGTCCAGGAAGGGGCCAAATATTCAATCTGCAAAACGTGCCGGCAGAATACTAACCCATAATAAGAATGAGAAAAGATATGAACCAAAGAACTAGCAAACCATAAACGTGATCCCAAGAGATTAAGAACAAGGGCCTGAAATAACACATAATGAGTCATATGTCTAAGACCTTGACCTAAGGTTAACAGCCTGCAAGAGAAGAACCAAAATCCCCATGAGATCCTTTTCAATGCCATACTTTTCTGTAACAACCAAAGACTCCTATTGTTCTCGTATTTTCTGATGGAGGCAGACACGCCCAATAATTTTGTAATTGATTTTAACTGGGTAAAGTTGGAGTGACTCACCGTGAGAATGGCGGGTTTGTTGATGATGAACATGTCCCAGGCTGTCATCCCAATCTGTGTACCCGTCAGTCGATTCATGAACATGTTCATCTGGGGAGTAAGCAATGTAACTTGTTATAATGCAACTAATAATTCTGTAGGAAGCAAAGATTCGTAATTCGTGACAGTTCGCCGTGAACGTTACGATGCAGGCACCCCCTATGAGAGGCCGTACACACCATTGCAATGCGTTTTGAAAAAAAATAGATATTGCAAGCCTATCGTCATATTACTATCTGGTTGCACATACTCTCATAGGGGGCGCCATTAGCGATGACGTCACAAAAAACGTGTAGGCAATTGTCGGAGTTAAGTATCTTTATGTAGCTATAATATTATCGATGCAACAGAATAACTAACAACACACACTTAAAAGGCACTTAGTATTGAGGTGTTGTTCTTCAAGTTGTGTACAGAAATTTTCTAATGTGTTTAGTAGTGATAATCAAATGGATCACTTAATGATATATAAATAAACTGACTCCTATATACAGCTTATCATCTTGAGATGATAGGACTCTCGTAGCATATATAATATACCCAAGGTGCAGTTGTCTACTCACCACGAGCTGGTCCTCTGGTGACTGGATGTAGGCCTTGATGCTGTGGATGTAGGCCAGGGGCGCGTGGGACTGACCAGGGAAACAAGGAAACACACTAGGAGGTTTAGGGACCATTGACATAATTTAATTGTCATATCAAGCAGTAGCATGAAATAAAGGTTAAAGGATATAAGATAAAACTCGTCAATTCATTTATCCTGTTATATCAGCTAACTGCAAGGACTACACAATGTCCCCTGATGACATCATGGTGACAGGTCATATCACTAGGTAAAATATTACAGAAACAGAAGATATAACTGTAGTACCTTTCATCACCATTGTTTTTTTTCTTTACCAAAAGTGACAATTGTCGTGTTTTAACCTGCTTAGAGAACTGTACAGGGTATCAATATATTCAGTTGAGCAAAAAGTGTGATACATATAAAGAAATTCCTCCTGAGTAAACAATTGAGTGACAGTGGTGGACCCTACCTGCGTGTTGACGGCAGTTGCCACTAGGGATACAAAGATCATCTCAAAGGCGACAAAGACGAGGTAGGCGGAGGCGACCAGCAGCAGGAACTGGTCCGACTTCTCCATGTAGACGATGTTAAAGAGCAGGAGGCAGACCAGCACTACCGTCACCAGGTAGTGGTTTGCTATGTACTTTCTAAAAGTTAAAAACGTTAAGAAAGTAAAGCGTAACATTACTTTAACATATGTACACTACGTCAAAGATCCGGAGGCATATATGAGTATTGCTATCACCCAGCAGCGGTTGGTCATGTACTTTGTGTAAGTTAACTTCAACGTTAATAAAAAAAGTGCATGTAAATTAAGCAGTGCAAATATGATCAGATAGCTCCATTTTCTATCAAAGTTGTTTGAAATGAACTATTTACAAAATAAATCTGGCAATGTTGATTGCGTGGGGTGCTCTATGTAGTAAGACTGAAAAAAAACCCACTTGAAGAGTGTGTCGGCCTCCTCGACGAGCTTACAGCGCTTCTGGTGCATGATTCTGAACTTTTCCAGGTCGTCAATGAACATGCCATCACTGCGGATCTTCATGCAGAACGTGCGCCCAAAGTACTCCATCTCCTGCAGGTGTGTGCAGAAACATGGGAATTAGAACAGTATCTCTATGCCTGTACTACTTATAGGATAGTGGATACCCGCTCATTTCTTCACACATAACCACTTCCCCTTCCCTTCTACAGGGAGTAGGCCCAATAGAGGTAACAAGAAATAATATGAAATATTTCTGTATACTTGTCTACTGATTATGATATGTAGTTGTATACGGAAGATTATGTAAAATGAGTATGGTTCAATAAATCTTAAAAAAAGGGTACCCTCTTCCCTTCTACAGGGAATAGCCCCCATAGAGATACCCCCTATGTCCAGACACCAAGTCCTCACCTTGTATAGGATGTAGCACATCACGAAGTAGAAAATCATGGTGAGGGAGACGAGGCTCATGCAGATAAAGACAATAAACAGAATAACTCCCTTCCACACATAGCTGTAGGGGAGGGATGCAGGGACGGGGGCCAGCAGCGCACGGAACAGGTTCTAGTAAAGACAAAGAAGCCACGTGGTAAAAGACTTCACAAATAGGCGATGGCCTTTCTACAGTCATGTTACCAGTAGACAAGATTTCAGGTTAAGACCTGGCTGTGAAGTTCTTCAAAAGGGCTGCCTATTTTGGTCTACAAGTATCGTAGCCCTTATAGTCTAGTCGGATTTCTTGAAAAGAGGCCTCTAAAACAATTCAGGCGGCATTTTTGAGTAAAAGTTGGGAACAAGGCTATTTTAGACAATTTGGACCTGCTGAATCTGAATATGCTTGTTCCCAAGCTGGATTTTGCATTTTTCACCCTGTTTCCATGGTTACCGTGGAATTTTTACGAATTAAAAGGGTAAATCACTTAATTGTTAATAACTTGAAAAGTTTTCATTGTATCAGTACAAAATTTTTATCGAACATGCACATGTGTGGTGGCCTTATTTTAATTTTGAAATTTTGACCTTGACCCTAGGTCAAGGTCACTGTTTGGAAGGTCAAATATGGAAATTTGACTAAAATGAGTCAGAGTACCACAATTAAGCCTTAGTTACAGATATATATTCTAACTTCATATAATTTCAAGATGTAAAAAACTTCTGTAGGCCTATAGGTTACATTTCAAAATGGATGCAATAATTTTAATGACATTGTTACCATGGTAACCAGGACAAAAACCTGAAATAGTAAGGTTTTTAGCAGGACCGTGGAATTTAAAAAAATTGTGAGGGTAAATCACTTAATTGTTAATAACTTGAAAAGTTTTCATCGTATCAGTACCAAATTATTATCAAACGTGCACATGAATGGAAGGTTTATTTTGATTTCAAAATTTTGACCTTGACCCTAGGTCAAGGTCACTGTTTGGAAGGTCAAATATGGAAATTTGACTAAAATGAGTCAGAGTACCCCAATAAAGCCCTAGTTACAGGTATATGGGTCAAATTTTCTACAGATGTACAATTGGCATTTTCAGGCCATTTTAGGTTCAAAATGGTACAGAGTGCCAACCAGTAGACATATTCTCTTCTTCTTGGTCTTATTTAAGAGGGAACACATGAGGCTTTTAGAAAATATATACTTTTGTATATGTTCAGCCTATATTGGTGGCGCTATTCATCATTATACTCTAAAAATGTATGAAAATCACAAATTTTGCTATATGTGACATGTGTAAATATCCTTTCATGTTAAATTAGGCCAGAAAAACATCACCAGAAGCTATTAGTTTGATTAAGATATAGTAAATGGAATTGTTGAAAGACCTTTTATCATCATATGGATCATATCTGAATCACTACAGTCCTCTGGACATTATTTTTCACTCCGACGAACGTCCGTAATCAAAATTTAATATCACTAAATAGCCTTGAAATAAAATCCCCTCCATATCAATAATACTATATATAGTTAGGGTCCATGTTGGTGTTCAATATGTGTGAAAACCTTGTTACCATCGCAACTTGTCTTTGCCTGGGAGCGAATTAAACACGATTATACAAATAAAAATTACGGACGTTCGTTTCACATTAATTGCTATAGCCCCGGTTTACCCTGGCAGAATTGATTTATTTTTTTTGTACACATAGTTTAGAAGCTTTTGAAAAGTTTTCAATATAACATTGCCTGATCTTGCCTCCTGGTATTGAGAACTAGCCATCGGGAAAAAAAACGAACGTCCGTAATATTTATCGAACGTCCGTAAGCGATATCTTGGCGGGCCAGAATATTAACCAGCGGAAGTAGTCAACATCCGGGGACTTTGACCTAGTTATACCAGCGGCTTTTCCTGAGATTTTCAACAAGTCACACAAGAATTTCAGCCAAACTTCACCGAAAATCGTGCAAACAAGTAAGTGTCACCTGTTTCTGACCATGTAAGCTTGTAGATTATGTCACCAGGATTACACAGATGTAAGTGATTCGACATTTGA
This sequence comes from Lepidonotus clava, assembly GCA_936440205.1. Lineage (NCBI taxonomy): Eukaryota > Metazoa > Annelida > Polychaeta > Phyllodocida > Polynoidae > Lepidonotus > Lepidonotus clava. The sequence goes on from OW387138.1 coordinate 5,789,028, forward strand.
AGCTGTAAAACATGATTACCAATGGTTTGAAACCGACAGAGTGTGTTCCTTTTTCAATACCACGCGTGTTGTAGTGTTTATACTGCGAACGAACGTCCGTAAGATTTATCCGAACGTCCGTAATATTTATATTTCGGAACAAATATAAGTCAATATTCATATCAAATTGGTTTGTATTTTGCTGTAATCACTTGTTAACTATTCAGTACACATTGATACGTTGTAGGGTGAAGTTTGAATGCAATCTCCTCTGATTTACATAGGTTTCCCTCATCTTGAAGTTTGTGTATACAAAATATTTCATCATTATTTCAATGTGATGGGGTCTCAGCTCCTAAAAAAGAACATGAAATCTACATTTTAGTGGGCTAGAACCTTCCTTAACCTCCAATAAGTAAAGGGAAAGTGCTATAGTTAACCTGGAGTTAGTATTTTGAAGGTGGAACCACTTAAGGTGTTTTGAAAAATAAATATTACGGACGTTCGTTCGACATTGACAATGTGGCATCTTCTCCCCTGTACAAGTTAAATCAACGTTTTCAACCCTAATTATTGTTAACAAACCTAATCTCACATAGTCTGAGCAGTTTAAAGGGTTTCTACTTTCATATTTGTCCTAGAACAGCCAATTTTATAAATATTACGGACGTTCGTTTTTCATATTTTCGTCGAGAAATCATCCTTGCCGATGAAATAATGCATCAATATTTCACCTGAAGATGCCTATTTAGTACAGTTATCATCTCCAATAATCGTTTTGAAAAAATTAATTAATTATTTTTTTATAAATATTACGGACGTTCGTTTTTTCATATTGCAACCTTGAAATTGTCCTCCAACACACCCGCCTGACATTTTATTTACTTTCAATTACAGCATGGGTCGCAAGAAGCTCCCCGTGGACCAGAAGAAGTCCAACGCCCAGGCCCAGGCCGACTTCAGGGAGCGGCAGAAGGAGAAGAAGGGGGAGGCGACGTACAACGCTGAAGAGGCCACACGTAAGCGTGGCAGCCGCAAGAAGGTGTGGAACCTCCTCGACACCAACGAGAAGGAGCGCAGGCGGGGGCTTCAGCGGGACCGTGGTGCCACCTTCTGGGCCAAGAAAGATGGGGAGGAGGAGAGCGACGTCGAGTTCGTTCGAGAGGAGGACGTCGAGGTTGGAGGGGAGGTCGTCATCGACCAGGAGGCCGCAGCTCAGCCTGATGCTCAGCCTGAGGCTCAGCCTGATGCTCAGCCTGAGGCTCAGCCTGACCAGGAGGCTGCAGCTCAGCCTGAGGCTCCTGGTGCCGTGACACCCCCAGCAGCCCCGGCTGCCACACCACCCCCACAGAGGCTCCGTCTACCGGTAAAATTACTTTCTAATTTAATAAAAACATTGAACCGAAGTATGCACATGAATGACTGTTCAAGAATTCATCACCCCATGGCCAAGCAGCAGTACATAAAAAGGGCCAGTGGGTTTAGACAGGCTGCATGTACCACTTCTCATTTACTGTAACCTTTTTCGTTTATAATTTGATACATAGAACAGTGTATACATAGAAACCACTTGACTATTCTTATCCTTGCCTATCACCAATCTAATTTTATCCACATCGCATCACAGGTGAAGCTGTTCAGCTCCGGCAGCAGCACCAGCAGTGCCGTCAGCGGCCGTAGCTACGGGCCGAGCAGCAGCAGTAGCCGTGCCCCGAGCAGCAGCGGTGCCGTGAGCAGCCGTGGCCATGGCGCGCGCTCTTCCCGGCACGAGCCCATCCCAGTTTCGTCCTCTGACGAAAGTGATGGGGAGACGGACCTCTGCAGGCGGCTGGCCATCTCAAAGATTGGCACCCGAGTAAGTTCTAATTACTTGCAACCATCATGGAAAGGAATATTGAGGAAACACAACGTTTAAAATAGAATGCTAGAGAATTAAAGGTAATTGCTGTTCATATTGTTCACTCATCAAGAATGTGAGTGTATTGAAGCTGATAAGTGTTATGATTGTTCATTATTTAAATGTTCATTATTTAAATGTGTTAACTATCTTCTCTGCACAGACGTCCCGCCCCCGCCGAAGGAAGGGTGAGCCTGCTGAGTTGGTTCCGTCCTGTGCTCGACGGACGAGGAAGCGGCACTCCTCCCCACCGACTCCGACACCGTCCGGCACCAGCACGGAGACAGGGCCCAGTCCTTCCAAGACCAAGAAGGACCAGATGCTCGATGACATCGAGTAAGATTTTTAAATGTACTAGTTGAATAGTAGGAATGGTGTATCTATTTGTGATGGCATGAATTTCCTGTAGGTACAACATAATTATGTCACAATTATTGAATGCAAATGAAATATCTATTGTATGGCAGCCTGTTCCCTTCCTATAACATAATTTATGAATTTCATGAACCTTACATGGCGCATGTTTACCTGGAAACCTAATAACGAACCTTTAACATGTACCTTGCAAATAATGATGCATGATTTGATAATATTGGATGCAATCACCTTTCCTTTACAGGACCTTGGTACACCGCTCCTCTAAGAAGATGCCGTGAGGAAGGACTGCGCATGTATGCATGATTTTGCGTAGATATTCTAGATTGAATGATAACTTAATATATTGTATTTTATTTATTTCATGTACATGATTCTAGTCTTATTGTGATTGAATAATATGAGTGACACATTTTAGTTCCTGTACATAATAATAGAGTGTCACAGTTGTTGTATTGTATGATTTCTACGATATATTTACCTGTCACACTTACCTAATCAATTTTAATATTTTATTTTGATCTCACTAGTATGGTGCTTTACTGATTTTCAATAAAGAAGGACTTGAAAAGGTTTAAGTTGATGTTTCATGTTAGTTCTAGTCTTGTTTTATGTTCGTACACATTTACAATTCCATACACATTCACATATCCATACACTTACCATTTCATTAATAGGAGTGGCCCAAAACCTGGCAGAACTCCCCGAAAATCCCACCTGTACTACCTGCTGCGTAAGGAGAGGGAGGCACACAATGCTGAGATTGCCGAGCTCAGGGCGCAGTTGGAAAGGGCCCAACGATCGAACAAAGTACAGGGGGCCCCCTTAGTGTTACCCGATGTTGCGGTGGGGGTTGGGGAGGCCCCTGTCGATGTCCCTGATGTGCAGCCTCTGGCCGAGGTTGCGGTGGGGGTTGGGGAGGCCCCTGTCGATGTCCCTGATGTGCAGCCTCTGGCCGAGGTCGCAGTGGGGGTTGGGGAGGCCCCTGTCGATGTCCCAGATGTGCAGCCTCTGGCCGAGCACGAAGAGGAGGTGCGAGTGGTGGCTGTGGGTGTTGCAGAGGGTCAGCCCCCACCCATAGTCACAACTTCAGTTCTGCGTACACCGACAGACGAAACGTCCAAGAAGAAGCTGGAGTTGTACGACGTCCTGACTTCCAGCCTTAAGCGGCTCCCGACAAACAAGCGTCTGAAGGTGATCAAGAGCGTGACGTCACCGACGAAACTGAAGGAACTGCGAGCAACCAGTCAGCTCGCAAAAGATGTTGGGGTGGATCGACGTGCCTTAGTCTACCGGAATTCCAGGCCGTCCAAAAAAGCTATGAGGTCGATGGATCGTAAGCAGCTGGTCATCGCATTCCTCACACGGGCAGAGAATTCCATCACTCTTCCGGGTAAAAAGGATACAATCACCATAAAAAAGGTGAAGTATCAGCAGGTCATCCTCACGGACTTTCTATCACATTTGCACGAGGCTTACAACGAGGAGTACCCTGAGAAACTCGTTAGTTTGTCCTTCTTTGCAGGAGTCCGGCGGCAGGAGCGGTACATCCGGCTACTGAGGTACCACCAAACGAGTGTGTGCCTCTGTTCAAAGCACCAGAACTATGCTTTGAAGTTGAAGGCCCTCCGTACCATGGGTGTGCCCAGTGTTCCGGAAGCCCTTGTCCGGGACTATACCGCTCAAAGCCTTGCCGAGAAGCTCTGTGAGGCTGACCTGCCTGACCGCATCTTGTTTGAGACCTGGAAGAGGGTAGACGTGCCGTACGGTCCCCCGGAAAACCAGAGAACAACCAAAAAACTTCGGCTGGTGGACATCTCATCCACAAAAGCCGATTTCATTGCGGCCATCGTCGACGAGTTCCCGGACATGAAAGATCATATTGAGAGGGCACACGCTCAGCACCGGGCCATTCGACTCCTCAGGAATGACATGAGTGAGGCTGAGTGCACCATCCAGGTGGACTTTGCGGAAAACTGGATGATAACATACCCAGATGAGCCGCAAAGTGTGTACTACTCAAAGGAGCCAGTAACGGTACATCCCGTCTCTTTCCACTACAAGGAAGGCGGGATTACGAAAACACGGTCTGTCGCTATTGTCACCGATGACAGGAAGCATGATAGCGGCGCCATCCTCTCCTTCCTTCGCGTCCTCACAGACCTAGTGAGGAAAGACATGCCCAATGTAACCACAGTTCACTACGCGTCTGATTCACCATCCTCGCAGTACAGGAACATCAGCATGTTTTCGGTGCTGTGCAAACATCAGGTGCTCTTCGGCCTCAATGCAACCTGGCTGTACTTTGAGGCCGGCCACGGCAAAGGGCCATGTGATGGAGTTGGTGCTGCAGCGAAGAGGCAGGCAGACTATGCTGTGAAACGGAACATCCTTATCCGGGATGCTGCCGACTTTGCTGCACAAGGTAACCGTGCTGGTGAGGTACTATACATCAATGTGCCCCAGGATGATATCTTGAAGGCACGGGAGGACATCCTCTCGCTTGTGGCCGCCCAAAGTGTCCCGGGCACAATGTCTGTTCATGCTGTTGTTCCTGTGCAGCCTGGGTCATCACTGGCAGTTAGGAATCTGTCCTGCTACCTTGACTGCTGTTGGCGCAACAACACCTCCACAAGGCAGTGTCAAGGCTGGCAGGTCCGGGTATTGTTTCCTGATGCTGATGGTGAGGAGGAGGAGGAGGAGCAGGAGGAGCAGGAGGAGGAGGAGGAGGAGGAGGAGGAGAAGGAGGAGGAGGAGGAGCAGGAGGCGTTGGTTGCAACTGAGGAAGCAGTCAGGGGAGAGCCAAAGTACCAGGTGGGAGACTATGTTGCGTGTGTCTATGACAGCACCTGGTACCTGGGAAAGGTACTGCGCCTAGGGGAGGAACCAGACGAGTACATCCTTACCTTCATGGTGCCAACCGAGACGAATCCCCCCAAATTCCGGTGGCCGCAACGAGCTGACATCCTCCCAGTCGCAACAGAGGACATTCTAATGGTGACCCCGGAACCAACACCAACTGGCAGTGGGCGCCGAAAGATATACTTTGTTCTACCCCCAGCTGTGCTACAACAAATAGAAGATGTCTTCAGCAGCAATTCCTATGAATGAAGTATGTGCCTTTTTCTTCTAAATTGCAAGGCCGATTAACCATGACAATGCTGTCTACAACATGTTTTCTTCATGTACACTAATTGACTTGATAGCATGTGGCCCAAACATAGATATATAACCACCAACACATGTCCACAAACGTCCGTAATATTTATTCGAACGTCCGTAATATTTATTTTTCAGCGGTACTCAAACAACCCTAGATTGGTGTGGTCTATTATTTTACCTTGCTAACACTGTAGTCGAAGCTCTCAGGGACTTGTGTGAGTAATATGAAGACAATTGTAAGGTATCTGGCGTTTCCAGAGGAATTCTAGTGAAGCCTACCCCCTCGACGAACGTCCGTAATATTTATTCGAACGTCCGTAATATTTTTGCTGTTCTCACAAGGACGTGCCACACGGCGTCCGAAAAGCCATAATTGTCCAGATTACTGCTGGATCCTATAGAAAACATGTCAGGCTATTGGGAAAAGACATTTTGAGGGCTGGGAAGATGTATAATTTTGACTGGTTTTCTGTCAAAGTTTGAAAACAGTGAATTTTTTTTTCTTTTCCATTTTCAAAGTGCCAAAGCTCACCCTAAATGCAGGTGGTCTATCATTTTACCTTGCTAACACTGTAGTCCAACATGTTGGGGACTTGTGGGAGCATTATGAAGACAATAGGAAGGTATCTGGCGTTTCCAGAGGAATTCTACTGAAGCCTACCTCTCGACGAACGTCCGTAATATTTATGCGAACGTCCGTAATATTTTTGCTGTTCTCACAAGGACGTGCCACACGGCGTCCGAAAAGCCAGAATTGTCAAGATTGCTGCTGGATCCTATAGAAAACATGTCAGGCTATTGGGAAAAGACATTTTGAGGGCTAGGAAGATGTATGATTTTGGCTGGTTTTCTGTGAAACTTTGAAAACAGTGAAATTTTTTTTTTTTTCCATTTTCAAAGTGCCAAAGCTCAACCTAAATGCAGGTGGTCTATCATTTTACCTTGCTAAGACTGTAGTCTAACATGTTGGGGACTTGTGGGAGCATTATGAAGTCAATAGGAAGGCATCTGGCGTCGCAAGGTCAATTCTACTGAAGCCTACCCCTCGACGAACGTCCGTAATATTTATGCGAACGTCCGTAATATTTTGGATGTTCTCACAAGGACGTGCCACACGGCGTCCGAAGAGCCAGAATTGTCAAGATTACTGCTGGATCCTATAGAAAACATGTCAGGCTATTGGGAAAAGACATTTTGAGGGCTGGGAAGATGTATAATTTTGACTGGTTTTCTGTCAAACTTTGAAAACAGTGAAATTTTTTTTTTTTCCATTTTCAAAGTGCCAAAGCTCAACCTAAATGCAGGTGGTCTATCATTTTACCTTGCTAAGACTGTAGTCTAACATGTTGGGGACTTGTGGGAACATTATGAAGACAATAGGAAGGCATCTGGCGTCGCAAGGTCAATTCTACTGAAGCCTACCCCTCGACGAACGTCCGTAATATTTATGCGAACGTCCGTAATATTTTGGATGTTCTCACAAGGACGTGCCACACGGCGTCCGAAGAGCCAGAATTGTCAAGATTACTGCTGGATCCTATAGAAAACATGTCAGGCTATTGGGAAAAGACATTTTGAGGGCTGGGAAGATGTATAATTTTGACTGGTTTTCTGTCAAACTTTGAAAACAGTGAATTTTATTTTTTTTTCCATTTTCAAAGTGCCAAAGCTCACCCTAAATGCAGGTGGTCTATCATTTTACCTTGCTAACACTGTAGTCTAACATGTTGGGGACTTGTGGGAGCATTATGAACACAATAGGAAGGCATCTGGCGTCCCAAGGCCAATTCTACTGAAGCCTACCCCTCGACGAACGTCCGTAATATTTATGCGAACGTCCGTAATATTTTGGATGTTCTCACAAGGACGTGCCACACGGCGTCCGAAAAGCCAGAATTGTCAAGATTACTGCTGGATCCTTTAGAAAACAAGTCAGGCTATTGGGAAAAGACATTTTGAGGGCTGGGAAGATGTATAATTTTGACTGGTTTTCTGTCAAACTTTGAAAACAGTGAAATTTTTTTTTTTTTTCATTTTCAAAGTGCCAAAGCTCTCCCTAAATGCAGGTGGTCTATCATTTTACCTTGCTAACACTGTAGTCCAACATGTTGGGGACTTGTGGGAGCATTATGAAGACAATAGGAAGGCATCTGGCGTCGCAAGGCCAATTCTACTGAAGCCTACCCCTCGACGAACGTCCGTAATATTTATGCGAACGTCCGTAATATAAATAAGACTTACAAAGTGGATGATTTAGGGGAAAATAGTGCAGAAGAGACTGCCAAAGTGATTTGTTTTGGAAAGAATAGATGTTAAAGTATATGTTCAGTAAGTTTCAAGGAAAACTAAGCAAGTCTAACGAGATGAGAGAAAAGATATCAAAGTATAATCAGAATGACAAGAATTTTGTGGGATTGACAGAAGAGTAACCAATGTTCAAAGCAATGTTGTGCCAAAAGTATTAGACCTGTATGCCTGATACTTTGTATAATCAATCAGTTATATCTTGCAAGGACATACACCAAATTTGGAATGGCTAAGAGGTGTTTAAATACTGAAAATTTGTGGTTTGGTATATTGAAAATTATTTCCATTACGGACGTTCGCAAAATTTGACAGGTTATGTTTGATTATCTCTAAAAACTGAACCGATAACCCAAAGTGAGTATAATTGGGTTCAAAATGAAGAGAACTACATGTACTACATGAATAAAATACCAATTTCCAGAATTGTGAATTCTTTTTTTTTTTGACCCCCAAAACCCAATTGTACATCTGTAGAAAATTTGACCCATATATTCTTAATTAATCTATTATTCCTAGATGGTAAAAACTTGTGTAGGCCTATAGCTTACATTTCAAAATGGTTTCAATAACTTTAATGACATTGTTACCATGGTAACCAGGACAAAAATCTGAAATAGTGAGGTTTTCAAGAGGACCATGGAATTTATACAAATTATAAGGGTAAATCACTTAATTTTTGATAACTTGAAAAGTTTTCATCACATCAGTACCAAATTTTGATCAACCATGCGCATGAGTGGTGGACATATTTTGATTATGAAATTTAGACCTTGACCCAAGGTCAAGGTCACTGTTTGGAAGGTCAAATATAGAAAATTAGCTAAAATGAGATAGAGCACCTCAATAAAGCCTAAGTTAAAGATGCATTTTCTTAATTCATATAACATTCTAAGATGTAAAGAACTTGTGTAAGCATATAGCTTGCATTTCAAAATGGTTGCAAGAATTTTAATGACATTGTTACCATGGTAACCAGGACAGAAACCTAGAATAATATTTAACACGATATCTGTTCTGACCAATGGATTTGGATAGCCCATAGTTGTAAACATTTCCTGAGTATAAGTCCAAAAGAAATACTGTTTTTTTAGGTTGGACCAGCATATCATATTTGTATTTGTCACATTTGCTCATTTTGGAATTTTAAGCCTGTTGCTATGGCAACAGAAACTCTTGTCATATTTTTCAGAATAAATGATAGACTGGACCCTTTAGACCCCACTGATTACGAGAGTGAATTGCTGGATTTCCCCAGGTTCTCCCAGGATTTTCCCCCAAAATCCCTTAAATTTGTTTAAATTGAGAACTTTCAAAGGTTTACGCATCCTTAAATATTAGAATTATATTCATCTAGTTTGAAGTATTAAGTAGAGAATTGAATCAGCTTTAAAACGATATATTTGCCATTTCTGTATGTTGATAACTATTTGGAGTTTTCTCTTTTGGAAAATTAAGGAAAAATTAAGGAAAAATATCTGATTTTCCGGGCGGCTACAGCCGGATCGGGGAATACACCCTCGGGCGGCCATGGCCAGATTGGGGTCTAAAGGGATAACTTTGGAAGTACTCCTCACAGACTTTTGAAATTGTGTAACATCAAAGATCCCTTCTAGACCAAAACCCTGAGCTAGTTCAAAGACTTTCAGCTAAAGGTCAAGGTCATTCAATAGAGGTCAACTTTATAGTAAAGTTTGGAATGTACTGACAAATAGTCAAATTCTGACAATTTCTGGCCTAAAATTGCAAATATGTTAAGGTGAAATGATCAGAGAAAGTAGATTAATGGCTCTTATGTTGCTTACTTGATCTTCCAATCGAACATTGTATTTTCCTAGTTTAATTTCCACTTTGTTACTATACTAATTTACTCCATAAAATCGTTATGAATATAACATTGATTAATCATCTGGCTCTGGCCTGCATGAGCCGAACACTAAGGGCTGTACATCTTCATCTAGATTTTTGGTATTTGCATCTAAGGTTCTCACATTTTTATTTGAATAAGCCACTTGGAATGGGGTCAAGTGACATCAGGAGAAGCTCTACTCCTGATTCTTCAGATTTTGGAAGGCTTGGTGTAGGACAAGTAGCACTTTTCCAGATAAGAGTCTGATAATGTGTCTGCATTATGTGGAAATGCAAGGTATGGCATGATCTTGAGAACAAGAAAATAGATGAGGTATACAGTATCAACAATCTGTCTATCTAAAATTTTAAAGTAGATACAAGAAAGCTTCCACACACCTTATTGTATGTTCTGACAGTTGTCCTGTCCCTAATCCATCAAATAGATTGTGTTCGTCTCTGAAGACTTTCCATGCTGAATGCTTTTTGTGATTGGATAACTATGAGGTGGTGTCACACATATTTATTCAGTGCATTTCAGGGTAGCAATGATGTGACACAGTCCTGTGGAATCACATGAAATGTCCTTTGGATTATATCTCCTGCAGTTTGATGTCATCCATAGTTTAGGAAAATAGGAAACTAACAATAAGAGAGCATCTGTATCCTTTGTATATACCACAACTGTCCTGTAATCACCTTTCTCAGTATGCAGTGCCAGCCTGTTGTCCCCATCTTTATAGTTGGCCCCTTAAATGTGATACATCTGTTCTTTGTTTGAATAACTAAACTTAAAGTTCATTTGGAAATCCCCCTATAAGTACAACTTTTTCATTTTCGGGAGCATTTACCAATCAACCATGAGAAAGTTAGAAAGATCAGTTTTTTTGTCACAGCATGGTAATAAATTTGACTTATTTTCTTGGCAAATGAACATATTCCAGCCTTCAACCGTGTGTCTGATAGGTCTGCAACTCTACATACACGGGTTGTTGCATGAATTCTTTGGGATATCTGTCAAAAAGAACATCAATTCAGATCCGAGATTTAGGACCAACTGAACAAACACATCTACTAGATCATTTAGTGTGCTATCACTTTCAGGCTTGCCAATTCAAACAACCAATGCCTGTCCTTCAATAATGAGACAAGATGGGTTTTCAATATGATCAGTCTTTCTTAGACATTCACTGGCAATTGTCAAAAGGGTTCCCACTATCTGTGCTAGTGATAATGTTACTAGCATAAGTTCATGCTTGAGTATTGAGGATAAGTCGGTAGCATCTCCTTCTTCATAAGCAATTATGAGGTGCTGGATTGTGTTCTTATTAGTTTCCATTACTGTCTTTTTATCTTTGTCCTTGCTGCCTTTGTCAACTCCATATAAGGTCTTAGATATTGGAGCCTTGTTCTTTTGGATCCACCATAGATGGATATGGTCAGTTTCCCATGATCTTCATCATCACCCAATCTCTCATGAATAAAGACATCAAACTATTTGTGTCCATAAACCTATTCCTGTAGTAATGACGTTTGAATATTCTCACTTGCTACATCCTTTCTTGCAATGTTCATCTGACCTGAAAAGATTGGATATGGAGCTTCATACCTCGTTCTCCCACTTTTGCCTTCCTGGAGTGTTCTCTTTGTGAGTATTTCCAGTGTCTATGTGGTACAATTCATGAGTTTCATTTCCCATGTGAGATCTCAGAGTATAGGACAAAATCCATCTCGATCATCAGGCCCGACAATACCACCTCCTCTTTTTCCTGCCCTATTCATCCATTCTTGGCATGATCTGGATCTACCTTATTGAATTTATACAATGTCAATTTCAAAATTAAGTTTCTCTTTGGAAATTCTTCTATGAGCGGATAGTTGATTCATTTGAGCTAGGAAGATTACAACCCATCTGGCAAAGTTATCATATGTCATAAAGTATGCAAGCATGGCCTTAGATGAAGCTCCCATGAACCAAGATAAAGCTCCCATGAACCTTCACGCTGAGCTCTGTTGAACATCAAAAGGGTAGAGATTGTTTCCATATATTGCCACCAGAGAGAGAGAGAAAACTACATAATTATGGTTCAAACCTTTGTGTCACAACGCAGCCATAAATAGCTGAAACTGATCCCTTTTTGAGCAGTGATACTAGCTTTGCAATATTGCTCAACTCTGTTGTAGCAACGAGTATAGACAGAAGAGATGTGCAGCTTGCAGGCCAGTCATCATCTGAGAGCCTCCCAGCCTTATCAGGAGCTATTTATCTGTTTCAGCCTTGACCATGGCCCAGGGCCCCACCAGTGACCCTGGAGGGTTGGGTCCCTTACAAGTCCAAACTTATGTTCGCTGGATTAACAAAATTTCCATATCCTCATCAGACCCCTGACCTGTATGATTGACAAAAATGGCCAGTGCACTTGAGATTATCAAGTGTCTCTCTGATTATAATATCATATTCAGAGAGACTTCTATCCAATTAGGATGAATAGAGTCTGTCATATGCTTTGGTATTACATAAAATTGCATTCCTACTGCCTACATTAATTCATTCAAATTCATGCAAGACTGGTAGGCAGGCTATGAGCATTGGCTGAATGGGTTGAGTTGATTAAAGCCTCAGGACTGAATATTGTCAACAGGAGTCTTTGCGACTGGTAATACATTCTTTTATTTAAGTGTTACTTCATCAATAATGTGGAACTACGTTATTTGATGGCATTGCAGTTTTTACAGAGAAAGACAGCTGTTGAAGCTAGCTAAGACTTACTTTAATTACATGGATCATAATGCATAAACTATGCCTCTTACGATTCATCAATAAGTAATCCCCAGAGTTCAATATGAAGGGAATGGAGGTCACCTATCCTCTCATCAGGTTGGTAGAAAGTAAATTGACCCCATATCCGGCTCTAAGGGCCATCTATCCTTTGAATCCCCCCAGGGCCCCCCTAGATCTCAGATAGGTGTTAATGTTGATTGTGAATGTAAGCTCAGGCCTAGTGTCCCAAAAAGGGCCCCTCTAGCCACACCTCGATCTCTTCTGTCTATACTTGTTGGTTGTAGATAATGATAGAATCTCATCATGTAGATTCTTCTCAGTTTCTGCTACAAAGGTAAGCAGACTAGGCAACAGAATAAACCACAGAGCTTGCCAGACCTACATTTACAAGTTTAAGACAAACCCCATACATAAAGAACTTTTCTTTACATAAGATGTGATGTAATTAACCTCGGCAAAACATGACATTTTGCTCAATATATCATTTGATTTTTATTTCCTAAATAAATCAAATTTGAGACCTTTGTAAGACCTCTTTCAAGAAAAGTGTGACCTTTTCAAGCCCTTGAATTTGAGAAAATGAATTTAAGAGCTTTAAAGACCTTTTCAGACTTGCATGGGAACCCTGTTAAAATCAACTCCTCTTTTTCCTATCTATTTCTTGCCATGGCTTACTCTATAAATAATATCCTGTGCAGTGGTCAGTACTTTGTAATTGGTACCTTCTTCATTGCTATAATTTACAAGACTACCCTCTCATTATATAGAAGTTAAGAAACATATTCACACTTTCTGGCATACATTCTGGTGATCAAATACTCCAGAAGGTTGGTGGGATATATGTGACTCAAGTGTTTACAAGACCACATATGAACCAGCTGGTTGAAAGATTATTTCACAGTGATTTTTTTCCCCCACCTGTTTTGGTACCCTGCTACCCATTGTTCAAATTTGTGTACTGGGCACTGGTCAGCTGTTAGAGTTGATTTCATTGGTCAGTTGTCTGGGCTCTGTTGCATGCAGCAAGCCTCCCCTGTGTGTCAGAAGGAGCACTGAGGCTCCACACAGCTGAGAGCTGACTGATTGCCACTCTGTTGAAAATAATCAGCCCACCCTAAAGTATGATTGAAAGATCATAACTGAGGTCATGTCTTTTACAAGAGCATCTTGACAAAATATGCCCCTGTTTCAGTCGGAGGTCTCTGACTTTTTTTCAAAAAGAACAAACTGCACTGCCAGACCAGAGACTGTAACTACAGGTAAGCCCCATACTGACTCGCTAGAACTTGCTTATTGCTAGAATTGTCCAATTCTTATGATCACCTATCAGTATGCTGCATTGAAAAGTATATAATTTATTATTTAGTCTGAATCAATACATAAGTCAGCCAATTATTAATGTTGAAATGGACAACTGTCATTGCAAAATATATTCTTGATACCATCTATCACTTCTAAGTTGTTTGTATCCCTCAATTTCTTTCTCACATATGTTGCCCTATGATAGTTTATAATAGTCTATGACTGTTTGAGCTTGAGATGATATTAAGGTCACAAATTTAGATGTTAAACAATAACATTTGCCAAAATAAGACTACATAGCTGACTAAAATCATTGGCAACATTCATATTTTTGAATTTGGGGCAACATTTGGAGCCAATGTGTATGCAAAGATACCTTAAATTTAATTAGATTTAAGAGATTCAATTTTCTTTTCCTATCAGGGTAACCAGCGTGGAAATGAAAACAGAGAAAATGACTTTCCTTAGTTATTCATAGTTACCAGATGATAGGCACGAATGTGAGGTATCAAATTTATTCTGTTGAACTAGAAACCACTTTCTTTAAAGGCAAAATCTGGTACAGGGAGTATGTTGAAGAGAGCTCCATTGCCCATTTTCAGATGTTTGATCTTCTTTCAGACAACCTTGACCTTGGCCTAAGGGTGTGATCATTATTTTGTCTCAAAGACCATGTAGCCTGGCAAGTTTTCCCAAAATATAGAGCTCACATTAAAGAAACACCTACGTGCAAACCAATAGATATGCAGGTTCATGGGGCAAAACAGACATCTGGCTAAATCCCTCCCATTTCAGGTTTCTGTCCTTATTACCATGGTAACAGCATCAGCTAGATTCTAAGAACCATTATGAAATGTATGCTATAGGCCTGCACAAGTTTTCGACATTTTAGAATGCAACTAGTACAAAGCTAATCTGCTGGTCCAACCTAACAGAACAGTATTTCTTTCCAACTTATATTCAGGAAATACTTACAACTATGGGCAAGGGGCCTCCCATTAAGTATGTAAGCACCAAGGGAGGAGGGGGTTCTAGGATTTGAAAAAATATGTGTACGTTCCTGTACAAATCCTGTACAATGCGTATTTTGGCCCTGGCGGGTGGGGGGTCTGAAATGTGCATAGGTACTAAATGGAAGACCCCCAAGCCAACAAACATACAGATTTATTGGACAGACCTCATCCTGAATACCTCTCTATTACAGGTTTCTGTCCTGAGTGACCTCAGTGACCTTGACCTTGACATAGGGTCAAAATCTCAATCAAAATATGTCCACCACCCGTGTGCTTGTTTGATCAAAATTTGGTACTGATGTGACGAAAACTTTTCAAGTTATCAACAATTAAGTGATTTACCCTTATGATTTATATAAATCCCATGGTCCTGCTAAAAACCTTACTATTTCAGGTTTTTGTCCTGGTTTCCATGGTAACAATGTCATTAAAGTTATTGAAACCATTTTGAAATGTAACCTATAGGCCTACACAAGTTTTTACCATCTAGGAATAATAGATTAATTAAGAATATATACCTGTAACTAGGGCTTTATTGGGGTACTCTGACTCATTTTAGTCAAATTTCCATATTTGACCTTCCAAACAGTGACCTTGACCTAGGGTCAAGGTCAAAATTTTGAAATCAAAATAAATCTACCACTCATGTGCATGTTTGATAAAAATGTGGTACTGATACGATGAAAACTTTTCAAGTTATTAACAATTAAGTGATTCACCCTTATAATTTTTTTAAATTCCACGGTCCTGCTAAAAACCTCACTATTTCAGGTTTTTGTCCTGGTTACCATGGTAACAATGTCATTAAAATTATTGTATCCATTTTGAAATGTAACCTATAGGCCTACAGAAGTTTTTTACATCTTGAAATAATATATGAAGTTAGAATATATATCTGTAACTAAGGCTTATTGTGGTACTCTGACTCATTTTAGTCAAATTTCCATATTTGACCTTCCAAACAGTGACCTTGACCTTGGGTCAAGGTCAAAATTTCAAAATTAAAATAAGGCCACCACACATGTGCATGTTCGATAAAAATTAGGTACTGATACAATGAAAACTTTTCAAGTTATTAACAATTAAGTGATTTACCCTTTTAATTCGTAAAAAATCCACGGTAACCATGGAAACAGGGTGAAAAATGCAAAATCCAGCTTGGGAACAAGCATATTCAGATTCAGCAGGTCCAAATTGTCTAAAATAGCCTTGTTCCCAACTTTTACTCAAAAATGCCGCCTAAACTTATTTTTCATAGAAATCCGACTAGACTATTATTGTACTCCTTAAAATTAATCCTGGAATAAACATTATTATAACTATATCCCTACTTGAACTGTGACGTATCTAATATACATGGATTAGCTTGATTATAATTTTTTACTGAATTATGTACTCTATTGTTGCCGCCTCATGTATCTGGTGTATATAGACATGTTGCCATAGATATAACATACTGAATGGACATTGAGAAATGAAGTATCGTAATGAAGCACGTACCTCTCCGTTGGGAGGTCCAAAGAAGGCGTAGGCTGGGATGGCCACGTTAATGGCTACGTACAGGACGAACAGTACGGAGATGGGGCCCAGGGCCTTGTACAGCGACTGCTCGTATGGGATGATCTTATCAGGGTAACACACCTTTTGCATCTACAATAAATCATGCAGAACATCGTTAAATTTGTATTGAACATTTGAGTCTTTAACGTCTTCATCTTACAAATACCATGAATAAAAGGTCTTTCAGGCAATCAACACACAACTAAACATATTCAGCGACTACAAAGTTTCTTAATGATTGACCTTACCCTACCAGTACCATTTTGTAAGATGTCCACAGAAGGTCTGATGGTAATCATGCAATAATTACCTTAAAGAAGAAGTCGTTAATATCATAATCACATTAAAGAAGAAATCTCTAAGGCTTCTATGTCATAATTACTTCAAAAAAGAAATCACTGAAGCTACAAGTTCATAACACGTTATCACAATTATGACGGCATAATCACCCCAAAGAATTTTTTGAGTCTACCACATGACACAGAAGTCACAGAGCAACCACATCGTAATCGACTGAGAGATGTTCTTGGAGCTACTGCATTCTAATCATCTTAAAGAAGAAGTCACTGAGGCTGTCACACAATAATCACCTTAAAGAAGAAGTCACTGAGGCTGCCACACAATAATCACCTTAAAGAAGAAGTCATGGAGGCTGCCACACAATAATCACCTTAAAGAAGAAGTCACGGAGGCTGCCACACAATAATCACCTTAAAGAAGAAGTCACGGAGGCTGCCACACAATAATCACCTTAAAGAAGAAGTCACTGAGGCTGCCACACAAAAATCACCTTAAAGAAGAAGTCACGGAGGCTGTCACACAATAATCACCTTAAAGAAGAAGTCACTGAGGCTGCCACACAATAATCACCTTAAAGAAGAAGTCACTGAGGCTGCCACACAATAATCACCTTAAAGAAGAAGTCACTGAGGCTGCCACACAATAATCACCTTAAAGAAGAAGTCACTGAGGCTGCCACACAATAATCACCTTAAAGAAGAAGTCACTGAGGCTGCCACACAATAATCACCTTAAAGAAGAAGTCACTGAGGCTGCCCTTCTTGCGTGGCCAGCAGATGCCGGCGAAGAGGAGGCAGGTGGAGAAGGCGTGGTACCACTTGAGCACCCACAGCATCTTGAAGAACAGCACGTGGGTGAAGCCGTCGGTCGCCTCGAAGGACAGCAGGGACCTGCACAGACAGAAGGAGCATGAAGGGCAAGTTTTACTCTCAAGGAAATTGTTCATAGATAGCTATTTCTACCACGGAAATAGGTGTATATCATCTGAATGCTATTGAAAGTCTCAATCTACGATTGTCCTTTCGGATTTATAATTTTTAAGAAATTTTACAAAGAGAAATTTCAGCTGTTATCAACTATATATATATATATATATAATGGCAGATATATAGGTAGTAGACTCGGCATTATTTAATCTGATATTTGTTTTCCTCACCAAGTTAAGTCTTTAATTGCCTACTAAGGTACCTTTCCGTTCTCTATTATACAATAGTATTTAACTGTGAGCATTGATAAGCAGAATCCCGGACATCGTGATAGAACACGTTGTATGTGTGTGAGGGCACGATGCCTGATATTGTGACAGAGTGTGTTATACGTACCTGAGCGCGTTGACTAGAAGAATGCCAGACATGGTGACGCAGTAGATCTGCCCGGGGCCCCAGCGCTTGGGGCCGAAGAGGCGCGTCAGGAGCCCGGTGGTGTGGATCTCCTTGGTCTGAAGCCCAACAACAGCACACACTGAGTGGGGGTGAGAGGAAAAGGTCCACAGGGGGCTGTGGTTGGGATGGTTCCCCTGAGTAATACCTACTTTTAATCAAAAGTGGTGTTTTGGTGAGCGAGACTGCTTTACCTCCCGTGTAATACATATGAATGACTCTGACGGTCCATGGGAAATCCAAGCTTATTGTAGGTATAGATAAGCCCATGGAGCGTCCATGTTTCTGTTCATAAGGGGCCTTCCATTAAGTATGTATACATGCACATTTTCAAAAATCCCAGACCTCCCATCCCACTTGTAACCAATTACATTTGTACTAGAATATATGCACTTTTTCCAAAGTTTCTAATCCCCCCCCCCCCCCAACCCCTTTATGCGCACTTCCTTGATGGAAAGCCCCTCGGTGGAATATTAGTTAATTCATTTTGACATGATATCAATATATTGCATATTCAATTCTTTATGCATGCCTTTATAATGGACATGCACCTCCCATCGCTCATCCGGGGAAATCACGCTCGTCTTTGATGGGGTCCTTGACCATTGTTTCCTATGAGAGAAAGTGGGTTACTTTGGTTTTTTTCTAATTGTTTCTAGGAGCTTTCCATTTATCACGTACGCACGTTCAAAAGTTCTAGAACCCCACCCCCCTTTGGGCTGAAGTACTTCGTGGAAGCCCCCTACCATCTTGATACAGTAAGCCAGAAAACGCCGGCATTGACCCCACAAAGCTCATACAGGATTTCAGAGTTTGATCTAGCTTTTGTAGAAGAGCCTTTTCGACAAAAGGCACAAGTACTCAGGGACCCCAGCGCTTCAATTTCTACTGCCCAGTCCCTAAACAGGCAGATTTTACCTCCACCCTCTGTGAATGTACCCCTCATGACCGATGTTCCCCTTATGATCGATGTTCCCCTCATGACCGATGTACCCCTCATGACCGATGTACCCCTCATGACCGATGTACCCCTCATGGCCGATGTACCCCTCATGACTGATGTACCCCTCATTACTGATGTACCCCTCATTACTGATGTACCCCTTGTTACTGATGTACCCCTCATTACTGATGTACCCCTTGTTACTGATGTACCCCTTGTTACTGATGTACCCCTCGTGACTGATCTACTCAGAGGTACCTTGTAGAAGAAGATGCCGATGATAGCCATGATTATGAAGAGGGGCCTGACGAGCTGGTAGAGCAGGGACTTGGTGATGGGCTGGAACTCCTCCTCCTTGAAAGCCTTGTTACTTTTTGTGGCCAATTTCGCTTTTGACACGATCCTGGCGGTGGTGCGGAAGGAGCGGCTGGCGCTGGACTCGGGCCGCCGGGGCCGCTCCCCGTCTAAGGGGGGCAAAGAGAGGAACAACTTACAGTCAAGGAAAGATAGAGATTGAGGAAGATTCAAAAGGCTGCCATACAGCCTTAAGTTTTCCAACTGAATTGTGCAGAATTAAAAAGAGTTTTTCCTCACTGGGTTTGGGGCCGTGTTTCGTGCAATTTTCCAGAATGTTGAGGAGCACCCCCCCCCCCAAGTTTTCCCTGGGGTCACCACCTAGCAGCCTCTCATTGAGCTCACCGGCCAGATATGAATGGCAAACTGCCATGTTTTATTGAAGGAAATTAGGTTTCCAGCGTTCATACTGTAGTCTCAAGGTTAAAACCAAAATAGCAAAACGTCTACAAATTAAAAGCACCCAAATTAACTTTGCATGAAAACAGGAGTACGAGAGAACATTAAATCTTAATTAAGAAGTAAAAAGATTAATGTACCCTGAACCTGCTGTGCATATAAAACACGACAGGAGCATGGACATATCCTTGTAAAAGCTGGGTGAGTTGACCTACCGGAACTCTCCTCGGGGGCGACTTCCGGTTTGCTGACCTCGGACGCCGTCTCCTCCAGCACCAACATCCGCTTGCGGGTCTTCACCATATCCATGACGACCGCCGCAGAGAACCTACACTCAGACTGGGCTTCTTCTCACAAAATACTGTTCACAAAAGACGTGTTAGCCATAAACGTTTAAACAAGACTCTGCTTGAAGGTCAAACATCTGTTTGAGTTTGTTAATGAAATTACATTAATACCTGTCCTCCATGCTACAAGCATATATTCGATGCATTCTGGCGTCGGTTTGAAAAGTCCTTCCGTCACAAACCATGAAAGGTCCGGCCAGTCAGGCTCCAAGTAGTTGACGATACACCCCGCTAAGTCCTCCCTGTCCCCGGATGTGGAGGTACCCTGGTCACTCCTGCCGCTTGGTCCCGCGCCGTTTACACTGGTCCCTGACACTAATGGAATCACTCATTGTCTACCGCCGGAAACTAGTTCGTCAGGTAAGTAACGATACAGGTAACAATACCTGGTGGGGGGGGGGGGGGCAAAGAGGTGGTAGGGGTCTAGGGCAGGGGGTACTGATGGGGCATGAGGGTGCAGGAGGGGGTAGGAGGGGGTAGGAGGGGACAGGTAGGAGGGGGGAGGTGAGAGGAGAGTTGCTGTAGGGGGCAGTCCTGAGGGAGGTCTTAAGAGTTTACTTCAGGAAATGTACCGGGCATAACACCGAATCACTTCCCATCAGTAGGGATTTTTAGAAGGTTTGATCACAAAGCTGGACCAAAACATTATTCTGTAGGGATATTAACTCAGGATCGATATTGTTATTGATAGAGAAGACAAATTCAGTATTATCTAAATGTTAGTTTGCATGGTACCTACCTATGCAAGCAGCGTCATAATGGAAATGTTCTGCAACCATACTTTTTTGGTCAGTCTGTTACTTTAAATTTTCATGTAACAGTTCCGTTATTTCAGATAAGGTTGAGACTTACTAGAAAAGAAGGTTATAATAAATTAAAGTTTTAGTGAAGTTGAGACCCTACTATGACGCCACATTCTTGCTTGGGTACATTCCCCCATTTTGGTATTTGGGTTGAAAGGTTTTAAACTACTTATATGTTCCCGTTTTGATAGCGGTAGCAGACATGTATAAGGAGCCTGCAAGGCAAGGATCTGCAAGGCAAGTACCCTCCCCAACCCAAGAAAAGTTCCTCTTTGTTTGGCATCTGTATAGATTACAACGTGTTGAAAGGTGGGGGTTCACATCCAGCCTGTGTCCGTCCCGACCCCCCACCCCCACCCCCCACCCACCCCACTTTTAGCCCTTAACCCCTACTTCTAGCCCGTGCCCATCCCACCCCCCACCCCCTACCTGTCCCGCCTCACCTGCTGGGAACGACCAGCTGCACTCAGGTAGCAGCTCCGTGGGGGGCCTAGAAGGGAGATGACAGGTCACGTGACTAAGCTTTGATCACTTTTCACCAGATGGCATCTTCCCAGCGCACCACGAAGTGTTCGTTTTGTACAACAGAGCTTCTAATGTGTTGTACTACCTAGCCCCTGACGTCCTGTACCATAGTGCCCCTCACGTCCTGTACCACAGTGACATCTTGTACCACAGTGCCCCTCACATCCTGTTCCACAGTGGCATCCTGTACCACACTGCCCCTCACATCCTGTACTACAGTGACATCCTGTTCCACACTGCCCCTCACGTCCTGTACCACAGTGCCCCTCACATCCTGTTCCACAGTGGCATCCTGTACCACACTGCCCCTCACATCCTGTACTACAGTGACATCCTGTTCCACACTGCCCCTCACGTCCTGTACCACAGTGCCCCTCACATCCTGTACCACAGTGACATCCTGTACCACAATGCCCCTCACATCCTGTACCACAGTGACTTCCTGTACCACAGTGACATCCCGTACCACAGTGACATCCTGTACCACAGTGCCCCTCACAACCTGTACCACAAAGCCCCTCACATCCTGTACCACAGTGCCCCTCATGTCTTGTACTACCCCTGACATCCTTTGAATTCTTATACCATAGTGGCCTTGACAACCTTGAAGCATGGTACCTTGTGGAATCTATGTACAATGTCTTTTACTTGGTTCATGAGGCATTTGTCATTTGTGTCTATGTCCTCTAGGGGCTTTCATCAGTTTAACATGTCACTTTTGGGAATCTTTTTAAATTAAGATGACCAAACATCTGGGATTACCCAGGATACTGTCCTCCTTGTGAATCTGCAAGGACAATTTTCCTGGAGGATTTATATTAAATATGGACCCCCATTTCTAAATCTTGTTTTTGTTGAAACTTAAAAGTTGTGCATATCCCTTCAGCGCATCTGCCATTTGTTACTGCCATTTGTACATGAGATTCTGGTGCATCTGTAATTCTAAAAAAATTTGCAATGCCCCACAAGTTATATGATTGGGATGGCCATGCAATTCCTTTCTTCCTTTCTTGATTGCCTATTTTGCAATGTCAATGACCATATGTAGTTAACTCATTCTTTCCTTTAAGATTGGTTTGGAGCTCATTTGCCAAAATAAAACTTAAATTTCTCTATGATTGATAATCGGATGTAAGACCATTATAATTATATCAAATGAATCGCAATTATCTTCTGTTTTCCAAAGCACAATGAAAAAGGATTGCATTCTTTGAAAAATACTAAATTGATCATATTCAGATATGAGAATTGCTTATTACTTTTCCGAACACACTGACGAAGCTAATGCTTGGTCTGAAACTTTGTTAATTGCTGAAATGTTCTCCAAAACCCTATTCTACTAAGAACAGAAACTGAGCATAGTAATATAAACAAATTTTATTTATAATCCTAGTCTACTCATAACAAGTCTTTCAGCTTCAAAAGTACCAAATGAAACATGTGTAATGATATTGCCTTTATGTTATTGATTTAAACCATTGTTGCACATGTATTGGTTTGGGTTAGAGGGAGAACATATATATATATACATATATATATATATAGTAGTATGGTTGTATGTTTGAATGGTTGTATACATATATAAATATATGAATATATGTATGAATGGTTGTATATATGTGTGTATGCATGTATGTTTGTATGCATACATAGATGTATGCATGTATAGTTATGGTTGTGTGTTTGTATGTATGTATGTATGTGAACAGGTTAGTCTAAAGGTTTGCAGGAGAATTTATGCAGGGGATTTCATGAGTATGCTAATGTGATAAAGAAATTTTGGGTCTGTTTTTAGACATGTCGATTTACATTGGTCAAAACAATTAGGCCGCCTTCACTCCATATTTCAGGGGAAGTGATGACATGTCCTTATATGACCGTCTTGACAAAATACCAGCATAACTAAACAGGTACAACTCACTTTGTTGTTGTAGATTTACATCATAAAGCTGTCTGTGAACAGGAGGTAGGTGTGTGGTGAAGCTGTGAACAGGAGGTAGGTGTGTGGTGAAGCTGTAAACAGGAGGTAGGTGTGTGGTGAAGCTGTGAACAGCAGGTAGGTGTGTGGTGAGGCTGTGAACAGGAGGTAGGTGTGTGGTGAAGCTGTGAACAGGCGGTAGGTGTGTGGTGAAGCTGTCTGTGAACAGGAGGTATGTGTGAGGTGAAGCTGTGAACAGGCGGTAGGTGTGTGGTGAAGCTGTGAACAGGAGCTAGGTGTGTGGTGCAGCTGTCTGTGAACAGGAGGTAGGTGTGTGGTGAAGCTATGAACAGGAGGTAGGTGTGTGGTGAAGCTGTGAACAGGAGGTAGGTGTGAGGTGAAGCTGTGAACAGGAGGTAGGTGTGTGGTGAAGCTGTGAACAGGAGGTAGGTGTGTGGTGAAGCTGTCTGTGAACAGGAGGTAGGTGTGTGGTGCAGCTGTCTGTGAACAGGAGGTAGGTGTGTGGTGAAGCTGTGAACAGGAGGTAGGTGTGTGGTGAAGCTGTGAACAGGAGTTAGGTGTATGGTGAAGCTGTCTGTGAACAGGAGATAGGTGTGTGGTGAAGCTGTGAACAGGAGGTAGGTGTGAGGTGAAGCTGTGAACAGGAGGTAGGTGAGTGGTGAGGCTGTGAACAGGAGGTAGGTGTGTGGTGAAGCTGTGAACAGGAGGTAGGTGTGTGGTGAAGCTGTGAACAGGCGGTAGGTGTGTGGTGAAGCTGTCTGTAAACAGGAGGTAGGTGTGTGGTGCAGCTGTCTGTGAACAGGAGGCAGGTGTGTGGTGAAGCTGTGAACAGGAGGTAGGTGTGTGGTGAAGCTGTGAACAGGAGGTAGGTGTGAGGTGAAGCTGTGAACAGGAGGTAGGTGTGTGGTGAAGCTGTGAACAGGCGGTAGGTGTGTGGGGAAGCTGTGAACAGGAGGTAGGTGTTAGGTGAAGCTGTGAACAGGAGGTAGGTGTGTGGTGCAGCTGTCTGTGAACAGGAGGTAGGTGTGTGGTGAAGCTATGAACAGGAGGTAGGTGTGTGGTGAAGCTGTGAACAGGAGGTAGGTGTGTGGTGAAGCTGTGAACAGGAGGTAGGTGTGTGGTGAAGCTGCCTGTGGACAGGAGGTAGGTGTGTGGTGAAGCTGTGAACAGGAGGTAGGTGTGTGGTGAAGCTGTCTGTGGACAGGAGGTAGGTGTGTGTTGTAGCTGTGAACAGGAGGTAGGTGTGAGGTGAAGCTGTGAACAGGAGGTAGGTGTGTGGTGAAGCTGTGAACAGGAGGCAGGTGTGTGGTGAAGCTGTGAACAGGAGGTAGGTGTGTGGTGAAGCTGTGAACAGGAGGTAGGTTTGAGGTGAAGCTGTGAACAGGAGGTAGGTGTGTGGTGAAGCTGTGAACAGGAGGTAGGTGTGTGGTGAAGCTGTCTGTGTGAACAGGAGGTAGGTGTGAGGTGAAGCTGTGAACAGGAGGTAGGTGTGTGGTGAAGCTGTGAACAGGAGGTAGGTGTGTGGTGAAGCTGTCAGTGAACAGGAGCTAGGTGTGTGGTGCAGCTGTCTGTGAACAGGAGGTAGGTGTGTGGTGCAGCTGTCTGTGAACAGGAGGCAGGTGTGTGGTGAAGCTGTGAACAGGAGGTAGGTGTGTGGTGAAGCTGTGAACAGGAGGTAGGTGTGTGGTGAATCTGTGAACAGGAGGTAGGTGTGTGGTGAAGCTGTGAACAGGCGGTAGGTGTGTGGTGAAGCTGTCTGTAAACAGGAGGTAGGTGTGTGGTGCAGCTGTCTGTGAACAGGAGGCAGGTGTGTGGTGAAGCTGTGAACAGGAGGTAGGTGTGTGGTGAAGCTGTGAACAGGAGGTAGGTGTGAGGTGAAGCTGTGAACAGGAGGTAG
Source organism: Lepidonotus clava (assembly GCA_936440205.1). NCBI lineage: Eukaryota > Metazoa > Annelida > Polychaeta > Phyllodocida > Polynoidae > Lepidonotus > Lepidonotus clava. Next base: position 5,814,136 of record OW387138.1, read on the forward strand.
GTGTGTGGTGAAGCTGTGAACAAGAGATAGTTGTGTGGTGAAGGTGTCTGTGAATATTAAGTTCAACTGTTGAAATTCCTACACACCTACAGAGGTTCGTATGACACAGGACAAAACCCAGTTGAGAGATTAGTTGGTATTAAGTGGCACAGATTCAGGAATTCAAAACTAGGGTAGGGGGTGCTAAAGTGAATCTTTTCTTAACGCCCAGATGCTGCAATTTCACATTAAAAAATTTAATATTTGGGCCAAAGTAGGGTGGCATGCTGTACTGAAGCTAGCTCATTATTATATTAAAAAAAATATGTACTAAAGTAAGCAGTGTGGGCTGTTGCAATTCATTGTAGATAAAAGTAATGGCAATCAGAACAAGGAGTGGAGACGCAAATAATTAGATAACTGTAGATGGAATAGTGGGTTTTGAATGAAAGATGTGAAGAAAGAATAGTAATGTTTCAGACAGAGCCTGGATACTGTGTAGAGGAATACACCATCAGAGAACATGATACCTTATTTACAATAACTGTGTGTTTGTTGGCAATAAACTTATATCTGTACCTCTGCAAGCGAGTGATCATTCATTTGGACTTGAACTTACCAGATCATGATAGAATCTACCCTACAGTACAGAAAGGACAATGGCTTGTCTAAAGACATTGTCTAAACCCATTAGAATGGATAAGTAACATCGCCAAACAAGAGTAAATAGCAACCCAAAAATTTGATTATCAACATGTAAGTTATATTCCCTATCATTCATATGAACATAAAACATGTTCAGTGCATATGGCATCCCCCTCCCCTAGATCTATGCCTGTTAACAGTCCAAATCTCTGACAGACATATTATATTGTGGCTAGTGGTGCAAGCCTGTCTCTCTTACAGTGCTGTCTGACTGCACCTCTCACTGACACGTTTTGGGTGATTGGACGAGCCTGTCTCTTACAGTGCTGTCTGACCGCACCTCTCACTGACACGTTACGGGTGATGGGACGAGCCTGTCTCTTACAGTGCTGTCTGACTGCACCTCTCACTGACACGTTATGGGTGATGGGACGAGCCTGTCTCTTACAGTACTGTCTGACCGCACCTCTCACTGACACGTTATGGGTGATGGGACGAGCCTGTCTCTTACAGTGCTGTCTGACCGCACCTCTCACAGACACGTTATGGGTGATGGGACGAGCCTCTCTCTCTTAAAGTGCTGTCTAACCACACCTCTCACAGACACGTTATGGGTGATGGGACAAGCCTGTCTCTTACAGTGCTGTCTGACCACACCTCTCACAGACATGGTTTGGATGATGGGCTTTGGGACATGTCTCTATTTCTTACAATCCTGTATGATCCTTTTCCCCGCCGTTTCTAATGTGCTGCCTGAATATACAACATCGCCTAGATTCTTTTCACAATTTATCCACCCTCTATATGCATATCAACTCACTGTACAAACCTCATTCTCATTAGAAATAGTGGTTTGTACAACTACAAACCAGTTCTAATATGTAGTGTGTATCATCAGGGACGGATCCAGAGATTTCAAAAAAGGGGGGCGCCCTTATATGAAATTTGAAATTTGAGGCGCCATATCTAAAGGCTAGAATTTTACATAATTAAAAGACTCTAAATTTGGCCAAAAATAGGGGGTGGGCGCCTCAGTCGCCCCCCCCCCTCCCCTAAATCCGTCCCTGAGCATTATATATATAACTGTAATATCTGGAAGAACAGCTGTATCTGAAGATATTCAATAAATATATTTAAAGAAAAAAAAAAAAAAGGCGACATTGTCGCGTCAATTGTTTCTATCATACAAATGACATGCGAGTAGTGTATGGAAATGGGAATTCGTAGATGGCCGGGATGTGCGCATATTATTCTAGTAACTGGCGTGACCAATGGTCAGATTGGTCACGCTTGATTGAACGAGGGTTAAACAAACCACCATGAGCCCATTGAATGCAGTTGGGGTCACTGGACCATGACAAGTAACATCTTGATTGATTCATGACCCATTATAGATAGAATAAATCAAATATAACTTTATAGGGCAAAATACATTTCTCAACATTTTTGTCACTTATAGGTATTGGGGGCTATTTTGTACCTATAATATGTGCATGAGTTGTAACCAAATTGATACTGTTACTCTCCCAGTCAGATGTTTGCCCCCCATAATTAACAATAGGGGTTGTCATAGTGATAGCACCTATGTATGGGTGGGTTTCTGCAAGATTCATGTTTATTACCCTTGTCGTGCAGGAGGTTCATCTATTAGTATCTACTGCATACACATAAATGTATGATTACATGGTCACTTATAAATTAAAGAGCTACTTTATGTGAACAATGTTGTGATGGGGAACCACCTATATATGCAACGTCGCCTCAAGAGGATCCACTATTTACATGATATAATGGTGTAATCGTGTAAGTAGTATATGGAAATGGGAACTTAAAATTGTCACGTACATAGGCCTAAGTCAAACCTTACATGCGAAGTTGGTTATAAATATTGTGTGAATTATATTGGATGATAGGTCTATCAGTGGCGGATCCGGGGGAGGGGGCAAAACTTGCCCCCCGTAGACCCTGAGGCGAAAATTTTAGCATCTTAAAATTGGAAGATCTGTGTAAATCTGGTGTTTTTATTTTTCATTTTTACAATTGAAGGATGGCAGCAGTGGATTTTAAAAATGGGGATGTGGGACATGCCTCCCCTCCCATTTTTGGAGGGGAAATCGATTGTATATATGATCAATGGTCATACCGTATTCAGTTCTTGTTTTGTCTAATTTTCAGAACTCTGATATAATGTTTGGTACAATCATACAAGATATGTGATAGTAAAACAATTATAAAAACATATCTCCCCAACTGACACAACCATAACATATTTGACAATTTTGACTTTATGTATATATATAAATTCCAGTATTGAAAACTAAAAATATTCAATTTCCAAGGTTTAAAAGTTTTTTCATGTTCCAAATTTAAGTTTTCGTATTGTGAACGTACTTTAATGTGTACAGGACTCTTATTTAAATTGATATTATTACTTGCAAACAATTTAACATTCATTTTCTTCAAATAGCCTTTTTGTCTACCATAGATTCCCTCTTTTGCTGTTTAAACTTGTCATACATTGGCAATTTTCATGCACATTAAGGATGGCCGCTTATCAAATATCTTGTGATGGTTATTAGTCATAAATCATAATTTTTACCATGTCTTTCAAAGAAGCATCTAAGATAATCTACTTACTGTACCGGAATCAATCTAAGAATTTGTCTTTGACTACCATTTTCCCTGTCATAATTCAGATAGATTACCTTGAATAGGCCTAACTGTAATTTAGCTAAATCTCGAGGTTTTAGGATTGCAAAGTCTTGAACATATCTTTTGCGGGAAATACATTGAAGAAAACTAGGCCTAGGCCTATTCAAATCTGGTAGAAACAACGGGTAATCAATCGTGAGAGGAACAATTAACTTTGTCTAATTGACTATTTTTCTCTACAACCAATTAATCGGACCATCTTATTTCTTATTTAGTTCAATTCATAGAAATTGCGGAGGCCCTGGCACCATAGGGGCTGAATGGGGCCCCACCCACAGGGGTCGTCGTCCACCCCGAAAAAGAAAATTGTCCTTTCTTTGGAAGAAACGAAATTTAGTTTTTTTTTTTTATATATTTGTATTAAAACCTGTGACAACGATAGGCTTAATATTATGATAGTGAGCTATAAGAACATGATTTTGGAAAATACAGCTCCACTGCCATTTTCACTTGTAAAATACTGTTTTTGTACCTTCAGCAATTCATAGATTTATAGCGGTGCCTTTTATAAGGCCTATTTAGGTAGGCCTAAGCTAAAAATAGGAAAGAAAAAAAGCTGATAAAGCCTAGGCTATAGGCCTATAGGCCTATAGGCCCTAATAAGCCCCCTAATTGGATAAAAAAAAAATTGTAAAAATCAAAAAGATACCTATACAGTCCACACACAATATAATTTTTGACAAATTTGAAATTTGTTTCCAGAAATAACAAAGCCGACAAATGTATTTCACCAAAAAATATTATGAGAATGAATAGCCGATGCTGCAGTGCGCTCTCCCCGGGCCGAGTTCGGCCGTTTGCCGCCAGACGGCGCCAGGTGAGAGGAGGGACTCTGAGTCTGAGTCTGACGGAGGTAAACGGTGGATGAACAGAACACGGAGAACACTGTCACTACAGAATAACGGACCACCATGACGACCGGCCTGTACCTGCCCCGTGAGGTGTGAGATGGCGAGGGACATCCGTTAGGTAGGTGTTTGTGTGGGGTGGTGGTGGGGCGGGCAGGGCTGGGGGAGGAGGGCCGTCAGGGCGGTGACGGCCCCCCTCCCCCTACAGCCCCGACCACCTCCTCTCCTCTCCTCCCCCTCCGGCCGTCACAGCTCTGTCTCCTCCTGGACCCACTCACAAGGTCACCAGCCTGTTACAGAGGCCCCCCGCCCCCCGTACGGCCGACCAGGGGGTGACGGGGGGGTGTAGGGACCCCCCGGACACCCCCTGTCAGGGGTCGGTACCCCCCAGCCCTGGGCTGACAGCTCGCTGTCACAGTGACTGTGACAGTGTGAGTGTGACTCAGTGTGAGTGGCTCTTGAGCTGCTCCCAGCATGGTGTGACTGTCAGTGGTGTAAACACATCGCCACGGGCTGTGGGAACTAAAAAGAAGGATAGATCTATTATTTGCAACTTAATTTTATTTTGGTTGCCAGGAGGTACATATAGATCTAGATCTATGGAAGCTATGTCATTCTAAGTCAGACTAAGAATAGATCTATATATATATACATATATATATATATATAATTATATCCTCAAAATCACGTTTGATGAGAATATTTTGGTAGCCTTTTCAATAGATTGATAGATGAAGGTACATAGTCTATAGATCTAGATGTACAGTCTAGATCTATTTTGTGTCTATTGCCAGGGGTGGATCCAGGAATTTGGGGTACGCTCCCGGGGGTACGCTATAGTAAATTTGCCCGGGCCCTCCAGGCCCCCGGTTCTAGGCCCAGGAATTTTACATTAGAAAATTTGATATTTGCCCCAAATAAGGGGTGGGGGGGGGGGGGGGGGGGCGTGTGCCTGGCAAAGCATTGATCAAAGTGCATCAATTTGCTTTAACATGCTTCCTACTGTGTATCTGAACACAACAGCATTCTACAATGTGTACTAAAGCGCATTAGAACTGCATTATAGAATTCGCATGTGGACCAGTACTGTAGAGTATGGCAGGCATCATACCGTTCCTTTATTATAAAGGAATTTCCTTTAAATTCCTCTATTTTTGTGAAAATAGGCAAAATTCATTTATTTTCCTTTATTTTTGTGAAAAATTGCTTTAGATTGCTTTATTTTTTTCTAGAGTAAGAAAATATCACGTTATCCCATAGAATGCATTGAATTCCATATTATTAGCAATAAAATTGCAAAATTTTCTAGTCTTTGCTCGATGCGGGTCGACATGTCGATCAACATGAGTGGACACATTGATCAACATGGGTCAATGCAGTGCCGCACAGAAATAATTACAGGAAAGCAATAACAGGAAAGCAGTCCTGTTACAGTATTATTTGCCTTAGAGTAGAGGAGCCAGTTTCCGCGCATCTCTAGTTTCCGCGCATAACATCATTTTCTTCAAGAAAAAATTTAATTTTCTCTTAAAAAATGTCATAGATATTAGTTTAAAGTGATATACGATCATTTTAATGTCATCAACATAAAATTTCATGGATAATATAGAAAATAGGCCCCTGTGCGGAAACTAAGGACAATAAATTAGACAGTCTCTAGTTTCCGCGCATTTTTCACCTATTTTTCCGAGATTTCCAAATTTTCAAACATTTTTCCAAAGAAAATGAAAAGAAAAAATTTTCAAAGCAAGGTTCTATATAATCTTAAGGCACTTTCCTAAAATAATATAAACCAAAGACTCAAAACTGAACTTTTTCTCTCTCTTTAACTGAGGCGAATTTATGCTTTTGTCATATAATAAAAATGCATAAATATGCATATTTCTTCCTTCTTTTCATGAATATATTCTTTAGATTTTCCCTGACAAGGTAGCATTTCTCTTTGCATTATTATGAATTTTTAAGAACTTAACAATTTTTTTGTATAACGGATACCAATAGATAATCTTTTTCTAATGCCCCATGTATCATATTTTCTTTCTATGAGATATTTTACTCATTTAACACCTGAAATATGGGAAATGCGCGGAAACTGACACCAAAATGCGCGGAAATAGGCTCCAGGTGCGCGGAAACTGAAGAATTAACATGTTGAAGTAAAACCTTAAGATATTACAAAAATATTCTCAAACTTTAATTTTTTTATTATGATTATGTTCATAGACATCATTCCCCTGAATATGGAAGAAAAAATATTAAAAATATAATTTTTTTCTTTAGATATTTTGTTAAAGCTTAACTTCTTGCCCTTAATGCGCGGAAACTGGCTCCTCTACTCTATTTCATGTTTAAACTCTCAAAAAGTTCTCTAAATATTCCTTTAAAATTCCTTTATTTTTCCTAGAAATCCCTGCAAATTCCTTTGAATTCCTTTATTTTTTTACAAAAAAAACTTCCTTTAAATTCCTTTATTTTACGAAAAAAACTTCCTTTAAATTCCTTTATTTTTTGGGGAGGGCGGTACGATGCCTGGTATGGTTTGCTTCCCTTCCCTTCCAAACATCTGTCTGAAACGTAGTGAAGCGAAGTGAACCGTACTCTTACTTAGTATAGAAATCCATGGTGTTATTATACAAATCCATGGTGTTGTCATCCGGTGGTGTTATCATACGCATAGTGTTTTTATACGGATCCTTCCATTGGGAACTGGTGAGAGGTAGTCTATCTGGGTGTGAAAAGGCTGTATTCTAGAATGTGCTTTGCATTGGAGCGGTTTGCTTCAGTTTGCTGTCTTTCAGTTCACTGTGCCGGGAAGTGTGAAAGGGGTATAGCTCTTACCTAGGTCTTGTTTAGTTAATTTGTTAGACTATCAGGTTTCATTCTTGTCCCCTGTCTCTTCAGGTATTATTCCGTGTACAGCCGACCTGAGCCCAGCCATACTCGGTTCTGTTCTGACGTGGGAATGGCAGGTAAACCATCCAGCGTGGACCTGGGTCTGGAGCTGACCGGTGGTGTGGGGGTGACAAGCGGGGCCGCCCGGCATGTGGCTCCTGCACGTGGAGCAGCCACGACGCGCCTGGATTACGGTGACTCGGCGTTCTGTTATGGTTCTATCGACGCGCGTCTCGATGTTGTCAAGGAACCATTGGAGGATGTAAGTGACACCATGATTCAGTGTGACGTTGTCAACGTGTCTGACTCGACAACCCATGTGAGTGGCGGGAGTGAGCTGGCCTCAGACGCAGACACGGTTGGCGGGGTGGACGACGACCCCTGTGGGTGGGGCCCTATACAACCCCCCTGGTGCCAGGGCCTCCGCAACCCCAAGGTCTTCCTCTTCTGCTTGTGCTGGGCAGGAGCAATTCAGGTAATGAATTCAATTTCATTCTCCATACTTTGGGATGCTCCTGTTGTAGATGCAGGTAGCCAATGGGTTCTTTGGGATGGTCCTATTCCAATGTAAGTGAAGGTAGTGAGTGAATTCTTCTGTTAATCCTGTTTCAAGGTAGTAAGGCCAGCCTTAAAAAAAATTGGCGCGATCAGGATTTTCTTTTTCTTATTTCAATATTTTCTTTTAGTCTGGCCTAACTGGGTTCTTTGGAGTAGTTCATTTGTAAGGCAAGGTACACTTTTAGGGGCTGTTCCTGTTTGAAGACAAAGGTACTGAACAGGTTCTCCAGGGGTATGCATATTGAGGACAGGATATTTTTCAGCAGTGATGGACTCGCATAGTCTTATAAATCAGGATCTTCCCCTAGTTACGTGGCAACTAATTTAACATCTGTAATACATGTTTTTGATAAGGTACTTTATGGCACCTAGCCACCTATGGAGGTCATCATATGCAAATGAGAGGTCAGCATTCTGGCCAGTGCACACAGCATATATTAGGCAGCTAGGTCACATGTCACTGTCAAGACTCACGCAAGGCATTCTCACTGTCACGGTAGCTTCAGTACTAACAAGACTTACACATGTATACCATCACTTTATGACATTTAATGTATATCTCCTCATTTAAGTTGAGTTTAATGATTTTCTGAAATATTGTCTTTAAAAAAATGTTGGAGCTCAGGCAAAAACAGTAGGGTCAGTCAGGAATCCTGAAAGAAACTATTATATTTTTGGGGCTAGTGACTGCATTCAAGAATGTATCTGTTTCAGGGCATGATAGTGAACGGGTTCATAGGAGTAGTCATCACAACTATTGAGAGACGCTTTGACTTGGCGAGCACAGAGTCCGGTCTCATCGCCAGTTCTTACGACATCGCCTCTGTCCTCTGTCTCATCCCGGTCAGCTACTTTGGCGGCATTGGCCGCAAGCCCCGGTGGTTGGGGTTCGGCATCTCCATTGTGGGGCTTGGATCCTTCCTCTTCGCCCTGCCGCACTTCCTTACAGGTAAGTCAGGCTACCGTCAGCAGGTGGCCACGTCCAGGGTCAGCTTAGTACTATTCACAATACAGAATGAGTTGTACATAGAAATGCCATGCTCATAGCCTGGTATATTCTACTCCTTTATGTTATTATATCATAATATTCACATTTACTTTTAGCCTCCAGCATCCCAATGAATGTGCCATTTGCCTGACCCAAAAGACATTTTAGTTATTAGATGGGATAAAAAGTAACATTAAAAGTAAGGGAAAACCAATTCTTATTTTTTTCTACATGTTTAAACGGAATTATAACAGAGCTGCCACTGGCCCTATGATCTCTGTACTTTGGCTCTACCTACAATTTTAGATATTTCCACAGATTTGCAATATGCTCTATAATTATAGTATCTCATCAGTAACCTGTTGCAATTGCAATTCATCTGCACAGTAAAAAGATACCACAATCTGTTTCTGAATCCCTATAATATCTAATGAGACCCAGTGGCAGGCCTGTAATTGTCAGACTGTAATACTTCCGTTAATGAGTCTGCATGTTACTTGAGAATGTCTACCATGTTTAAACCTTTGGTTAGGTCTGTACAACTATGAGTCAACGCGGGAACACAACAAGTGCTACGTACTGGGGCAGATGCAGAGAAATAGGACAGAGTGCAGTCTGCGGCCGTCTGAGGATGACCCTGCCCTACCAAGCTACAAATACATGTTCATCATTGCCCAACTCCTGCATGGGGCGGGGGCCGCCCCCCTCTACACACTTGGTGTAACCTTCCTGGATGAGAACCTCAAACCCAAGGTCACTCCTGTTTATGTTGGTAGGTCATCCAATGTCATCCCATCTATATAGGTACTGGTAGGTCACCTCAGGTCACTCGTGTCCATGTGGAAACATCACCCAAGATCACCCCTGTCTATGTAGGTAGGTCAACCAAGGTCACCCCTGTCTGTGTAGGAAGGTCACCCAAGGTCACCCCTGTCTGTGTAGGAAGGTCACCCAAGGTCACCCCTGTCTGTGTAGGTAGGTCACCCAAGGTCACCCCTGTCTGTGTAGGAAGGTCAACCAAGGTCATCACTGTCTGTGTCAGAAGGTCAACCAAGGTCACCCCTGTCTGTGTAGTAAGGTCACCCAAGGTCACCCCTGTCTGTGTAGGAAGGTCACCCAAGGTCATCTCCACCCTTATAAGTAGGTCACCCTAGATCAGCGCTATCTCTGTAGGCAGGTTACCTTGTCAATAATAGTTCCCTTGCTTCCCGACCCCCAATCCCCCCTCCCAACCTTTATGTGATCTCCCGTCGTCACCACACTTCCCCCAACATCTCAATGATGTTTTTATCTTCATCTAGTTGCCTCCACTCCTCATGTATGTGTGTTCACAAGTCACCTCGGATCCCCCTCTTTCCATGCTGTATGTGTATTAACCAATTACCCTATTCCCAAACTCCAACTCAATGCTTCAAATCGATGTGTAAGACGTGGCAAGGATGTATCTAGTACGGTGACCGCTTTTGAAGTGACAGTTGATGTCACAGCCTTCTATGACTAGATCATGTGTGCCCATGGTGACAGGTTGGTGACATAACATGTTTACATGGTATCATGTCATATCTCCAGGGTGACCTATGACATCATCAAGGAGATGGTTGATGGGGGGTTGGGTCAGGGTATTGGGCAAAGCCCTAGGCGGTCTTGCTATTGCCAATGCAGTTTTTTGCATGGTAATTTTCAAGCTGATTTAAGGATTCAGATGATTGTTAGAATTGTCAAAGGTGGCAAGTGAAAGGGGCTCATCTCTGGCAATTTCCATAATTATGGGTTTCGGAATTTGCAAGTGTTTACATGACAAGGGTTGCCTGGGTAAAGATTTGAAATAAAAAAAACACGCAAAAAAAAACAATGCTTCAAATCAAATAGCTATTTACAATAGGTATTCGGGGATTCTGATAGAATAAACATAATAAACTCACAATCAGTTTGATTATTCTATTATGTTATAAAATTTATGCGTTGTTTGTTATGGTGAAAATCGGAACTTGTGGAAACTAGTGGTAACATAAAATTATGTGATATGATATCAAACAATGTTAATAGGGAACAATTAGTAAATTTAGCAGCATACAAATTGTTAAATGAGAGTAGTCTGGCTTGTGGTAGGTACATTTTACAAGCTTCCTCATCTCAGCCTTGGTCCTTTTTACAGGTGTATTTTACGCGATGGCGATTATTGGTCCGGCCCTAGGCTACCTCATGGGGGGCGAGTTCCTGAAGCGATACACAGACATTGGGAGTGTTGATGTTACGAGGTGAGTGATGTTTCTCTAATAAGTCAAAACTGGTATCAGCAGTTCCATTGTATGCAGAAAGCTCTTTGAAGTCTGACATCATGGCTGACGCTTACTGGTTTCTACTATAGAAAAATATCTTTATTGCATAGGTTTGAATGCGTCCAATTAGCTCATTACTGAGCATATTTAAGTCATAATAATTCGCCATAACTTTTAAATTTGGCTTTGGAGCTGATTATCAGATATCTATCTATACAGTGTTGGACATTTATCAACATAATTTAAACATAATATTTTCCAGACAACATGTCTGAAGTTTTAAAACAGTTGGACATTCTGTAATATTTTATGTATAATTTTATGGAATGGTACAAATGCCCGTAATGGTGTGCTGTTCCCCTTTCAGAGTGGAGATCACGCCCGAGTCGCCCCGCTGGGTGGGCGCGTGGTGGGTGGGCTTCCTCTTCACGGCCACACTCGCTGTCATCATCTCGGTGCCACTGCTGGGCTTCCCCACCAGTCTGCCAGGTAGGTCTGACAGCGGGCCGCCGGGCCATCTAAGTCATGGGGTTTGATTAGTACAACGTGTTGACAACTGCACTTCTCTTTCATCAGAAATTGCATAAGACCATTTAGAGAAGACAATAAAAATCAGATATTGGTTTCGCTGATCTCAGCTAGAACTAGTAGGCACATCTTTGACATTTTTTCTAAAGATTTGAACCATTGTAACCATTCTTAAACCGACCAGAAAATTAATCCAAATTTCTTTTGTAATACTTTTTCAGCAGTTTACCCTGGTGACTTCCGTCATTTTATCAAACACTTGACTCTACTTTTGTTGTCTGTCATTAAGGTGCTGCCGAGCTGCGTGCTGAGCGGGTGTCTGAGGCGTACGGCGGCACGGAGCCCCTGCCGGTGGAGGCGGGCTTCGGCATGAGCGTGCGGGATCTCTTAATGTCCTTGAAGGTGCTGCTGACTAACCCTACCTTCATGTTCCTCAACATGGCCGGCGCGTCAGAGGGTGAGTAAACCACCACAGTCAGCCACGAGCTCTGAAGTAGTTCTACAAATCACGTTCACACACAGCCACAGTCAGCCATGAGCTCTGTAGTAGTTCTACAGGTCACGTTCACACACAGCCACAGTCAGCCATGAGCTCTGTAGTAGTTCTACAGGTCACATTCACACACAGCCACAGTCAGCCATGAGCTCTGTAGTAGTTCTACAGGTCACATTCACACACAGCCACAGTCAGCCATGAGCTCTGTAGTAGTTCTACAGGTCACATTCACACACAGCCACAGTCAGCCATGAGATCTGTAGTAGTTCTACAGGTCACGTTCATGGCTGCAGGTCATATTCACACACAGAATTTAAGATCTTTTTAAGTCCCTAAATTGTACATTTTGTAGCAGTCTATCTCTAAAAGTTCTCACATCGAATCTGAATTGAAAATAAAAAGTCATAAATGGTTTAAGCACCAAAAGCTATTTACAGCAAAGTATCTGTACGTCGTACTATACATTTAAAAGTTCTGAAAAGGGTCTAAAATTGATTGTCAAGAAAGCGTATGAATCCTGGATCAAGATACATAGCATTTACTAACAGAAACGTAATCATGAAATAGTTGTCACTTCGTGACTGTCAGATTACCTTTCTATGTTTTACTTTCAGGTTTGTTGTTGAGTGGTTTTACTGCATTCGCCCCCAAGTTTATTGAGTCTCAGTTCAGCATATCGGCTGGCCTGGCCGCACAGCTTGTCGGTGAGTCTAACTTTGTTCACAGCAATAGATTTTACTAAAGGAACCAAAGTAATTTATACTTTCAGAAGTAATTAATTTTAGCTCTTTTCCTCTGAAACTGAAAAACTAGTAAGGAAATTCAGCCTGAGAAACTCGGCAATTTCCTACAAACCATATGAGATACTGATAACATCAAATTTGCGCAGAGCTAGGTTTTGGAAATTCCCTTCCGAATCCAGGTTTCCTGAGGCTTCATGGGAAATTTCTCAATATAACACTTTATTTCATTTCCCTGCTCAAGTATGAAACTGGATTTTTAAAAACAATTTCTATCTCTTCACCCGAGGGAAATGTAAGTATGATTTTATTGCCTGCTCATGCAGAGGGCAATATGTACATTATATCTCCCGCTCCCCTGAATTCCACCAGCCTGAGTTTAGTGGTCAAATAAATGTATGTGGGGAAATATCTTGCCTCTGTTCTTCAAATGGTTTGTAAACTGAACTTAAGTACTCACAGGGTAGTGACTTACAACCACGTTTTGTAAGTCTGTTTTTATGTGATCAGCTGCAGGCGTTAATTTGCTGTGACTGTTGATGTGTCCTTTGTCCTGCAGGGTTTGCGATGATTCCGGCCGGGGGCGGGGGCACCTTGCTGGGGGCCTACCTGGTCAAGAAGTTTGACCTCAAGTGTGCGGGCATCATCAAACTTTGTCTGTGCACCAGCTTCATGTCACTCGTTCTCACCCTCGTCTTCTTCATTCGCTGCCCCAACGTGCGCTTCGCAGGCGTCAACACTGACTACTCTATGCCCAACAGGTGGGGACCAGTCGGGGGCTTCTGTGTTCATACTTTGACAAGTTGACATCAAAAATAATCTGATCAAATATGGTTTCTTCCTCTTTGCAAATACTCTGTGGCTTTTGTCAAGTGGAAATGGTCAAAAAACACTTTGAGAATGCATAATTGCAAGTGTGATTTGTGTAGTCTCCGTGCACGTAGTAATACGATCAATTGAGAACAAGCAAAGACCCACATCAGTTGCCTTTGTATCATAGTATTACCAAAAGACTGCTTGGAAATATCATTTTCGCTGGTATTCAGCAAACAGTAAAATTATATATATTTAAACCAAGAACAAGTGAAAATGGATTCACGTGCATGGCTGCATTCATCCATTTTGAATATAAAAATGAAATATTTCAAATATTCAACATAACAGCAGCCCTGAATGAAATCATGGTATAATGTGTGATCTATTTTTTGTATTATTCAATCATTTCTAATGTCATGAAAGAGATCATTTTCACCGAAACAAGCACAGCTTAGAAAGAGATAATTTTCATTTTATCGGTTTACATGTTTTACACTTAATTCCAAATTGTCTATGTTTTAAATGTCTTACTTTACCTCTAAGTGTGAGACTACATTTTAGATTAATATTGTTTAGATGCTACATTTTAGATTATTATTGCTTCGATGTTATATCTGGACCTAAATTGATACAAATATTCATTGTATATTTCATGTGACCTTTTTCAACACTTCAGTTAATTTTGTGACTAAAGTAACCCTGACTTTACAGAACCTTGGAGATGGCAAACCTGTCGTCAGCCTGCAACAGCGACTGTCACTGTCCCCGCTCTCGCTACGACCCGGTGTGCGGCAGTGACGGGCTCATGTACTTCTCACCCTGCTTCGCCGGCTGTAAGGAGTCAGTTCTGCACCATACACGCAAGGTAGGCCAACAATCATAATACTACCAGTGTCAACGTGTGTCAGAGATTAGGGACGGATCCAGGGGGTATTATAATTTGGACTGTTATCTAATGAATTTCTATTTAAACAAAATTAAGTTTGACTAGGAGTATCTTCTAGAATACCAATTGTTAGAAGACTCAAATTAGTAAGTAATGATGACATTTAAAGAAAAGAGGAATTAGCACTTATCACTTAGCTGATCAGGTCTGTCTGTTTAGTCTGTTCTATTGTTGTTGGTCTGTGCGAGCATTTGTCAATCCATGCTAACTGTTCGACCTCAGTTTGATTGTTTTATCTGTGTGAAGCCCCGGCTTCACTGGCCGACAATGTCAATCATGTTTGTCTGTGATAGACTCCGTTAAGCGAGTCTAGTGTATGAGTCTCAGTTTGTGCTCTTATTTCAGGCAAAGTTCAACACTGCAGGCGTACGGGTAGGTTAGTCCCACTCGCTGGGCCCCTTCTCCAGCTACCCCCTAACTCATCCCTCACAATACCCGCGACTAACTAATGCCCTGGTCGGGGAGACCCTGTGATAAGAAGGATAATGGCAGTCTGCATTTCTCAGTCAGAATAGAATCATGTGGTGGTCTAGTAATATTAAGGCTTTGTCAAGGTAATTGCAGTAACAGTTTTTAAAATACAACCATCTCTGACTACCAACACTGCACATACAGTCTGACCCTGCCAAGCCTGACGCCGTGTTGTCCATTGTCACACCTGACAACCGTAACAGTCCTTTCTGTCCATTGTCCCACCTGACAACCCTAACAGTCCTCTCTGTACTTTGTCACACCTGATGACCCTAACAGTCCTCTCTATACTTTGTCACACCTGACGACCGTAACAGTCCTCTCTGTACTTTGTCACATCTGACAACGCTTACAGTCTTCTCTGTACTTTGTACACTTTACGACCATAACAATCCTCTCTGTTCTTTGTCACATCTGACAACCTTACCAGTCCTCTCTGTACTTTGTCACACCTGACAACCCTAACAGTCCTCTCTGTACTTTGTCACACTTGACAACCCTAACAGTGCTCTCTGAACTTTGCCACACCTGACAACCCTAACAGTGCTCTCTGAACTTTGCCACACCTGACAACCCTAACAGCCCTCTCTGTACTTTGTCACACCTGACAACCCTAACAGTCCTCTCTGTACTTTGTCACACTTGACAACCCTAACAGTGCTCTCTGAACTTTGCCACACCTGACAACCCTAACAGTCCTCTCTGTACTTTGTCACACTTGACGACCCTAACAGTCCTCTCTGTACATTGTCACACTTGACAACCCTAACAGTGCTCTCTGAACTTTGCCACACCTGACAACCCTAACAGCCCTCTCTGTATTTTGTCACATCTGACAACCCTAACAGTCCTCTCTGTACTTTGTCACACCTGACAACCCTAACAGTCCTCTCTGCACTTTGTCACACTTGACGACCCTAAGAGTCCTTTCTGTACTTTGTCACACCTGACAACCCTAACAGTTCTCTCTGTACTTTGTCACATCTGACGACCCTAACAGTCCTCTCTGTACTTTGTCACACTTGACGACCCTAACAGTCCTCTCTGTACTTTGCCACACTTGACGACCCTAACATTCCTCTCTGTACTTTGTCCCACCTGACAACCCTAACAGTCCTCTCTGTACTTTGTCACATCTGACAACCCTAACAGTCCTCTCTGTACTTTGTCACACTTGACGACCCTAACAGTCCTCTCTGTACTTTGCCACACTTGACGACCCTAACATTCCTCTCTGTACTTTGTCCCACCTGACAACCCTAACAGTCCTCTCTGTACTTTGTCCCACCTGACAACCCTAACAGTCCTCTCTGTACTTTGTCACATCTGACAACCCTAACAGTCCTCTCTGTACTTTGTCACATCTGACGACCCTAACAGTCGTCTCTGTACTTTGTCACACTTGACAACCCTAATAGTCCTGTCTGAAATTTGCCACACCTGACAACCCTAACAGCCCTCTCTGTACTTTGTCACATCTGACAACCCTAACAGTCCTCTCTGTACTTTGTCACACCTGACAACCCTAACAGTTCTCTCTGTACTTTGTCACATCTGACGACCCTAACAGTCCTCTCTGTACTTTGTCACACTTGACGACCCTAACAGTCCTCTCTGTACTTTGCCACACTTGACGACCCTAACATTCCTCTCTGTACTTTGTCTCACCTGACAACCCTAACAGTCCTCTCTGTACTTTGTCACATCTGACAACCCTAACAGTCCTCTCTGTACTTTGTCACATCTGACGACCCTAACAGTCGTCTCTGTACTTTGTCACACTTGACAACCCTAATAGTCCTCTCTGAAATTTGCCACACCTGACAACCCTAACAGCCCTCTCTGTACTTTGTCACATCTGACAACCCTAACAGTCCTCTCTGTACTTTGTCACACCTGACAACCCTAACAGTCCTCTCTGTACTTTGTCACATCTGACGACCCTAACAGTCGTCTCTGTACTTTGTCACACTTGACAACCCCAATAGTCCTCTCTGAACTTTGCCACATCTGACAACCCTAACAGCCCTCTCTGTACTTTGTCACATCTGACAACCCTAACAGTCCTCTCTGTACTTTGTCACACCTGACAACCCTAACAGTCCTCTCTGCACTTTGTCACACTTGATGACCCTAAGAGTCCTTTCTGTACTTTGTCACATCTGACAACCCTAACAGTCCTTTCTGCACTTTGTCACACTTGACGACCCTAACATTCCTCTCTGTACTTTGCCATACTTTAGGACTGTAACACTTCTCTCTGTATTTTGTTACACCTGACAATGCTAACAGTCCTCTATATACTTTGCCACACTTGACGACCCTAACAGTCCTCTCTGTACTTTGTCACACCTGATAAAACTAATAGTGCTCTCTGTACTTTGTCACACCTGATAAAACTAATAGTGCTCTCTGTACTTTTCCGCACTTGAAGACTGTAACATTTACAGTTCTCTCTGTACTTTGCCAAAATTGATGACCCTACAGTCCTCTCTGCTTTGCCACAGTTGACAACCCTAACTGTGCTCTCTGTGCTCTGCCGCAGTTGATGACCCTAACATTTCTCTCTGTGCTTTGTCACACCCAATGACCCTAATAGTTCTCTCTGTACTTTGCAGCACTTGATGATCCTAACAGTCCTCTCTCTACCTTGTCACACCAGACAACCCTAGCAGTTCTCTCTGTACTTTTTCACTTTTGATGACCCAAACATACCTCTCTGTGCTTTGCTACACCTGACGACCCAAACAGTCCTCTCTGTGCTTTGTCACACTTGAGGATCCTAACAGTCCTCTCTGTACTTTGCCACACCTGACAATTCAAGTGACACTCTCTGCATCTTGTCCCACCTGATAACTCGAATAACCCTCTCTGTACATTGTCAAGCCTACCAACTTAAATAACCTCCAAAACTTGTTGCAGCTTACAGCTCTAGCAACTCTTTCAAAACCTGACCACGATTTCCCCAGCTTGCCCTCCACTAAGGGTGAGATGTTTGCCTGCACAGGTTCCTTCATCAGGGTTGCAACAGGTCAGAGAAAAATAAGGGAAATCTGGTTCACAAGCTCAATGAAATGTAAATTTGGAATTTGTCAGGGAAAGTCTTCTTTGTTCAAGGTTAGAAAAAAAATATTAAGAAAGTAACGCATACCACATATACTAAATATGCACATGGAAACCCCTATGTGCAAAACTAGGAGTCAAATGTTGGGGGGAGACTGAAAATTCCATTTGTGTTTCTCTGCTGGATTTTCTCTGCTTCTTGATTGGGTTTGACACAACATGGCCCCAAAGGGAAAGGCAGCTTTTTGAATTGATAGATCCACAGGTTATCGCCGGCTCCAGGTGACTGTTTGACAAGTGTTTGATTACCATGAAGTAGGAGGGGCTGGGCGCCAGCATGTCAGTCTCAGTGTGTGTGTGTATTTGTGTATGCTGGACCTGGCTGGTAGGGGTGTGGTACCAGCCTGTGTGAGGAGGTGGTCCAGGTCTTAGGCGCACCAGTGGCCTCTGACTGGGAATAGGCACAGGACACTACAGCCAACTCCTCGGCTGACGCCTCATGGACATCATGTCTGATGTCTCGGCTAACACCACAGCCAATGTTGACCAAGGCAGGGGCCAATTCGCCTTATTACCGTTCCCCATTTGCGGTTTTAGAGCAGTTTCCAGTCATATGCTGGTAGTGCTAAGATTTTTTGGAACGTCTCTGACAATCACAATTCTTGCTACTTAAGGTAAAATGGGTTTTTGGTGACACAACAAATGTCTGATCTATCAAATACTGAAAAATGAATACCTAATCGCCAGCAATTTTTGAGATATTGAGGAGAGAAGGTTGCCACGAGTGTTATAGAATAGGCCGGAGACTGCTTTGACCCTGGAGTGTCACGCCCATACTGGCAGACAGTAATACGGAGAATAGTGGTAAGGCTGATTTTATAGCTGACAGTGGTAGGCCAATGGTATGGCCGATAGTTGTTGGCTGACCCCAAAGACAATAGTTGTCCAGGCTGACAGTTGTCATTCACCGGAGCCCTGTCCCAACTAGAGTCATCATCCACGGCTAGCTCAAGGTGAAGATCCCACACACCAGAGAGAGGGAGGGATGTATGCTCTCCACTCATAGTTCACTAACTGTAAGATAATAAATGTTTGTAACCTTGAAAAGTCATACTGGCATCCCCAACCCAGTTTCTGCGAAACATTTTCAGATGTCTAGTTGGTTTAAACATGGATTTGTTATCAGATACTTGGTACAACTGTCAATGATTATTTAATTTCTGTCTTTAATGATGTCTGGGACATTCATTTAGGCGATAGACATATATTTTGATGCCATGAAAGTAATAACTTTTAATTTTGTTATTGAATTCATTCATCTTGTAATGTAACTATATTTATGATACACAAAAATAAATTCTATGAACGAGTTTGATATAGAACTGTTCCATTATGATTTAAAAACTTTTATTTTCTCCACAGATACAACAAAAGGTAGGGCAATTCTGCATGGCGGTATTAGGTTTTGTTTTATGCTAACTGTTGTTATAAAAAGTGAATAATGCACATAAGAAAGTCCTGCACCTGCTGAGCCCCTAACTCTAGCCCTTAGGACTCCATGAAGAAGGGGAAACCTTTCTCTTCTCCTTAAAGAGAAAGAGTCTAGGTGTATGGGGCGGTGGCCATGAAACACAAATAACACAATTGGCATCACTTACCTCTACTTCAATTGCAGACACAGGATTTTGTTAAAGAATAACACCAGTTGTTAACCTTATCTTTGATGGGCTTATTGCATCCGAAACTTAACTTCTGTAAAGGGGGTGTAGATGGGGGGGGGGGTCCCATGTCGCCGTGTCGAATTTAAGAAATCATGATGTCGCCCTGTCGATCTTAAAGGGAACCTTGCACATAAGTACAGGAAAGTTATTTTGAAATGAAATCGATGAAACATGTCCTTTACATTGGTCATTTTTAATCTGATAAAAACCTGTTTAAAAAAATCCATTTTTTGACACAATTAGGGGACATTGAAAAACTTGCAATTTCTTTCATTTTTTAAGGGAAATCCCCAAATTTGTGACGTCACACGGTGAGTTATTGGGGAATCCCATGTATCCATCAAAGGGAATCCCTCACTCTCAAAAATGTATGAAAAGGAAATTGAGGTTGGGCATAATATACCTTTATTTAGGCCCGCACATGTCATTATTAATTCTATTTTTTACTACCCTAACCTTATTCAATACCCTGGGATTCCCAAGTTATTATGAAAGGGAATTCCCATTATTATGACGTAGCAAGGACAGTAATGAAATCCCAGAATCTGGGAAATTCTCAAATATAATTTTCTTTCTTCATTTATTCTTTAATATCTCGATATTTTGCATTTTTTTCACTTGTTATATTTTTAGGACATAAAACTGAAGTGAAAGGCACAAAAAGTGGAGACTTGTAAATTTATGTGCAAGGAACCCTTTAAGGAATCATGATGTCGCCCTGTTGAATTTAAGGAATCATGATGTCGCCCTGTCGAATTTAAGGAATCATGATGTCGCATGTCCTTAGGCCAAAAAAGGGCCATGTCGCCCTGTCGATTTTAGGGGTCTACACCCATTGTAAACCAAGTTTAGTAATCCAAGTAGTTAATGGGGCCCAAACCAGTCGAACTCAGAAAAACTATATGATTTGTGAAGACAATCTGTGGATGCTCGTAATACCATCATCAAAAAGTACATCCAGAGTAGTGTACATATATTTCCAATGGTGTCATTAAATATACTGTTATAAGCAGGGATGTTAGTTTTCAGATTTTTGTCAGACTTTTGCCTGAATTCCGGGTTTCCACCCGTGGCTAATGAAGTGGCCAAATTAATTCTCCTGTTGAAATAACCAATACAATTTGTTAAATTTTGATTTAAGCTGTTGAAATTAGCCTGTTGGCTTAGCTGCTGTCGACGGTTTGTGATTTCTACAAATGGTACAAAAAGAAATTGAAATAGGCCCTTAAAGCTTTAAGTTTAACAAAACTGAATGATGTATTGAAATCTACCTTCCTCTCAAGAGGCATACTCACAGGGCAACTTTCTCAGATTGGGCCAACAAGTCTGCTCTAGAATCGCCAGGCGCCTGGATTCTGTTGGGTGAAGAATGTCGCAGTTATCAGTGTGTGCATACGCCTTGCCCATTAGGAATTGGCCATCGGGAGTTTGAGCACCAATTCATACAAAGCATGTTTGATAATTGGAAGCCGATCACTGAGTCGACCCATGCCATGGGCTCCAAAAACAGTCTGGCTCAAAATTGTGCTATTGGGTGTAGGGATTTACTATCAAGTACTAACTTAGCATGTAGTGTATGATCATTTAATATAACCCTACTTGTAGTAAATTCAAATTTATCAATGGGCTGTCAGCATCACGACTTGTCAGCATTTGACAGTTCCATTAACACCTGTCCAGTATCAATGTACCAATTGATGTGTCATTTTGGTAGACCTATACCTACTGAAGTATTAGAAAGTATTACATATAAGGCCCCTGCAGTATGTCCTAGACATCATAACACTCCAGGTAACACGACTAATATCAATATAAATAGTATTACAGTAAGTTTTTTTTAATTGTTTTTAAAATGAGTGTTGACTTCATATTTTCTAATTTACAATATCAATTTTGTAATTTTACAGTATTTGAATCTTTCCTGGACAGTAAAATGCACTGTATAACATTAACTTTTTCCTGAATATGTTGGGGTGAGGGATGAGAACGGTGGTCCCTTGTGGGGTAGGGTGGGGTGTATTGGGGTGAGGGGTGAGAACGGTGGTCCCTTGTGGGGTGTGTTGGGGTGAGGGGTGAGAACGGTGGTCCCTTGTGGGGTACGTTGGGGTACGTTGGGGTGAGGGGTGAGGACGGTGGTCCCTTGTGGGGAAGGGTGGGGTACGTTGGGGTGAGGGGTGAGAACGGTGGCCCCTCGTGGGGTAGGGTGGGGTGTATTGGGGTGAGGGGTGAGAACGGTGGCCCCTTGTGGGGTAGGGTGGGGTACGTTGGGGTGAGAACGGTGGCCCCTTGTGGGGTAGGGTGTGGTACGTTGGGGTGAGGGGTGAGAACGGTGGTCCCTTGTGGGGTAGGGTGTGGTACGTTGGGGTGAGGGGTGAGAACGGTGGTCCCTTGTGGGGTAGGGTGTGGTACGTTGGGGTGAGGGGTGAGAAAGGTGGCCCCTTGTCGGGTGTGTTGGGGTGAGGGGTGAGAACGGTGGTCCCTTGTGGGGTACGTTGGGGTACGTTGGGGTGAGGGGTGAGGACGGTGGTCCCTTGTGGGAAAGGGTGGGGTACGTTGGGGTGAGGGGTGAGAACGGTGGCCCCTCGTGGGGTAGGGTGGGGTGTATTGGGGTGAGGGGTGAGAACGGTGGCCCCTTGTGGGGTAGGGTGGGGTACGTTGGGGTGAGAACGGTGGCCCCTTGTGGGGTAGGGTGTGGTACGTTGGGGTGAGGGGTGAGAACGGTGGTCCCTTGTGGGGTAGGGTGTGGTACGTTGGGGTGAGGGGTGAGAAAGGTGGCCCCTTGTGGGGTGTGTTGGGGTGAGGGGTGAGAACGGTGGTCCCTTGTGGGGTACGGTGGGGTACGTTGGGGTGAGGGGTGAGGACGGTGGTCCCTTGTGGGGAAGGGTGGGGTACGTTGGGGTGAGGGGTGAGAACGGTGGCCCCTCGTGGAGTAGGGTGGGGTGTATTGGGGTGAGGGGTGAGAACGGTGGCCCCTTGTGGGGTAGGGTGGTATACGTTGGGGTGAGAACGGTGGCCCCTCGTGGGATAGGGTGGGGTAGGTTGGGGTGAGGGGTGAGGACGGTGGTCCCTTGTGGGGTAGGGTGGGGTACGTTGGGGTGAGGGTGAGGACGGTGGTCCCTTGTGGGGTAGGGTGGGGTACGATGGGGTGAGGGGTGAGAACGGTGGCCCCTTACGGGGTAGGGTGTGGTACATTGGGGTGAGGTGAGAACGGTGGCCCCTTGTGGGGTAGGGTGGGGTACGTTGGGGTGGGGTGTGAGAACGGTGGCCCCTTGATGGGTAGGCTGGGGTGTGTTGGTGTGAGGAAATTGCTTGTGCCACCTAAAAATAATGACAGCAATCTGACCTACTGCATAGTTGAATATAGCCTTAACCACCTTTGTCAGTAACTGCCCAGAGCCCAGTAACTTGCCCTTAGGTATTGACTAACCCCTTCCCAGTGTCTGTCCTTAGGCAGTGACTCTGACCCCTTCCATTGACTAATCTTGTGACTTTTTGCAGGTGTTCTTCAACTGTAGCTGCCTCCAGACGTCAGTGGACCCGCGGCCTATTCCCATCGAGGGGCGCATGGTGGCTGCTGCTGCCCTGGAGGGCAAGTGTCAAAGTGACTGTCAGCTATTGGCCCTTTTCCTGCCCGCGTTTGCCCTCGTCATACTCACTACTTTCTGCACCTCCATGCCTGCCCTGTCAGCAACACTACGCTGCGTACCAGACAGGCAGAGGTCCTTTGCGCTGGGTATTCAGTGGATCTTGGTCAGATGTTTGGGTAGGTGTTGATATTTTCCTCCCGATTTTGGTGATTAAAACAGTTTTATTCATGGTCTGTTCATCAAAGTAGTCTATCTTTAAAGGCAATGTTTTATTCTGGGCCAAAGTTTGCCGTGATGGTAGAAGTTGCTAAGTTTGTCCTAGGGGACAGATAGGACTGGTTCGAGCTGCCACTGGTGCCAGCCTGCTCCTGTTCATTCTCATAGGCTTAAAAGGCATGAGGGTACAAGCAAGGCTTTCATAGGCAGTTCCATTTCCCTTTCCTGTTAGAAAACAAAGGAATTCTGGGAGCTCTGAAAGTTGTGCAATGCATTCTGGGGTTCTGGTTCATTGCATCTGACAAGCAGACAGTGATGCTTAGCAGATGACACTTTGTATTTATGAATAAATGTAGTTAGGTACAGGTATAAGCTACAGGTTCCTAGAGATAGAGGTTCCTGGAGTTATGTGCTTTCTGGATATGTTTCCCAGATATGCTTTCAGGATTGGTTTCTGGATTTGCATTCCGGATTTGTCTAGAGCTCGGCTACTGGAGTTACAGGTTCCTGAAGTTATATGCTTTCTGGATATGCTTTCCATGTAAGCTTTCAAAATTGGCTTTCTGGATTTGCATTCCAGATTCGCCGGAGTTACAGGTTCCTGGAGTTACACACTTTCCAGATGCATTTTCTGGATGTGTTTTCCAGATGCGTTTTCTGGATGCGTTTCCCGGATGCCCTTTCCAGATGCCCTTTCCGGATTCGCATTCTGGAAATGTTCCGATTTGCATTCCGGGTTCGCATTCTGGATTTGTATTCTAGATTTGCATTCTGGATTGGCATTCTGGATTTTGCATTCCAGGATTGGCATTCTGGATTGGCATTCCGGATTGGCATTGAGATACTTTACAGTTAGTAGGGTGAGGGGCATAGTCAGGGGGTGTTAGTTGCATTGTTTTCTGTTGAGGGGTTTTCTGATGTATTATGAACATTGAAAGGTCTTTTTTCTTTTAGTATTTTGTACAACTTTAATTTGCTTTAAGATTCTGTATACTTAAAATCCAAACATAGATTACCTATTTACTTCTAAGATTTGTATGGGCCCAGGTCTCAATTATTGTAAATGATTGATAAGTTTGCTATTTTTACCATCATTGCCTCCCTTACTTGTTTTTTGTCTATATAGTTTCAGTAAATTTACACATATTTAAGAAAAAGAAATGGCCCTCCCACATGCATAGAAATACATGTGGGTGTGCAAGGACGATGCAAGGACTAAACTTTTATTCACTTAAAAAGTCACACTGTACAATTGGCCTTATTCCAGTAGAAAATCTTCAGTTCCCTGAGGTACAGTCTCATGAATTGCATAGACATTGCTATTTTCTTGCTAGATATATTTCTTATTGATATACTGCTAGCATTTTTCTTTTCAGAATCTCATTTATGGTCTGTTTTTAGGGTATAGTATGTAATGTTACAAATGTGTCTAATTGTTTGCAGGAGCGATTCCAGCCCCCATTTTCTTCGGTGCGATGATTGATCGTACATGTCGCCTTTGGCAGAAGACATGCAGTGACCGGGGCTCGTGTCTCTTCTATGACAACAACACCATGGGGCGGTACCTCTTGGCCATGGTGGTCTGTGGCAAAGGAGTGGCCTTCATGTTCTTCATGCTGGCGGGTGCTCTCTACCGCCCCCCGCCCAAGAAGACACAGCTCTCCGTCATGCCAGAAGAAGCCATGTCAAGTAACACCACTGTTCAGATGTTCCTCAAAGACAACAAAGTGCCTGTAGACAACCAACCCCCCGGCCCAACCTCCACAGCCGCTGCCCATGCTACAATCCTCCCTGCCAAAACCACTGTAGCAACCGCTGCTACTAAACAGTCCATCTCCAATTTACAGGCACGGTACCAGCAGCTAGCACAGTGACAGCAGTACGGCGGGTGAGTGCGGAACACAGGATATTGTGGGAAGATTGAGCCTTTTATTTTGTGTAGCTCAGCCTCAAGGAGACAATGTGGTAACCATGAGTACCAGCATAGTGCAGGAGGGACTGGACTGGTCCAGACAGAATGTTCCCTATGGTTGAAACTACCACTAGATTGTCCAAGGAACAAATCAGGTCGACCGTGTAATGTAGGCGCCCAAAGTCACCAAATAACTCCTCTTGGAAGAGGAAGGCTATCAGCAGCAGTATTTGAATAACTAATCTCTTTAGTATTAACCTACTGTAAAACTTAGTGATTCAGTAGGCTCCTTTGTACGCCCTAAGACTTCAACTCGTGAACCAACCTCAAATCAAATACATCCACAGAAGTCCTGTTCAGGATTTCAACTCCTGTCAGTTGAGACAACCCCTTGTACACTACACCCCGCTAGGCGGTCAGCAGGGAGAAATGGTTAAAAATAATTGAAAAGAAAAATGTGTTAAGGATAGACAACAGTTGATAAAGGTTATTGTTGCCAAATTCCTCTCACTTCTCAAGTATACACAAAACTACATTACGTATCTTGAAAAAGCAAATCAAGAATCCTGAGTATTGACACAAAACTTAGAATTGATGTGGAAGAATAGAAAGTCTCACAAAATAGTCCATGGGTAGACTTGGAAATTAGAAAAGATATACAGAATGATTAAGCGGAAAAGAAAGTTGCCTCTACCTATTTTTTTCACATAAAATATATACTAGGACCTGAATAGATGCCTCCCTACTTTCAAGCCTAACAATTAAAAAAAATTAAATATGATATGGACATAAATAATATTCATGTAAAAAAGAATACTAATTGGATGTATTTTATAACATCACATATTCGTACCTCGTTGTAACTTGATTTTTGATTATTAGAAAATTAGGAAGTATGGCCTTTCACCTGATGTAATAGCATTGTACTGTATTTAGCATCATTATTGACCAAAGTAAGTTAGTGCAGTCCTCCCTGTCTTCTGTTGTATATCCTTAACTTAGATCTTGTTTGCAAGAAATGTTGCTTTATTATAGATTTAGCAAATCAATATAAGTTGTGTCTATGTGATATACGTCTCACAACCACAGCGGTCGCCTACGTTACATTGACCCGCCTGTATATTTGAAGTCCCAGTAAGTCGTTGGACGCAGACCTACAGCCGATCCATCTTAGATTGTGATGACATTGTTGACTTAACCTGTATATTTTATCTATAGCGTTATTTGCAGGGGCTGCATATATATATACACATGTTATATGATATATATTATTTATTATGTATACTGTTGTAAATAGCAAAGAAAGTATCACAAGTCTGGAGCTATTTTCTTTTTATAAAGAGATATGCTTTATTATATATACAGATATATTTATGTAGGTATGAATCTCAAGCTACTTGCAGCAGTCCAGGTGAGGCTGTTCATGTAGATGATGTACGATTTCCTGTAGGGAAGTTTATTCCTGGTCAGTGCGGAAACATATTTTGTGGCCACCAATCCGTATAGTGTCACAACAAGTTCATAGTTGGTAAAAAAAAAAAAAAAAAAATCCAGGCCGAACTCTGCCATTAGTATTGGTTTAAGCGCAATAATCAGAGATGCCATTTTCCCTTCTTTATATGCATTTCTGTATTATGTTTGCTTCAACAACAGAAGACAGTGAACATTATATTTGAATTTAGGTAACAGAAAAATGTGTTACTTTTTCAGTACACGATTCAGAGCCTCACTGTTAAAGAGTGGAATATCTCAGTTTCTTCCTTCCTGAAATACGGAAATATGGTGTTTTGTGTTTTCCATGTTAAAAAAGTGGCATCTCTGATTATTAGCAAGTAAGGTTCTCACATGAGCGTGGATCCACTGAGGGCATCAAGTACAGACTGGTCACCCAGCGTGTTGACCAGCTCGTTTATCTGAGGTGAGTGAGTAGGGTTCGGTCCGGCGGCTGTAACCGTCGACAGGTCCCTGACCAGTAAGTTACTCTCAGAGAGTTGTTGCATGTTCGATATAGACTTAACCCTCCTGTTAGAAGTCTTTGTAGGTTTGTTAGCTTGTTGCACTTGATGTTATCTCAGACAGAAAACTAACAAGTTATGAAACTGTTTAAATGCATCACTTATATATAGAGAAAGGAAATAATTCGAGCTATTAATAGGAGCTCAAAGATAATGCCCAGTTGCCATGGTAACTCCTGCACTCCTATGTTCCGTTGAGGTGAGTGTGTTTAGAGAGGCTCTACGGAGGTCTCCTGTCCTCCTGCAATGCCGGGTGCAATGCTAAGACATTATGGGCTTCTCATGATTGGTTACCATGGCAACTGTTTAGACTGCTCAGGTACTTAGAGGGTAGGACCGTCTTGTGACTGTAGGTCCAGTCAGACAGGGCTTAGACGTACAAACTAAACTATAGTAGTTTCAAGTTGCCACTTCCCAGTGACGACAGACGTAGTCCCTTTCCGTGGTCATCACTTTATCGACATGTTGAGGTGGTAGCTGTACTTGGAGTGTTCCCTCTACACTCCCTCGTTCTGTGTCTGTGTGCTCTAACGACCCCCTCCATGTCGCGTATAACAGTATTGCCCGGCCACGTGCTGCTGTCCTGCGGGGAGCGGTGCTACGCCAACATGATGTGCCAATTAGCTACAGTAGA
Organism: Lepidonotus clava; assembly: GCA_936440205.1. Lineage (NCBI taxonomy): Eukaryota > Metazoa > Annelida > Polychaeta > Phyllodocida > Polynoidae > Lepidonotus > Lepidonotus clava. The sequence continues at coordinate 5,842,182 of OW387138.1, forward strand.
CGCTGAACACCCTGCCAGCCTAGAAAACCAACTACTGTAGACCACTGATTTAACACAATCTACAGAGAGTAATCAATGGTAAACCAGAGATATAGCACAAATACTGACAATACCTTACTTCTTACTTTATCACCCACATGGCAAGAAGAACCTTAGGGGTCGTCCTTGGGTGCCTGTACGACCCATTGGGATCGTATGTACCTCAGGCTTCGCCCTCAGTGCGTGACAATCCCCTATGGGTCATACAACCACCCTCTGACAACCCCCGCGGTTCGTCTTATATTAGTAGACCACTGATTTTCCACAAACTACAAAAGGTAAACAATGGTAAATACGTGATTTAACACAAAATAGACAAAAGACTACCTAGACCAGAAACCCCAGAGACCAATACAAATTTCGGTAACTACAGAAACCCCACAATCTTAATACATGTACAATTTTTTGTAACTACCTTTTTTTTTTTTTTTGGTAACTACAGCAACCCTCAAGCTACATACAAATTATAGTAGACCACAGAAGCCCCACAAAGTACAGACAATAAGCTAAGGTAGACTGCAGATACCTACTAATCATCAAACTACAGTAGATTATGAACACCACAGAAACTGTCCTAACAATAGGGGTCTTACAGGATAGGAGGACATTGAGGTGTGTGTCTTTGTTTTACCCTCGCTGGGCGTAGGTCCAGAGAATGTCCTACAGGTTCTCTTATTTTCAGAGTGACAACTAAAAGACTGGTCTAGTTCATAGTCCAGTCCTCGTGTCTAGAGGGATGTAGAAGTGTTCCACTTGTTGAGGGCAGACAAGACAGTCGCAGAATTACCTGTATTTGTAATATCTTGCTTTGTATTTATTTGATTGTGTAATACGATATAAATTACCTATGTAAAAATATGTATGAATATATGTGGATATATATTCACAGATGTACACATATATATGCATACATTTTTATCTATATAATACACCTAAGACAGTAGATATATAATATTGGATTTGCTGACTTATTTTTTGAACATGGATGTCTCTGTTGCTCTCTGATGGACACCCGTTGATTTGTTAAGGGCACTTATCATCACGACCTGGGAACTGAATTTATATGGATTATTCTTACACAAAAAACAAAGGGTATGTGACTATTCATAATCAATATCTAACCCTGAAGACTTTTAACCAGTGTTTGTGAAAAGACTTAAAATGCCAGACAACGTACGATCATGTCCGATGGATTTGGAGAAAACGTTTGTCCAACGAACATCCATGAAAATATGCTATTGATAAACACAATGTCCTAAAGTATTCACAAAAATGTCGGATATAAAGCTTACAAACATCGACCAAATGTCCGGCAAATCAAAAAAATATTCACAATGACTGCTAAACCCAAGTCTATCCACAATGTTATGCAATTGACATATCCGTGTTCATGAAATAAGTGCACAATTTGATAAACTGGTTTCCTAAATATCATATTTTCCATTTTAGAACATCTTGTAATAAAGTGAGTGTGCTAGGATTGTGAGAGCACTCGGCTTACTTGGCCATACATTCAAGGTTTGTAAAGTACAGATTAGAAGATGTGCCTGTACTTGTATTTTCCAAAGATGTTTGTTTCATTCGACCAACCTCTATTGTTCTTTCACGTTTCATTCTGTCAGTTTGTATAGGGATTTAAGATGCAAAATCGTCATTAAATGTCAATGGCCTGCCAAATCTGTGATCAGGGGAGCCGACATCGAGCCAGTGTAGGACTAGAGTCTGTTCAGCGCAGGTTTGTGGTAGTCATTGTTGTTTTATGTTCTTCAGACCACATGCTGATGCCAAAAGTTATTTGAAATAAAAACCATTGCCAAAATGTTGTAAATGGAGAGGTTATTTCCTGTTTAGCGGTTCGCTGGTTAAAGATCCAGAGACACGATCTGAGCTAATGTTCAAAAGGCAATATAGTTGTAGAATATGATAAATGACATATTTTGATATAGGTAAGGGCTTTCAGTGGTGCAGCTACGCGACAGGACACCCCCTACTAACACCTGTATACTGCCAGCCAGGTGTTACTGCTGAGATTCACGCACCTGACCGCTGGCCATGTTGTGACGTCACAAGATGCCTTGATAGTGTAGCAAAGTGCGTGTATATATAATGCAGTCATGGATTTAATGGGGGGCATGTTTTTTTGCTAAAATTTAGATATATGCATATATGTATGCATCATGCATGCATGTATGTATTTAAATGTATAATCAGAGATGCCACTCTTAAAACATGAAAGTACAGAACATAATGAAACCACATTTCCGTATTTCAATGCGGAAATAACTAAGGCAGCCCATTCTTCTCAATTTGCTTTCACTATTAAATGTAATCCAGACTCACATGACAACAGAGAAATAGAGACTAGGAGGAGAGCTGGGATTTTACTGGAGGTGCCGAAATATTCTCATTTCAAGGTAGTAAAAAACCTGAAATATCGTGCTATTACAGAATGGAATAAACTAGATCAAAAGTGCCATTGATTTAATTGATCAAGTTTGGTGCTGTAGGCACCTATGGGCCGGTGTATTCCAAGATCCAATGTAGGGGGCTTAGGCCTAAAAAAAAAGATTTATTTTGGTAGGTCTGATCTGACACTATAGTGACAATGTGAAAAAATATTTTCTTTCAAGCCTATAGGTCAAACATTGACTCAGGCCTAAGAGGGTATGTACGTCTTATACAAATCAGATTTAATATTTTGATGGTAGGTCTGAAAAAATGACACTATAGTGACAATTTCTCAAATCTTTTAATCTGTGACACTGACAGCACCGGAGAACTTATTGACAGTGTGACGCCTATGTTTTAACATTGAATAGTGACAATTTCTCAAATCTTTTAATCTGTGACACTGACAGCACCGGAGAACTTATTGACAGTGTGACGCCTATGTTTTAACATTGAATGGATATGATTCAGACACTGACAGTGACTTAGGCCTAGACATATCAGAACTCAGATTTAATATTTCGATGGTAGGTCTGGAAAAATGACACTATAGTGACAATTTCTCAAATCTTTTAATCTTTGGATCATAAATAATTGCTTTCGGAGCCTCCATAATACATTGACAGTGTCGGAGGGGGCTTAGGCCTAGCCTATCTGAGTCTGAGTCCAGTCATTTTTTCATACCATCTGTAAAATATTATTGCAAGCGTTTCCAGGCCCCAATATTCAAACCATATGATATATAGGACCCTGATATATAGGAGAACATAGATATATACATGGCTTTCATTTTGATAGGCCTAATAAGGTCTAAATAATTATTTTTCAGATTGCCAGTGTCGAATGCCCGAGAGGCTGAGTCCAGCAGCTTGTCTAGGCGGCTATCATTTGAACTGCTGGAAAAGATATATGTACCTACCTGTATAACCTGAGTCCTGAATGCTTCCGAATACTTAAATCCTCCTCAATTATTGGGTTTAGTCCAATGTCATCCTGGTTTCCTGATTTCAATGTATCGATGCAGGCGTGAACCCGGCCATCCGGGTGACGCCATCTTCATCTTGTCAAGCCTGAGCCTCCACGTGTCCGATTGATCCAATGTTTTGCCTTCGATACGAACGCATGAATCACGCATGAATTGTCAATGCGTTGTATGCGTTTAAGGGAGTCCAGACGTCCAAAATATATATATTGAAAGCATCAGATACCGCGGTAATCCAGGCTAGAAAGAGAGAGCCTTCCGCCGAAACGTCCGAGCGGGGCACTTGCACCGGCCGGTGTGAGGTCTGACCTGGATTGTTCACCGGGTCGCCGCGACGGAATATCAAGAAAATAGTGCGATGCATTTTCGCGTTTAGACGCGTTATTTCGCAATCTTTGGTTTTCTAGACTTTGACATGATCATCTATGTATCCAAATGTACCTCTGTATATATATTTGACCCGTAAGAACGACCGATTTCATGGTGAAATAGGCATGCAAATTTGTTGAATATTCATAGATTGACCCAGATCCCTTCTTCTCCGATTGAAAGCGGGTCACGGAGAATGCCGAAGATACCCGAGTACCGCCGATGTAACCGACTTTTATTTCGCGCTAATATACCTAATTTGACCAATTTGGAACGAATTTCTCCATTCCTGCTTGTTCTATAGATCACAATTGATATTAATATAAGCCCAAATAAGCCCAAATGCTTGGATTTAAGCCCAGAATTGGTCGCCAAAATGTCGTGCATCGACCCGGCGCTCCGGGGGGTCCTTTCAACAAAGTGACTCTAAGTACTCTTCACGAAAGTCTATGTCTTAGTGGGCGGCGAGCGCGCCAGATTCAAAAGACCAGAACCGACTTGAAAGTCTAACTGGCTCACCGGCCCACAATTAACAGTCCCTATTTCTCTCATCAATGAGAAAAGAAAGTTCAAAAACAGTGTAAGGAATATGATCAGGAATCCATACTCTAAGTTATAATAATGTTTTGGTCTGTTCATTTCATTACATTCATCTCATCTCATTTCATTTATCATGCCATATATATGGCTAGAATAGGTCGTGGGTGGAAGAACAGCTATGCTGAACCCATTTACCAAAATGATTGTTTCCTATCAGAGCTGACAGTTTTTCAGTAAGATGGCAGACATGGACATGCTACATAAGGTTTTATACCACCAAATAAAATAGCATATTCTTATTTCAAAATATTGGGAAGTGACTTCAGAACTTGTCCTCAAAGTCGCTCAAGCTCTCATACCATACACATCTCACTTTATGAAGTATAGCTTTAGAAGCCACTCTCAGTCGCAGTCTTTCACACTCTTCACACTTCACCTTGTGAGGTTACATGAAAATCCACCCAAAGTCATAGTGGTTCTCACACCTCAACGCCCCCCCCCCCCGCCCCAAACACCTTAACACATCTCCCTAACATAAATCATTGACATTTAAATTCCCGTCCTTAATGTGTAGAAACCAGGAGCATCTTCACACATCTATTCATAGGCCGCTAGAACCATGCTTTTGGTGCCAAGATTTTGACGCATGTAATTTTCAGTCTTCATAAACAGTTGGCCTAAATAATGTGAAAATGCCTTGTCAACGTGCATTTATCAACATATAGGCCTATTCCCACAAAGATTGCCAAAATAATAATGAATAAGTTCACTTTAACCCATATAGCCCTAGATGTAGATAGGCAGGGCTCGACATTAAACATTACTGGCCTGCAGGTATATTCTGAGATCCATCTGCACAATGGGCAAGTAAAGTTTAAACTCTTTATGTTGAGCCCTGATAGGCATCTTGATACGTCACTTCCGGCATGCTCGCTATATGTAGGTCATCTGGCCCTGTATTGAGACTCCACTCGTATTTTGAACATAACTTTACAATACTATGAGCCATAATTATCTAAATCATAGGGATGTATTCATATTTCTATGATAAAATATATGCTGTTGAGGAGTTATGGTCGTGTCTCTGGTGTCATCAGGTTCCGTGTTGTGTACCAGACTACGTTAGTACGTTAGCTGCAGACGGGTCTGTTCCCTGGGCAGACCGTCCCTTCTACGACATCGTGGTGCCCCATTCACCCTGGGCAATTTTTCATTTTGATCTTAAGATCGGAAGCATGAAAAACTGCTATTTGGACTACAAAATCATATAACCTTATACGTTGACAACTCCTTTGTAACCCACAAAGATATTTTCCAGAAATAATAACTCTAAATACAAGATTGCAAGTATACCTCAGATCGCAATGAAACTATGCCCACGGCGAATGGGGCTTTTATAGTACCTTTCCTGGCACTGGTCATTCTGGTCTCAACTCGCATCCAGCTCGCATTGAACATTTTCCCCTCTTTTTAAATGATCTTTAGATTGAATTTGCCATCATTAAGCCTAAAAAGAAGCAGTGAATCAGGGGTACTTCATCCCCTTGTCTAACCGATCAAGACGAGATCAGCAACTTCCGCTGAACTGTGTGGGGCCAAGGCAATGGTGTAAAAATTATTACACAAAGAAATTCTGCCAATGATTCATTTAAGAAAACTTTAAGGAAATGTTGATGCTGGTGAAAATGTGTTTCCCCGATAATTTCTATAATACAATTTGAAGGTGGTTTTGCCCTTAATGTGCTATAAAGCTCTCCATTTTCCCCACTGAAACACGACAGCGCAAATATATGGTTTATAGTATTCCCCTATGGCAGAGAAGGGAATATAATGAAACGGATATTCCCGCTGGTAAAAAGTGGAAAATAGTTATCAAACCCAAATTTTTTGGAGTGGAGATACAAAACACCCTTCAGGGGTATATTTGAGAAGTGATACTCCCCGTGAAGCCCCAGGCCTCTGGTCGGGGCTCCCCGGGACTTAGTGCGGATATCACTTCTCAAATATACAGGGATGTAAGTTAGGGTCAGTGGAAAGAATCGGAAACAGCACAAAGAAAATCTGAATACATCCTACAATGATGTGAAACGTGTTCTAAATATCAAAATTTGAATCAGAACTTTTGGGGTACTGGAGTGAAAAAATAGGAAATCCGACAAAAATCGGAAAACTTACATCCCTGAATATACCCCTAGTGGGGGATATTATAGTATCTAACACGTAGAATCAATTAAATTAGAACGAAAAAACAAACAATTGGGGAGTCTTTGGTACATCGGGCATGTTTTAACTTTCATATCATGGCTCTAATCAAACTAATTTCACGGGTAGATAACCCTAAAATCAGATCTCATATTATGGGTAAATTCATGTGGCGGCCAAATGTGGCCTTATCGAGTTAAAGGGAGCCAAAAGCAACACAAGGTCAAAATTTTGCAAATCCTATTCACTATTGAAATACATTCTGTCCACAACTTTGGTTCATAGTAAAATATGGACCATAAAAAAATGACTAAACTTTCATCAAATACAAACTTGTCCCTGTTCAATTTTGGTGACTCACCAAAATAAGTTTCTTTACCATCATTGATGTCTAAAAGCATAAATGTCAAGGGTTTTCTAGAATTCAAGTCAAGTTAATCTTCACTGTTCTTACTATACCAATAACTAAAATCAGACTCATAGAATGTATTTCTGTAGTCATTTGAGTTTGTGAAATTTGTCAACTATTATCAGAACATTGCTTTTGGTTCCCATTAAGGTGTAGGGTTGGACTGTCTTCAATTTTTGTTGTGCTCAGCTTGGAACAAACTAATCTCATAATTATACAGAACGAACTTCTGAATTATTGGTAAAGTCTTTATTAACAAAGCTCTGAAATGTTATTCATAATTTGTACTCAGTAATGGAATTTACTCATTTACTTCAATATGTTTCCCATCTGTCCCAGCACTGAGTGTAGTAGGTGTGTTCGACTCGGCCCCGGCCGGGCGGGAGGTGGCGGCTAGTCGTCCCCGGCCGGGCGGGAGGTGGCGGCTAGTCGTCCCCGGCCGGGCGGGAGGTGGCGGCTAGTCGTCCTTGGACATCTTCTCCAGCTTCTTCATCTTAGACTTGTGTCGGTCGATGGCCTCCTATAAACCACATTAACGCAATTTTTAAAGATGGTTGTTGCAAAGGGAATGGTTGAACATTTTTTTGTTATTAATTTACTTCATTTCCAAGATATTTTTTCTCTATCTCATGATATAATGAAACTTATAAATGATAAGGAAATATCAATAATGAATTTTTGAAAAAAAAAGAAGAAAAGTACTGGGCTGGAGATTAAGAATTTTGACTTTGCTGCCCATCAGGCAGGCAGACATTTAATAGGTCAAGTTTTAACTGCCTGGTAGATGTCAGAATTTACCTGCCCAAATTGAAGTTTTACCTGCCCCGGGCACCCGGGCAATGCTTAATGTTACGCCCTGAAATGTAATTATTGAGCAAAATGGCCCCCATAAGAGGCGATCATGGTAGTATATTACTTTAATCTATTTTGAATAAATGTTAATGACTGACACAGAAACTAATGCCCCTGCTCTGATTCCCTTCGTAAACACAACATGGCCTGGCCATTACATGAACATCTCATCGGAATTGTTTATCTACACTATGGGCAAAGCTGAAACTAGATATTTGATAAGTCTCATTACAGAGAAGGAGAGGCTGGAAAGGGGCTATGGGTACGTGCTGGAGAACTTTAATCATGCATGGTCTACAACGACTCCTTTTTCATTGTCCATTTGGGGTGGAGGGAAATCAGTCTTACAGATATTCTATATACATATGTACACTTAAACAAAAGCACAGGGCGGTGCATGTTGAGTGCCCTCCCCAGACCCCGGCCTTTAACCCTCAGAGGGCGGGCGGGTGTCGAGTCCTTAACGACTACGGGGTACCTGGTGCTGCTTGATCTGCGCGATGTGGTGGTCCACCTCCTGGTTGTGGTGCAGCCGGATCTCCTCCAGCTGTTCCGCTTGCTGAGATTCACAACAACGACAGCGGTGAGAACTGTGTACGCCCGACTATCACGGCACGCTTGACACTAACATCTTATCTTACCAAGTCTTACCTTGGCCCAAGGCTTGGGCAGGCTCTTCTGTTTGGTGAAACTTAACACTAAAGGAGGGCAGGTTGTGGAGAGGTGAGGGGTGGGCGCTGCCAACACACAGGGGTGGGGGTGGGGACCAGGCGGGAGCTTACATCGAACTAAGAGTTGTACACCATTGCTTGAGGATGAGGATACAGCCACAACAAACCAAATACTGAAAGCTTGAAAGATACGGAAAATGAGCATTACTAGTCTTACTGCTAAAGTCCTGAAAGCCTAGAAGTAAGTCTTAACTATGGGCAAACATGACAGACCGTTGTTGTCTCAAATTTGAGAATTCTCTAACGTTTCAATGCAGTGAATTTTGTGAAAACTTACTGCATCACGCTGATATCTACACAAGGACTTATTTGTACAATTTTAAACCAAATTCTTATTCATGCTATTTCTTTTGCTTAACCGATTTTTGGATGTGGCAGCTTCATTGGTATATGTCTGGACGTATGGGTCAAACTTATTAATTTGAGACAACAGTTTGTGGAGGTAGAGGCTGGGGAGGTGAGTAGGGTTAAGTCTACTGTGCGGTCAGGGTGCGGGTACCTTGTGTTCTCGGATCTGTTCTTCGTGGTGCTTGATCTCGTCTACTACCGACTCCTTCAGGGCCTTCAGCTGTTCGTCTTGCTGTGTTGCACGGGATGGACCAATGATTCAATGTTAGGCGAACACTTAGCGGCTAGGGTTAACTGAACATCTCTATACCAATATCTTAAGGCAGTGATCTACAATGTGACTGACCCAATTCTGAACCGATTTCGGAAATCGGTTTGACAAATATGAAACATAAATTTCCCATAAATTACGTAATTGATTACAAACTATTGATCGATTAGTTTAACCAAAAGGATATTCAGACGTTTCCAAGTAAATGAAAAAAGCAAGAAAGGGAAAGTCGCGTCATAAACCACTGGCTTTAACGTGTAATAAAGCTGAGGGTTTTTGTTACCCAACGAGTTAACATTTCATGAGAGACAACACCTCTCCCAGTGGCATCCTATAAACCATTATTGCGTATTATTTACTGTGGTGGATTGGTACAAAGCATCACATAAAACCCCATAATATTCTCTATCCAAAGCTGTACGATTTGCCTCTTTTCATCTTTTTTATATAAATTATTAGAAAGGTTTTACGAGGGCTATCAAATACATATATACCAGTTAGTTACTTTTACAAACTACAACTTTTACAAACTTTAAACTTTATATATTTCACACATACTTATATATATGTTGGGGGGGGGGGGGGGGGCAGTAGAATCCATATTAAAGGACGTAACACAAACAGCCACTGAGAGGTGTTGTCTATCATGGTTTTCCCACCACAAAATTCTTGGAATTTGTCAAAAGGTTGAGCTCCTCTTGGAAAGCTAGTCTTTGTCAATAACTTAGTTCTAGGACATGAATATTAAAATAAGGTTATGCAGACATAATTCATTTACTGAAAGTGTAGAAATTTCACTTAATTTCATCAGGTGATTGTGAAATTAATTGTTGAGTAGATTTCTACAGTGACTGATACTAGAACAAATTCACAATTGAACAATTGATGCACAATACTGACAGTACTTAACATATCAACCTAACCTAAATCTTACATTTGGTAGGTCAAGGAAAATTGACACTAGTGAAAGATTTACAAATAATCTTAGTTATATCATTTCGATGGGCTTTATATTGAGTTTAATAAAAGGGAATAGATCTTAGAAAGTAAAAGTATAAATACCTTCCTACGGAAATACTGTTCTTCTAAGGCGGCCTCGCGCTTGCCGAAGGATCCACCGGCTTCCCTGCAAAACGCAACAAACACACCTCAGGAAGAATAAACGGTACTGACTGCTGACTTATAAAACAAATTGAAGTTTTTCATACCTTACCATTTAAGGCCATATATTTTGTTGTTCTAAGTTTTATTTAAGCTTGCTTTATAGGCTATATCAGTATTGTATTTAACAGTGTAAATCTTTTTGTGAGAACTTAGCGGCGTTGTATTTTTGCTAATTCCGACATTCTGCAGCATCGAACCTCACCTGATGGTTCCTCCGGTACCGCCGCCCTGAAAAACAATTCAGAATGATGAGTGAACAGACTCAGAGTGGTTGCACATTATCCTGAGTGAAATATTAATCATCAGGGATTGCAGACACTGTAAGTGATCTGTGATTAACCAAGTAAGCATAAAAATTAAACTTCAATCAATGTATTAGTGAGCAATTTATCGGGCCTTAAATTTGAGAAATCAATTTAAGACCTTTTAGACATTTTAAGGCTTGCGTGGGAACCTTGCGCATAATATTCCACAATATAATATTTCAATGAAAACCCTTGAAATTTTGAACATATCTAAACAAATGTCATTTTGGAGGAAATTGTGTCTCAAAATGTGTTTTTCCCTCTACAATTCCGAGAAAAATAGATGTAACAAAATATAACAAAAAAAGTTTTAAAAGTGTAGTTGTAAAGGGTCCTAAAATAGCAGTGAGGAGTAAACGAGGGCCTCGGCGTACTCACCTTGCCTGAGCCCTCCCCGGACATACAGCGGGACTGGACCAGACTGAAAGAGAAGTGGAGACTGGTAAAACGACGAGAGTAATTTAATGAATGATATGCCAGTTGTTCCCTGAACACTAGTGACAACAAGTTATCTCTGATTGTCCAGACGCATGCCAAGGCCTGGTATCGATGGTGGCTACAAATTATTACCAGTACAAACGACAGGTAGGGTTTATGCATAAAAACATTGTTGCTTTCAGGTAACCCAAACTACGGGTATCCGTAAACTTGTTAACCCTAGGCCTACCGTGAAGGCATATAGGGGCCGTCCATAAATGCATTTTTTTTTCATAAAAAAAAACAAACACTGAACTATTGTTAGTGTTGATTTAAGACTGCGTGATGTGTATAATTAATTTATCCATGAGTCGTTCATCCAAGTTACTGAGCCAATCAGACTGCGCTCAAAGTTAATTCATCCATTCCCCAATAGTTCAAAAGAAATGGACGATGAGGAAGCTCTTAAAATGAAAGGGTTTTTATTGAAGTAAACATCTCATCCCGAGTCAAAGCCACAGTGAATAAGTCTCCATCAGTCCACCTCCCCATCTCCTACTCAGCGATCAACCACATTTAGAATACAAGTTGTTCCAGCACATCCTAGACCACCCTAGCGCTTAGCTCTATCACAATCCTTTGTCCGAGGTAGTTGGTATCGGTAAACTCCAGTATACTCCGCAGGAGCTGGTAGGTATAGCTCCGAGCAGCTCAGCTAACGCTGCTTACTTCCTAATAGTTACTAACTCCAGACTAAACTGACTCGCTCCCTTCCTTGCAACACCTTTTATACTGGTTAACAGGTGGCGCTAGGAGCGCAAAATACCTCTCCTTAGAAGTAGACTTGCTAGGCCTGATCCTAACTAGATTATACAATATGATAATATATTAAAAGTACTAAGCTATTAGTACAACACTTTTGCCCCCCCCCCCCAACCCTCCCCTGCATTCTTTTGCGTGTTTAAAGTTTACTAATTGTTATACAGAATTCTCAAAGGAATATGTTGTTGGTGCAGTCCATTTACACGTTGTTGGACACTAGTCTAATACTATAGTCAAAAGGTTTTTTCTCTCCCTGGGGGTATAGATTGGGGGGAGGGGGGGGGCATGTTGCGTGTTTAAGAAATGCCTCTGTCGCATGTCCTTGTCGCTTATTTAACTCCCTGTTGCATGTCAATTTTAAGAAATGGGTATGTCTCATGTCGCTAAGGTATTAACCATACCTGTCATGTTGTTAAGGCATTGTAACCTAAATAAAATCCAAGGGCCCCCACATACTAGTCTTTGTTGTTATCCATGATTTTCCAGGGGCCATTCAGGCCCCTAGCCTTTAAGGGGGCCCTTAAAAAGCAGGTCAGGCCCCCGGCTGCTGAGCCCCTTGTTATGTCCACCCCTGACTGTCCCTAGCCTAAGGCTCAGGCTAGGACTAGGCTAGATAGATTCATTACTACATTAGGATTAACCAACGCGGTCAGCCCACTCTTGCCCCAACCCCTCGCTGTCTAGTGGGGCTGACCACAACTGTCCATTCAAAACTGGGGCAAACCCCAATTCAAGTTCTGGGACACAAAAAATACAATGTGCACATATATATATATGCCCACCTGTGTATTTCATACCATGGACACCTCCTTTTTTGTCAAAATTCAGTGTTTGAACTCATGAAGTGGACAGACTAGGGCTAGTTCCAATGTGGCTGTCCCTATGGCAGAAAGGTCACACCTTACCAGAGTTTGTTTACCACATTTTTCTATGCAGGGCTGTCCATCTACATACATAATCGGGATGGATATTCCATCTACATTTAGGATATAGCACATCTTATAATTGTCAGGCCTCACCAAATCCAGTGACCTGGGTGTCCCATCCACCCCTTTAAAGGGACAGGACACCCTGACACAACCCTCTGGACACTCTGGAACTCGTACCCTGATAAAGACCTGAGCCCATTGGCATTGGCATTGGAATTGGAGCCCCTAATTTTATGTGCAGGACACCTGCGAATTTATAGCCAGCTGGGTGTCCTGGGCTGTGGACACGCAGTCATTTTAAAATTCCGTGACCCCTGAGTTTTTTTTATCAATTTCTCTACCAAGAATAGAAACACAGTTATTGACACAACGACAGGTAAGGGGCAGCGAAGTGTGACAGAGCCTGGCCCAGATAGGATGCACCGTCCACACTGTCCCAACTTCTGTCCGGAGCACTGGCAACCACGGCAAGGTCAAACTGGGAACCGGCCCTCCCTGTCAAACTCCCTAACGCACACAGTTCACAAAAACAATGCTGCAGGTCTGTTTACCTGAAATGACAAACTCATGATGAAAAGATTAATCTACATTAGCAGGTATTTCGTACCTCAGTGCCCTAAGATTACTGGAAAACCTGACAAGTCGGAGAGCCATTGCGATGCAGGTTTTTTTTCTTAGCAGTACGTGTTCGCTGGTTTCGGTAAATTCCTAAAATGAAATCTTGACGTACACACCAGAAAGCAGCAAAATGAAGGCTCTGTCCGCAGGAATAGTTGCCCCACAAAACAGATATCGCTGTTTGGATCCTGTCCTATTTTGTTCATAAACATATTTAAAATGTGATATATTACTCTACCTATTTTCTTATTTTGTTAATTTATCTGGTTAGGGTCGTCCGTGCTGGCTATAATCAATTATGGTTGCATTTATCACGTAAACACCTGATTCTCAGATCGAGGCTCCGTCAGGATCTCCCGCGAAATTTGATGTCCAGCACTACACTAGTACCTCGCGCTAATTTGCCTTGCTACATAAGCACTAGAACAGCGTAATCCCGTAATGGCCGCTGTGCGGCCCTCGAACAATTTGTGGAGCTAATACCATATATAGAAAGAATGAAATATATCATGACTATTTGGGATGATGAAATATTATTTACTAAGCTGCTTTAGGGTACTTGAGATGTTGGGCAGGCGGTAAACATAAAGATATCTAAGAAAAGTTAGAAGGACATTTATAGCCTCTTCCGCGCCTAGCACTCTGCAGCACGACCCTCTCTGCACAGACTCAGCGGAGGTTGATCTCGATGCAGAATGTCGTCACTGTAGTTACAGCACGTCCTTGACTTTGGTTTTGCACTTCCGGTTTTTAAAACAAAGTTGCTGTCCGAATTTAAGAGTAACTATGATATGCAAAATTCTGAATTTGTTAATATTCCATATTTATATACTAAGCAATAACCTCGTAAATGGATTAGGGAACTGGGACGTTATAAGTATGACAACTCGGAATGTAAACAAACTTTCAAAAGTTACGAAAAATTCAAGATGGCGGCCGCGGGCTGTTCTAGTGTCTATGTAGCTTAGCGGAATTGGCCGAGGTACTAGTGTAGTCCAGCACCGCCTAAGACAATCTGCAATCGAAAACCCAGGAGATCTACGCCATGGCAGTTTCAAATTACGAAACCATTCGCCTGAAAAACATTGAGGATAATAAACGTGTCCTGCGCGAACTAGGTCTCCTAAATCCGGTAAGTGTAACTCGCCAGAGACAGACCGATTTCCCCGGCCCGGGAGTCATCCCGGAGTCATCTCCTTCACCTGTCTCCTTCACTTCATGAAGTCCTCAGCCTCAGCCAGGCTCAGGGAACCGGCTCAGGCTCAGTCAGAGTCATCCCCTGAGGCCCTGCGATCTCCCGCTAATCAGCATGTCACCTGCGGATACTTAAAGGGGAGACTTGTACGGTGATGGTACCAGGTTGCTACAGTAATACCATTCTTTTTCTTGATATTCTACCCTTATACCCCCTTTAGCGCGCCACGGGCCACCTACCAGACCCAAGTCGATCATTGATTAGGATTGGCACAGTGTCACTGTGTGACATAAAACCCAATAACAATTCTCTTAAGGATAGACAACACCTCTCAGCGGCCAATGCACAGTGCTCCCTTTGTTTTGGAATTAATTTTTTACTGTTCATGGCATCATTATTTCCCATATATATTTTAAAAGCAAATACAGAACTCTATCTAACAGTATAAGTTACATTAGAGTGTTAAGAAGAATACTGGAGAACTTGGTCCGCAGGAGAACTCGGCCCAGGAGAACTCGGGCCTCTGGAGAACTCGGTCCAGTGGGGCTGGAATAGTCTTTTTAAGGCAAAGCAAACTAAATATATATCCCTCTCTTCTTATAGATCTCTAGGGTTCGTATCTAAAAGGCTAACTCGTCCCTATTCCTAGTCTGTGGGCTGGAAACTGTCAAAATATCTAGTGGACCGAGTTCTCCAGCGGACCGAGATCTCCAGGACCAAGTTCTCCTGCGGACCGAGTTCTCCAGTTACCGTTAAGAATAGCACCTTTGTGGGCTTGTCAGAAAGTGAAAAAATGCATTTTTTACTTTTATTTTTTGAACAAGGATATCTCAGTAACTACTGCACACAAATGCATGAAATTTTTTGTATGTGTAGATAACATTCATTAGAAGGGAAGCGTGTCTCAGAATTTTGATTTAAAGCAACCCACAACCAATGTTTCCTCTTAGTGTGAAAAAATATTGCAAGTTCCATTAACTGTTGAAATACATTGTAGGGGCATAGTTGAAGCCCTTGGAAAAGTATAAAGTGTGAAATCTGGCTAAAACTTCATTAAAACAGTTAATGTTACTGTCTTCCTTCTATTATTGTGGGCCCACACAACTTCTCAGTTGTTTACCACAGAAAGTGATGACATCACTATGAAAGGATTTCCCCCAACCAACCACTTTAATCCAGTTCACACTATGTACACTTTGTATTTATTTCAAACAGTGTTCTCTCAAAGTTTTCTATTAGATTGATACCATAGGATTACTAATTAATTTGTCTACATTACCAATAAGGTTGTGGAAGAAATTTCTCTAATAAAGTATGTTATTAGAATGAGATGCATCTCTAATATGCCAGCAATTCATCTAGTGCGAGTGTAGCCTTAGTCCAGGCTCCACCAGTGAAATGTACATGACACTGTGGTCAACCATGTACATTTCACTTGACCCAGTTCTGGTTCAGTGCACACTGCAATTAACTCAGGACCAATCCATTAATGGCAGGGGAGTACTCATGAATCAGTGCACTTGAGTGGCCCTCTTTCTTTAGTAATGTATAATTAAAATGCTTTATTCACTTTAACCCTTTGCTGTTCTCCAATGCAAATTTCGGACATATATGTCCGAAATTTTTAAATCTGGATAATTTCCTTGATAATTAATGAATTTGAGTAATTTATTCAGTATAAATTCATGCTGAAATGTCTTTGTACCTCTGTTGATATTTTCATCATTATTGAATGTCATTTAATTTATTTTTTATGACTTTGAATGCACCATGTCACCCATTTTTTCAGAAAATGAAAAATACCTAATAATTTCTAGCTATTTTTGTATATAAACTCACTGTAACAGTCAGTGTTATAGATACAATTATGTAATTATTTCAATACTAATGACATAGTCTGATTCAGAAAGGGTGCTAGGTGATTACTAAATGATTTTATTCAGAAATCTTTTGAATTCACCTACTTTTCGCAGGGAGTGAAACTTCCATGTATTTCCCATAATTATCAAATATATGCAAAATAAGCCTATATTTTGTGCATTCAGTAGTAATGAGCGACATTTTCTATTAAAGTAGCTAACAGTTTGAAAAAATGATTCCTAAAAACAATTTCACTGCATATGTGAACTGCTCCATGACTAATTATATAATTGTATCATAAATAACATTTTTTTTTATATCTTATATCAATTACTGGTTTGAATACATGCTTCTTGAAATCTACCACACAAGTTTTGGTCAGTTTTGGAAGTTTTAATACTTTTATGTAAAAAATGACTAAATTAGCCAAATTATTTTGATGGGATCTATTAAGTGTAAATTTTCAAAACATACATAATTTCAGTTCTAGTTTCACTGGCTACATTTTATTAATAATAACCTTTTCTCTCTGATTGATTTTTGGTTAATTTTTCCACAATTTTCTTGAAAATTGCCAAAAATTCACCTAAAATATTGAAAAATCAAGGGTCACATGACCCAGGTCACATGACCCAATGATTGATTTTTAAAATTTTTATCAGCACTGAAATAATCCTTGAATCATAAGCTTTCAAATGATATATAGATTTCCATATATCATATAAAGCTTTCTGAGTAAAATTTCATTATACATACTGAGGTCTGAAATTCTGGGGGGATTTGCCAAAATTGCGGAACAGCAAAGGGTTAATAGATTATTTCTGGAATATGCTGTATTTGTGGGAAGGAGAAGGTCTTCCAAACTATAAAAGTTATGTAAACCATATTTACAGAATCTAACCCACTACCCCTTCTCTTAAAATGAGTATCTTCTGCAAGTACTTTGTCAATGACATCATCATTTCTTGGGTGTCACATGGGGTATTTCCCAGAAGTATTTTAGTCATTGAGCAAACCAAAACAAACCCAAAACTTTGAAACCATTTTTCTCCATCACAATGTGTCTAATGGTACATAAAAGAACATGGAGGGCATTTTAGAATCACCTGTGAGTGTGTTAGAAATGCTTATAAATTTTCATGAATTTGTGACAATTTTTGTAGCTGGATTGGTTGTGGGTTGCTTTAAGTCTTATTTTTTGTTTTATGAAATGTAGAAAATAATGTTGAAAAAAATGACCAAAATCTTCCCGTTTTTTGTCATAAAATAAAAGCTAGGCCCTAAATAAAAATTCTGAGACACACTTCCCTCCATAGGATCGTTATAGACATGCTCAGAAAATTTCATTAGAATCCATTGAGTGGTTACTGAGATATCTATGTTCAAAAAATAAAAGTGAAAAAAATAGGTTTTTGCAGAAAATGTCTCGAATTTCAAAGTGTTGATATCAAAATATGTTCCAGAGGAAAGAGAAAAATGTGGTCTTTCATTTGACACCTAATATGATAATTTAGCTCTCCTGATTACTGAAAAATCTCCATTCTCGCAAAAGAAGCCACTCTGAGGTGTTGTCTATCCTTAAGTTAAATAAAGTTTATTAAAACAACTCTCTTGTAATAACAATAGTTCAGTTCCAAGTTCCTTAACCCTTTGCTGACTGCACAATATGAGGTTTTATCAAAACAAATGGGTTACAGATTTTTCATTTTCAAATTGTGAGATATTATTCGCCTAACAGAGGTAGCCCATAATGCCTAGCGTGGAAGGGATTCCTGTTTACTTTAATCTCTTCTATTAATTATTCTATCGTATGGAAAAATCTGAAAAAATACAATATATTCTGATTATGATCTCTTCTAATGATGTGGCAAAAATTGAATTGTTAAAATATAATTTTAGAAATTTATTGCATTTTGACAGATTTTCGAGGTCTGGCTTCGTTCTTCTATAATCTAATGTAAATCAGTTGCTTTGTTCTGTAAGAAAGATTCACATTTTACTCACCTAGAGCCTTGCTCTATTTTTTCATGTAGAAATGGCTAGAGTGTAATTCATCTCTGTAATTTTGAAATTGCTCTCAGAAAATGACTTAAATGATAGAAAAAAGGGACCGGAACCGACCCATCTCGGCAATTCTCGCGGAAGAGATACGGCACCTCTGTTAGGCGAATGACAGTATTAGATGATAAAGTCATATTATATGACTTTATCATCTAATACTGTCTAATGATATATGATATATACTGCCTAATGATATATGATATATCATTAGGCAGCCCATTATCGAAGGACTTTTATTTTGGTTGCCATGGTAACCATAGAATGTTTTTATGAACAGTCAGTTTCCTGAAAAAGTCACTATTCTAAAGCTTATTTCCCACAAAAATGGTAAAAATAGGAACAAATATTGATTTTAGAGAAAAACTTTCAATTTGAAAATTGTTCCTCATGCATTTTCCCATTATTTAATGAAACATTCCTTGGAATATTTGCATTCTTTGTTTATTTTCCTTATGGAGAATTATGGAGGCATTGTTGCCCTAAAATCGTGAAATCTCCCTAATTTACTGTATATTATGATAATAAATGATATCTCATCAGTGTTCGAAATTAAGGGCGCACCCTGCACCCGGTGTGCACAATTTGGACACAGGGTGCATGATTTTTAGACCTGTGCAACCGATGGGTGCACAGATTTTTGGCAGAATGATGAGCCTTATATACCTGTGTGTCAGGGTGCCCACGCAAGTCTTAAAAGTCTTAAAAAGGTCTTAAATTGATTTTACCAAATTTAAGGCCTTAAAAAGGTCTTAAATTTCTAATCTTTCTTACAGGAGGTCTTAAAAAGGTCTTAAATTGGATCTGATTTGAAACTGAAAATCAAATGACTGGATCTGATTTGAAAATGAAAATCAAATGACCGGTTCAATAAAATTACACTTTTTGCCATGTGTTTGTACATCCAACCTTATCCAAAGAGATTTTACTTAACATGTGGCAATTGGGTCTTAAATTTGTCAAACTTTGGTCTTAAATAGGTCTTAAAAAGGTCTTAAATTGATTTTTGAAAAAGCGTGGGCACCCTGGTGTGTGCATGTAGAGGTTGCAGGGTGCACAAATCTGAGAGCTGTGCACCCGGCGTGTGCATGTTTAAAAACCTTAATTGCGAACACTGCTCATTGATCAAAAATACAATTAAACCAAGGGAAATGATCATATTGATATTGTAAATGGTGACAATCAACGTTTAGGTACTATCTAGGGGTTTGGAGCTACACTGCACAAGAAATACTTTTAACAAATTGTGGTTACGCCAAATAAAAAAAAAGTTGTGTTCCAGTTTCCCAACCGACCCTATTTTTTGGCCCCAACCCTAAAGTTTTGAAGGAAAATAAAGGGAAAATCCATTAAAATAAGGCTAAATTGAAGACCCAGTCTACCATTACAGTTTTTAAAAAAAATTCAAAAAAAAATTCAATCCCGACCTACCGACCCTAATTTTTTGCAAAGATGAAACCTGAACGCAACAATATTTTGTTGTTGGCCTTATTGTAAAATATTAGTTCTCCAAGACGGCCATCTCGGAAATAGCTCAAAATGGTTCATTTCTGACCAATTTACACATCCACTCCAGTAGTATGGTATTGATATGGTTTTAAGCTAAAGAAAATGAACATGAAAATAATTCTAAAAGTGAAAAGGATTGTAGTTATTATGGCGTTGTACATATTAAAATCTGTTTAAGAGGAAAAAACTGAAAAAAATAATTTAAAAAAAAGCTATTTAAATTATAACTATCATGATTTTTAGGGGTTGATTAAGGGGCCTTCGTGATTTAAGTGTTGAAATTGCTTAAGGTAGTCCACATAAAGGCCTCACAAAATTGATATAACATATTGAAATGATAAAAATGACTGCTATGTAGGATGATTACCTTGGCCTACACCATTATTTCAAATATCAGAAATGGGCTTCGAAAATTATAGATATTACTGCCCAATTAGTAACCACCGATCATATGTGATCGATTTTCGATGGGGCCGTCAGGAAAGGGTTAAAGATCTAAATTCCTATACATTATCTATAAATACCTACTAAACAGTCAGGCCAAATACATACAAGGTCTAGAAACAACATGGGAGAACACAAAACACTTGTGGGAAAAACCAACAATGTAAACTCTAAGCCTCAGCTAGTAGTCTACCCTATTCAGGCCATCAAACTCACCTAGTCTAAGAGACATAGGTATAGCATAAGTCCACCACAAGTAATCCAAACAGCAGTCTAAATATAGGCTAGGCCTAAACCTACCAGTCCTCTCCCATCAAACATCAAGCCTTTCTTAAGTCTAATCAACACCATGGTCATGGTTTCCTCCTAAGGTCTGAACCCTACAGCCAGCCTAGTCAGGCTATATCATCATCAAACACCAAGGCCTGGGTTACCTACTAAGGTCTGAACCCTTCAGTGAGCCTAAACAGACTGAATCAGTTCTCCTTATATGTCCTTATATAGCCTGAGCCCAGACCTGGGAGAAAGCACCCACAGTCAGCCTCCCAAGAACCCAAAACTTGCTCTACTGTGCTTGAGCAATGCTGGCCCCTGATTGGTCAGTTTGACTGAAGATCTGTCCTCCCATTGCATGGTTCGAAATTAACGTCAGCCCATCAGCCCCAGGCTAATAGATTTGAATCTGGGCTGACAAATTTCGAGAAAATTACATCAAAATCAGCCCCGATTTTTCACACTTACAGTACACTTTAATATGCCCTGGCTGACAGCCTAAAAAGTTAATTTCGACCCCTGCATTGGCCGCAAACGCTGGCCTCTGATTGGTCCTGCACACTGTCCAACCTGGCCCCCATATATAAGAATAAAGTTGAGGAGCCAGCCCACTCAGTAGGCCTAAGCCCCTGGGACACCACACCCCCTTCATACCCTGGGCCTGGGTACACTACCCCCTAACACCCCCTCCATACCCTGGATACACTACCCCCTCCATACCCCCTCCATACCCTGGGTACACTACCCCCTAACACCCCCTCCATACCCTGGATACACTACCCCCTCCATACCCCCTCCATACCCTGGGTACACTACCCCCTAATACCCCCTCCATAACCCTGGATACACTACCCCCTAGTAATAGCCTAGGTACACTACCACCTATTCCCCCTTTATGCCCTGGGTACACTACCCCCCCAATACCCCCTCCATACCCTCGGTACACTACCCCCTAATACCCCCTGCATACCCTGGGTACACTATCCCCTGATATCCCCTCCATACCCTGGGTACACTATCCCCTGATACCCCCTCCATACCCTGGGTACACTACCCCCTGATACCCCCTCCATACCCTGGGTACACTACCTCCTGATACCCCCTCCATACCCTGGGTACACTACCCCCTGATACCCCCTCCATACCCTGGGTACACTACCCCCTAATACCCCCTCCATACCCTGGGTACACTACCCCCTAATACCCCCTCCATACCCTGGGTACACTACCCCCTATTACCCCCTCCATACCCTGGCCTGGGTACACTACCTCCTATTCCCCCTTTATGCCCTGGGTACACTACCTCCTATTCCCCCTTTATGCCCTGGGTACACTACCCCCTCAATACCCCCTCCTACCCTCGGTACACTATCCCCTAATACCCCCTCCATACCCTGGGTACACTACCCCCTAATACCCCCTCCATACCCTGGTTACACTATCCCCTGATACCCCCTCCATACCCTGGGTACACTACCTCCTATTCCCCCTTCATGCCCTGGGTACACTACCCCCTCCATACCCCCTCCATACCCTGGGTACACTAGCCCCTAATACCCCCTCCATACCCTGGGTACACTAGCCCCTAATACCCCCTCCATACCCTGGGTACACTACCCCCTAATACCCCCTCCATACCCTGGGTACACTACCCCCTATTACCCCCTCCATACCCTGGGTACAAGGCCCCCTAACACCCCCTCCATACCCTGGCCTGGGTACACTACCTCCTATTCCCCCTTCATGCCCTGGGTACACTACCCCCTCCATACCCCCTCCATACCCTGGGTACACTAGCCCATAATACCCCCTCCATACCCTGGGTACACTACCCCCTAATACCCCATCCATACCCTCGGTACACCCCCCCTAAAACCCCATCCATACCTTCGGTACACTACCCTAATACCCCCTCCATACCCTGGGTACACTAGCCCCTAATACCCTCTCCATACCCTGGGTACACTACCTCCTATTCCCCCTTCATGCCCTCTGTACATTTCCCCTCTACCCCATAATAGACCTATTTCAATAGAGTAGCGTCCTGCTACCGGAATAGGCCTGAACAATCCCATCCCACATTGGGTATATTTCCCAGAGTTGGACAAGGGTTGAACAAAATTACCATGCAAGTCACTCCTTGGCTCCTAGAGTTTGGTTACTGAAATAAGCAAGATTTACGTTTTTTATTCCCACAAGGACTGATAAAACATGATTTCTCAAATTTTACCAATTGACAGATTTGCAGGTTTGTTTTCCATTCAAAATGCTGTCTTTAAGGGGAAAATATGGTTGGACATTATCGGGCTGACAGAATATATTTGTTAGAGAATCTTTACAATTACTAAAAATGTTCTATGGTTACCATGAAATGAAACTCTAGCCTTTTGTATTTGATTTAATCCATTTTGGTGCTGTCAGCAAAGGGTAACGGACCGTTTGCTGACGACCAAATAAGAATAAACATTCATTTTTGGCACATTTTCCTTTTATTGGTGATAGTTCAACCCGATCCCACGAGTAATCTTCCAAAAAAAAACTGGCCGACCCCAGAAGAGGAAAGCTGAAAGTGACTGGACCCCAAGGAAGGTGCCGCGACTGCTGGAGACTTCACCGTCAGGTGGATCAGTGTTCAAAAACCAGAGGAGACGGTCTTCACGCATCCAAGGAATGGTAATTTCTAACAACCATAACTTTGTACATAAATAACATACATTACTTAAATACCAGAGTATTCCAAATGGATGGGCTATTACAGATTTGATTCGTAAATATATATTGTGAAATGAAAACATCTATTTAGAATAAAAATTCAAGGAAAACAAAATGGGGGGGAAAAAACCTTTTTTTTAAAAAGTGGTACTATCTGATAAGTGGTTCTATAGAAAGATGTGATATTAGGAAAAGGCTAAAATAAGTCTATTATAGTAGGCCTGTCCTAACACCAATATTTAAATGGTACAGTACTATATACCGTGTTCAGGAGTCTTGCTTTGGGGGCCGCCATCTTGGTCTATGTCCACCCAGTCCCTAAGAGCCCCTTCCCATTCGGGACCCAGGGAGGGGGTTCATTCGGGAACTTCCTGGGCCTGACGGCTAATAGTGGTCGTAATCACACTAAACCGTAAACGTCCGTAATTAAATTTGATTAGATAATCGTAATTACTACTTAATCATGATTAAAATGAATGGCTCGTAACCCCCCTTAGAGTAACTTAGAGCATATGAAACAAGCATTTTCATTGGTCTAAACGTAATCAGATCCACCATAATGTGAATGTGATCATGATTAGGGACTAAATATTTATTCTTACCCAGTGGGTTAGATTTAGGTTGATTAAAGGTGATTTGGCCCTCACGAGCAATTGTGCGATCCTTTCTTCATAATTGAATTGTGAACACCACAAAAATCGATTGATTCGATATTTCTATGGAAACTAGACCTTAATCAGCTCTTAATCGGCGTACAGAGGGGCCGGTTAAGAATGGTCCCAGGCATCCCCTTGCTGATCATAAAAGGCAACAAATGGGGAAACCAGACTACGTAGCTCAGTTGGTGAAGTGCCTGCTCTGAGTCTGGGAGGTCTAACCCCATGACTATGAAACATGACAAAACTACGAAACGTGACCTCCATGTCGGCCTTATGTCAGTATTGTTTGACTGGGTGGGGTATCATGTGGGCCTGTGACATGATATCTCAGTGAGGCAGCACTATAAAGAGGCCATTGGGTCCAACTGCTACAAATAGGCACCTCATTACATAGATTTGGTCTCTGCCCACGTGGGGTAAAACTAGCAGAAAAGCATTACCTTGTGCAGTATGGAAAACCCCTCAAGGGTTGGCTGGATGTTAAACTACCCAAACAATCACAGGGTTGGATTTAGAGGAGGGGCCCATGGGATGTGCAGCATCAACCCCCCCCCCCCCCCTTTTTTTTTTTTTTTTTTTCCCTTCTCCTTCATCTTCCCAAATATTATTCTTTTAATGTAAAACTGGTGCCCCTTGACTGGACTCCAGGACTTTTTTAACATAGGAGGCTCCCCTTTCTTAAGTTCCTGGATGCACCCCTGAATCAAAAACTCGCTCAAACACTTGTGTCTGAGAAGCACATTCTGTTTGCAAAAGGAAAAGCTGACCAGAGGTGGTTCTTTTTTCTGAAGTTCTAAAAGCCCTTTATCATCAGATTACCAACTTGTAAGTTTGTGAAGCTTTAGATCTTGGTGTCTCACGTTTTCTGTTGTGATTATTTAGGATGCCCCGACTGAGCCGGATATAGATGCCCTGGTCCAGGACGAGTTGGATGAAGAAGATCAGAAAAAACCGACCCCCTTCAAGAGGCCCAACTCCTACGGGGCTATAGAAGGTAAGGGGTTACTGCTGAAGTAAAAGACCACCGGCACGGAGGGGGTCGCACCTTTTCTTTTGTCAAGATATTTTACCAGGCACTTCAGTGGAGGTGGCTAGACAGAAACAGAGATGCCATTTTTCCTTCTTTTTCCGAATTTCCGAATTTTTGCCAGTTCAGTATCAAAATGAAATAAAGATTTCTCTTTAACAAAGTCACTAATTTCGGTTTTCACGGCATTCATATGTCATTTCCAAACCATTTTAACTATGAATTTTACATTTACTAGTCAATGTTTCCTCCTTTTATCATCTAAACTGAAAATCCGGAAATAGTTTTTCTTCTTTTCCGGACTTTTCATCTTGCCTGAGTGGCATCTCTGCATAAAGTGTGTAGACCACTTCATTCTCATGAAAATAGGTTTCTGTGCCCCCTCTATACTTCGATACTCCCAATTAGATCAGAAATGTCAATTCCAATGTAGATTGTCTCAGGTTGAAGATGCCGTGAAGTTTTATGGAATATTTTCCCACATCACTAAAGGTTTTATAGACTACCATATAAGAAACCCATTTCCTTAAGTTCCTTCATAAGATTAAGGTTTGTATACTCCTGGTTCCCATGCTGCTGGTCCTTTCAGTATTTGGTGTCGTGCTGCCTCAGAGGTTCCCCTGTCTGTTACCCTGATGTGTAGTTGACCTTTGGGGTTCACATGTTGGCCCTTCTGATGACTATTGTTCCTTCAGGCGTGGAGGTCGGCCGGTGCTGGGAGACCCGGGTTGCCTGCTGCGGAGACGGCATCCACCGGTAAGAATCTTAAAGCAACTTAGGCCGAAATGTGTTCCCTAAGACGTTATTAAACTATATAGTGTATAGGATTCTTACATGTCAAGGCCCCAAAAGATTTTAAAACTAGGTTTCTATTGTGTTTTGGAAAATCGCTTTCCAATATTAGTGCCCTCCTCCTTTTCCAGGGACGGATTTAGAGGAGGGCTCCTGAGGCTTGTACGTTCCGTAATTTTTGTTACTTTAAGGTTCAAAATAATTCAATAATCCGTGACGGTGAACACCAAGTTATTCAGGAGGAATTCCCCATGGTTATTATGACTGTAGTTATGGGTACTGATGCTGCCAGAATTAAGGGGATTCCCAAATTTGATTTTCTTTCTCAAAGGATTTATTAAAGTCTTAAAGGTGATAGAAAGAGAACACTGGATAACCCTTACATCCTCGCTGTTGTACTCTTATAGTATGCCCCGAAAAAAATTATGTAAATTGCTTAATAATTCAAAAAGTTATTGACATTTTCCTGAAATGACTGTCCTCAGCGAGCAGTGAGACAGGTGAGGCATGCACCCGGCCTGATAAGTACTGTGAGAGGTATCTGTGTCGTCATATGCGCCATACTATGCATAGGATGCATGCATGTAACAATATGCTGGGTTCATCAATTTTTTGGCTACATATTAGTATGAATTCAATGTGTTCATTCTGTAAATGACAGTATGTAAGCATGAATTGATGCTCCCTTCAAGAAGATATTACTTGAATCAAGTGGCAGTATAAGGGGAGTGAAAAGGTTAAGGCCGCACCATGCATCCTGGGGCACATTGAAAAAAGAATGTCACATCATGTTTCTAAACAGTGCGCCAAAAGAACATTTGCAGTTTATAAGACATTAATTTAAATATAATAAAATACCACATTCCCCTTAAAATATGTTTCATTGAACTGAATGATGGGTGCACCATTTTTGTATGCAATTTTTTTCTGACATAATCACTGTAAGGGTAACAACAATTATAAATTTTTGATTAAAACAGGAGTGTTCAAGGATGTGAGGTCAATACAAAACGTTCATTTGTCCAAGCCATTTGCCTGTGCCATGTGACAAAACAGTTTTTTTGTAAGGAGAGGGGGATTAGGTTCGCATATTTGCACCTTACTGCAATAGGTGCCAATGAGTATGGCACATATTACGTCACTAGATTTAACACCCTGCGCCAACTGGTGAGAAAGGATAACAACAATTTGCAAGTTGGAAATCAATGCTGAATAATGGGTTAACAGGAATAAATCACCCATTATTTGTTAGGAAAATTCTGAAATGGTCTATCAAATACAAGGAATAATTTTATTGATCATATGGCTATTGTGAAAACTGATTCAAATTATTCCGTACCGTTTCTCTTTCTATCACCTTTAAGACTTTCCAATTATTCTTTCATATACTTTTAGAATATTGAAATGAAATTTAAAACGTAAATATTACAATTGATATCTGCTTGGAACACTTTAACCTGAATGATAATGTACTTGCTCTAGAGTTCTGTGATATGCTTTTTGTCTAGCATCAACCAGTTCAGCCTTTAATGTATAAGAAGTTGCTTTGATATTTTTGCAAACCCAGATACTTGTCTGAGAAAACCGATCTTTTTTGTCCTCCTTTCCATCCCTACAGCCCCACCGTTGCAGGGATCCATGGTGGTCCCGAGGGCTGCTACTCGCTGGCCCTGTCCGGGGGATACGAGGATGACATCGACATGGGCGACTGCTTCACCTACACCGGCGAAGGTGAACATGTCTTTACATTTGAAGCTTTACGAGACTTAATGATGATGTATTTGTTAGTAACAAATTGTTAGCAGTGTTTCATCAGAGGAAGGTGGGGGTAGGATGGAAGCTTAACTTTGAGTTTACACTGTCCAACCATGTTTTGTTTCCAATTTGTCAGTTTTAACAAATTTGCATGTCTTTACGACGTGCCAAGTCTCTTAAAGCCAGGGTATCGTCGTGAGCTTTAAAATGAGTTCAGAAGTTTACATTTTCTAAAAACATCTTTTCCCATTACCAAGTTTTTTTTTTTCTTATCAAAGCCAGCAGATATGGTTCTCTAAATGGTGGCCGTTTTTTCATGATGAGCCAAGTGTCCGAAACAAATTCAAGATTTTGAAATTTTAAAATTTGATGAAGTTTTCTCTCCCTGCAAATCATTCAACTCAAAACTAAAACTAGTTTGAACGTTCTATTCTTCATTAGGGCCCAAGCTGTAATTATGATTTTAATGAACCTAATCACTATGATTAAATTCATTGGCCGTTTTAACTTGTATGTCTCTCAGAAGTATCTTTCTAATTCCTGTAAATTGATGACCACTTCCAGGAGGCCGTGACCTGAAGGGCTCCAAGGCCAACCCCAAGGTAAGCTTAAAGAGCAATCACTGTATACACGCGGGGAACTTGACTCAAAGAGCGAGTTAAAGTCGGTGAACAGAACATGATCTCACAACATTTAAAGCAATAGTCAGTATGCGCCAATAGCGATTTAAGAAGCTCAAGCTGGACACTAAACAGCCTGCTGTGTTCTTTACAGATACTAGTGGTGGTCACTGGTGACACACCTGAGTGCACAGATCACAGGTCCCAGAGCCTCTGGTCACGGCCCCACCTGTATACACCTGGCTGGTATCAGTCAGCCCTATTTCCACTGCCTTTTGGCCTCACATGCCATATTCACTTAATTTGGATTATATTATGCTGTTTTTGGAGCCCCCAGGTAAGATGTGCGTTGACAATATTGGTAGCCGTTGTCTTTAACTTGTGTTGTTTTTGTCTGATTCAGAACCTGCGTACCGCGCCCCAGTCCAAGGACCAGGTGCTGGCCCGCGGTAACCTGGCCCTCAGCATCAGTGTGGAGACGGGGAACCCGGTGCGCGTCATCCGGGGCTACAAACTACAGAGTCCCTTTGCCCCCGAGGAGGGTTACCGCTATGATGGTGAGTCAAACATCCTTTGGGTTGGGGGAGGCCGGTCACCGTGACAAAGAAGCAATTTCCCAAGTCTTGTTTCTTGCCAGGCTTTACATGTTTCAAGTGGATATCATGGTTGATATTGCTAATACTTTCGATGGATGATATAAATGAAAATATCAACTTGATGAGCAAACTCTTTTCCATATCACCTTACTTTCCTTGTTGTAAGAATCAATGTATTTATGATGATTCTAATATTTACTTGTCTCACTTGATGTCTGATTTATTAACTTATGTTAACTTGAAACTTCTTGTCCGCTCTTTGAGATAGATCAGTGTTATTGGTCCAATAAATGTTTCACTATTGGCTTTGCTTGATAAATATGTCCATGAGAAACATCAGGAATTCCAGAAATTGTTTAACAAGATATTTGTATCATGAGACATTCTTTTACATTGACTAGGTTAAGCTGACTGTATTTAGATCCAGCTCATGAAGTTAATCTATCAGAGAAGTGTAGCGTTGACTGTTTGTCTCCCTCAGGCCTGTACAAGGTGGAGAAGTTCTGGTACACTGTCGGGATGTCCAACTACGGCGTCTACAAGTTTGCGCTGCAGAGACTGAAGGACCAAGCGCCGCCCCCCTGGGACCTCATGGTGAGACTCTGCCATCTTAACAGGGTACCAACAGCACAGGGAAAACAGGGGCAAAAAAAAATTCCCCGACAGGGAAAACACAGTGAATTTGCAAATTTTGCCAAGACACAGGGAATTTCATTTGGCCAGGTTTTAAAATTCCTGATTCTCAAAATATTAGGGATTTGACTGTTTGTTTTGGGGGTCCAGTTTTTTTTCTGCACACAGAAGCTTTGAGGTTTAAACAACTTTCTGGATATGACACAGGGAAAAATCGCCATGGGACAGGGAAATCTCAGGGAGAACACGGGGAATTTGTGAAATTGGAATTTGTGTTGGGACCCTGCATCTAGCACCACCCAAATACCCCAGTAACACTAACAACACCAGTGAACTACCTCTGTGTGTACCCCCATCTTCTGTTTTCTTAGTGCTTCTCTGGGACATCTTCCCAACATTGTCTACAGTACAAGTCCCTTTAGCACTTGAATTCCAAAATTGTGCAATAGCTTCTTGTATTAGAAACAATTATGCTCATTCAATTTGGTCAAATATAATAATACTGAGTAACAAACAAATGTTATGCAGCTAAAGGGACTGGTATAGATAGATGACGGTCACGTCATAGCGGTCATAAGTGGGGGGGGGGGGGGGGGGTTGGTGGGTGGGCCCTGGTAGGCAGAAGACTACCCTAGTGCAACAACCCTGAAGAAGGCCTTAACCGGTCAAATGATGTCGGTTCGATTTTAAATAAAGTTCCAATAACTTAAAACTTCAACCCCTGGTGCTGGTTTGACAGGTCTCTCACCATCTTAGTGATGCTAGGTAGCAGTCGGTATATCTTCTGTCTACCAGACCCGGCAACCTCCAAACCATAACAACAACAATAAGTGCATCTATCGTTAACATGAAGCTGAACAGTGGCTTTTGCACAGATATATGTCTGCGCAGTGACTGCTGTGTAGAAAGGGTTGCAGGTCCCCAGCACATTCCCTTAATTCACCCCTTCTATCTCAACAGGGTTTGGTTTACTTTGTTCATTAATGGCTAGAATTAAACAGATAAAGCTTTGGTAAAAAAAATTGAAATCAGTACAATTGTAATCTCAGTAAGGCTGGCTGAAGATTTATGGCTCTTTTCCTTTCTTCCACAGGACACGCTTTCCGTGGCAAGTAGTCAGGATTCAGGCATGGGTTCAGACCAGGATTCAGAACACACTGATGACAAGGCCTGCGACGACGGCAGTGACGTCAAGTCTCTCACAGACAGTGACGTCAAGCCTCTCACAGGCAGTGACGTCAAGCCTCTCACAGACAGTGACGTCAAGCCTCTCACGGACAGTGACGTCAAGTCTCTCACAGACAGTGACGTCAAGCCTCTCACGGACAGTGACGTCAAGCCTCTCACGGACAGTGACGTCAAGCCTCTCACAGACAGTGACGTCAAGTCTCTCACAGGCAGTGACGTCAAGTCTCTCACAGACAGTGACGTCAAGCCTCTCACAGGCAGTGACGTCAAGCCTCTCACAGACAGTGACGTCAAGTCTCTCACAGACAGTGACGTCAAGTCTCTCACAGACAGTGACGTCAAGTCTCTCACAGACAGTGACGTCAAGCCTCTCACAGACAGTGACGTCAAGCCTCTCACAGACAGTGACGTCAAGCCTCTCACAGACAGTGACGTCAAGCCTCTCACAGACAGTGACGTCAAGCCTCTCACAGACAGTGACGTCAAGTCTCTCACAGACAGTGACGTCAAGTCTCTCACAGACAGTGACGTCAAGTCTCTCACAGGCGACACAACCAGTGACGTCAAGCCTCTCATAGGGGAAGACGGCAGTGACGTCAAGTCTAACACAGGCGACACAGGTTTTGATGTATCTAGTTCTGCAGTATCAGGGCTCAAACAGGAACAAAGTTAAGTTAGCCCGGACTTGTGTAACACTTGCAATATCAGTTTACTAGCGAACTGTCCCAATGAAGTACCAGACTTTTCACCTGTAGTGTTTTTACTGTTATTTGGTTTTAATAAAGTTTTACCCCCTGACCATGTTTGCCCGTTTACTGCACTCATTGGCATAAGTAATATTAACCACAGTGTTTTGTTTTTCGGCAGTTTCTTTGACCCTATTGCATCTATGAAAGCATTATTCGCATGTGACTTTGTTGTACTGTCAGGTTAATATTTCTTGATGATAATTACCTTCATACTGCACCCACCTTGACTCCTCAGAGCACCCCCTGACCCACCCACCTTGACTAGCCCCCATCCCACCACACTCACACTAACTCAGGTCCAGAACCCACCCTCCCCCACATCCCCCACAGCCTTGCAAAATACTTCAATATACCCCATTTACTTGATACATACATATTTACATAACTTCAATCCATAGGTTTAACATACGTATTATGCATTTACACGTCAATGTTTTTTTACTGAAAAAATCCTTGTTTATTTGTAAATGTTCGAAAATTAGCTGATTAAAGAAGGATTTTTTTCTTTTTAATGGAGCGGGAGACCTGTCTTTTGCTCTTTTGGGAAAATATCGGATCTAGATGATTATTGTTCACACATCTATTGTTAAAACAATTGACAGCGTGAACCAATGAAATTAGAGTTAACTATCAAAGCACGTTCCACTTCCTCACCTCTATTATTACCCGGGCTCGCTGTATTATCCAGTCATCTTCGAAATATGATCGATCAATCGAATCTCGCCCGGGTATAGTGACTTGGTCAATTAGGCGGGAAACTCCATTCAAGGATACCAGCACCAGCGGAAACAAGATCGCAAATTTAGACCTACTTCCGGTAGGCAGTACATTCACTATGTAATGCCTATACCAGAAATTGACCATTGACAAAGCATTAGCCGAGATCGGGTAGGAGAGTGACACGGTCAAACTGTATAACATCGATCGACGCCTCAGCATTGAAAAGCCTAGCGTACCGGATTGCAGTGTAGTGTGGAATAAATTATGTTAATGAGCGTGAAGACGGCGAGCATGGCGGCCCCCGGTTTCCAATCGGAAAGTCAGCCGGGAATGCTCGCCTATTTCGTCTATTTCCTACGCGTTTCAGTCGAGTTAACATGCCACATAGGTTAATGTCGATCTTTTATTGATGATGCCGATATGTTATAAGAGTTTTGATCGACATAAACCCAGAAAATTGCGTTTCTTCACGAACTAGTTTTCATGCGCAATCCTATCCGGCCGAAGCGCATTTGCGCAATCACACTGTCAAACCACAGCGCATTGCATCAGACGCCAAAGATGGCGCGCTCCGGTGAGGACACGTGTAGCTGTTCTCCGCTAGTGATAGCCTCTTGCGCCTTAAATCGGCATCGTCCAGCAATATGGAGTATACATTATGGATTATTGATATTCAGAGGCGGTCAGGGTCGATATAAGGGAAGAATTATGTCGATATTTACGATCGGCATCAGCCAAAAGGTGAGTACTCTCTCCGTGCTGGTGAACGATAATAGAGGAGAATGGCGGACGGCTTCACTTCACTCGCGCTGGCATGTGCATCTTGTTTAAAATCAATCGATAATTCGTATTCATATCCCCATATCTCATCAAGCATTCCTTTCATATATAGAAAAAGAAGACGAATAACCCGGGTCTTTTCGGTTTTGTAACCGATATTTTTCTTTCATACCTCAACCTGTGACCTTGTATTTTCAATTACCTGGGTCGCCACCTTCACGGCTGGATGCACCCCCTCCCTCCCCCTCCCCAACGCCTACTGGGGATCCTGCACGCCCGCACGGCACAGCAACATTGACCAATTAGTGCTGCCCTTACTTATCATATACAGCATTGATTTTGCAAGATATTTTCAAATATCTAGCTGAAATTTGTGAACGTTTTCAGGGACATAAAATGCATCTTATGTGTTTGGTTTTAAAAACCAAATTTCATCTGTTATTCTGGAGCGCAAATTTCAAAACCAAATATCAATTGTTATTCTGTTATTCATCTGTTATTCTGTAATTCTGGAGCGCAGCAATAGAATAATTTAGATCCAAATATTAGAAAGGTTGCAAACCTATATACATTTAAGAAGAATAAGAAAAACTGGTTGAAGCGAACATACAATTCATAGAATATAAGATATGTATAATACATACTGTAAATAATTTAATTCCATATTGTTAGTGTTAAGTGAAACAATTGTTATGTTGAATTAAGCTTGAATTTGATACCACCTGGATTTGATGTAAACTGATGCAATGAAGAAAACCGGTTTCGACCGAGATTTGTTCAGTGTAATAAAAGTTGTTTTTTTTTAAATCAACGATCTCTTTCGATATTCAGTATTCTGTCATTTATGTATGATAACAGGTTTGCTTTTAATATGAAAATATTAGAGTAGGACGGTCTGAAATATCAGGACGTTTTGATTTCCCATAGTAGCCCGAATAGCCTACACATATATTCACAATACTCACCACCTGCCATAGCAAATGACTAACACAGATTGTATTTCTATACAAAAAGCCATTTATTTGACATTTTAACACATTGTAAAGTTGCCTTTACTGCCATGATACATCAAAATGGTAAATTATACTCCTAAGCCTTTAGACATAATTTGCATCTCACGGGTATAACTTGTAAACGAATGACATCTCCGCTACATTTGTTGGCTTTACATACCACTGAGAAACTTTAGAAAAGCAAGGTTTTATTTACTTCTTTGCTACAATTAGGTCGACCTTTCACCAAAAAAAAGATGCGGGAAAAAATGCTAATCATGACGTTGTACACTTGTCCCGGCAGCCTCAAGACAATATATCGTCCAGGCTAAACTAGACCACATTGTATTCCACGAATAACACTTACAATATGCAATTTATCAAAAAATTCATATGTAGACTGTTATCATGCTCGATTTCTTATATTTAATTGAATTATGCAAAACAAAAAACAACACAATTTCTAACCTTATCCATAAAATTTTGAGAATCACCAAACACTTCTCTGATTGAATCTATGTGTTCTTCTTTTAATTGCTTCCGTGCGTTATTAACTACCATCGACTGACTTCACCCGCTGCCACGTGCCGGGAGAGGCGGTGAACGAGGCCCGTTCCCGAAGACCGGCACGTTTCACAACCACGTCTGGTATGTTTAAGAAGGCGGGTATAGTACGGTTTTCTCTTGTAATGCTAGGCTTGGCTAAGTCAGGGGTGGTTGGACCTTGTACACGCCCCCTCCCCCCCCCCCCCCCCCCCTCTACAATATCCCGTGTTAACCCTGAAGGTTATCACACTTAATGCTGAATTGAAAGCCACATAATTGACGATACCCTTACAATAAGAGTGAGTGTTGGGTATCTGACGCCGTACCGATAGCCAGGGTCATTTTCACGGCGAAACCCTTACAATAAGATGGTTGCGATACAAAAATGTTGGCAACCAGTGCTACAAATGTAAAACGTTGGCTGGCACTTTCGGCGCGAGTGTGTGAAAGTACTCCGCAGAATGACCACGAAAACTCAATATCGGCAGTGCGTACTTTCAGTATCTGTAATACAAGCATCATGCTCTGAGACTTCGGTTTAAGGAAAGCAATATAACAAAACGTAACAACCTTGGATGAGTAAATCATAAGCACGTTTGTACTCTACTCAAAATCTGTTATCATCTGAACCTACTGCATCGCGGGTAGTACAAAGATAGCTGTTGCTTAAAAATCAAGTAGTCCATGTAAATCTCCTTAATAATCAACAAATCTATAGACGTTGTGCAGATGACGTCACAACTGGCTGGCTGCCACGTTGGTGATCAATTTGTAATCATTATTGTTCAAAATTCTGAAGCATCTAGAATATAGTTTTATTTTTAAAAGTTTCTTGGAATGATACATAGCAATTATTGTCACTTGCAATTAGTATTTTTATTTATTCACTTGCGACCTGGTCTTGATCACCATGTGTTGATCACGTGACCACGTCTGCACAAGGTCTATGTGGACCGTTTAACGAACACCCGGTTTAACAACCACCTTAATCAGATTCAACCTCCAATATTCAACTTCATAGACAATTTTCAACTTAGACGGCACAATGCACGTCTTGCAACAAAAGCTTCAACACACTTAACATGAGCATTTATGCAATTTGGCAGTTTTGAACTTGCATATAGATATCATGAGAATTCACTGAGAAGTGAATGTTTTGTCAAAGCAAGCCAATCCTACACCGTTAGGGATTAAATAATCACAGTCAACAACAACAATGGACTTTTGTTACTAACGTACAACTTGCGATATTGTTGACATGTTGGTAAAATTCACCAAAATGTGTCTAAAACTCTAATAAAATGAAGAGTTATAACTCTAAGCTGGAAAAATAGCTGGAAACATTAAAACCATCGTCCATGTTTTAGAGTACTAAACCTGTACTAAGAGACTAGACTGTGGAATGCAGCACCTGGGCGAGTGTGGTGGCACATGGCCGTGCTGGAAAGCTAGAGTACTGCATACAATGACCATGGCCTTGAAATTAGAGAACTGCAGCGTACATTGGCCATGGCCGTGAAGCTAGAACAGACTGCAGCGTACATTGGTCATGGCTGTTAAGCTAGAGAACAAACTTCAGTGTACATTGGCCATGGTCATGAACATAGAGAACACTGTTGCATACACTGGCCATTGTCGTGAAGCTAGAGAGCAAACTGCAGCGTACATAAGCCATGGCCGTGAAGCTAGAACAGTCTTCTGAATACATTGGCCATGAAGCTAGAGAAAAGTTACAGGGTGCCCAATTTTAAGACCTTTTAAAGAACTCTTAAGACCTACGTTTGGCAAATATAATATACTGATTTGCCACAGGTTAAGAACAATTTCATTCCATAAGGTTTCAAATAAAGCCACTCTGCAAAACATGGCAATATTGCTCATCCTGTCAATTCATCTTTTATTTTTTATCATGATCCAATTTAAGACCTATTTAAGACCTCCTTAAGAAATCTCATAAAGTCTTGAATTTGAGAAATTGAAATCAATACCTTTTAGGACCTTTTAAGACTTGCATGGGCACCCTGTGCTAGAGAACAGTTTCTGCTACAGAATGATCAAACTCTGGCACTTCATAACTCATTTTCTTAACAAGGGTATATCACTTATCTATTAATAAACATTCTTCATCTACATAAAATACTAACATTTTTTCTTCAAGTGAACTGTCACTACTTTATGTCAAGTAACAAGAAAATTACTATGATTTGCATCACTGGTTCCCCAAGAAGTACAACAAAAGAACCTTCCGTGAGAAGTCTGAGACAATTAACTCCATCAAAACGTTGATCACGTTCTCTTAACCTTAATAATAATATATACATGAGGCTGTAGGCTAGGAGGACGCTGACCTCTGTACAGGAGTCCTGCTGGGTGACCCGTGACCACTGCTGTCCACCCCCAACACCTGTTTAACTTCACCCCCGTCGGACTAAGCACCTAGGTGTGGTAGAAAGGCGATTACGTTAAAGTAGTATCTGGCATCACGTTCATAGAGGGTATTCATATGTAATTCAATCTAAGGCCTCGTAAGCATCTATAGGTAGGAAACTAACACAGGGTACCACGCATTTTTGAAAATCAATTTAAGACCTTTTTAAGACCAATAATTGGATAAATTAAGACCTATCGACCACAAAGAAAGATTGAAGAATTCATGATTTAACTTTTAATTAAGTGTACTCACTTGAAAGTGGGATTTGGAATGTTCATGGTTACTTCATTTCAACTTCTCAAAATAATTAATTCAAGATATTTTTAAAGCCTCTATTTACAAAACTCAAATTTAAGACCTATAAAGGCCTTAAATTTGAGAAAATCAATTTAGGACCTTTTAAGACCTGCGTGGGAACCCTGTAACAGTCACTGACAAGCTTTGCAGGCAGGTGTGGGCACCCTGTCTATATGTAGGTGTCCCCGAGAACACTAACTCACCCTACACGGAATGTCTGGTTATCATGTTAACGCCCAATCTCATTCATTCGACTCAGGGTACCAACAGCACAGGCACACAGGGTAAATGGCAAAAAAAACCAGTGAATTTGTAAATTTTGCCAAAATACAGGGAAAACACAGGGAATTCCATTTGGCCAGTTTCTGAAATTCCTGATTCTTAAGATATTAGGGATTTGATTTTTTGTTGTTGGGTTGTCAAATTTTTTCTGCATGCAGAGGCTTTTGAATTTGAACGACTTGCTAGATATGACACAGGGGAAACTTGCCGTGGGACAGGGAAATCTCAGAGATTTGGAAAATGGAATTTGGGTTGGTACCCTGTCAACTGGAGGGGTAGGCGGACGGTCGGGGCTTGGCTCTATGTCACTGCCCACAGTCACAGGCTCAGGTCTCCCGCCCCAAGTAGGGGCATGGACGGTGAGTAATTTTCCTAGAATAACGACTAAAACTAGGGGCATATGGTCACTCCCTACTAATGCTTTGCCAAGTAAAATCGGGAGAAACAACGGTTTTGCTTAGGATCCCTAAGTGGGCGTTTTGATAATGGACTTTCTCACTAGGAAAAGTTTACTCTCGTCCCGGGGAACTTTTCAACTGTCAAAATCTGTCTCATAACTTTTAAAGTTTCCTGCTTATAAAATGCTTTACTCTCTTATGGGATCTTTTGCTGATACCATGATATCAGCCTTTTCAGGAACTGCAAGCACTGACTGTCCCTCCATCTATGGCCCGTCCCCTCTCAGGGTCTGGGTGCGACCGGCCACCAACTTTTTAGTATCCAAAATGAGCATTTTACACTTCGCAGCATCTGTGTTTTTGATGTAACTCAGGTAATCATAGAAATATATTTCATGAGTTAAACTAATACTAATGCCCTTAGTAAAACTATGGAGACTACCGTGGGCCCATCAAATTCATACTTTGTTTACAATTAAATGGAAATTAAAAATCTTAAGGAACATTCATCTGGTTTAAGTAATCTTGGGCTATCATTTTACAACTGTCATGAATTATACACGTTCGATCATATTTCTGTTGCTTTTGGAGGGTTCACAACTCTAAGTCACCCAGGCGTTCTGGTCATATCTTTTTCTTCCAGTCATCTCACTTCATATTTTTGTCATGGCTGCTTATTATGAACACAACACCGCCCCCCTCTCCAGCTGTTACCTCTCCCCTGCACCCAATTCTGAAATTTGACTTCTGTGGCCGCTGAAGAGGGGGACCACTTCGTATAGCTCCAACCCTGGAGTAAATGTCACTAGCGCGTGCACCGGTACTCAGATCTCTTCCTTCACATTCATTTCCTATATGCCATAAAGGAGCTCAGGCAACTAAATTACTCCTTAATAGGATAAAGCCTTTACAAATCAGAAATGCATGCACAATGCTTTTTTAAGTAAACGTATATGATATAGCTGTCTTTGTTTCCAGTAGCGTTATTCGCTGGACGCAGTGTAGGTACAGCCTGGTAACCCTGTCGGTGGTGCTGGTCCCTCGTGCCCCGTCTGCGCCGCCCGCTGCCTTACAGCAGACTGAGGTCGCCCGTGATGGCATCCACCACGTCGTTCTTCCCCATGATGGCCAGCACTGTCACCGACCCAGCAGCGATCTGAAGACAAACAGCATTCACAGTAAGACCAGGAAAACACCAGCATAATAAATGATACTCTTGTGTCTAGTGGAAAGATTTATCGACACACCATCTTCCGTATCCTCGAAAAGTCATTTTGACAAAACTAACTGGTCCTTTATCTCAACAGCAAGCCCTATTAGTAGGACTACACCCTGTCCCTGTCATTAACTCCCGACTGTACCAACCTCTGACAGTGCCACAATCAGTAATTTGACAGTAGGACTACACAGTGTCCCTGTCATTAACTCCCGACTGTACCGACCTCTGACAGTGCCACAATCAGTAATTTGACAGTAGGACTACACAGTGTCCCTGTCATTAACTCCCGACTGTACCAACCTCTGACAGTGCTACAATCAGTAATTTGACAGTAGGACTACACAGTGTCCCTGTCATTAACTCCCGACTGTACCAACCTCTGACAGTGCTACAATCAGTAATTTGACAGTAGGACTACACAGTGTCCCTGTCATTAACTCCCGACTGTACCGACCTCTGACAGTGCCACAATCAGTAATTTGACAGTAGGACTACACAGTGTCCCTGTCATTAACTCCCGACTGTACCAACCTCTGACAGTGCTACAATCAGTAATTTGACAGTAGGACTACACAGTGTCCCTGTCATTAACTCCCGACTGTACCAACCTCTGACAGTGCCACAATCAGTAATTTGACAGTAGGACTACACAGTGTCCCTGTCATTAACTCCCGACTGTACCAACCTCTGACAGTGCTACAATCAGTAATTTGACAGTAGGACTACACAGTGTCCCTGTCATTAACTCCCGACTGTACCAACCTCTGACAGTGCTACAATCAGTAATTTGACAGTAGGACTACACAGTGTCCCTGTCATTAACTCCCGACTGTACCAACCTCTGACAGTGCTACAATCAGTAATTTGACAGTAGGACTACACAGTGTCCCTGTCATTAACTCCCGACTGTACCGACCTCTGACAGTGCCACAATCAGTAATTTGACAGTAGGACTACACAGTGTCCCTGTCATTAACTCCCGACTGTACCAACCTCTGACAGTGCCACAATCAGTAATTTGACAGTAGGACTACACAGTGTCCCTGTCATTAACTCCCGACTGTACCTACCTCTGACAGTGCCACAATCAGTAGGTTGACAGTAAGACTACACTCTGTCCCCGTCATTAACTCCCGACTGTACCGACCTCTGACAGTGCCACAATCAGTAGGTTGACAGTAGGACTACACCCTGTCCCCGTCATTAACTCCCGACTGTACCGACCTCTGACAGTGCCACAATCAGTAAGTTGACAGTACGACTACACCCTGTCCCCGTCATTAACTCCCGACTGTACCGACCTCTGACAGTGCCACAATCAGTAAGTTGACAGTAGGACTACACCCTGTCCCCGTCATTAACTCCCGACTGTACCAACCTCTGACGGTGCCACAATCAGTAATTTGACAGTAGGACTACACAGTGTCCCTGTCATTAACTCCCGACTGTACCAACCTCTGACGGTGCCACAATCAGTAAGTTGACAGTAGGACTACACAGTGTCCCCGTCATTAACTCCCGACTGTACCAACCTCTGACGGTGCCACAATCAGTAAGTTGACAGTAGGACTACACAGTGTCCCCGTCATTAACTCCCGACTGTACCAACCTCTGACAGTGCTACAATCAGTAGGTTGACAGTAGGACTACACCCTGTCCCTGTCATTAACTCCCGACTGTACCAACCTCTGACAGTGCCACAATCAGTAGGTTGACAGTAGGACTACACTGTGTCCCTGTCATTAACTCCCGACTGTACCGACCTCTGACAGTGCCACAATCAGTAGGTTGAGAGTAGGACTACAGACTACACTGTGTCCTGATAATTTAGCGGCTAGTTCAGGCTCTTACCTGCGTCCTGCCCGCGTCCTGGACCAGGTAGTGGGACAAGTTGAAGGAGGCGGCCTTGGCAGCCAGGTCCTTTAGGTGCGCCTTACTCTCACCCTTTAACACAATCTTCATCTCCCTGCAAAAAAAAATCACATTTTTACACTTCTTGCTAGACAATATTATTTCACATTGGGTCAGCAAGATTTAAAATTTCTTTTTTTTTAACTTTTTTTTTCACGAACATACGTCATTGGCGGTTGGCAGGATTTTTCTTGTCACTTCAAGGTAGCATTCTTCGTGGGTAGGCAGGCTTTCGCCTGGTCTTTATAAGATATAGAATATCTCCAAAGATTGTTTTGAAATGCCTATTTGAAGTAATCTATGTGTGTCTCATTTTTTTGCTATGTAACATGAGACATCTGAACTGTTTATATAATTTTTACCATATTTCTTATGCTCCAAGTGTAGTACCTTCCCATTCAGCGAATAGATATAGTTAACAAGCCGAGAGTTGACACTGCAGCATGGGTCTGGCTGAAATATCGGTGAATAATATCCAATGATACAGTACACAGGCTGTCTTAAGGATTGATACCGGTGGTTGGGCAGTGATTCCTGGTGCTCAGGTTTATTACATTTTTCTAAAAGTATCTCTCTAACCACATAGTCAAAATGAGTATGATACAAATACCTAGTTTCTGCATTTCCTATTGATGTGAAATGTATTTTTAAAGAATTTTGAAATTACTAGGTTATGACCATACAAAGTGGAAAGTTAATTTTTACACTTTTATTTTTTGAACAATGATATGTCAGTAACCATCAAGAATAGACCATCTAAGTTTTGCATGCTTGTTTTAAACATTCTAACGGAGGAAAGGGTGTCTCAGAATTTTGATGGCTGTCATCATTCGTTTTTAAAAAAATAAAAGGTAAAAAATAAAAATAATTCACCTTTAAGTTACCCGTTTTTTGGCATAAAAAGAAAACTAAGGCATTAAGAAAAAATTGAGACACCCTTCCCTGCAATTCTCCCTACCACGGATAGCTGATTTACAGTATTCTAAGGACCTGCAGGCTAATTTTAACTGATTTTGTCGACTAAATCCATGGAAAAACCATAGAAAATAAGGAAATAATTCCTATAAATCCATCTACAGTGAGTGAATATGCAAACAACTCAGAAAATATTAATGTACATAGATACTAATTTAAAAAATAATGATGGCTAGTTTTTCACAATGCTAATTTACAAATAATGGAACACTTTATGAAAATGTCTATACTAAAGCCTTGAGTCTTGTCGACATATTACCCAGTATGCATCCTGTTTTAGGCTAACCTGCAGGTACAACTCAAGAATTTAGCTATCCGTGGTCGGGAGAATTGAAGGTTATTAACATGTATAGAATATATGAGCTATGTAACTCACTTAGTTATCGAGCAATCCTTGTTCAAAATATAAAAGTAGAAAAATAGGTTTTAAACATATTTTTTTCTGAATTCTCATAAGATTTTCAAATACTTTATATCACTGAATAGAGAAAAATTAGACCTTTCTAATGGTATATGGCTCATCATTATACCTTATTTAGGTGTGGAGATTCATAAAGAAACGTGAATCACTGCCAAACCACCGCTGTCAATCCTTAAAATTGTCAAGCGATTTCAGAATTGATTCACAAAAACGACATGGAACCCCCTCCTGCTTCCCTATACTAAGCCGACAGACAGGTGCCTGACCCTGGGAGATGGGGGCTTGTCTTGAGGCCAGTCGGTGCTTACCCGAACTGGTCCCACTGAAGCAGCATCTCGCCGTGCTTGTGCTGCTCGCTGTGCAGCTGCTTGTAGAGGCCGACCGCCGCGTGCCCCACCTGCGCTGCCATCTTCCCCGAGGACATGTCAAGGGCAGTGTTCACCACCAGCACCATCTTGTAGAAGTCGCTCGTGTCGAGGAAGCCCTCCAGTGTGGGGTCCTCATCAGAGTCCACACTGTCCTCATCCACCTGGAGGCATACAACAGACAGGTGAGGAACCAACTCCAGTCACAGAGTACCCCAGTACACAGTAACAAGGATATAGCTCACATGTCACACTGGGAGAGAAGGTTTGTTGGTTTGTTGAAGACTTGAGGGCAGGGGTTGTTGTGGACGATCATATTTTATTTCTCTAAAGTCTCCGGAGTGGGCCCTGCATTTCTTGGCTATTACATAATGTGTTTTCTTCTGCTGTTGGACCCAGAGTTCCATTAAACTTTAAAGCGAGGGTGCACTTGCCCACTTGACCTTTGACCTCAAAGGTTGGCC
Source organism: Lepidonotus clava (assembly GCA_936440205.1). NCBI lineage: Eukaryota > Metazoa > Annelida > Polychaeta > Phyllodocida > Polynoidae > Lepidonotus > Lepidonotus clava. Next base: position 5,885,499 of record OW387138.1, read on the forward strand.
TGACCAATAGGGGCAGGGGGTAAGCTAACAAAGGTTTTTAATATATAATTACCATGTTAGATACACAGGAATTCCAGCATACCAAATGGGTGGGATCAGGTTTTTAAAACTATGCGTGTTGGTTGGAAGGCTTCTAAATCGATGAAAATGATCATAGAACCCTCAATCAGACCTTAGTCATTTCCCTGGCTGCCCCCACTCCATGGGCACCGGGATATGAATCAGCGTTCTAATCTTTGCACAGAAAATGGTTAATATGTTGACATTTTGTATGTCCACAAAAATAAGAAAAAGAATAGGGGTGTGTGTAGCCAAAAATATTCACGATTTTTTGTGAAAAGGGGTTATTTTGAGGGACCAAGGGGATCAGAGTCCTAAGAAAGATAATATTGCAAAACAAAGTTTCATCATGGTAAGAACCCAAAACTACAAATCATTATATTAAATATCATAGCAGGGGAATTACTGAAGAAAAAATAAGTTTTTTGAAACCCAGTCATTTGAGAATTAGGGTAAACTATTGAGCCTTAAAAGTCAGCGTTTTTAGAAACTAAGGGTTTGTTTTTTTGTTAGCAAAAGGGTAATTTTTCAAGTTGGTAAGTTATTGGGATTTAACGCCGTAGCAACATCTAAGGTCATATCTTTTGATGATCGCATCTACGGAACGAACGAATCTATGAGAAGATAGAGACCATGCTCCTACACATTTACCGAAGTAGGTGTTCTTTAATGTGCCTGGTCCCATAGACAGGGCCAGATTTTTGAAGTCGGAGAAGACTGATGGGTACCACGTTCTGTATCAGAGTGGGGGTACCGGGGTCATGTTGTGACACCCCGTTAACCCGGGGACTCACCTCCTGGGAGCTGGCATCGGGGTTGTCCAGTATCCACGTGACGGCTTCCTCCACGCTCGTATTGCCCGTGCGCTGCAAGGCCTACACAAGGACAACGGGTACACATCACACACAAGGCAGGCCAATTGAATTTTCTTTGGAGATCTTGGTCTTGGTTTAATGTCCAGAAAGTAGAAACTTTTAAACTTAATTTTTTTTTTATAGATTACATAAATAAGAGGGCATACGAAAGTTTACTGAATATTTGGAAGATGCATGAACAAGACAAGGGCTTTTTGTCAAGTATCACGTGAGATATACATGTATAATTATATCCATATTGAAAAAAATAAAGTGAATATTTTTTACAGAAGTGATGAACAGGGGTGCATGTCAAGTTCAATGAAAAACTCTGAAACCTCAGAGAGAAACAAGGAAATTGTGTTAAACGTGTTGTATCAAATTAATTTTGAAAGTTATTATTTGAAGTAACAATGTAAGAATGTCTGAAATCAGACAAAAATCTGAAAAAATAATATCTGTGGATGAATCCATATCTTTATCATCGAACATACCCTGCAGACTTAGTAATGGTCGTGTCCACATCCAACTTACCCTACAGGCTTGATTACGAGTATAGCCCATCCCCATCAAGGCGGCCAGTAGCTCATCCTTAGGCACGAAATTCTTTCCAGCAGAACTCATCTTACTGTCTGGAAAGCAAATCAACACCAAAATAATAATTTTGATAGGAAAAAAATCACACTTTGATCCTTACAACACCAAAAAAATACAAGATTATCGGGTACTGCCGTACCGAAGGAGGCGGGCGAAAATAAAAGGAATTGCGAATTGCATAAGAACTGTGCATGATTGCGCAATACCATTTCAATACTAAACATCTGCCTGGAGATTGTGAGAAGTTAGAGAGTGGAACCTTCTTTGTCAATCTCCATGTATCTCTATGGGAAAAAGATTTGCTGTGCTTGGAGAGTGATGACCTACTCCATTAACTATAGGAATTCCCTTTTTCAATTTTGTGACAAAAAAATTATGGATTCTCTCTAAAATTACAACAAAACAACCAAATATTTCACAATTTTGGTACCAAAACACCATATACTAGAAACAGAACTACTGAAATACATATAGTTCGAAGATTATAATGCTGGCATTATTGAGAAAAGTGGAATGAAAAATTGGTCACAAAATTGTAACAACTTTTCTGATCCCCATTGAAATGCATTGAATCAACCTGGTCAAAAAAGAGTGTAGAGAAGGTCGGTGGCCTAAGGCCCGCCTCCCAACAATTCACAGCACAAATAGAAGTGTAAACAAGCCCATTTTTATGATGCTACTCACAGGAACAAGAAGGGCTTATATATACTGAGTGAGAGAATTTGGTGGGCATAAAGAGGGGGCTTGACAAATATGGTGTCCAGTGGCCCAGGACCACCAAAAAGTCATACTGGGCCACTGGAACAATGATTGTACTGAGGAAAGATTAATGACTAACGTTTCGCAGTGAAGTCCTCGATAAGGGCGCCCCTACGAGCGTCCGTGCACACCGTTATGACGCGTCCGTCTCTTTTGCCGTTTTCGTGACGTCACCGCCTCTTTCAAGTCTTTGTTTATTAATGACGTCAAAAAAACGGCAAAAGGGACGGACGCCTCATAGGGGCGCCCCTATCGGGGATGTCATCTTTGTGTAGCTATAATATTTTTGACTGGAATGAGTGAGTTGCCCAGTGGGCAACCAGAGTTCAGGTACAAAACTGAGGTTTGAAAATGATAAACCTTGAGTTATTTATTATCTATTTACCTTATTCTCTTTGAATGGTACTGGGCAACCACATTGCATTGCTGGGCAACCACATTCAAGAGTCTAGTTGCCCAGGGAGCAACCAAGTTTCAAATTTCAAATTGAGGGTTTTAACCCTTTGCTGACGGCACCAAATAGGATTTCAACATAAAGAATGAGTAGTAGCATTGCAATATTCAAAATGACATATTCTATTTGATTATTTCACAAGAAAGTCATATATCATTATGCCACCCATTTTCACATGAGGTAGAAAATATATTTTAATTTTGAAATTTGGTTGCCATGGTTACCATAGAATGCTGTTATGCGTTGTCATATTTCCTGAAAAATGACTAATTTACAGCCTTATTTACTTGAAAATGACCAAAAAATGGTATAAATATTGATTTTATGAAAAATAATTCAATTATAAAGTTGTTCTCCTTGTCATTTTCTATCATTTGATACTAAATTCAACTTTATTCCTGCTTTCTGGATGTATCTTTTATGATGTGGATATAAGGGACATTCTGCTCTAAAAATGATAAAATTCCAATTATTTACAGTTGAATATAATTCTACATGTTTGCTTATTGATCAAAATACAATATAATCCGGGAAAAATAAGTAAAATATTACCCAGCTCCATGTGACTGCATGTATTCAATTATTTCTGAGAATTTTGATAATATTGGTACAGGAATTCTTTACAGAGGGATATGAAAACCTTAAAACATGCAATCTACATGGCGGCCATCTTGGATATGAATCAAAATGGCTGACTTATGCCAATTATCCAGAAGGAAAGGGTGCAATTAATGTAACAGTAAACTAAAGAAAATTAATACTGATATTGGTAAAGAAACCAGGATTTATAGATTCTGGTGTATTCTACATGCTCAAATATGTTGACATGAAGAAATAAAAATATGAATTATGAAAAAAAGGTTTTTAAACTTCAATATCATGATTATCTGATAAATATCAAAGAAGGCCTTGCCTATAAATTGGTAAAATTGCTTAAGGTAAGGTCCATCAAAGCCCCACAAAATTAATATCGAGCTATCTATGAATAAAATAGGGATTCTGGTATTTTCATCACACCATCTAATATAACTATTTTTAAAATCATCACCTGTAAACAAAAATTAAGGAAATTACAGTGTATACAACAACCATCGATCATATGTGATCGATTTCCTATGGGGCCGTCACTAAAGGGTTAAAACATAGTGACATGCGACACAATCTGCAACTTCGATGCTCGCTAACGGCGAATCATCTCTGCACTGTAGCTGCCACTTGGTCCGGCCACGACCAGTCATGCGCGACCAGCGGAAACCGCGGGACTATTTACAGGCTGCATAACAATGAGGTCGCATAGTAATAATAGACAGGGGTGTCGAGTTTTCTTCCTACATAGCAGAGAGTACTCTCACGGACTATTTTCCCGGCGCGGAGGTGCGAACGGCGCAGAGTGCATGCGACATAGACCATAATTATGCCAGTTCCCTGTTGCTGCGGACCTATTCCTAATTCTTAAGCACTGCGTCCACGGACCGGAACTCCACAATTCGCCATCTATTCCACACGTTTGATAAGGGTGGCTGTGCGACTGGCACGGGGTCTATGACTAGACTCTATGTCTTAAATTCAACATGTTCAATGGTTTGTTTGTTTGCTGGGGTAGTTTAATGTTTGGCCAACCCTTCAAGGTTTTTTCAGACTGCACAAGGTAGACTAATGCTTTTCAGCTCATTTTACACCACATGACATGGGCGGTGGCCAAATCTATGCTATGAGTATGAGGTGCCCATTTGTAGCAGTGGGACCTAATGCCCTCTTTATAAGCCTCTGTAGACTTTCAGTTGTCAATAAAATATATTATTATTTATTGTGTTGCCACACTGAGATATCATATGACGGCATAGATAGGCCCATGTGATATCCCACCACATCACATTATAGGATATACATATAACCAACCAAGAAGGGAGTACGAGGGTAGTTATCACCCTGAGCCGGGACCCCGATATCAGCCCGAGGCCAGGGCCCGAAGGGCCGGCCGAGGGCTGATATCGGGGTCCCGGCGAGGGGTGATAACTGCCCGAGTACTCCCTTCGAGGTTGGTTATGGATTTATTATACCTTTTCTGTTAGATCTGAGCTCCCAAGGAAGGATGCACAGCAATCAGTGATGGTGGAACTGTGATGCTGCACATTTTTTGTTTTTTTCATATAACTCTTTTGATATCCATCAAATCCACAAATAGTAAGCAGCAAAATGTAGCTATGAACGTTGTACAGATAATGCATATGTTAGATTTTTTATTTCTTAATGATTTAATTTTCCCATGAATTTTAGAAAAATAAAAAGTTTCTGTATCACACTGCAGTGCGATACAAGGCTGGTTATCACCCAGGTTTGTATCACCCTGTGTTAAACTCTTAACTACTAAACTTGTATCACCCTAAGGTGTAATAAATTATACTGACACCGGGATGACCAGTCATGTTTCATACAGACTTCATACTGAGGCAAGCAGTAACCAGCAGGGTGGAATCAGAAAGACACAGTCTACCTTGAGGTCCAATTACCTGTCAAGCCTTGAGGTTGCTGTTACTGTTAGATCCTGTTAGCCTAGCCCTAGATCTACTATTTTGTGGGCTTAGGCCTAATGTCTCCGGTTGTGGACAATACGTACAAGTTTATAGCCCAAGCTTGATAAACAAAATGATAAACAGTAGACTGTGGACTCACCACAAAACTGCAGTGATCTCTTTGCACGTAGGTGTTCACACCATCCGACTTCTGCTCGAAACAAGGAAATACGGCCAGCCGGCGCTTCAGGTGGTGTAGTAAGGTGGCCCAGAAGTATGAAGGGCCGAGTTCCCTCCAGGATTTTCAGCTGCATCCCACTGTAAATCAGTCTGGAATCTGTCCGCCCGGCGGGTGGCTTCGTACTTCTGGGCCACCGTATGTTTACAGGTGTGACTTCACTCTCACACACGGCAGGGAGACAGATGTTCCACTTCGACTAGATCTACTGGAAAAAAAATACACGAATAGAATAAAATTCGCTGGAATCATATGTCATGATATCGATGCATCTATGCGTGTTACTTTTAATTCCAAGGTAATTCTCCGTCATTCAGTGCGGAGCGCCTCTATTCACTGCGGGCCTGCTACCCGGCGTCAGTGACTTCCGGCTACAAATAAACGTCCACGTAACGAGACCAAAGACCATGATTTGTGTTCCCTGAACAGCTGAGGTGATCTGCCAGAGTTAACAGACAGATTGCGCCAACATGGAGGGTCTGTACCACCAGACCAACAAGATGGTGCACGAGGTGCAGACGGAGCTGTCCCGGCTGGAGCGGGCCCGCGGGGAGGACGTGCACCTGGTGGAGAACGAGGTGCAGGCCCGCATCGACCAGGTCGTCAGTAACTGTGAGCGGCTCGAGATCCTCGTCAACAAGGAGCCGCCCACACGCCGGGCCAACGCCAAGCTCAGGGTCGACCAGCTCAAGTACGACTGTCAGCACCTGCAGGCCGCCGTGCGCAACCTGCAGCACAAGCGGTAAGCTGCAGTGACCCCCGCCACCCGCCCCACCTAATTTTTTGCCAAATTTAGATTTTTTTTTTTTTTTTTCAAAATGTAACCCCAGTCAGTGAGGACCTGGGGTGGGAGTTCCTTTTGGAACTTCTTGGATCGTGAAGAATCTGGGTCCTCAGTATTCCCTGCTGATCATTAGAGAGGTGACAAAGGAGGGGGAAAATAGATTCAGGAGTCAGGTCCAAATGCAGTATGCGCCGCATACCCACATAATGCGGGTCTCAAAATACGGTCTGACCCTCCGACCACTGACTGAGTGCTCCGACAGGCTGACCATTCCCACCCGGTCACCCAGCCACTGGGCCCCCTGACCACTGACTGAACGCTCCTACAGGCTGACCATTCCCACCCGGTCACCCAGCCACTGGGCCCCCTGACCACTGACTGAATGCCCCTACAGGCTGACCACTCCCACCCAGCCACTGGGCACCCCTGACCATTGACTGAATGCCCCTACAGGCTGACCACTCCCACCCAGCCACTGGGCCCCCTGACCACTGACTGAATGCTCCTACAGGCTGACCACTCCCACCCAGCCACTGGGCCCCCTGACCACTGACTGAATGCCCCTGCAGGCTGACCACTCCCACCCTGTCACCCAGCCACTGGGCCCCCTGACCACTGACTGAATGCTCCTACAGGCTGACCACTCCCACCCAGCCACTGGGCCCCCTGACCACTGACTGAATGCTCCTGCAGGCTGACCACTCCCACCCTGTCACCCAGCCACTGGGCCCCCTGACCACTGACTGAATGCTGCTACAGGCTGACCACTCCCACCCTGTCACCCAGCCACTGGGCCCCCTGACCACTGACTGAATGCCCCTGCAGGCTGACTACTCCCACCCTGTCACCCAGCCACTGGGCCCCCTGACCACTGACTGAATGCCCCTACAGGCTGACCACTCCCACCCAGCCACTGGGCCCCCTGACCACTGACTGAATGCTGCTACAGGCTGACCACTCCCACCCAGCCACTGGGCCCTCTGACCACTGACTGAATGCTCCTACAGGCTGACTACTCCCACCCAGCCACTGGGCCCCCTGACCACTGACTGAATGCCCCTGCAGGCTGACCACTCCCACCCTGTCACCCAGCCACTGGGCCCCCTGACCACTGACTGAATGCTCCTACAGGCTGACCACTCCCACCCAGCCACTGGGCCCCCTGACCACTGACTGAATGCTCCTGCAGGCTGACCACTCCCACCCTGTCACCCAGCCACTGGGCCCCCTGACCACTGACTGAATGCTGCTACAGGCTGACCACTCCCACCCTGTCACCCAGCCACTGGGCCCCCTGACCACTGACTGAATGCCCCTGCAGGCTGACTACTCCCACCCTGTCACCCAGCCACTGGGCCCCCTGACCACTGACTGAATGCCCCTACAGGCTGACCACTCCCACCCAGCCACTGGGCCCCCTGACCACTGACTGAATGCTGCTACAGGCTGACCACTCCCACCCAGCCACTGGGCCCTCTGACCACTGACTGAATGCTCCTACAGGCTGACTACTCCCACCCAGCCACTGGGCCCTCTGACCACTGACTGAATGCCCCTACAGGCTGACCACTCCCACCCAGCCACTGGGCCCCCTGACCACTGACTGAACGCTCCTACAGGCTGACCACTCCCACCTCCTGTGCCCCTTCAGTGACCCATGTCCAGTGTGGTGGGTCTGTATCAACAGGGATGGACAGTACCTGAACTTGGTGACCGGCATAAGTTCTAATATATGCAAATTATTTGTATGATATGTACAGTGATTGTACAAAATAATGTGTACAATAATTGAAATTAAGCTATAAAGTTCTCAGAGTGGCACGCATTCATGTGTGCCTCTCAATAATACTAGGGGATGAAATAAACTGAAGAAACTTGCCACCATAGAGATACATGATATTATGTCTATGCTTGCCACATTCCAGGCACAAAATCTCGAAAAATGTTCACCTGGTCACAGATTATTCCACGCCTGGCACAGGGCGCAACTTTAATTTTGTACACTGATGTATCATAAAAAAAAAATTCTGCCCTGCTTCCAATTTTCAGAATGTAGTATTTTGATTCTTAACTAAATTTTGACTATTAAAACGAAACTTCTTCAAAACGCTCTAATGTGTCCTTTATACTTTCCTAAGAAAAGAATTGGGTTTCAAATTACTAAATACATTTCTAGTATTAAGTTAGAACTAGATACATCTAGGATAAAAAGTCGTACGATTATGAGACTATAGCATAAGTCAATAACTCCAAAAGAAATTGTTTGAAAATATTAGTAAAGAAAACCCCAAATATCCGTTTTTATGTGGCTTCATCACGAAGTTCAATGATGGTAAATGATTATTATTTGATTATATCTCGCCAGGTACCAGCGGGAGGAGGAGGAGCGGGAGCGGGAGGCGCTGCTCTCGCGGACCTTCGCCCCGAACGACCCCGACACGTCCATCATGATCGACGCCGCCCTGCAGCAGAACAACCAGCTGAGGAGCGCGCACAACAACATGAACGACCTGCTGGCCGGGGGCACCAGCATCATCACCAGCCTGCGCGACCAGCGCACCACGCTGAAGGGGGCCCACAAGAAGGTGCTGGACGTGCTCAACACGCTCGGCCTCTCCAACACCGTTATGCGCCTCATCGAGCGCCGCACCTACCAGGACAAGTTCATCCTCTACGGCGGGATGGTCGTCACCTGCGTCCTCATGTGGCTCTTCTGGCGCTACTTCTCGTGATAGCCGGCCGCGGGGCCTGCCTCCTAGTATCGCCTGGACATACGGCCATCCCGTTTTCTATGTGTTACCGCGTGATACAAGACTTAATAGAGGGTTGACTGCTACTATGACATTCCGATACCGAGTAGACCCAGAGGTGCTCTCCACTGGTGTGCAGCGAACGACTCCTGAGAGCAGAATTAGGGTTTAGTCAAAGTCCTATGTAACGTGTTCCTAATTACATTTTCCACTTTTATGTCATAAGTTTTGAGCCCATACAATTTGTCCATGTTAATTTGGCTTTCTTTATGTTTATTTATTTAGTTTTAGAAAAGAAAAATGAACTGTCAAAAAAGTCATTCACACAGTCCTTTTATCATGCACACGTTATTCTGCCTGTACATAAAAGATGTGTAAAAGCGGTGCAACTCGTTACCTAAAACGTGCATAATGGGTGCGCCTTAAATGCGAACATTGTGCATATGAAGTAACTAGTTTTATATTATATGTCTTGCTCTAATATAGTATAGGTTGACTTGCGAGATGATAGATAGATACTGAGAGGTTTAACCACCACGTCGCACCTTTATCAGTATCCATGTTCGTCAGATATTAGAGACTACGGTACTGATGAGTGACTTACTAAGGGCAGCGTTTTAAAAGATGTCCAGGTGGGCAGCCCAAGGGGTAAAGATTTTCCTAACTGGCAAAGTTTTTTCTATCTTTCAAAATTAATTAGTTATGTCCTTATCAAAATAAAAGACCAGAAACATTTTCTATCACACGACTTTCCAGTTTTTAACCACTGGCTACGAAGAGGCGCCATTCTTCAAAGAGAGACCTTTGTCGATGGGAGTGTGGTCACGTTGACCGGGACGTGTGGGTAAAGGCCTCCGAGCCGGCCCTGGCGACGGGAAGGGGCGCAGTGGTCAGTCAGTCTACATCACAGGGCTGGGCGAATCGGCGGCCTGATCTAATTTTATGGACCACGTTATCTCATCTCATGTTTAAGTACTAGACTTGACATTCAATATATTCATGTCCATGATTTTAACATTATTCTCAAGGGAATTACGTCGCAGTGTGTACCTTTAACTGAATGAGTGAACGATAAAGATGAGGCACAGTAAATCGTGCACCTACCCTTATGGTACCCCTGGATGTATTGTGGAGTGAGCGAACCCTGGGCACGTGTGTCACACTGGTGCTCCTTGCCTCCCTCCTTGATGACAACCATTGCCCAAGTGTAACAAATCATTTATTGTATAAGCAGCCAAAGCAGTCAAATGGATTAGTCATTTCCTCATATACAGACACATGCAGACTTAAGCAAATAGTTCTTCCCGATATTGGTCAATGTTTCCTGATATTTTGGAAGAAACCAGCAAAGATCCACTTGTATCCAGCATCCTTGACAATTCAATCAATTCCTTTTCTATAAAAGTCGTAAGCTTAATCGTTATAGTGCTAGTAATTTGTTAGTAATGCCATGGCTACATGTTTCTTCTTAATTTCAATTCTGGAAAGTTTCTTTTAAATCTGCACTTTTATGTTTCTGGACTTCCAATATGTTTTAACGTCACATAATGTAATCTAATATGCAGGGGCAAAAGTACGTGAAAATGTCAGAGGAATTTCTTTACTATATTGAATATAATGTTGACGTTGATATCATGCGAAAGCGATGTTTTGCATCTATGGACGTGTTTTCAATCGTCCCTTCAGTCCAACAATGACATTTATATGTCGTGTGTTATGCGAGTAGAGTACATTTTAGCTAAAGCGAAACTATTCCCACTGTACGGACGACATGAACAGTTTCCTTGGTGTTGACCAACACATGCTGTTGACAAACTCGTCAGTACAGGAGATCCTATTGACTTTTATAACATAACAGCAGAAAGAAATGAAGGGTTCATTGTGTATTCTAGAGTCCAGTAGTCTATGAAAACCCGTAGTATTATGGACTGTATTCAATAACGTGAAATATTTTTCATGTTCTGTTGAGAAAAATATTAGAAGACCGATTCGAAACCCCCACCCCCTGTAGAGAAATGTTTTGTCTCGGGTTTTGGACGGGTCACCAAAATGACCTGAACATTTTCGAAGTGTGGAATTTCTCACAAGTGCGGACCTCTGGCATGAATGATGGTCGTTTTTTCAATGATATGTACACGTTTAACTGCAGTTGTTCGTCAACATATTTCCATACTATTCATATCAATAAATAAGGTTCCTAATTAACGATTGTCTGTCCCCAATTCTTTACTGATATTGCCCCAGATGTTAAAAACGCCTTCCTGTCTTGCCAAGAAATCAAATTGGTTTTGTTCTGCCCATTTGTCTGTAGTAAAAGTGGTTTGATGCAAAGAAATAATTTAGCATATTATACGTACTGCTTCAAATAGTTCGACTTTGAGCCACACGTGAGAAGTTCAGTATAGTCCTATAGTAAAAGATAATGACATTTCTGTTCACACTATAGGTTATATCAACTTATTCCCAAAAATTCCAAAATAAAATTATGTAATGAAAACACTTATTTTATTGTTTCCGTAAAGTGTTTTATTTCCGTCTTTTGCTGTAGCAACAATTTTCCATAGGCCTGTGTTAAAATGTGACTCAACGGATAACCAATTGGCTCTTTACAGCCGAAATAGTCTGTTTAGGTGTGCCTGTTTAGGTGTGAAGCCTTTGTCAAAGATGATATCGCGGTCACTGGTATCAACACCTCTATCGGCCTCTCCTATGTAAAGGTACTAAAGTGGCCACCCTCTGACACCTACATGACACCTGTATACATCCCATAAAGCTACAGATGCAAAATATTTCCACTTTGAACATGCATAACTCAGTCAAAATAAGCTCAAGAATTATGAAATGTCCTGCGTATGCTGAAAGCATTCGTTCCGACGGAAATAATTACTTCTCGGATTTTCAATTCATGTCCTAGATTTTATTTTTGTTGGTCAAAAAAACGGGAAAACTATTTTTTTAACAGTTTTTATTTTCAGATTCTATAAAACCGAGAATCTGAGACAGTTCCCTCGGCCAAATTAAGTATCTAAAGTTTTAAGTATGTAACGCTTATGGTTATAGAGAAAATGACGTTAAAAATAATTGATTTTAAAAAAAGTGGAAAATTACGATTTTTGATCAGGATTCTGGGGGCGTTTCACACTAGTCGTAACTCTAAGATCTTATTTCAAAGTACGAAATTTTGACATTTTTATTTTTGCATTCCAGATTTACGATCTTATGTTCCTGCTGTTAGCTATGTAATATATCAAGTTAAGATCATTGATTGCAAAAACATCTTATCTTAAAATTTAAGACACTAGAAACGCATTTACGATTCCCCTAGTGTGAAACGCACCCTCTGTCTTTACTTTGGGAGTGCATTTCCTACTGATATGAAATTGAGAACTCCATGACTCCAAATAAGGTTCAAACCTTGGTTGTCCAGTATCCTTAACTCGATAGCGTCTTCTCTGTGGACACAGGACTCAAAGTTCACTCAGTCTCTGTACAGATTCAAGTTTATTCAGTCTAATATTTACATTATGCACAGAATTAGAGAGATTCTTCGTCAGTGATAAAAGAACAATTAAAATGTCATACTCGATAGTTGCATAGATACAGACGTCTGACTGGATGTATACTTCACTGTGAGGAGCCCCTGACTATTTATATATATTTATATACATATAGACAATTGTGCTACTATATACAGACGGTTATTTGGTTGACCACAGCTTGCTGGACAATGGATTTATATAAATAATGTGACCAAGAGAATAAAACCTCAGGCAAGTAGACGCCCAGTTATTTATGCATGGAGACCGTTGTCGTGGAAATGTTCTCTGATGCCAGAAACTGGAGCTGAATCCGTGTTAAAATGGACAGAGGGCTGGACAGGGTCGGTACCCTCGTGTTGCCTGGACCAATATAATTGCAAGGGGTGGCCGGGCCAGGGTCAGTAAAGGAACCGGCCCGACAATCATTAACAGGGTATTACAATATTACAATATAAAAAAGGCCATTCTGCACAATTGAAAAACATTTTACTATGAAATTCGAAAAAATTCTGCTCATGCATTAGCAATGGTCGGTTGCTAATGGACCACGATGAGATGGAACCACCACCCTACCCCTGCTGCCTCATACAATAGGAGGGGGGGGGGGGGGGTTTGCAATGGGTTAGTACCAGCTCATTAAAGGGACGCTATCGTCCGTGAGATAGATGTAATTTGATACACTGTAACTCCCCCGCCACCGCGCCAGATTTATAATGTGACCTATGACATTGTCTTATCACGTTCTGAAGAGGCCAAACAGTGACGTGGTTAACTTAACGTCGACGTACCTAAACTTAACAACCGCAGGATGACACCGTCAGATCCAAGAGAATTCAGTGACCGAAGACATGACTGATTTAGGGAGTGCTCGCTAGTAGCTACAATACCATATAATTCTATAAAGGGCTTCCCCGAAAAGTGGTGAGAGAAGTATTCCTGGAGCCCCTCACCCAGCGGTGACACCTCCCTTTGTAATAACAGTACTCACCCACTTTGACTTTGACACCACTCACAGACTGCTCACACCATGTCACACCACTGACTCACACTTCACACACATACTTCACACCCCTGTCAGTCAGATACTCGACATTCTATCACAAAGGTGGGCCCGGGTGCCCAGGCCTTTCTGCGGAACCAAGTTCAGACCGTTGTAACACCTTTCTAAGACGTCTGTTTCCTCATGAATTACGGCAAAGGTGGGGTAACATGTAATCCTATAGACCTTGTGCAGACGTGGTCACATGATCACTTTTTTGGTGATCACAACGTGGTGATAATGACCACGCTGACAGAAAATGCAAAATTAAAAATTTTAAATGATAATAGTTGTTGATTGTCATTCATAGAATCACTGTGAAGTAAACTGAGCATAAATATTTTTTCTAAATATTACAAAATGATGAATAAGATTAAACTAAATTGATCACCAATATGGCGGACAACCCATTTTTAGAGATGTGACATTATCTGCACTACGTCTATAATCTGCAACATTTTAAAATTTCACCCTAACTTTTGGTGTCCATCCATCACTGCCTGTCTTACAGAAAAGTCTTGTAATAAGTTGCACGCTGAATTCAGCATATTTCTCTTTAATTTTTGATCGTCGCAACAAACAGTAATGTCTTTGATATGTGCATAGAGATAATTTAAACAGGTCTTATTTACAATTTTAAGGCTAACAGCATTTTGAATGTCTTAGAAATTGGTATAATAATAGATCATTTACCTTTTGAGTATGTTCACTTGTACAAAAACACGCTTATCTACAAGCAGAAGTTGTACTTTGGTGATGAAAACTCCGGGTAATAAGCAGAAAATATAATTCACAGTGGTGTTAAGCAGAGTTCTAAGCAAACAGTTGTCTTGTAGCCAAAGACTAAAGATATTCAGCTGATGTAGAGTACTAAGGGAAGAAAACAGATTTGACCACTAACATTCGGTCCGTCGGCTCGGATGACACCTGGCTCAAAGGTTGGCGTCAGACACTATTTAGGAACCTCAATATTGTTACCCGCCAGTCAAAAATACCTAGAAATATGATCTCTGTAAGGGTCCTACAATTAGGAAAAATCACAAAAGACCTAGTAAGACCTTCGTGGGCACCCTGCCATTCATAACCCTGTTATTCAGACACTTACAGGAGGGGCCAGTAAAACAATTTGGACCCGATAGCCAAGGGCCACACTGGCACTAGAGTACGTTGACAAAAATCCTAATTTCCTAGAAAAAGAAAAATCTTCTCTTTGAATGGGTTGACTGACAAATGTCAATACGGATCTAAAACTGTTTACAGCGAATGATTCCATGTTTCAGTTTCAGTTTTACATGTCTGTGTTGAGCATGGTTTCGGGAGTTGGAGAGCATACTACTATGGATCAGAAAAGAGTGCAGGCGCTGAACACCAGAACATACCACTGGACGGCTTTAGTAGACTGAAACACCCTGCAGGTAAACCTGACCTACCCAAGCCATCGCCCCTCCAATCACATTATACACAACCTGCCCAAGCCTGACAAGTATTAGTGGTGCTGATTATTTAACAAGATGTACATGCTTGTGACTGAATATTTTGCTTCATCAAAGTGACAAATCCTGTCTTTAATAAAGGAATAAATATTTTCAACGCGAGATATCTTTATCGATCATAGATATTTGAAATCAAAATATCAAGTACCAAATCGTGCTGTATGTATACTGTACAGCAATCATGATTTTTCCCATTTCTGAATAGAAATTTTTAATAAATTTAGATCCTGATCAATATTTATGAAAACATTCTGTCAGGGCTGCTATGTGAACTCATCCCCACCATACATATGGACTTTGTTGTCCTGGACCTGTTCTGCCAAAGTTTGGCCAAATTGACCATGACACATTTGAAATCCAATAGAATTTATCCTTTTCACCATTAATTTGGTCAATTTTCCTTATCTAGATCTCGGTGGTGAACAGAGATAAATGATTAGATGAATATAGTATGATGTTCATGGTTGTAATAGAATAAGTTTGTTTGTTTGAGAAAGGAAACATTGATATCATACTCAACGACACGTAAACAAACCCTAATCTAAGAACTTGTAGAAATAGTTGTACTTCACAGCACAATATCACTCTTTCCAATTTCACAAAAGTATGCAAGTTCCAGTTATTGTTTTGGTGGCCTGTTCATTCCAGTCGTGCTGTCTGGTAGTGGGAGTGGTGATGGTGGAGGGAGAGGGCTCTCTGCTATACGGTGTCTGGTCGGAGTGCTGAGGGAGAGCAGCTCTCAGAGGTGGAGGGTGAGGGTTCTCTGCTATATGGCGTCTGGTCGTGGGAGTGCTGAGGGAGAGCGGCTCTCAGAGGTGGAGGGTGAGGGTTCTCTGCTATACGGTGTCTGGTCGGAGTGCTGAGGGACAGCAGCTCTCAGAGGTGGAGGGTGAGGGTTCTCTGCTATACGGCGTCTGGTCGTGGGAGTGCTGAGGGAGAGCGGCTCTCAGAGGTGGAGAGTGAGGGTTCTCTGCTATACGGCGTCTGGTCGTGGGAGTGCTGAGGGAGAGCGGCTCTCAGAGGTGGAGGGTGAGGGTTCTCTGCTATACGGCGTCTGGTCGTGGGAGTGCTGAGGGAGAGCGGCTCTCAGAGGTGGAGAGTGAGGGTTCTCTGCTATACGGTGTCTGGTCGTGGGAGTGCTGAGGGACAGCGGCTCTCAGAGGTGGAGGGTGAGGGTTCTCTGCTATACGGTGTCTGGTCGGAGTGCTGAGGGACAGCGGCTCTCAGAGGTGGAGGGTGAGGGTTCTCTGCTATACGGCGTCTGGTCGTGGGAGTGCTGAGGGAGAGCGGCTCTCAGAGGTGGAGGGTGAGGGTTCTCTGCTATACGGCGTCTGGTCATGAGAGTGCTGACGGAGAGCAGCTCTCAGAGGTGGAGGGTGAGGGTTCTCTGCTATACGGCGTCTGGTCATGAGAGTGCTGAGGGAGAGCGGCTCTCAGAGGTGGAGGGTGAGGGTTCTCTGCTATACGGTGTCTGGTCATGAGAGTGCTGAGGGAGAGCAGCTCTCAGAGGTGGAGGGTGAGGGTTCTTTGCTATACGGCGTCTGGTCGTGGGAGTGCTGAGGGAGAGCGGCTCTCAGAGGTGGAGGGTGAGGGTTCTCTGCTATACGGCGTCTGGTCGTGGGAGTGCTGAGGGAGAGCGGCTCTCAGAGGTGGAGGGTGAGGGTTCTCTGCTATACGGTGTCTGGTCGTGGGAGTGCTGACGGAGAGCGGCTCTCAGAGGTGGAGGGTGAGGGTTCTCTGCTATACGGCGTCTGGTCGTGAGAGTGCTGAGGGAGAGCGGCTCTCAGAGGTGGAGGGTGAGGGTTCTCTGCTATACGGCGTCTGGTCGTGGGAGTGCTGACGGAGAGCGGCTCTCAGAGGTGGAGGGTGAGGGTTCTCTGCTATACGGCGTCTGGTCGTGGGAGTGCTGAGGGAGAGCGGCTCTCAGAGGCGGAGAGTGAAGGTTCTCTGCTATACGGTGAATACGGTCCGGCCATAGTCGTCAAACGGCACCTCCATGTTGTAGGTAGCAGCACTGTTGACGGTCATTGTCTCGTCCAGCTCAGACACCTACAAATGTATACAGTGGAATCATCATGAGAAGGTCAAAGAATGCGGCGAGCTGCTCTAACCTGCGCCCTGCTACAATGAGCTGAACCAGGCCCCCTAAAATCAACTACTGAAGAATTTGTTTGAAAAAGTAAAATTTAAATTGTCAAGTGCATAGGTAATCATGTAAATCTTTAGTAAGAAGTGTATGGAACCAAAGAACACATACCAGTGGCTTAATCTAAGTCTAGTCAGACTGGGACAGAGATCGCCCGTTAGTTGGTAAGAGTGCATGAGTGAGACAAAGTAAGGAGTAACCCTACCTCAGCTAGTTAGAATGTCAACCTACCTCAGCCAAGAACCTGTTTAATGTCTCATAGTACCCGCTGCATTGCCATGTCTCATTATGGGTGCCCTTTTCAAAGCGGGCCAGGCGCTTCAGAATACTACCACACGACTGAAACACGAAACAGACATAACGCCATTAAATATTTGGCACCTATATTTAGGAGTACACAGATGAAGGGTGGTTCTCTTACAGGATTGTATGCTATAGTGTGCAATAAGAGATCATTGTGGACAACAAAAACATTATTTTCTGAAAATCGTGGGAGTCTTTTTTAAGGAAATGGCCAGTGCCAAACAGAAAAAGAGACTAATTTAATATCATAGTGGGTATAACAACAATGACACTATAATGTCAATCTTACTTAAGATTTAATCTGATTTACACCAAGAAAGACGAATCAGTCTATATTTCGGATCTGAAATGTACTAGGCCTACAAATAACCAACCCAAACAAACTAGAAATCTGAAGATTGTCGGCCAGGAACTGGCCGATGTTGCATTGGTGGTTTTTAAATGTTATAAAAGGAACATGTCATACGCTCTATGGTGGTATAGGTGGGAGTCCTATTGGTCAATCAGGTTGACCAATGAGTGTACAGCTGCCCTGCACTGCTGTATTCTCTTCCCCCCACCTTCCCACCCCTACCCCACAGTCCTGTTTGGCAAACCAGTGTGGGGTGTGGATGGCCTTCCCCCCCCTCCCCCTCCTCGGGACACCCCCACCCAACAGACGTTTCCACCCCCCACCCACCCCGGGTCCTGTTTGACAAATCAGCTCTCCAAGCAGATCACTGCATCTCATTGAATTACTTTACTCAGTGACCTCTCACCTGGTGGGAGAGTGTGACCAGCCTGACCACTGTGGTATGGGGTGTGGATGGCCTCCCCCCTCTCCCCCTCCCCCTACACCTCCCCACTACTGTGATCCAGCCAGCCCACTCAACTACCCCCCCCTCTCCCCCTCCCCCTACACCTCCCCACTGCTGTGATCCAGCCAGCCCACTCAACTAACCCCCCCCCCCCCCCCCACCATCACCTCTAGCACAAGTCTACTCTGACTGCCGACCACTCCTAACAGTGGTGGTGGTGGTGGTGGTGGTGCCCCTATCCCCCCCCCCCACATCTCACCTCACCAGTCAGGCCAGAGAGGAGCCAGTTAAGGCCAAAAGTAGTTTGGATTTCTGTTTCTTTGTTTGCCCTTATTAAAATTGGAATTAAAATCAATTTGAAATGAAGATATTTTACATAATTAAGTAATGATAAATCAAATGCGTATTGATAAAAATAGTTTGAACATTTATACTTTAAGTATTTGTCAGATATAAATACATGAGTACATTTATTGGAAACAACAAATTAATATTGTTTTCAGAGCAACCTGGGCTTTCCAGTCTGTCAAACTTGACATACCTCTATATATAGGACCCATAGGCAGTGGATGTCAATCACTAATACTTGTCCCTCCTACCTCTACCACCAGTGACCAATGAGAAGACACTGAGTGGAGGCCCCATAGTCTGACCACCACTGGGGGTCAGAGAGGGCACACCAATTAAACAATTACACGGTCCACTGGTCCACAACAATAGACCCACTTCAAAAACAGACCTATACCTTGGTTGCATTGGTAACTTAATACTTATATGATTTATACTTATATGTACCAATGCAACAAAAATAAATACCTTCAAGCATGGTAAATAATACATTATAAAACGAGACATCAGCGAACATGTACATTTTTATAATGATATTTGGATAATATGGTCTCGTTGTTTTAACAAAAGTAAATATTAGCAGATAATCAGCTTATCTTATGATCCTTATAACTTCTTTCAGACATCTATCCTGCCAAAACTTCACCAAAAATAATCAGCCTAACTATTCTGTTTTCTATCCATTTTTCAACATATTAAAGAGCAGTGAGTGTGAACGACCTGTCCCCTTGTGGTCACGTACCTCGTACAGCGCCTGCATCATGGGCGGAGGGATGAGGGTGTCGGACAGCCCAGACACAAACAGCGTGGGAAGACGAATCTTCTTCATTAACTTTAACGATGGGTACTGAAGCCAAAACAACACCACATAAATGAGAATGGCAAAAATGAACCCATATTGAACCACATGTAAGCAGTAACCCTAATCTAAGAACTTGTAGATACAGTTAACTTCACAGCACAATATCACAAATTATTTCTTTGAAAAATACGCCATAGGATCAATAACGTTGTTACAACTCCAAATATGTATCATGAATTCATTAGTTACTGTTGAACTGATATACACTGAAACAACAAAATGAATCTATTAAAGAATCCATTTCATGTATAATTTGTATGTGTCATTATAACTTATATTTTTCAGGGAATTTCCTCAGCTTTTTTACTGCTAGCCTACTAGGGGCCCAACATTTCTTCTAGCCCTAATAAACTACACTGACCCTAAACATAAAGTGGTAGATCTAGATACATGAACACCAACACATATGGTCCGGATTCCTGCATGCCTTATAAAATCCAATTAGATCTTTCAAGTTTAGAGAGAATTTTAAATAATCGACAGAGCAAAACGGTGTTTCACGGCATTCAATTAACTATTTTTCACAAGCCCACCGGGCTAGTTGCTGAACATTTTCACAAGCCCGGCATGATTTCTACTAGTACTTATTTTTATATAATTTGAATATATTCGGTTTGCCGAAATAATTCAATCTTTAAGATTAATTTCGAATCGATGATTTCTACTAGTACCTGTTAATAATAAGTGTATGTTCATGTTAATTCCTATTTTAGTAAAGGCATTCTGCCGTGAGGGCTTTGCAAAGCTGAACTAGCAATAATCGCTAAATCTAGATGGCCATTCCATGGTTCCTGTGTTTTTCTCACCTTATTTTTGTAGCACCATTTGGGGAGATATGTGACTATTTTGAAGCTGCTGAAGAGGTGGCGCGCTATATGCGGCAGTGTGGTGAAGGTGTTCTCCACGACCAAACACAGCGCCTTCTTGGCATAGTACGGCTCACTGGCCAGGTGAATGGCAACGGCCCCACCAAGAGACCGGCCAAAGATGATGATCTTTGACTGATCTATGTCTGTCCGACTGAGTAGGAAGTCAAAGGCTGCCTGTGCATCTAAGTAGAGACCTGCGGGGAGAGGAGAGAGTAAAGACCTGGGGTGAGCACTGACTGTGGTCATGGGGGTCGGGAAGGTACAGACCTACGGGGAACACAGGGAGAGAGTCAAGACCTGGGGTGAGCACTGACTGTGGTCATGGGGGTCGGGAAGGTACAGACCTACGGGGAACACAGGGAGAGAGTCAAGACCTGGGGTGAGCACTGACTGTGGTCATGGGGGTCGGGAAGGTACAGACCTACGGGGAACACAGGGAGAGAGTCAAGACCTGGGGTGAGCACTGACTGTGGTCATGGGGGTCGGGAAGGTACAGACCTACGGGGAACACAGGGAGAGAGTCAAGACCTGGGGTGAGCACTGACTGTGGTCATGGGGGTCGGGAAGGTACAGACCTACGGGGCACACAGGGAGAGAGTTCAGACCTGGGGTGAGCACTGACAGTGGTCATGGGGGTCAGGAAGGTACAGATCTACGGGGAACACAGGGAGAGAGTTAAGACCTGGGGTGAGCACTGACAGTGGTCATGGGGGTCGGGAAGGTACAGACCTGGGAAATTAGTCTTGAAAAGGAGCCAGTTACTGTTACACTACGAAATCTCGGCGCCCTCGCCTAAATCATGGAGCTATCATTCATAATCTTTAAAAGGAGCCAAAACCAATGTTCTACCATAATACTCATGTCATCCATGCCTGTAGACATCAATATTTTAAACAAACCAATTTTGGTGGGTCACCAAAGTTGATCTGGGATGGGTTTTGGTGTATTTAATGTAATTTAAAGGATACCTTGCACATAACTGCAGGAGTGTCATTTTTTAATGAATTCAATTCAGCATGTTATTCACAACTTGCACTGTTAAAGTAAGAAAAATCAGAGGAAAATTCCTAGTTTACACACAGTTATTGGACATTAAAAAACGTTGATTTCATTTAAATTAATTTTTATTTTTTTAGGGGAATTCCCCTTATGTATGACGTCACACAGGGAGTTATTGGGAAATCCCTTTTGCCCATAAAAGGGAATTCCCATCTCTGTATAATCTGTAATGAGGTTTATGCTCTCTAAACTACATTATAGATATCTGACCTAATACAGCTCATATTTATTGTAATATATGTCCATTTACAATCTTTCAGTAATCAGGGAATCCCAAGTCAACTTAAGGAGGCATTCCCATAGCTGTAACGTAGCAAGGGGAGTGCTGAGCAGCCTAATAGGAATTCCCAAAATTAGATTTCTTTCCTGAATAAATCCCTAAGATTTTGACATTTTCACTTTGTTTCTTTTGAAATATTTTCAGAATACTTAAGTGAAATTAATTACACAAAAATAAACAATTCGTGAATTTATGGGCAAGGAACCCTTTAAGTCTATTTACATTCTATATTTTACCACAGGCCTAGGTTATGGCCATAGAATATATTTCAATAGTTAAATTTGGACCTGACATTTCTTTTGGCTCCCTTTAAATTAGATACATAAATTGACAATAATACAAAATATTATAATTTGAAAGCCATTGCATCAAAATTTTAACTGAACTTTCATTCTTGAATTTGAAGTAAGCAAAACATGCAGCACAATCATAGCTGACAACCTTTGGTTATACTCCATGAATATCTAGGGGTCGTTCGGGCCCCTAGAGCAGACAGTCCAGGCAGTTCTACCCCAAACCCCTCAAAACCGTCCGGCGTCGCCACATTATCAGTTAACCTAATTTAACCTAACTTTTTTGTTAACACGTTTTCGTGTACTCTGCATATTGCCTATAATGTGCAAAATTGAAATGTGATAACTAAAAGAAAGAAACTACACAAAATATTCATACAACCAGCATAGGAGCGAACATTGTAATAAGTGAAAATGGGCACACATTCTAGTACATATGCTAGCATACGCAACGATTTGGCAGCGCAAAATGAGCGGGTTTACACCTTCATCGCTGGGGGTTTGAGGGGAGACTGAAGGGACTCGACCTCCTATAAAAGGGCCGCGGGTCCCCGGGACTCGGGTCACCCCTGCGTCACAATGGAATCAACTTTATCTAATCCAGAGCAGAACTATTGATGGCAGAACAAACAGTTTGGGGTTTTTCATGGTTATGACTCTTGAAGTCACATGTGAGCTCAAGCACTTGTTTTTTTAACTAAAGCTTTTGGAATGAAATTGGGGCTTTTTGGGTTTGCATTTTTATCTTTAGTAGAGAAAATATTGCATAATAGCACCTCTCTGTAAAACCTTGCAACCGAAATCTTTGTGCCAAAAATGTTGCACCTGCAGATTAAAGTTTGATGTGTGGGCGTTGTTCATATAGATGCAATATGAATAACTTAGAAGTCAATGTTTTGTAATTCACCGTTTTCATTCGGCGACCCTCCACTCTTCCCGTAGCCTCTATATTCAACTAAAAGGACGTTGGCTCCGGTAAAGGTGTATATGGCGTGGGCATTCATCAACCTGACAGGCAAAAGAACATATGATATGTAACTATAACACAATAATGAGTTCGCCTAAAAACAAGAAACGGATGATGAAGATCCTAAACCATCTATCAGTGAAAAATTCATTATTATTTTCAAATGAATCATATACAAAAACATTTAAATCAAAATTTGGGAAATGGCACCGACTTAGATAGCTGATCACTGATTGACTGCTAAGTCTAACTAGAGTGTCGTCGACCTGACTTTGGTCTCCAGCTACACCTGCCCGACAGGCAGCAGATCAAAGACGTAAAGACAATAAAATGCGATTCTATTTAAAGGTATGAGTATAGGCCTCGAATGGTTCTAAAAGTAAAATTGATTTCATGATCAAAAACCAAATGGCACCAAACATTACGATTGATTAGAGATAACGTTTTTGAATTTATTATTAGAATACAAATTGGTTCGGACATTTACTGTGTAATCACTTACCTGTGACCAATGTTACCCGCGTTACCATGGAGATATATCACAGTGTTTGCTTTGTTGACCTGGCTTGGCGGCTGTTTGATGAGGAACATGTTAATTCGGACTCCGTCCCGCGTCTTGACAAACACATTCTCATAAGGAAGGTCAAAGACGCTGGGCAGTTCCACGTAGAGTCGCGCATGTTTGGGTTGATCAGGGTAGTACAGTAGTTGGTCCTGAGCGTTGTATAGAAAACCTATGAAGATGAACAAAACTATGTTGGTACGCTATCAAGGAACATGGTTACAGCAATTGACAACGCTAATTTATAGTCAATTTTGAAAATCGATGATAAAGATAATGTAGACTTGTGGACAATAGTTTTCTTGTTACCATATAAACAATGACCGTTGCAGGAAAATATTGAGGAGTTCTTAGGTTTCAGTTATTGAAGCCGCTTTCTCGTCCCTGAGGCGGACGTAATTTGATACGGTGTAACCCCCTAAGAGACACACCAATTTCATGATGTGACCAATGATCACGTCACTGGATCACGTTCTAACGTCACAAAACACGTCGCCGGCCGTCGCGTCATTAGGCTAACGTCAGCATACGTTAGCCTAACAACACATGGATGAGACAGCCGCTTTAAGTGTTACAGGGGTCATAACGGCCTTCGGCAAAAATATAGGAATTTTTAAGCAAAAATATAGGAAAATATAGGAGTTTTTAGGGCAAAAATATAGGAAAATATAGGAATTTTCGACAGATGTTTTTCAAAGATATTCTTTGATTTTATCAGATACAGCCATTTTATTGGCATTTGTTCAGTTTACAGACTAATTTCAAAATTACTATGGGGTCTGGGGGGCAACCCCAGGAGAATTGTGAAAAATTAACCCCTCAAATATGAAATCTGGGACCCTATGAGTGAACTCAGATATCTACAATCTGATTAAGAATAGCACCAATTCTACTCTTAGCCAAGTAGGATACTGATTCCTTGAAGTTAAGATTTATATCTACTCTTGAGGATATCTGTTTACTGGGGGGCGGGGGGCCACCCCCAGGAAAATTTTGAAAAATTAACCCCTAAAATATGAAATCTTGGACACTCTGAGTGAATTCAGAGATCTATTATCTCAGAAATATAACACCCATTTTATGGAATCTTGGGTACTCTTAACCAACTATGATACTGCTTTCTTGAAGTTGAGATTTTTATCCACTCTTGAGAATATCTGTTCACTTTGGGGTTCAGGGGGCCACCCCTCGGAAAATTTTGAAAAATTAACCCCTCAAATATGAAATCTGGGACCCTCTGAGTGAATTCAGACATCTATTATCTGAGAAGAATAACACCTATTTATGGAATCTTGGGCACTCTTAACCAACTATGATATAAATTCCTGAATGTTGAGATTTATTTCTACATTTTGAGAATATTTATTCACTAGGGGGTCTTGGGGGCCACCCCCAGAATTTTTTTTGGAAAAATTAACCCCTTAAATATGAAATCTGGGACATCCTCACCAGTCGGCCCTAACCATCCCTTCCTGCCCTGAAGGTACCTTGACCCTGACCTGGCGACCCTTACCCTCCTCTCAAGCTCATGTCCTGACGGTCCCCTGACACTGACCTGATGGCCCTTACTCTCCCCTCATGCCCTGAGGATCCCCTGACCCTGACCTGATGGCCCTTACTCTCCCCTCATGCCCTGAGGATCCCCTGACCCTGACCTGATGGCCCTTACTTTCCCCTCATGCCCTGTGGATCCCCTGACCCTGACCTTTAGGCCCATACGCCTGTATTCTACTGGAAAGAAAAAAGACACAAAAATACCAAAGATCAGGAGGGGTTAGGGCCAAACACTGTGAGTGTGTCAATTTCATTTTACACCTCACCATGTTTGTCATGTGCCAAACATTGTTACTGACTGCCAAAAGGCAAGAAGGGGAAGCAGAGGGCTGGGAGGGGAAGCACAAGGCTGTGATGGGATTTCTCCCTCTTTCTCTTTCTTTCTCATGAGATTTTGTGATATCATTCTGATTGACTTCTCAAAATATTGCAATTATACATGGAACATCGGACTTTTCTGAGAAAAATATAGGAAATATAGGAATTTTTTGCAAAATATAGGAAAATATAGGAGTGCCACAAAAATATAGGAAAATATAGGAAATATAGGAAAATATAGGAACGTTATAAATACTCAAACCGGAATGTGACAATGTTACATCATAATTTTGAAGGAACCTCCTATTACTTTGTCGTTTTGATCAGGGGACTTTTTCTGTGGAATGATTACATGGATTGAACAAAATCCTGAGACAATAGTTCCTATATTTGTCCATTTTGTAATATTACATTAGATCTACACCACACATATAATCTGCATTTTTTCTTAAAATTACAGACAATGAGTTGCTTATTTGAGACGTTTACTCATTGGCAGAAAAACAAAAAAGAAAAGAAAATGACTGTACAAGAGCATGTTAGGAGACATAATTATTCCCAAGGCAAGGAAAAATGTTTAGTTAGTTTGCGAAATGTATCTAGATCTACGAAGATCTAGTCCTGGGGTCCTTTAGTGCAAAAGTGGCTTTACTTCCCGCTGATGGATCACCGACCGTACAGCTAACTGCCTAGCCTAGGCTAACATAAGAAAATATGTCATGAAAGGTGACTAAAAAAGACACATTTGTTTTCGCATCATCATAGTGCATGCCACATAACAGATGATAAAAAGCTAAATTCAAATCAATTAAAGGGACATTCTCGTCCGTGGGTTGTCAGGCTTACATACGCCGACGTAAGGCTAACGACGGGACGGCCGGCGACGTGTTTCGCCCTTTTGGAACGTAATTACGCAACGTCATTGGTCACGTCGCGAATTTGGCGCGACTTTAGTGAGGTTACAACTCATCAAATTACGTCCATCTCACGGACGAGAACGTCCCTTTAATTCTCCCTACCACAGATAGCTGAATGCTAGTATTTTAAGCACTTGAAGGTTAATTTTGACTAAATTTGTCTACAAAGTCCATGGAAAAGCTATAGAAAATAAACAAATAATTGTTATACATCGCTCTATATTGAATTATTTTTCAAACAAATTAGGAAATATTTCCTGTACATGGAAACAAATTAAAAAAGTAAACATTGATTGCTAGTTTTTCTTCTACCAGTACACATAATTATATAATTCATGAAATTTTTATAGTAAAACCTTGTGGTTTGTCGACATATTACCCAGCATGCACCCTGATGAAGTCTGACCTGCAGGTAAAAGTCAAGAATTTGGCTATCCGTGATAGGGTGAATTAGTAAAATAGGGCCATACTCCCCCGTCGTTTCGGATTCCACATGTAATACTCGCTCCGACTATAGCCTTTTTTCGTAACACACTTTTAAGTTTTATCGTAGTACTGCGCGACCGCATCACACAAGTGGCCCTCCGCAAAAAAGTAGTTCTTATAGAAACTATCAGGTCAGGCAGGTAACAGGTCCCAGCGAAAAGTAGTCCCGGCACTCCCCAGAATGCTATAGTCGGAGCGATGATTACACGGGAATCTGAAGCGAGAAAGGAGTTTGGACTAGGGCTACTAGTACTAGGGGCTAGGGCTAGGCTATTACGTTAGATCGACTTACCAATGACTGCAACTATCAACAAAGACAGAGCTACAAATCCACCATACAACCAAAACATGAGAAGTAAAATCAGCAGCGCCGTTGTGCACAGTCCCCAAAACTTCATGATAATGGCAAAGACGAGTCTTCCGACGATCTGTATCGTCCGGAATCCGCTCATTTTGGGGATGGCCATTGCTTCAGCTTTGTCGACGTCAACTCGGTCCACTCCTCCGTCGTTTCCTGACGCTACCTCAGGCCCGTGAGGAAGCAAACTCTTCCTTTCCGTTGACATAAATCAATTTATAGATTGACATCTATTGAAAATATATCTCTAGTAATGTCTTGAGATTCCGTGAGACACAAAAATGTGGACAATCTGTAAAATTTCTAGCTGTCAAAGTCTGTAAACCTGCTCCGGGTCCGCCATGTTGGATATGAGGTGTCCGCGAAATATTATCCCTGAAAACAGACAATAGGTGGCGCCACTGTCTGCAACTTTTCGTGTTTATTTATTGATCCAGAAAACCTTATTCATGCTAGGTATTGTTAATATCTAGGTAATTTCTAATAATCAGTCATTATAAGACAATTTCCCTTGCTTGACAACCACTTAAACCACCCAGTTTTGTGACGTCAGGATGCCGTGGTTACTGATTGGTTACGTCACACGTGGAAACAGGTCAAGGAGGCTACCGAGGGAGGGGGTCGGTTTACACAGTTGTTTGGTCTCTAAAAAAAACAAGAAACAAGAAGAATAACAACTACGAAAATGATTTCAGCATTTTCTCAAAAAATAGCAGAACTTGAATCAAAATTAGACAGACACGAACGGAGTTTGCAGGAGCTGACTCTGCAAAAATCATTTGAGAAAACGGACAAGGAAAAAGGAGGAAAAAACATCCCCAGCGAGGTCCAGCACATCCTGCTAAGCTTTCAAGGCGAATTAAAGGATCAGAGTTTTACTGTGAACACTCTACAATCTAGGGTTTATTGTCAACAAGAAGAAATCAGAGTTCTCAGAAGCTATATACAAGAGAGGATTTCCAAAGAAGATGAGATTGAAACTCTGAAAAATCTTGTGCATGAACTGGCTGAACTTTGTGCCATTGGCCTTGAAAAAAAGAAAGAGGGAGGAGGGGAAAATACAGATCTTCAAAAGGTCGTTAAAAGCGAGATAAGTGTACCCACGGTTACAGTAAGTAGACCTAAGGAAAAGTGCAGAGAAACAATCAAACTCAATCCTGAAGTACCAGAGTTCAAGCCTCGTAATCCTCAAGATTTTGCTTCACTTCCTTGGTCAACCTCAGCAAACAAAAATGTGCATACAGAATCAGAGACGGGTACATCCAGCTCTAAGTCTAACATCAACAGTGTTAGCAGAACAAAAGAAACCAAGGGGGGAGAAACAATGGAAAGCAGTATTAATAAAACGAGTCTAACCAAGGACAAAACACAGTATTCAAACCACTATCATGACTATGGACAAATAAATAAGCAATCTCTGAAGGCAGTATCTGACATTGAAGGTGAACTTGACGAGGAAAACTTCAGTAGAGAAATGATGCAACAAAAAGTAAGTATTAACTTAAAAGAAAACTTGCTTATAAGTGCAGGATAAGTATTTTTCAATGAATTTAATTCAGCAGGTTATTCACATCTTGCACTATCAATGTAGGCAAAATCGTAGGAAAATTCCTAGTTTACACAAAGTTATGGGACATTAAAAATCATCTATTTTATTTCATTTTTTAGGGGAAATCTCCTAATTAATGACGTACCAAGGGGAGTTACTGGGGAATCATATCTACCCTTAGAAGGGAATCCCCATCCCTGTAGAATTTGTAATAAGGGTTAGGCTCTATAACCCAAATTACATATATTTGGCCCAATGCAAGTTGCAACTCGTGATAAATTAAAACATATCCATCTGCAACCATTTATCAATAAAGGAATCCAAAAATAACTTTAGAAGGACCTCACATCCACACTTCAACAGGAATCCACATGCACTGATGGAAATCATGAATGGGCTGTAAATCATAGCACATGGGCCACAAATCATTGTGTGTGGGCCACAAGACTTCTTGGGCTGACGGGGATCATCGCCCATGGCAGATCAAGGGGGGGGGGGGGGGCCGACGGGCCTTCCCCCCCCCCCTTCCCCTGTTAAATCATGTTTGTGGGGGGGCCCCTCCCCTGTACATTCATGTTTTTGGGGGACCCCCTCTAGAAATTTCTGGATCCGCCCCTGATCCCCTATACCTTTGTGGAGGTGTCGGCACCCATAGTCCTGGCATGATAATATTGTGATGTTCCTCGGTAGTTCGGGGTTTATGTTGATGGTACAAGTCTGGAAAAGTGTTTACAACCATAAAGCTGATCTAATTGATCATGGCAGAGTAACCAGACATAACGACGGTCTTAGGATCTCATTACCTGTACCTAAAACACGTACCATCCAACACTCACCTTTTTTCCTTGGTGGTCAAATGTGGAATAGCCTACCACTAAACATTCGGCAAATCGACTCAAAAAATGTTTTCAAACAGAAAATAACTGAGAAATTAATTGATGGGACTTTATTGACAGACCATGGGTAAGCAACCCTGTCGTGTACATCAACAAACATTATCCGTATTTACTTGTTTGTCTTCCCCCCCTCTGCATGCCAGAACCCATGAATATATGTTAACGGATCTATCTGTACAAGTTGACTTAATCTCATGCATCTCATTTCATTATTATTATTATTATTATAACTGCCTGTGATGATGTAACAAAACAGAATTGTATCTACATATCTACAAACAATATGCGTCCCACCGCCCATCTCTTTGTATATCGCACCATTGCTGGGCGGTGCCGGAAACCAGTTATGTAAACTGAAATCTGTCCAGATTAATAAAACTGTTTCAAAAAAAAAAAAAGTTTGCGGTTTCTACCACCGAGGGACGTGGGGGTTATTTCGGTTCTCAGCTGGGCACGGAGGCCGAGCAAAAAGCAGAGATGTGAGATCAAGAGTCGTGCTTCGCTCACGAGGGGGGCTGAGTGGGTCGGTCGGGGGATCGGTATTTGTTGAAGGGGGGGAGGGTGTGTTGGTCAGGCCGGGCCGAGGGGTTGCAGCCATCAGACGCGGAGGATGGCGGTGGGTAAAAGTGCGTTGGGGTAGACGTCCCGGTCGCCTCTTCTACGTCTCTCTCAGGCCAGCTGGGGAGGATCTACCTCTTCGTCCCCTGGCCGGAGGTCTCGGGCCAACAGTCGCCTATGTTTTGGTAGCGTGGGGCCGAGCCGGATGCACCTTGATGCCTCCGGTCGTGAGACTGCCGCTTGCTATTTCGGGCTTCCGCACCTGGCCAGTCTTCCGTCCTCGGGCCGTCAGTCTGGTAGTTTTGGGCCTTTGGGCCATGATTCTCGGTCCTTCGGACCCTGTACTATTTTACATCTAATTTTCCTATAACTTTACCAATATTACTTCTACTTTCTGGTTACTTAGTCCATATTTGACCATCTTATTGACTGGAATCCCTCCTAAGGGGCTGCCGGAGGAAGAAGACACGTTTGAACACCAGGATTATTTTGAAGGAACTCTTTATTTTCGGGCCTCACCGCCCCTTTTATACCTTAGCGGTCAACTCTGATTGGCTATCTTGTGTCACGTGGTCATAGTGACATCACGTGGTCATACTGACGTCATTTCCGGTTTACATTATTTCTCGGGTTTCGGTCCCGTTACAAAGTTTACTTAAATCTATCGCATCGTTTCATCTTTCACATTCTAGCTTTGACACCTGATGAATAGACATTCATCACAATATGAAAATTGTGCGCTATTTTTACTTTCAATATGGTACAAAATTTCTGTAATTTTAATGCGGGAATGGCCCCCTCTCAGTCAGCCTGGTTTTGAATATTTGATGTGGGCATCCTGCACGCCTAGGAAGATCCCAGATAGATCCATCTCTAAGGGGTCATCCACAAATGACATCATGCTACTGTTCACCATTTTTGGGCACATTGGCGCATGAGTTCATTTATGGACGGCCCCTAAAACAATTTCAACCATTCTTGAAATTGTGCCAGACCAAATGTCCAACGTTTTTAGGCTCAAACGTTGGACATAGAGGGTAAAACCTTGGACATGTCCAGCATTTTAGGGGGTTTTCACAAACACTGCAGGCAGGATGCGCATACCAGCCAGGATTCAGATCCTGGCCGCATCATGGCGCATGCACAATCGGTCACAGATAATCTCAGGATATGTTCTGTCAAGGGTGCCAGTCAAAGTTGTAATTGGTATTAAACCAAATATATATCCCTCACATCTTTTACCTCACTAGGGTTCATACCTAAATGGCTAACTCGTCCCTACATCACAATTTGTGGAGGGCCACCTGTCCAAGTGGGCCCAAGGCTAGGTGCAGCCGACAAGTCAAATGGCCTGTGACCGTGGCCGGTAGGTTCATCCTGGCGGTAGGTTCATCCTTTGACACTGTACACCCAAATCTGGCCATACCTGTCTGAGGGTTTACTCCCCATACTGGCCATAGCTGTTAATAGGAACAAGACGCTCCGCGTCTAGGCTCAGAGTACACTAGCTGTTTATTTGCGGGAAGGGGTGAAATCTATTAAAAGGGTATAACCCTAACAACAAAAACGGGAGAGTGATGTGATGACGCTTGTCTTTCAGCACATATGATCTCTGGTGAGCATTGACTCATTGCTTGTCACAACATTCCCAAGTTAAACCGCATGTAGGTCTATAAAATCAATATCAAACAGCGATCTAAACCTAGTATAAGTTAAGAACTATCTCACTCTGTACGAAGTCCGTTTTCAATGTAGGTTAAGGTAGTTTTTGACGGTCATCACCATGACGACGTTCGTCTCCGGGACGACGTTCATCGCCATGACGAAGCTCCGCACGTAACGTCACAGAAGTGCATTTCACGGACACAGCTATCTTTTTTTTTTTTGCAAGCATAATTAGTTTAAAGGTTGTGTACCATATTGATTCTTTTTAATGTTAATGACGAAACTATATTTAGTTAGTGAAAAATCGAAGTAGTGAAATGTGAATCTCTTTTAGCCGTGAGTTTCCTCTGCTGGATGCAAGTCGGCAGGTGGAATAGTCTAAGCATTAAGGAATTAGGGAAGGCTGAAACCAGCAAAAAAAACATGGCGGCTCATGGACGAAATCCTGTTTCCACAGCCTTTTTAAGAAGGGGGAAAAACAGTCAATTTTCCCATATTTTCCCCAGAATCCACCAGAAATCTTAGAGTTAAGCTGGGTACGGCAAATGAAAGCTGGTCCAAACAGTTACAAAAAGCAGAAGACCTTATGTTTTTATCTTTAGGGAATATGGTAGATTTTTAAGATGTAAAACATCTTTCATGCATTTTGATGAAGTTTACATGAAAATCAAGCATGTACTGTATGCAAACCGTGGGGACTAAATGGTTAATATCATCACAAACATACCTTTGCACAGCCAGGTGGGGCTGAAGAGGATAATTGTATTAGCTGTAATTGTCAGGCATGCCAGTCACAAAACGTCATTTCCGCGAAAAATCATTAAATTAATTAAAAATACATTTTACATTCATTTTTAGGGGAGAAATACACTTGATATGATAATAGGAGGACCTCAACAACCGTTTCCTAACTGAATAGAGCATGAAATGACTCCCTAAAATTTGTCTCATTTTTCATTTTAGTCATCAAAATTTATCATGACCCCCCTATCCCCCCTATATGAAAAATATTTTCTCCTCGGATCTGGACGAATCTCAAAAATGATCCAAAATATTTCAAAAACCGTGGAATTCCGCGGATCCGCGGAAGTCTGGCGAGCCTGAGTTGTGGGGTAGTGCAACAAATTCCTAAGGAATGATAGTTTCACAGTTTTCTGCTGTCTCCTGCAGCTGTCGGAGAAGAACCGAGTGATCCTCGAGGCGGAGTGGCGACTGGACGAGGCATTATCCCGAGAGGCCAAGATGGCCGAGCAGTGTGCCTGGGCCGAGCACAAGGTGGGCCTGCTCAAACACGACAAGCGCCAAAGGGCAGAGACCATTGGTGAGTTGGTTAAAAGGTAATTCTTCAGGAGCTTCTCTTTGCCCTTTGACTCGGGGCACCTCTTATAAACCCTCCAAACTTTTGCTGTAACTCCAAGGTTTGACGTAAGGTGAAGCACATCTTCGTACCTGGGATAGAAACGTCCCTCTTCATCCTTTTTAAGTAGTGCTAAAACAATCTGACTCCATAAATTAAGGATAGACAATGGGGCAATATGTGTGATCTGCTGTATCTGCACATTTTAAATGCTCCTAAACGTAACAAATGTGTAAAATATGTGGCATTACCAGTCTATGTGAGTTAAACTACCCCAACAAACAGTATGTGAAAATCATTTCTAAAAATCGTTTTTCAGCTTTCTGTCAGACATTTATTTAACTTTGCTGTCAGACATTATTCATGAGTCCTTGAGTATGTGTATATCACGGCAAATATCACTGATTGGTATGGCCACAAATGACGTCCAGGGAATGACATGCCTGATTACAAAAAACAACATCCACTTGACAGGGTACCAACCACACAGGGAAAAGAAGGAAAATGGCAAAAGAAATCCCTGACAGGGAAAACACAGGTAATTTTCAAATTTTGCCAAAACACAGGGAATTTCATTTGGCCAAGCTCTGAAATTCCTAATTCTCACGATTTTAGGGATTCAACTTTTTGTTGTTGGGTTGTCAAAAAAATTTCTGCACGCAGAGGCTTTCAAAATTGAACAACTGGCTGGATATGACACAGGGAATAATCGCCGCGAGACAGGGAAATCTCAGGGAAAACACAGGGAATTTGAAAATGGAACTTTGGTTGGTACCATCACTTGAGTACCTCTATACAAATTTGAACCAGTCCTTAAATTGTGCTGGACAATATGTCCGACATTTTGGGCTAAAACTATTATGACAACTCCGCCGCTGGATCTCTTTTTGAATCCTTTGAGTCTGGTGGACAGACTCTATAATGTGTACATTGTACTTGGTGAAGACAAAAAGAGTAAGTGCCCCATTCAAAGCCTGATCTGACTGGCCCTTGAAGCCAAGTTGAAATAGATCAAGTCACTTCTGAAGCTGAAATAACCACTTATTCCACTGATGCCAATAGATCTTACCTGTGAAAATTGACCAAAATTTGATTAAGTCAATAAAATTCTATATAAAAAAAATAATATAAAAAAAACAACATCACATTCAGACTACTCTGCTCTGGCCTACCAACCTATTTCTTGATTCAGGGATATCAGTTTTCAGATGTTTTGAACGCTATTGTATTGTTTATGGTTGATTATAGTTATAGTGCATTGTCCGAGATAATTACTGTCATTGATATTATTCCTAATGGGTGCTAGTCGAGTGATAAGTAAGTCCACGAGATGGGCGCTCAATCCATAACATGAACAACACTTGGCAGTATGGTAAGTTTATTGGTGGATACGGCGATGCGAACAATTGCCAGTGATGGAATAAGTTCCTAGGTGTTACAGTTCCAATTCAGGGTGGAGTAAGCTTCCTCCTCAGAGTCCGCCTAGCCTCACCTACAGCCGTAGTGCGATAGTACCGTGTAAGTCACCAGATGTCCCTGTGGTTGCGTAGCTATCTAAACCCCTTCAAATCTCCCGATCCATATTATCCAAACGCTAATGATTTTTCTCTCTCTCTTACACTGCGTTCTCGCTCTTATAGCAGTCCGGTATTGATTTTACCCCAGGCATCGACGCCTGTTGGGAGGTGTTCCCCGGTGAACATTGTCATCAGGTATACCAGCGGCACCAGCAAACTTTATACTTGGTATTGGCATCAGCTAGGTAATTTAGAAGAATTCTTCTTATATCTTGTATTCAACTGGTGACCTTTACACTATTTCAATTATCATGCACAAAGTAAATTATTTAATCTCTACCTTTGTGCAGTTTGTCTGATTTCAGATTTTTTTTAAAAACAGTGAAGTCACAATTAAAAGATATTAAAATATGGTAGTGGGCAGTTATCTGGGAGTCAGACCTGAATTAATAAGCAATGTAACATAATGAAGCAAATAGCAGGTCCTCAAAAGCTCCTTAGAAGTAGATCTTCAGATATATATATCAGATAAAGTTCAGATTGTATAAAAAAAATCTTAAATCTGTATGAGGCAGTGAATAAATATTGCCTTCTGATTGGAAAGAACCCATGGGGGTTGGCCGGACGTTAAACTACCCCAACAATGGTTGATATTACCATAAAATTAAACTTCACAGCGAACCTGCCTCAGTTTCTCAAACTTCAAGCATTAACTTTAGTTTCAGATTTTCTATTCAACCCTGACTTATATGCCTGTAAATTATATGACCATTAAGATAATAAATAAGAGGACATGTATTATGAAAGAACATTTATTATAAAAACTTATTTAGAGATAAGAATAATCATCACTGTGATTGGAGTAGGTTCATATAAGCAGGCATCATACCGTTCCTTTATTTTAAAGGAATTTCCTTTAAATTCCTTTATTTTTGTGAAAATAGGCAAAATTCCTTTATTTTCCTTTATTTTCATGAAAAATTCCTTTAAATTCCTTTATTTTTTTTCTAAAGTAAGAAAATATTACATTATCTCATAGAATGCATAGAATTCCATATTATTAGCGATAAAATTGCACAATTTTCTAGCCGTCGATCGATCCAGGTCGACGTGTCGATCAGCATGAGTCGACGCATTGATCGACGTGGGTCAACGCAGTGCTGCATAGAAATAATCAACAGGAAGGCAGCCCTGTTATAGTATTATTTGCCTTATTTCATGTTAAAACTCTCTGAAAGTTCTCTAAATATTCCTTTAAAATTCCTTTATTTTTCCTAGAAATCCCTGCAAATTCCTTTAAATTCCTTTATTTTTACGAAAAAAACTTCCTTTAAATTCCTTTATTTTTTTGGGAGGGCGGTATG
Source organism: Lepidonotus clava (assembly GCA_936440205.1). Lineage (NCBI taxonomy): Eukaryota > Metazoa > Annelida > Polychaeta > Phyllodocida > Polynoidae > Lepidonotus > Lepidonotus clava. The sequence continues at coordinate 5,921,604 of OW387138.1, forward strand.
ATGCCTGTATAAGTAGTTGCTACTGTCCGAGTCACTAGATTATTTTTGCAACACTGTCAACTGCCCTTATAAGTGATATAAGCAGAGGGCGTGGTGGGCTTGTTATTTTACATGTCCAGTCCATAGAGAAGAGCAGCGTAAAGTGGCGGGAGTCCCTGGTCTGAAATGAGACTGGCAGGCCGGGAGGGCATGATTGCCCATGTGACCAGTTTGACTAGTTCCAATCACCACATGCCTGTGGGGGCCTAATGACCCGCAATCAACGAGCCCATTCATTCCTGTCCCCATCTAGCGAACAAGGAGAATCAGGTTAAATAATAAATATTCATTCCTCTAATCTGTACAATCAGATTTGACCAAGAATCAGACATTCCCATAATAAGGGCTTCACCCGAGAACCACTGACCCATTTCTTTCAGCATCTGCAGCATGATGCCTGTACAAGTGGGACTATGATGTCACCCTCCTCATTTATCAGAAATTATTATTCTTTACATGTTTAAATCTGAATCAAACCTTGAGACTATCAAAGTATATTGGCTGGAAAGGTTTAACCTGGTCATTCATGAACTTTTATGTCTATTGCTGTTCTTAGCAGCAAAGACATTCAGGATACTTCCCCGCAGCAAGTTCCGCAGGTTGAAATGTATCAGATTCCCTAAAAAGATGCAGGCTAGGCTGTTACACAGTGTGTGTTTATTCATGTATACTGCATTACTTTTACAAGCTCGATATGACTGGTGTGTGGGAATCCATGCATGAATATTAATTAGGAATCCCCACGTGACTTAGCGTCCCTTTACGTGCCGGGTTCCATCTCTGGACAGTCAGAGGTGCGGTGGCAGGGAGAGGGAACGGACGGGTCACTCACCAGCAGATCCCAGTGTGGGGCAACTATAACATCAGAAGTACTACAGAGCCTGGAAAATAAAAGAAGTGATTCCAACATCATCCGGTCTTTGTTCACCACTATACGATCCGGCCAACAAGGCATAATGACATTGGTGCGAAAGATGGGTTCAAATGATTTTTTTAGAAGCTGAAATAGGCCTTTTCAGGGAAGAATCCAGAGATTTCAAAAAGGTGGGTGTGCACAAAGGTAGAGATTAAATCATTTACTTTGTGCATGATCATTGAAATAGTGTAAAGGTCACCAGTTGAATATAAGATAATAAGAATTCCTCCAAATTACTTAGTTTATGAGAATACCTAGTATAAATATGGCAGGTGCCGTTGGTAGGTGTAAATATACCTGGCGACAATGCTCACCGGGGAGCACCTCCCAACAAGCGCTGATGCCTGGGGTAAAATCAATATCAGACTGCTTTAAAAGCGAGAGCGCAGTGTAAGAGAGAGAGAGATTATTAGCGTTTGGATCATACGGATCGGGAGATTCGGAGGGGTTTTAGATAGCTACGCAACTGCAGGGACATCTGGTGACTTATACGGTACTACTGCACTACGGCTGGAGGTGAGACTAGGCGGACTCTAAGGAGGAAGCTTACTCTACCCTAAACTGGAACTGTTATACCTTGGAACTTATTATCATCACGAGCAACTGTACGCATCACCATATCCATCAATAAACTTACCATACTGCCAAGCGTTGTTCATGTTATGGATTGAGCGCCCATCTCGTGGACTTATTTACCACTCAACTAGCACCCATCAGAAACAATATCAACGATAGTAATTATCTCGGACAATGCACTATCATTATAATTAACCATAAACAATATAATAGCGTTCAGGTGCCCTAATATAGGATTTACAATTTTTGGATGTAAATCAGTAAGAATGATAAATTTTGATGTGAAAATGTGGCTCAAGAGCTCATGTGTGATGCAACCGCAAAAAGAGCCAGACCGTTGGTGGGTCTGGGTATTTATAGTGACTTGTCAACTTCTCCATGGAAACCAATGGGGGAATCAGCTGTGGATTCTCCTGTTCCGTAAGAAATCCTTTTGTGAAAGGAGATCACCAAAATGTTTAAGAAAACTAAGGAAAAAATCCAAAGTAGAAAATAATGAGAAAAAGTGTATCTAATGGTAGGTCTCACCACACTCATTTTTAAGAAAGAGCTCCAGTAGGGGGTTCTGAATGGAGAAATCCCCAAGAGGAGAAATAGAAGTCTGACTTTTCTCAATAGGAGAAAAAAGCTGAATAGGGCATGTGCATTCAAATAGCGTTGCAAAAGGGCCTGCTTGGTACCAGCCAGGTGCATACAGGTGGACACCCTGACCAGCGACCACTGGCACCTGTGATCTGTGCACTGAGGCATGTCACCAGTCACCACTGCTTGTACCTGTAAATAGCACAACAGGCAATCTGGTGGCCGGCTGGGGCTACTTCCGACTGCTATTGGCGCACACTCCCTATTTTAGGTGATCTTAGGCCAAACCTCTAAAAGGGAATCTCTAATGAGAGGGGACCGGGGAAGTCTGGACCATGGACCAGCCGTGGTGGACGAATCCTACATGCGATTTTGAATTGTATCTCTTCAGGCATCAAAAACATGGTACCTTACTAGTGGTCCTGAACCTCTTACTAGAGGTTAAGGACCTCCTGACTCAGAACCAAAAGGTCTGCCCCTAGCAGGGAGGCCAAGAAGAAGACAAGTCAAAAGGGGTTCAGGTTGGTGAGGCTGTACCCCCAAGGAGTGTGAAGTTCAAAAAGAAGATCACTAAAATCAATGTTCTTGAATCCAGAGGAATAAAAAAAAACATAAATTTTGTTAAGTTTTCATCCTTCTTGAAATATAAAATCTTCATGTCCTCATCCTTCGGATCCCAAGCTGAATAGTGATACCAATATATCTCAAAAAGTCAAATTGTTGAAAGAGTTTCAACCTTGTCAGTGTTTTGTACCACTGCATGTCACTGTACCTACAGGTAAGCTGCTGCGCTGCGTGGACAGCCTGTCTGACCTGGGCCATCTGGACCTGACCTCTGCTACCTCGGAGCGGGCCATCCTCACCACCACACTATCCACGCGCGGCATGCCACACGAGGAGCGCATTCAGGTTGCCATCAATGTCACCGAGGCAGAGCAATGTAAGAACAAATTATATCATTACCTAAGTTCCTTCAATTCCTTCATTCAAGTTTGATAAACAATCATTATCTCCAGAGTGGTTTTCTTGTGTGCCTTTTCAAAGAAACCAGAAAGTTAAAGTTTTGTGTTGATTTGCTACCGTTGTATGACATTTTATTTCATGAGTAGGGTAGTCGATCCCATAGATTCCTATCTAGATGTCAGGTTTTTCAACCAGGGAAATAACACAAAGGATAACGTCCTGAATTAAACTCCAAGTACAGGCACCCCGGAACAACAAAATGTTATCCCCATTGAAAACCAAGGAAAAACATAGGCGTTCATGCCACAGTCCCTTTTCTGAGGCTAAACTAATAGAAATGCAAGAAGACAGGGGAATCTATTTACGTCATTTCCCTGGTGATTTGGCCTGGCCACTCCCTTTTGAGGCTTCAGTCAAAGAGCAGGGTATCGCACCTAAATCATATCATAGATACAGCCACCCAAAGCTGAAAAGTATCACCTTGTGCAGTCTGGGAAGAACCCTGTGTGATTGGCTGGCGGTTAAACTACCCCAACAAACAATCTTAGTTCACATTTCTCTCTTTTGATTCTTAGATTTAGCTAAGATATGCTACAGCTTGGATCAGCCCGCTCGCTGAATGTTGCCTATGGTGGAGCTGTGTTCTGTGACAGTAGAAGGTTTTGATATTGCGCCTAAAGGTGCTTTTCCATACATGCGTTGCGGATGCGTTTTGCCCATATAAGGTATGTGGAGGCTATGCGTTTTTCCATATATGGAATTCCGGATAGCCTCCGCAAACCCTATATGGTCAAAAACGCAACCGCAACGCACATATGGAAAGGCACCTTAAGGGCCTATCATACTAGTTTAGGTCCCATCACGGGAAGGACCCAAGCAGACCCCTGGCCCTTTGCCAACCTGAAATGACTGAGGGGAATACACACTTACACGGTCCCGCCATAATCAGTTTACTTGTGGACATTCTGGTACCCAGCTCACTAATGAATTTGGCCGTCTGGGACTCCACTCAGATAGCGTATTTACTCACCAAAAATGACGTCATATGCCCATAATTATATGGTAAACAATGTAAGTGTGTATCACCACCACAGGTACATAATACAGGGCATTTATCACACTGCTTGACTTTTACCCTCCCTTTCAGACGTTGTCCCTTCCCTTTGGCTAAACATAAGTATTTGAAATGAAAAAAAATGAAAAACAACTAATTAATTTGACACATTCTTTATACACTGAAATTAAAGTTCAAAAATCGATTCTATTGTACATAAGACAGGTTTTAACATGGGATGGGTGTTACAGGTGACCATTTCCTAGTGTTACAGGTTGGCAGACAGGCCTAGTCAAGCGTGTCCAGTTGCTCCCCAGGCCCTACTGGTCCGCCACACATCATATAAATAGCTTCAAAAGGGCCATTGGGGTATATAGACCTGATTAAACCTGCGCTTATTTGTGTGCACAATATTTTTGAATATCATTCTCATGTCACTTTGTAGTAAAATGGGTGCAAACATGTCAAAACATAATTCATGTGTCTAAATTCAGCATAACTGACACATTATACTTTTGGAATTGGCCTTGACTGTCTAAGAAAATATTTAACTGTACAAAAATAGTACTTCATTTTAGGTGTCTTTTTTTTTGTTATTATTATTTCATTTTTTAAATAGTACTTCACATGTACATTACCTGAAGGATCTTAACCTCTTATTTATGTCCCACATGAATGTGACCCTTCCACGTTCACGGGATCAATATCTAAACCTCCCTTCTCCAATTCTCTTTGTATTCATTGATTCCCTATGCAGTGCACGAGTACCGCCCAGACCACAACTCGCCCTACTTCAGCCCTGGCAGCATGGACAAAGACCTGTGTGATGTCACCATGTCTGATTCTCCAACTAGCAGCACTGAGAGTAAGTTACAGTAAGAAATAGTGACCAGATAGACCAGTCTGAGATTCAAGTTGTCAGTGGCCATTGAGTTGTGGCCAAATCATGATAAATGTCAACTAGGTGGCATTATGCTGACCAAGCAACAACTCAAGAATAGTCAAAACATTTAGAAACTAAAGATAGTATGATACAACATTTTGAAAAAATTATTTAAGGACAACCGCGCCATTATAGAAGTAGAATTGAGATTTCTATAAAATTTTACATGATGAATGTTTTACCTATGTAGACACCAAAAATGTAAAAAAAAATCATAGGTCACCGTGAAAACTTATCAGCTACAGCAGTCTAAATATATGATAAATATTCAAAAAAAGACTTGCAAAATAGATTTAGAAATTTGATTATACTTGCTAACAATTTTGATATAAATGATATTATGACCAACCTAATGGTTTTGATAAATATATTCATGTTTTCTCACATAAGACTCCTAAAAAGGGCTCCCAAGTCAGCAAAGTTGATGAAAAAAAAAAAAAAATCAGCGTCTCAGGAGCCTTTTGCAGGGTTGCCACAAATTTCCTGACTTTTCCCGGACGAATTTAATTTTTCCCTGACTAATAGGATTAGAAAATCAGTTTGATAAACAGTCTTGAAATACCCATAGAACAGTCCTTTCCTCCAATTTAGGCTGGAACCTTCAAAACACAATACCTTGATTTTTTCTTAGCAACTCCCGTAACCAAGGCAGTGGTCCTAGCTCACATCAAAGCCCCTTAAAATCCCATCATGCCTATCAGGAGGCCACAATTTACACAATTATGTTGTTATTTTTCATGACGACCAGAAATACACAGATTTTGAGAGTGTCAAAGTTGGCCAGCTGTTCACTCATGGATTTGGAAATTCCATTTTCCCTGACCAGGATCAATGTTCCCTGACCTTTTTTAAAATTCCAGTTTTCCCTGACAGGCCCGTAGCCAGCTTTTCTCAGAGGGGGGGTTCGTTTTTTTGAGAAGCAGTTTGTTTTTTTCCAGGGGGGGTTCGTTTTTCGAAAAAATAAATATTTTTGGGATTTATTGTTATATTTTACATTAAAAATTAAAGAAAATATCCTCCAAGGGGGGGGGGGTTCGTACAAACCCCTCAAATCCCCCCTGGCTACGTGCCTGCCTGACCAATTCCAAAATTCCCCGACTTTTCCCTGACCTTGATAAAAACAAGTTTTCCCTGACTTTTCCCTGACCAGTGGCAACCCTGTTTGTTTTAACTCAATGAAGCAGAAGGACGACTTTGTGGGCTACACTTAGAAGTCATATTTCATTGTAATATTTTGCGAAATGCTAGTCCTCAGGGTTCTCCCCAAAGCCCAGCGCTCCCGGCCTGCGTCTGGCTGTTAATTACAAGTGCCAGGCATTATATAAAGTTTGTTTTTTGTGTGCATAAATTGACATATCTCTAGTGTTATTTCACCTACAAAGACACGTTATACATCATTGGAAAGCTTTAGATATTGAAAGTGCCCTTGATTGGTACAGGACATAACTGTTGATCCACGTGATCTACTTAGATGAGAGGGCAATAACACCTATGCCAAAATGTTAAGGTATTATAATTATTTAACAAATTCAATGTACAATTGCCCTGGTAGTCAAGGTCTCTGCCTTACGCTGCGCTTCAGCCCTCGACCATTGACTACCAGGGCAATAATTTTTTTGATATCTCACCTTGGTCAGTACTATATATTAATTGGGATATATTTTTCCATTCAAAGAGCTTTTATCTGCGCCGGGCTGTGATTTTTTATGGGGAGAACCCTGGTCCTGATATAAGAGAATAAGAAAATGCAAAAACAAAGTTATTTTCGATGGTTATTCTGATTTCCGATTCCAGAGCCCTATATTTCAGTTTGGCCTCGTGCGACTTGCGACTAATTTTGTTGTATTGGGTCACATTTGGCATTTCTAAGTGTATTCCATAAATTTTCAAACCAACCTACAAAACAGAACTATTTATAGAAACAAATTGAGAAGTTACTCATTGCTAATTTTCCATTATGTTAAACCACAAAGAATGTCATGATTAATGAAAAATCATATACTTAAAGCATGTGTTACTTATCATGTTGGGCACATGGATCTTTATGTAGGCTATTCTGCAGTTACAGTTGTGGTAAGGACAAATGCTTAATATGCATCACATGTTTATCAATTTTGTATTCACACCACCAGTTACTATTTTCACCAAGTCAACCCCTCCAGAATCCAAGTGTATGGGGGGTAGACCCCTAAAATTGACACGGCGACACAGCCTTTTTTGGGCTTATCGACATGCAACATGATCATTTCTTAAATTCGACATGGCGACATAATCATTTCTTAAATTTGAAAGGGCGACATGATCATTTCTTAAATTTGACAGGGCGACATGATCCTTTCTTAAATTCGACAGGGCAACATGGGAACCCCCCCCCCTCTACACCCCCATGTGTGAATAAGGATAAATGGATAAGCTAAATCTCTGGGTTTAATGATAGTGAGTGTGCAGCCCTTCCTCTGCTTGCAGGTTCCCAGTACGAGGCAAGCTGTACGTGTTCCCCGACGGGCCTGCAGGAGTAGGCCAGCAGCCGGCGAGGTCAAGCAGTCAGCTACGCCCCCTACAGCACAACTCACTGACAGCAACAATGCCATAGAAAAATTGTTATTTTGCGACAAGAAGTTGCAGATTGTACAGGTTTTACCTGGCCGGATATTTAAGTAAAAATTGAATTAGAACTAGTGATTCCCCAACTGATACATTAAAAAAAAGGTCTATATACTTCCTCAAAAATATTTTTATCAGGGTTTACTACATAATATATGTATTCATTTCATGCATATTACACCTGCCTTTTGGGGCTGCATGTATTAATGAGCAATGGTTTTACACTACACTGTAGAGGTACAAATAAAATTCTATTAAGATTGAATATCACTTTTGTTTCATTTGTCCAAGCAATCGGTTCCTCTACATCGTTTCTGCCACTGTGACACCTAAACAGTTTGGTTGCTAGCTCCATTTTGTATCCAAACTCCGATACAGAATACACCAGTGGGCATTGTCCATGAGACGGCTCTTACCTACCAACCCCTGAGTGATAGAGATCCAGGCAGCAAGGCACAACAATGGGAACTTGGATCCTGCTATGTTCCTACAGTAATATTTCAACTACTTGAATGCCTATAGATATCAAAACATGCATTATCTTGAAATTTTTCGACAGTTTCATATGCCAATTATTATGTTTAAGTGTAATTTTTGCAAAAATCCATCAAACTTTTAAACTTTTTCGTGAAAAAAGACCACATTATCACCCTTTTATGGCCATTGTTCATTAAATGGAATCGGCAGAAATCTGCCCCATTTCAATTTTTAAAAACCCTTACTTTATTAGCTGTTTGGTACCGCTTCCTCGTGATAAAGACATTGGGAAGTTATGAATGTGAAATTGGAATGACACATGGCATTTTTCTTTGAATAGCAGTTACCAAAGTTACCACTTGTCAATACAAGTTTTTCAAATCTGTGCTTTGGTAAAATATCCCACAGAAATTACTTGTATAGGGTCCTTTTTGAGGAGATTGTTGTTAAGAGTAGAATGATAAGAAAGTCTGAAACTGTTCAAAACATTACCAGACACATTTATGTGGTAGAAATCATAGTGAAGGTCCTTGATCATTTTCATAACTTTGTCTTTAACATAATTGAATTAGTTAATGGAAAATTTGAGGGCATTTCAAGAGCATTTACAGCAGTGAAAAAGTGTCAATTTTAGAATTAGGCTAATATTCCATATTTCAGTCACGGTAACTTTCTAGCTTTGTTCAACCACAGCATAACAAACATTGTTTGAAAACTAAGGTAATTTACTTTCATGTGCTAGGAAAATCTATCCAGTATACAGCTTTTTCTGACAAAACTGTAGGTCATAATGATGTATCCCCACCACCAGAAAAAATGTTTTTGCTGTGATTTGATGCAAATAGATTTTATGTTCATGTGATAGGGTGCCGATAATTAATGCAAGCCAGGTGCCGATTATACACTCCAACATATGAAAAAAATAAACTAATAATATCTTTGATAATTCACGAATGTCACTTACCCCCAGGGCATTTACCATATCCTACAGATATTTATAAAGTAGACGACCTCAAGGAGGATCACGTTATCATTAAAACAAAGGCAAAATAAGTGTTACATTATGCCCTAAGGTGCCGATAATATACGTCACCACTAGCATAGACTACACTGTGCTTATATTCTTTTTGGTAAAGGCCACTTTACTACCACTTTAGTGCCGTCAGGTAAGGGGCGCGGGGGGCCATAGGGGCCCATAGGCCTTACACTGGACGCCGCGTGGTGCATTACAGTCACCTCTACTAATACCATAGCTAGTCAGCGGGGTCAGAGGGACCAGACTACCATAGGCCTAAGCCTTTTTGAACACTGAAATCATAGAGGGCCCATCATAGAGGTGACCGTCATTTTCAAGGATGCAAAGGGGGGGGAGGGGGGATGCCGCATGCGCCCCTTCCATATTTGATTAAATTAACATTTCTTACAGTAGAATTCCAGAAAATGGGGCGTGCGCCTCTCTTCTAATCTCCTCTCCCTCCCCCCCCCCCCTTTTTTTTTTCTTCTTCTTCTTCCGTTAGCACATACCCACCTTTTCCAGGAGCTGCATCCGGCGGTGACATGTTTGGTGGAGAGGACCACGTGTTGACTGCTCCAGGCCCCAGCCCCCCGCCCCCCGCCCCCCGCCCTCAGGAGGTCGCCGAGAACGGGGCCGGTCGCCGCCCCCCTACACGCCGTCACCTTATCAGAAGGTGACTGGCCGCGCCAACCAGGGTAGAGAACTACATGTGGCGCCATCTGTATGTGTCATATACCTTTCTGGACTGCAGTGAATACTTTGCTGTGCTCTGGTTGGTCGATTGTAAAATCTAGTGAAAATAAAAGAAAAAATTCAAGATTCTCCCAAACTATTCCTGATTTAATTTTTACATCATACAGTCTGGTAGATCTATCTGACTGTCAGAATTTTTGCCTTCGAATTTTTTCTAGGTGCATTCTGGAAGTGCGGACCTGTCAAAATGATGGAAAGTACACATTTTGGCCTTATTCACGATAATTATTATTCACGTTTCTAAGCGCCTCAAATAAGGGGACGAAGTTGACTGACAGTGCTATAGCATAGGCCAGCCCCAGTTTATATTAAACTCTATATGGAGAATGGTATTGAATCAAAACCCAAACTTGGAATTGAAACTTCATATTTTAACACATGATTCCCCACACCTTGGCGGTCATTTTGAGCCTATTCCCGTCCAATTCCGTGACGGGCCGTTTTGATTCTAACGAAAGGCCCCTTTTTAACAGGCCGCCGACCTTGCGGGCCGTTTTTGAAGGGCTTGGGCTATCCCAGCATTCCAAGTGAATAGCTGGAAAAATTCGTCTTGGCCTGGGCTTCGAAACGCTGGCTTCGGTTTGTTCGTGCGACGTTTCTAAGCGCCTCAAATAAGGGGACGAAGTTGACTGACAGTGCTATAGCATAGGCCAGCCCCAGTTTATATTAAACTCTATATGGAGAATGGTATTGAATCAAAACCCAAACTTGGAATTGAAACTTCATATTTTAACACATGATTCCCCACACCTTGGCGGTCATTTTGAGCCTATTCCCGTCCAATTCCGTGACGGGCCGTTTTGATTCTAACGAAAGGCCCCTTTTTAACAGGCCGCCGACCTTGCGGGCCGTTTTTGAAGGGCTTGGGCTATCCCAGCATTCCAAGTGAATAGCTGGAAAAATTCGTCTTGGCCTGGGCTTCGAAACGCTGGCTTCGGTTTGTTCGTGCGACGTTTCTAAGCGCCTCAAATAAGGGGACGAAGTTGACTGACAGTGCTATAGCATAGGCCAGCCCCAGTTTATATTAAACTCTATATGGAGAATGGTATTGAATCAAAACCCAAACTTGGAATTGAAACTTCATATTTTAACACATGATTCCCCACACCTTGGCGGTCATTTTGAGCCTATTCCCGTCCAATTCCGTGACGGGCCGTTTTGATTCTAACGAAAGGCCCCTTTTTAACAGGCCGCCGACCTTGCGGGCCGTTTTTGAAGGGCTTGGGCTATCCCAGCATTCCAAGTGAATAGCTGGAAAAATTCGTCTTGGCCTGGGCTTCGAAACGCTGGCTTCGGTTTGTTCGTGCGACGTTTCTAAGCGCCTCAAATAAGGGGACGAAGTTGACTGACAGTGCTATAGCATAGGCCAGCCCCAGTTTATATTAAACTCTATATGGAGAATGGTATTGAATCAAAACCCAAACTTGGAATTGAAACTTCATATTTTAACACATGATTCCCCACACCTTGGCGGTCATTTTGAGCCTATTCCCGTCCAATTCCGTGACGGGCCGTTTTGATTCTAACGAAAGGCCCCTTTTTAACAGGCCGCCGACCTTGCGGGCCGTTTTTGAAGGGCTTGGGCTATCCCAGCATTCCAAGTGAATAGCTGGAAAAATTCGTCTTGGCCTGGGCTTCGAAACGCTGGCTTCGGTTTGTTCGTGCGACGTTTCTAAGCGCCTCAAATAAGGGGACGAAGTTGACTGACAGTGCTATAGCATAGGCCAGCCCCAGTTTATATTAAACTCTATATGGAGAATGGTATTGAATCAAAACCCAAACTTGGAATTGAAACTTCATATTTTAACACATGATTCCCCACACCTTGGCGGTCATTTTGAGCCTATTCCCGTCCAATTCCGTGACGGGCCGTTTTGATTCTAACGAAAGGCCCCTTTTTAACAGGCCGCCGACCTTGCGGGCCGTTTTTGAAGGGCTTGGGCTATCCCAGCATTCCAAGTGAATAGCTGGAAAAATTCGTCTTGGCCTGGGCTTCGAAACGCTGGCTTCGGTTTGTTCGTGCGACGTTTCTAAGCGCCTCAAATAAGGGGACGAAGTTGACTGACAGTGCTATAGCATAGGCCAGCCCCAGTTTATATTAAACTCTATATGGAGAATGGTATTGAATCAAAACCCAAACTTGGAATTGAAACTTCATATTTTAACACATGATTCCCCACACCTTGGCGGTCATTTTGAGCCTATTCCCGTCCAATTCCGTGACGGGCCGTTTTGATTCTAACGAAAGGCCCCTTTTTAACAGGCCGCCGACCTTGCGGGCCGTTTTTGAAGGGCTTGGGCTATCCCAGCATTCCAAGTGAATAGCTGGAAAAATTCGTCTTGGCCTGGGCTTCGAAACGCTGGCTTCGGTTTGTTCGTGCGACGTTTCTAAGCGCCTCAAATAAGGGGACGAAGTTGACTGACAGTGCTATAGCATAGGCCAGCCCCAGTTTATATTAAACTCTATATGGAGAATGGTATTGAATCAAAACCCAAACTTGGAATTGAAACTTCATATTTTAACACATGATTCCCCACACCTTGGCGGTCATTTTGAGCCTATTCCCGTCCAATTCCGTGACGGGCCGTTTTGATTCTAACGAAAGGCCCCTTTTTAACAGGCCGCCGACCTTGCGGGCCGTTTTTGAAGGGCTTGGGCTATCCCAGCATTCCAAGTGAATAGCTGGAAAAATTCGTCTTGGCCTGGGCTTCGAAACGCTGGCTTCGGTTTGTTCGTGCGACGTTTCTAAGCGCCTCAAATAAGGGGACGAAGTTGACTGACAGTGCTATAGCATAGGCCAGCCCCAGTTTATATTAAACTCTATATGGAGAATGGTATTGAATCAAAACCCAAACTTGGAATTGAAACTTCATATTTTAACACATGATTCCCCACACCTTGGCGGTCATTTTGAGCCTATTCCCGTCCAATTCCGTGACGGGCCGTTTTGATTCTAACGAAAGGCCCCTTTTTAACAGGCCGCCGACCTTGCGGGCCGTTTTTGAAGGGCTTGGGCTATCCCAGCATTCCAAGTGAATAGCTGGAAAAATTCGTCTTGGCCTGGGCTTCGAAACGCTGGCTTCGGTTTGTTCGTGCGACGTTTCTAAGCGCCTCAAATAAGGGGACGAAGTTGACTGACAGTGCTATAGCATAGGCCAGCCCCAGTTTATATTAAACTCTATATGGAGAATGGTATTGAATCAAAACCCAAACTTGGAATTGAAACTTCATATTTTAACACATGATTCCCCACACCTTGGCGGTCATTTTGAGCCTATTCCCGTCCAATTCCGTGACGGGCCGTTTTGATTCTAACGAAAGGCCCCTTTTTAACAGGCCGCCGACCTTGCGGGCCGTTTTTGAAGGGCTTGGGCTATCCCAGCATTCCAAGTGAATAGCTGGAAAAATTCGTCTTGGCCTGGGCTTCGAAACGCTGGCTTCGGTTTGTTCGTGCGACGTTTCTAAGCGCCTCAAATAAGGGGACGAAGTTGACTGACAGTGCTATAGCATAGGCCAGCCCCAGTTTATATTAAACTCTATATGGAGAATGGTATTGAATCAAAACCCAAACTTGGAATTGAAACTTCATATTTTAACACATGATTCCCCACACCTTGGCGGTCATTTTGAGCCTATTCCCGTCCAATTCCGTGACGGGCCGTTTTGATTCTAACGAAAGGCCCCTTTTTAACAGGCCGCCGACCTTGCGGGCCGTTTTTGAAGGGCTTGGGCTATCCCAGCATTCCAAGTGAATAGCTGGAAAAATTCGTCTTGGCCTGGGCTTCGAAACGCTGGCTTCGGTTTGTTCGTGCGACGTTTCTAAGCGCCTCAAATAAGGGGACGAAGTTGACTGACAGTGCTATAGCATAGGCCAGCCCCAGTTTATATTAAACTCTATATGGAGAATGGTATTGAATCAAAACCCAAACTTGGAATTGAAACTTCATATTTTAACACATGATTCCCCACACCTTGGCGGTCATTTTGAGCCTATTCCCGTCCAATTCCGTGACGGGCCGTTTTGATTCTAACGAAAGGCCCCTTTTTAACAGGCCGCCGACCTTGCGGGCCGTTTTTGAAGGGCTTGGGCTATCCCAGCATTCCAAGTGAATAGCTGGAAAAATTCGCCTTGGCCTGGGCTTCGAAACGCTGGCTTCGGTTTGTTCGTGCGACGTTTCTAAGCGCCTCAAATAAGGGGACGAAGTTGACTGACAGTGCTATAGCATAGGCCAGCCCCAGTTTATATTAAACTCTATATGGAGAATGGTATTGAATCAAAACCCAAACTTGGAATTGAAACTTCATATTTTAACACATGATTCCCCACACCTTGGCGGTCATTTTGAGCCTATTCCCGTCCAATTCCGTGACGGGCCGTTTTGATTCTAACGAAAGGCCCCTTTTTAACAGGCCGCCGACCTTGCGGGCCGTTTTTGAAGGGCTTGGGCTATCCCAGCATTCCAAGTGAATAGCTGGAAAAATTCGTCTTGGCCTGGGCTTCGAAACGCTGGCTTCGGTTTGTTCGTGCGACGTTTCTAAGCGCCTCAAATAAGGGGACGAAGTTGACTGACAGTGCTATAGCATAGGCCAGCCCCAGTTTATATTAAACTCTATATGGAGAATGGTATTGAATCAAAACCCAAACTTGGAATTGAAACTTCATATTTTAACACATGATTCCCCACACCTTGGCGGTCATTTTGAGCCTATTCCCGTCCAATTCCGTGACGGGCCGTTTTGATTCTAACGAAAGGCCCCTTTTTAACAGGCCGCCGACCTTGCGGGCCGTTTTTGAAGGGCTTGGGCTATCCCAGCATTCCAAGTGAATAGCTGGAAAAATTCGCCTTGGCCTGGGCTTCGAAACGCTGGCTTCGGTTTGTTCGTGCGACGTTTCTAAGCGCCTCAAATAAGGGGACGAAGTTGACTGACAGTGCTATAGCATAGGCCAGCCCCAGTTTATATTAAACTCTATATGGAGAATGGTATTGAATCAAAACCCAAACTTGGAATTGAAACTTCATATTTTAACACATGATTCCCCACACCTTGGCGGTCATTTTGAGCCTATTCCCGTCCAATTCCGTGACGGGCCGTTTTGATTCTAACGAAAGGCCCCTTTTTAACAGGCCGCCGACCTTGCGGGCCGTTTTTGAAGGGCTTGGGCTATCCCAGCATTCCAAGTGAATAGCTGGAAAAATTCGTCTTGGCCTGGGCTTCGAAACGCTGGCTTCGGTTTGTTCGTGCGACGTTTCTAAGCGCCTCAAATAAGGGGACGAAGTTGACTGACAGTGCTATAGCATAGGCCAGCCCCAGTTTATATTAAACTCTATATGGAGAATGGTATTGAATCAAAACCCAAACTTGGAATTGAAACTTCATATTTTAACACATGATTCCCCACACCTTGGCGGTCATTTTGAGCCTATTCCCGTCCAATTCCGTGACGGGCCGTTTTGATTCTAACGAAAGGCCCCTTTTTAACAGGCCGCCGACCTTGCGGGCCGTTTTTGAAGGGCTTGGGCTATCCCAGCATTCCAAGTGAATAGCTGGAAAAATTCGTCTTGGCCTGGGCTTCGAAACGCTGGCTTCGGTTTGTTCGTGCGACGTTTCTAAGCGCCTCAAATAAGGGGACGAAGTTGACTGACAGTGCTATAGCATAGGCCAGCCCCAGTTTATATTAAACTCTATATGGAGAATGGTATTGAATCAAAACCCAAACTTGGAATTGAAACTTCATATTTTAACACATGATTCCCCACACCTTGGCGGTCATTTTGAGCCTATTCCCGTCCAATTCCGTGACGGGCCGTTTGGATTCTAACGAAAGGCCCCTTTTTAACAGGCCGCCGACCTTGCGGGCCGTTTTTGAAGGGCTTGGGCTATCCCAGCATTCCAAGTGAATAGCTGGAAAAATTCGTCTTGGCCTGGGCTTCGAAACGCTGGCTTCGGTTTGTTCGTGCGACGTTTCTAAGCGCCTCAAATAAGGGGACGAAGTTAACTGACAGTGCTATAGCATAGGCCAGCCCCAGTTTATATTAAACTCTATATGGAGAATGGTATTGAATCAAAACCCAAACTTGGAATTGAAACTTCATATTTTAACACATGATTCCCCACACCTTGGCGGTCATTTTGAGCCTATTCCCGTCCAATTCCGTGACGGGCCGTTTTGATTCTAACGAAAGGCCCCTTTTTAACAGGCCGCCGACCTTGCGGGCCGTTTTTGAAGGGCTTGGGCTATCCCAGCATTCCAAGTGAATAGCTGGAAAAATTCGCCTTGGCCTGGGCTTCGAAACGCTGGCTTCGGTTTGTTCGTGCGACGTTTCTAAGCGCCTCAAATAAGGGGACGAAGTTGACTGACAGTGCTATAGCATAGGCCAGCCCCAGTTTATATTAAACTCTATATGGAGAATGGTATTGAATCAAAACCCAAACTTGGAATTGAAACTTCATATTTTAACACATGATTCCCCACACCTTGGCGGTCATTTTGAGCCTATTCCCGTCCAATTCCGTGACGGGCCGTTTTGATTCTAACGAAAGGCCCCTTTTTAACAGGCCGCCGACCTTGCGGGCCGTTTTTGAAGGGCTTGGGCTATCCCAGCATTCCAAGTGAATAGCTGGAAAAATTCGTCTTGGCCTGGGCTTCGAAACGCTGGCTTCGGTTTGTTCGTGCGACGTTTCTAAGCGCCTCAAATAAGGGGACGAAGTTGACTGACAGTGCTATAGCATAGGCCAGCCCCAGTTTATATTAAACTCTATATGGAGAATGGTATTGAATCAAAACCCAAACTTGGAATTGAAACTTCATATTTTAACACATGATTCCCCACACCTTGGCGGTCATTTTGAGCCTATTCCCGTCCAATTCCGTGACGGGCCGTTTTGATTCTAACGAAAGGCCCCTTTTTAACAGGCCGCCGACCTTGCGGGCCGTTTTTGAAGGGCTTGGGCTATCCCAGCATTCCAAGTGAATAGCTGGAAAAATTCGTCTTGGCCTGGGCTTCGAAACGCTGGCTTCGGTTTGTTCGTGCGACGTTTCTAAGCGCCTCAAATAAGGGGACGAAGTTGACTGACAGTGCTATAGCATAGGCCAGCCCCAGTTTATATTAAACTCTATATGGAGAATGGTATTGAATCAAAACCCAAACTTGGAATTGAAACTTCATATTTTAACACATGATTCCCCACACCTTGGCGGTCATTTTGAGCCTATTCCCGTCCAATTCCGTGACGGGCCGTTTTGATTCTAACGAAAGGCCCCTTTTTAACAGGCCGCCGACCTTGCGGGCCGTTTTTGAAGGGCTTGGGCTATCCCAGCATTCCAAGTGAATAGCTGGAAAAATTCGTCTTGGCCTGGGCTTCGAAACGCTGGCTTCGGTTTGTTCGTGCGACGTTTCTAAGCGCCTCAAATAAGGGGACGAAGTTGACTGACAGTGCTATAGCATAGGCCAGCCCCAGTTTATATTAAACTCTATATGGAGAATGGTATTGAATCAAAACCCAAACTTGGAATTGAAACTTCATATTTTAACACATGATTCCCCACACCTTGGCGGTCATTTTGAGCCTATTCCCGTCCAATTCCGTGACGGGCCGTTTTGATTCTAACGAAAGGCCCCTTTTTAACAGGCCGCCGACCTTGCGGGCCGTTTTTGAAGGGCTTGGGCTATCCCAGCATTCCAAGTGAATAGCTGGAAAAATTCGCCTTGGCCTGGGCTTCGAAACGCTGGCTTCGGTTTGTTCGTGCGACGTTTCTAAGCGCCTCAAATAAGGGGACGAAGTTGACTGACAGTGCTATAGCATAGGCCAGCCCCAGTTTATATTAAACTCTATATGGAGAATGGTATTGAATCAAAACCCAAACTTGGAATTGAAACTTCATATTTTAACACATGATTCCCCACACCTTGGCGGTCATTTTGAGCCTATTCCCGTCCAATTCCGTGACGGGCCGTTTTGATTCTAACGAAAGGCCCCTTTTTAACAGGCCGCCGACCTTGCGGGCCGTTTTTGAAGGGCTTGGGCTATCCCAGCATTCCAAGTGAATAGCTGGAAAAATTCGCCTTGGCCTGGGCTTCGAAACGCTGGCTTCGGTTTGTTCGTGCGACGTTTCTAAGCGCCTCAAATAAGGGGACGAAGTTGACTGACAGTGCTATAGCATAGGCCAGCCCCAGTTTATATTAAACTCTATATGGAGAATGGTATTGAATCAAAACCCAAACTTGGAATTGAAACTTCATATTTTAACACATGATTCCCCACACCTTGGCGGTCATTTTGAGCCTATTCCCGTCCAATTCCGTGACGGGCCGTTTTGATTCTAACGAAAGGCCCCTTTTTAACAGGCCGCCGACCTTGCGGGCCGTTTTTGAAGGGCTTGGGCTATCCCAGCATTCCAAGTGAATAGCTGGAAAAATTCGTCTTGGCCTGGGCTTCGAAACGCTGGCTTCGGTTTGTTCGTGCGACGTTTCTAAGCGCCTCAAATAAGGGGACGAAGTTGACTGACAGTGCTATAGCATAGGCCAGCCCCAGTTTATATTAAACTCTATATGGAGAATGGTATTGAATCAAAACCCAAACTTGGAATTGAAACTTCATATTTTAACACATGATTCCCCACACCTTGGCGGTCATTTTGAGCCTATTCCCGTCCAATTCCGTGACGGGCCGTTTTGATTCTAACGAAAGGCCCCTTTTTAACAGGCCGCCGACCTTGCGGGCCGTTTTTGAAGGGCTTGGGCTATCCCAGCATTCCAAGTGAATAGCTGGAAAAATTCGCCTTGGCCTGGGCTTCGAAACGCTGGCTTCGGTTTGTTCGTGCGACGTTTCTAAGCGCCTCAAATAAGGGGACGAAGTTGACTGACAGTGCTATAGCATAGGCCAGCCCCAGTTTATATTAAACTCTATATGGAGAATGGTATTGAATCAAAACCCAAACTTGGAATTGAAACTTCATATTTTAACACATGATTCCCCACACCTTGGCGGTCATTTTGAGCCTATTCCCGTCCAATTCCGTGACGGGCCGTTTTGATTCTAACGAAAGGCCCCTTTTTAACAGGCCGCCGACCTTGCGGGCCGTTTTTGAAGGGCTTGGGCTATCCCAGCATTCCAAGTGAATAGCTGGAAAAATTCGTCTTGGCCTGGGCTTCGAAACGCTGGCTTCGGTTTGTTCGTGCGACGTTTCTAAGCGCCTCAAATAAGGGGACGAAGTTGACTGACAGTGCTATAGCATAGGCCAGCCCCAGTTTATATTAAACTCTATATGGAGAATGGTTTTGAATCAAAACCCAAACTTGGAATTGAAACTTCATATTTTAACACATGATTCCCCACACCTTGGCGGTCATTTTGAGCCTATTCCCGTCCAATTCCGTGACGGGCCGTTTTGATTCTAACGAAAGGCCCCTTTTTAACAGGCCGCCGACCTTGCGGGCCGTTTTTGAAGGGCTTGGGCTATCCCAGCATTCCAAGTGAATAGCTGGAAAAATTCGCCTTGGCCTGGGCTTCGAAACGCTGGCTTCGGTTTGTTCGTGCGACGTTTCTAAGCGCCTCAAATAAGGGGACGAAGTTGACTGACAGTGCTATAGCATAGGCCAGCCCCAGTTTATATTAAACTCTATATGGAGAATGGTATTGAATCAAAACCCAAACTTGGAATTGAAACTTCATATTTTAACACATGATTCCCCACACCTTGGCGGTCATTTTGAGCCTATTCCCGTCCAATTCCGTGACGGGCCGTTTTGATTCTAACGAAAGGCCCCTTTTTAACAGGCCGCCGACCTTGCGGGCCGTTTTTGAAGGGCTTGGGCTATCCCAGCATTCCAAGTGAATAGCTGGAAAAATTCGTCTTGGCCTGGGCTTCGAAACGCTGGCTTCGGTTTGTTCGTGCGACGTTTCTAAGCGCCTCAAATAAGGGGACGAAGTTAACTGACAGTGCTATAGCATAGGCCAGCCCCAGTTTATATTAAACTCTATATGGAGAATGGTATTGAATCAAAACCCAAACTTGGAATTGAAACTTCATATTTTAACACATGATTCCCCACACCTTGGCGGTCATTTTGAGCCTATTCCCGTCCAATTCCGTGACGGGCCGTTTTGATTCTAACGAAAGGCCCCTTTTTAACAGGCCGCCGACCTTGCGGGCCGTTTTTGAAGGGCTTGGGCTATCCCAGCATTCCAAGTGAATAGCTGGAAAAATTCGCCTTGGCCTGGGCTTCGAAACGCTGGCTTCGGTTTGTTCGTGCGACGTTTCTAAGCGCCTCAAATAAGGGGACGAAGTTGACTGACAGTGCTATAGCATAGGCCAGCCCCAGTTTATATTAAACTCTATATGGAGAATGGTATTGAATCAAAACCCAAACTTGGAATTGAAACTTCATATTTTAACACATGATTCCCCACACCTTGGCGGTCATTTTGAGCCTATTCCCGTCCAATTCCGTGACGGGCCGTTTTGATTCTAACGAAAGGCCCCTTTTTAACAGGCCGCCGACCTTGCGGGCCGTTTTTGAAGGGCTTGGGCTATCCCAGCATTCCAAGTGAATAGCTGGAAAAATTCGCCTTGGCCTGGGCTTCGAAACGCTGGCTTCGGTTTGTTCGTGCGACGTTTCTAAGCGCCTCAAATAAGGGGACGAAGTTGACTGACAGTGCTATAGCATAGGCCAGCCCCAGTTTATATTAAACTCTATATGGAGAATGGTATTGAATCAAAACCCAAACTTGGAATTGAAACTTCATATTTTAACACATGATTCCCCACACCTTGGCGGTCATTTTGAGCCTATTCCCGTCCAATTCCGTGACGGGCCGTTTTGATTCTAACGAAAGGCCCCTTTTTAACAGGCCGCCGACCTTGCGGGCCGTTTTTGAAGGGCTTGGGCTATCCCAGCATTCCAAGTGAATAGCTGGAAAAATTCGTCTTGGCCTGGGCTTCGAAACGCTGGCTTCGGTTTGTTCGTGCGACGTTTCTAAGCGCCTCAAATAAGGGGACGAAGTTGACTGACAGTGCTATAGCATAGGCCAGCCCCAGTTTATATTAAACTCTATATGGAGAATGGTATTGAATCAAAACCCAAACTTGGAATTGAAACTTCATATTTTAACACATGATTCCCCACACCTTGGCGGTCATTTTGAGCCTATTCCCGTCCAATTCCGTGACGGGCCGTTTTGATTCTAACGAAAGGCCCCTTTTTAACAGGCCGCCGACCTTGCGGGCCGTTTTTGAAGGGCTTGGGCTATCCCAGCATTCCAAGTGAATAGCTGGAAAAATTCGTCTTGGCCTGGGCTTCGAAACGCTGGCTTCGGTTTGTTCGTGCGACGTTTCTAAGCGCCTCAAATAAGGGGACGAAGTTGACTGACAGTGCTATAGCATAGGCCAGCCCCAGTTTATATTAAACTCTATATGGAGAATGGTATTGAATCAAAACCCAAACTTGGAATTGAAACTTCATATTTTAACACATGATTCCCCACACCTTGGCGGTCATTTTGAGCCTATTCCCGTCCAATTCCGTGACGGGCCGTTTTGATTCTAACGAAAGGCCCCTTTTTAACAGGCCGCCGACCTTGCGGGCCGTTTTTGAAGGGCTTGGGCTATCCCAGCATTCCAAGTGAATAGCTGGAAAAATTCGTCTTGGCCTGGGCTTCGAAACGCTGGCTTCGGTTTGTTCGTGCGACGTTTCTAAGCGCCTCAAATAAGGGGACGAAGTTGACTGACAGTGCTATAGCATAGGCCAGCCCCAGTTTATATTAAACTCTATATGGAGAATGGTATTGAATCAAAACCCAAACTTGGAATTGAAACTTCATATTTTAACACATGATTCCCCACACCTTGGCGGTCATTTTGAGCCTATTCCCGTCCAATTCCGTGACGGGCCGTTTTGATTCTAACGAAAGGCCCCTTTTTAACAGGCCGCCGACCTTGCGGGCCGTTTTTGAAGGGCTTGGGCTATCCCAGCATTCCAAGTGAATAGCTGGAAAAAATTCGTCTTGGCCTGGGCTTCGAAACGCTGGCTTCGGTTTGTTCGTGCGACGTTTCTAAGCGCCTCAAATAAGGGGACGAAGTTGACTGACAGTGCTATAGCATAGGCCAGCCCCAGTTTATATTAAACTCTATATGGAGAATGGTATTGAATCAAAACCCAAACTTGGAATTGAAACTTCATATTTTAACACATGATTCCCCACACCTTGGCGGTCATTTTGAGCCTATTCCCGTCCAATTCCGTGACGGGCCGTTTTGATTCTAACGAAAGGCCCCTTTTTAACAGGCCGCCGACCTTGCGGGCCGTTTTTGAAGGGCTTGGGCTATCCCAGCATTCCAAGTGAATAGCTGGAAAAATTCGTCTTGGCCTGGGCTTCGAAACGCTGGCTTCGGTTTGTTCGTGCGACGTTTCTAAGCGCCTCAAATAAGGGGACGAAGTTGACTGACAGTGCTATAGCATAGGCCAGCCCCAGTTTATATTAAACTCTATATGGAGAATGGTATTGAATCAAAACCCAAACTTGGAATTGAAACTTCATATTTTAACACATGATTCCCCACACCTTGGCGGTCATTTTGAGCCTATTCCCGTCCAATTCCGTGACGGGCCGTTTTGATTCTAACGAAAGGCCCCTTTTTAACAGGCCGCCGACCTTGCGGGCCGTTTTTGAAGGGCTTGGGCTATCCCAGCATTCCAAGTGAATAGCTGGAAAAATTCGTCTTGGCCTGGGCTTCGAAACGCTGGCTTCGGTTTGTTCGTGCGACGTTTCTAAGCGCCTCAATTAAGGGGACGAAGTTGACTGACAGTGCTATAGCATAGGCCAGCCCCAGTTTATATTAAACTCTATATGGAGAATGGTATTGAATCAAAACCCAAACTTGGAATTGAAACTTCATATTTTAACACATGATTCCCCACACCTTGGCGGTCATTTTGAGCCTATTCCCGTCCAATTCCGTGACGGGCCGTTTTGATTCTAACGAAAGGCCCCTTTTTAACAGGCCGCCGACCTTGCGGGCCGTTTTTGAAGGGCTTGGGCTATCCCAGCATTCCAAGTGAATAGCTGGAAAAATTCGTCTTGGCCTGGGCTTCGAAACGCTGGCTTCGGTTTGTTCGTGCGACGTTTCTAAGCGCCTCAAATAAGGGGACGAAGTTGACTGACAGTGCTATAGCATAGGCCAGCCCCAGTTTATATTAAACTCTATATGGAGAATGGTATTGAATCAAAACCCAAACTTGGAATTGAAACTTCATATTTTAACACATGATTCCCCACACCTTGGCGGTCATTTTGAGCCTATTCCCGTCCAATTCCGTGACGGGCCGTTTTGATTCTAACGAAAGGCCCCTTTTTAACAGGCCGCCGACCTTGCGGGCCGTTTTTGAAGGGCTTGGGCTATCCCAGCATTCCAAGTGAATAGCTGGAAAAATTCGTCTTGGCCTGGGCTTCGAAACGCTGGCTTCGGTTTGTTCGTGCGACGTTTCTAAGCGCCTCAAATAAGGGGTCGAAGTTGACTGACAGTGCTATAGCATAGGCCAGCCCCAGTTTATATTAAACTCTATATGGAGAATGGTATTGAATCAAAACCCAAACTTGGAATTGAAACTTCATATTTTAACACATGATTCCCCACACCTTGGCGGTCATTTTGAGCCTATTCCCGTCCAATTCCGTGACGGGCCGTTTTGATTCTAACGAAAGGCCCCTTTTTAACAGGCCGCCGACCTTGCGGGCCGTTTTTGAAGGGCTTGGGCTATCCCAGCATTCCAAGTGAATAGCTGGAAAAATTCGTCTTGGCCTGGGCTTCGAAACGCTGGCTTCGGTTTGTTCGTGCGACGTTTCTAAGCGCCTCAAATAAGGGGACGAAGTTGACTGACAGTGCTATAGCATAGGCCAGCCCCAGTTTATATTAAACTCTATATGGAGAATGGTATTGAATCAAAACCCAAACTTGGAATTGAAACTTCATATTTTAACACATGATTCCCCACACCTTGGCGGTCATTTTGAGCCTATTCCCGTCCAATTCCGTGACGGGCCGTTTTGATTCTAACGAAAGGCCCCTTTTACGAAAGGCCCCTTTTTAACAGGCCGCCGACCTTGCGGGCCGTTTTTGAAGGGCTTGGGCTATCCCAGCATTCCAAGTGAATAGCTGGAAAAATTCGTCTTGGCCTGGGCTTCGAAACGCTGGCTTCGGTTTGTTCGTGCGACGTTTCTAAGCGCCTCAAATAAGGGGACGAAGTTGACTGACAGTGCTATAGCATAGGCCAGCCCCAGTTTATATTAAACTCTATATGGAGAATGGTATTGAATCAAAACCCAAACTTGGAATTGAAACTTCATATTTTAACACATGATTTCCCCACCACCTTGGCGGTCATTTTGAGCCTATTCCCGTCCAATTCCGTGACGGGCCGTTTTGATTCTAACGAAAGGCCCCTTTTTAACAGGCCGCCGACCTTGCGGGCCGTTTTTGAAGGGCTTGGGCTATCCCAGCATTCCAAGTGAATAGCTGGAAAAATTCGTCTTGGCCTGGGCTTCGAAACGCTGGCTTCGGTTTGTTCGTGCGACGTTTCTAAGCGCCTCAAATAAGGGGACGAAGTTGACTGACAGTGCTATAGCATAGGCCAGCCCCAGTTTATATTAAACTCTATATGGAGAATGGTATTGAATCAAAACCCAAACTTGGAATTGAAACTTCATATTTTAACACATGATTCCCCACACCTTGGCGGTCATTTTGAGCCTATTCCCGTCCAATTCCGTGACGGGCCGTTTTGATTCTAACGAAAGGCCCCTTTTTAACAGGCCGCCGACCTTGCGGGCCGTTTTTGAAGGGCTTGGGCTATCCCAGCATTCCAAGTGAATAGCTGGAAAAATTCGCCTTGGCCTGGGCTTCGAAACGCTGGCTTCGGTTTGTTCGTGCGACGTTTCTAAGCGCCTCAAATAAGGGGACGAAGTTGACTGACAGTGCTATAGCATAGGCCAGCCCCAGTTTATATTAAACTCTATATGGAGAATGGTATTGAATCAAAACCCAAACTTGGAATTGAAACTTCATATTTTAACACATGATTCCCCACACCTTGGCGGTCATTTTGAGCCTATTCCCGTCCAATTCCGTGACGGGCCGTTTTGATTCTAACGAAAGGCCCCTTTTTAACAGGCCGCCGACCTTGCGGGCCGTTTTTGAAGGGCTTGGGCTGGGCTATCCCAGCATTCCAAGTGAATAGCTGGAAAAATTCGTCTTGGCCTGGGCTTCGAAACGCTGGCTTCGGTTTGTTCGTGCGACGTTTCTAAGCGCCTCAAATAAGGGGACGAAGTTGACTGACAGTGCTAT